>CAWUFW010003428.1:0-1200000 GCA_963921515.1 Calotriton arnoldi | reverse complement strand
ATTGGTAAAAAATCTGCCATTTCTGCGTTCTCAGCTTTTTTTTTTTATCGTTTACTGGACTCTTTACATTTGCTGGCTTTAGAACTCTGTGCATTTTACTCCTGCTAACCAGTAGTAAAGTGCCTTTTCTCCCTCTTTAACATGGTTGAATTGGCATGTTCCTAATTGGTATATTTAACTTGCGTATCTGTCCCTACTAAACGGTTTCAAAAATGTACCCAGGGCCTGTAAGTTAAATGTCACTAGCAGACTATAGCTCCTATTGTGCAATCCACTACAGTGATGGTGTAAAACATGGCTTCAGGCCTACCAGTGTAGCCTGATTGTAGCAGTGTAAAGGTAGCATGACTGTACCAGTGTGAAAACTGCAATTCAATGTCTTAAAAGTAACCCTTTTGGCAGAACAAAACCTCCCCTTTAAATATTAATAAGTCACCCTTTTGTAGGCCTTGTAGCCACAAGGCAGTATGCATGGTATTTAAAAATAGGACATGTAAAAATAAGCTTAACATGTCTTTACAATGACTAGCACCCAAACGCTATTTTTCACTGTGGAGGCTTAGCTGTCCTATATAGAAAACACGAGTACAGATGAAAAATATTTTATTTATTTATTTTTTAAATTCTCTTTATTAATGAACAATACAGTGATACATCTTGTGATATGCGGTGCATAACCTAGTGCACAGGCTGGCTCAATCGGGCAGTGGTACACAGATAGATAGACACAATAACATAGGCTGCATACTGACGAGAATCCCAAGATGCCCCCTTGAAGCCAGTCGCAAGAAACTCGTCCCACAACAGCTGTGTACAGTAGTGGGGACTAAGGCATGCCACAGTAATTTCTTCATGTGTCCTATATTTTGTGGAATTTATGGGGGCAACCTCTCCCCTTGTCGATAAAATGTTAATGTGCCATGCACCAATCTTGGTCCAAGTGCCGTCTCTCCAGTTGCCGTAGGGTTGAGGATCCCCACAATTATGCCACATTTTCATGCTATTACTAGGCCCAGGTTACAGAACAGGCATTTGTATCGGGTATCTTCATTATTGCTCCAAATGCCCAGGACACAGTCTTCCTTCTGGGAGCAGCTGTAAGCCTGAGACTGCCTCAGGACCCACAGTACCCTCCCCCAGCACTGCTGTATGGTGTGGAACTCTCACAGCATATGCATAAATGTTCCCTTCTGGGCTGCTGCTCCTGAGGCACACCTTGCTGTCAGCCCTCCAATCATGGCCAGCAGTGCGCTAGTATAATAGGTCCTATATAAAATATTTAGCTGAATGAGGTGAAACCCATTCTTAATTGCCACCTCCCTAGGACCCATGAGTACCTCAGTCCACTCCTCATCGGAAATTTCACAAAGACCTCGCTCCTATAGCCCCGCAATGCCTCCAGGGCGTCTGGCAGATTATTCATGAGCTTTCTGTATATAAGGGAGATCGCCTTGCATCTGAGGGGTTTGTCCATACAGATGAAAATCTTGATATTGTATCTGAGGAATAAGAGTATAATTAAACAAAATCCATTTCAATGGGGAATCAGATTTTCAATAAATATTAAGGAAACATAACTCTGGAAAACTGCAGGTTGATTTTCATTTGCTCTCAAACTTCTCCCTGCCACTTATTTGGCATTTGAATAGGCATGAAATGCCCCCAGGAGCAAAAAATAGGCTAACCTGAATGGGCAGAAATGACTCCTGAAACTCTCAGGTTATGTAGGGTGGGAACTGTGAGCATCCTTTTTGACGTTATTTTCAAACCCTGTGCTTCAAAAACCCTACTTTATTTCTACCAGCTGTCTGTCTCTGGATTTATTGGGGGTACAGTGGGCTGCCTCAAATTGGATTTTAGTGTTAGATATGGTAGGATACTAGGAATACCATAGTACACTACCCCCTTCCTCCACCCCCAGGCATCAGAGCCCAAGTTTAGTGTGACCGAAGACTTTTGCCATATTAAATATGCCCAAAGTAGGTCAGGTTGTCCCCGGGAATGTTTGTACCTTATTCGTTAGGGCATGCCCAAGAGTCATTCCCCCCCCCCACTATCTTGTGCCAGGTATAAATGTGGCATCTCTAGGCACCCACTTCAGAACGCTGCTGGACCTGAGGAAAATCAGAAGAGGACTGAACCTGCTGTCTGCGACCTGAGGAGAGGCCTGAAGGACTGGACCTGCTTTCTTGTAACCAGGACAAAGAAGTGGACTCCAAGGGTCCTAAGGCTGACATCCTGATCAAGCTACACGGATACAGCAAGGCAAAAGAAGCTTTTTCTGCAACTACCTGACTGATCAGCGGCAACTGGGCCTGGACTGGACCCTGCTGTTGGCCTCTGTCTGACACACTGTGAGTCTCTTAATACCTCCCTGAAATAGTGGGGACCTTGATGTGTACTCCTGTGGTGGATTGGGACTTACAGGACTAAAGTGAGAAGGTTGGTGTATCTGACCCGTGCACCATAGCGGTCAGCGCCAAATTGCATCTAGGTCCCGTTCTACTGTGACCAGTGACTATCATTGGCACTTTGTGCTGTTCCAACTTAAAACTTTAAAAATTCATATCTCAAGTTCCCCTAACTGAATTTTTATCATGTTGGTGTCATTTTATGTATTACATTTTACCCTATCTTTCTAATTCGGTTCAGGATTTTTATTGTTTTGCATTTCAACTTTATTGCTGTTTTGGTCATGCATAAATATTTCACACCTTGCTCTAAGCTAAGCCTGTCTGCTTTGTGTCATAGCTACCAGAGTGTTGAGCTCAGATTAATGTTGTGAATGTGAGGGCTCACCCTGACAAGGGTTACGACTATTCCTTGAGGTGCGAGGTCCCTCCTCAAATAATCCAATTTCTTACAAGAGTCATTAACGAATGTAGTGAGAAGAGCCAGGCATGTGAGGGCTTCACCGCTATTGGTGGGTGACTCCCGTCACTCTTCTGGAATAAAGCATGCATTGATTAGTTCCCCTCTGCATTCACTCTCCACGTCATTGCAGCCTCCCAAGAAGCAAAAAAGTAAACAATGGCTTGAACTATCCTCTTCTTGCCATCACCTTACCCCTCATTAAACAAGTATTGTGTACCGCTGCCTCTGCCGTATGTTTCTGTTGAAATATCTATGTGTAATTTGTGTTTTATGGCTGTAACGTCTTGGTTTAATATTTGCAAAACAACCAAGAAACATAAAAATGTTGGATTTTATCTTTTTGTTGAAATCTCAAAGTAGAGTTCAGTGACTAACCATATCTTGTGGTGTTTTGTTCCTAGTGTAATATTGAAAACTTTGCAGTTAGTCCATTTGACCTTGAAGGGGAGATCAGGTGCATAGAAGAACAAGAGCTACACTTTTACCTCAGCAGAGAGTGCATCATGGCTTGCTGCTGTTGAGTGCACTTGAGCTAAAGAAGGCCACCACTGCATTTGGATTGGCTAAAATTATGCCAGGGATGACCACCTGATGACTCCAAAAAAGTAGTAGTGGATTATCCACAGATGCAGGTGTGGCCATTACTCACTGAGGATGTCCACCTGAAGCCACAGATGTACACTCTATGGCAGAGATGTCGTTCTTAGCTAGGGACACCCACCAGATTCTGGGGATGCCCACACTGCATGGACAGCCACAATTACACAAGGGATGGCTTCAGTACGGCAGTGATTTACATCGTGGGAACCTAGTTACAAAGCAAGCAACCAACCAAACCCTTGATAGATAGCATGCAGTTTATTTTTTGACTGCTAAATTCGACAAGCCAGCCATTAATTAGATTAGCGTTTAACATGCAGCAACCATCTCTTAAGCTGATTCCCCAATGTCGATCTGCTTTTAGGGATTTTTCCATGCCAGGCCACGGAGAACACGCTTAGAGCAGCCATTTGGGAGGCACTTTTGGGAAGACATTTCTCAAACTGCCCTTGGATAATACACTTGCAAAATGCACTGAACACTCTACGGTTATACACCAACAGCTCCAGCACTTTTTAAATTGGTAGCCACAAAAAACAGTTAAATACTAGTCCTTTGCTAGAAATGTTCAAGGGCTGAATACATTTTAAAAAAAAATAAGTTGTGGACAGTCCTGCCCGGGGGAAAAATGGCAAACTGCTTATTGGTTCTAGTGGCATGAAGGACAAGTCTACATTTTATATAAATCTGTATTCAACTGTTCGTTTACTGAACTTTAGATCTGCGTGGCCATCATAAAAAGGTTCCTGAAATGTTGCTGACAATGTGATGGGCAATTTGAATTTTTACTTCGCTTTGTATGCGTGCGCCTGAAATTATTGACAACGTCAAAAATGGTTTTGAAATTTTTTTTTTTTACTAACCAAGGTTGTCATCTAGCTTTAGACCAAATTGGGTGTCATAAATCCCCAAATGTCTGCAAATGTAGTCAACTTCCTGAAAGTTCCTTTCGTCTTTTGCAGAAAGAAGAGAGCTGTTAAACTTTGGAGTTTGAATTGGTAGCCTGGATGAACCTTTTCGAGCGGAGACTAATGTTTTTTCACACTAATTTAATGCTGTAACTGGATCTGGTGGTCTGAGAATGCTTGTTATCTGACAGCCGACTAACATAAATTGGGCATCCTTGACATCTTTCGAGAATCCCTGGCATGTTAAACAGGATCGGCCCATGGAAGGTGGTAGTAAATAAAAGAACTTGTTGATATTTGGGTACCAGCCTAGTGTATTTGCTAGAACGTTAAAACTCGAATTTTCATGAAATTATAAGCTTTTGTTTGGGGTGGAGTGGGGGGAGAGATTAGTTTATTCACCTAAAACAAAACCTAGTATTTGAGGGCAAAATGTGTGCGTTTTCAGAAAATGCAGCATGATGTTTGAGGTCAGTTTTAGTGCATTTCCAAATATATATTTAGATCTGATGTTTGACTGATTATCAATGCTTATTTGGTGCATTTTATTTACAGGTGTTAATATCTTGATACTACAGGGCAGTTGCTGATACGGCTCTTATGTTCTCACTTGTTTTAAGACCGGTCTTCATTGCTATCGTTTTTTGATGATATTGCTAACTTTTCTGGAGGCTTGCACTGCTAAGTGTTGTGTACGGGAGGAGATATATCTGCTGTTTCTGCAGTTGGTAACATAGCGCTACCAGTGAGACTTCTCAAACCTCACGAATAGTGCTGCTGTCTAAAGATTGCGGGTGTGAGATGAGTGTAACTCTTCATTGTCCTATCCCATCCTTTAAATAGATTTTTAGTGGTATAATTTGGTTGCTTATTTACTTGGAAGTGACAGGATCTGAAAATTGAAGGAGTAGACTATTTACATATTGAAAATGGACTGGAGGCTCTGTTGAATTGTTGAACCTAAGTGTCTGAAGCCTCTGTATAAACAATGGTTTTTCAGCCAGTGCTTTTAAAACTTGGCTTAAAATAATACTGTAGCCTCATTTTTTTCAAAGTATTATTTGCTGGCAACCCCTCCCACCCACTTGCCCCTATCGAGTGTCAGCCTTGATTGGTGTAACAGTCACTATTTGTGCAAAACGTGGCTAATTTATTGGAACATTGATCTGAAAAATGCAACATTTGACCCCAATTTTTTGTATAGGTTTCCTCTTCTCTGGGAAGGAACCTTTTCTCCGGCCTCTCAAACCCACTCAGCAGAACTCGAGTGGGGATTTGGCTCTGTAGCTTCCTTCACTCAGCCACACATTGTAATGTGGGGCAATAATTGTCACCCTATCACTTTGTGAATTCACCAGCTGCCACTGCTTTAAAGTATTGCATCTGCTTATTACCTACCTATCAGCAGGTTGTGTAAACTGTATGTGCAGATGCCAAGATCTGTTTGGCTTGAGAGCCCCTGATGACAATGAGAGCTCAAGCCTAGTTACTTTTCAGTGCTGTGTGGTGTTGGTAGGAACGTTTCAGTTTTGGCTAAAAGTGGTTTCCCAGAACTAAGAAAATTAGATGATTGTTGCACAATATAAGATGGCCAGGCATGCTATGATTGGTGGTTTTTCACCATGTGACTTCATGCACACTGTTAAGTTAGTACAAAGACGTTTTAATATCTTTGATGGTTTTGGAGTTTATATTTGAAAAACCATTAGCTTCATTCTATAGTATGGGTAACACCACATGCAGTTTTACTAAGTGGTTGAGGACTTAATCTTAGAAACATAAAAGCTGTGCCGCTGCTGCACAACAGACACAATGCTCACTTCTCATCAGCTGTTTCACAGTCTGACTGCCCCTCTCTGGTAAACCATCACTTCAGCAGTAGTCCATAGTTGTAGGCTCTGGAAGGAGTCTATTTTCAAACAAAGTGAATGTTCCGGAAGCCAACCGTTCCCTGCCATCCACTTCAGCAGGTGATCTGAGTCAGAGTTAGTCCTGGAATGGCCTTCGAAAGCTGATCCAAACGTGGCGGTGATGGAGAGACAGAATCATCTGCAACAAGAGCTATGTCTGGGGTGTGCTGGCGGAAATTCTCCATTTACAAGCAATGGATTCTTCAACTTTGCAGCCAGATCGCATTGTGTCCAGTAGGTCATTTTTCTGAGTATGGAATTTCCTTGGTTTCATTTCAGGGTTAAACAAATTAATTTTCTAAAGGTAACAATAGCAGTCTAAACATTGATGTTCATTAAAATTGATTGGCAAATCAAAAATGATTGTACATACAATGCTATTGTGTAGATTGTTTATCTCACACCAAAGCAGGATACCCCAGGCTCAGAATTTGAGAAATCCAGCTTCCAAGGGCTTGAGTGTTTAAGTCGTTACTTTTTTCCTAAGAGCTAGATTGATGTTCCTTAGAGAGCCAGCTCTTCAGTTGGCACTGCAATGCAATATCGGTGTAGTCAAAGGCCCATTTCCGTATTTCCAAAGATAAACACAGCTGAAAAAGAATACTCCGTACTTCACTCTAGCCTTGTCTCTTCATAATCTTCATAGGCAACATTTTCTGTTTTGATAGTGTGCAGGCCTGTCAACAGAGAAGAATGGCTTTGTTTTACTATTGATGTGTAACATTGTGAAATCATTGCCTCAGACTAATAACTAAAGTACGTCATGCTGTGCTGCCATGCTAGAGTTTTAAGAAATCTGTTCACTGTTTTTCTAAGGGAACACTTGATTAAGCCTACAAATAGTTTTGTAAATTTGAATGTCCCTTTATTTCTCTAACACTGGCTACCAGAGTTGAAACCTTTTCTAGTAGGCTCCTGACCTCAGACCAGATAAGCAAACGCTGTGATTAAACACTCTGATCTCATAGTTCTGTTGGCAGCCTTTCCACTGGCTCACACTTCTACCCATACTTCTGTGGTTGGGCCCTGGGTTCTCCTCTGTGGAACCCATGAGATGTGTAATCTGAAATGTGCGTTTTTTTTAAATGAACAATTAATCTAAGGACTTGGGGCTATATGCGTTTTTTTAAAGGATTGTAAGCGAACACAGATGACCGTTTTGTAGAAGATGTCATACCCTGCTGGGGAAAATGGAAGCAATATATTGATAGAGCTTGGACAATTTGAAGAGCTGAATGCTGCTCATATCAAATTAACATGTTGGATCACTTCTGTTTTAGGCTTAAGTGTACTTCAGATTTGCGGTTTCATTTGCAACTATGTTCAGTTTAATAAAATACTTGGGTGGTCTTAGTGATACCTTTTTTATTTGGTCAAACAACGAAGCACAAAGTTTAACATACTGATGTTCTTTGACAAACCTATTGGAAGCCGCATTTTTTTTTTTTTTTACAAAATAGAAGAAGGTATTAAAAAGTTTGATCAAGAAAGGTGCGTGAAATCCTGACAGTTGTCACGCAGTGTATTGGGAAGTGTTCGGCTCCAAGACTGTAAGGTTTTGCTTTGGCTGCTGCTCTTACAACCTGCAATCTGTATGAATTAATGGTATGCGTGTATTCGTGGGTGTATTTTCAGTAATTAAGTCACACACATGATCAAAACACACGACCGGCGAATACACCACAGGCCTCGCGCTAGCCAATGGCAAACACTGTAAAAAGCATTTTCTGTCCCGTGCAAAAGCAGTTTGTTTTAGATCTCATCTCGCAATAACATCACAGCAAGCATCATTGTGTAAACCTCTTGAGTTACCTCTTGAGTTACCTCTTGAGTTACTCTGAAGCTAATTGCAAGTGGTGCTTTTATCTATTCATCTCCGAGAAGTACAAATCAGCTTGCAGTGAAATGGCATATCAGTATAAAATGTACGAATTATTGCAAACGCCCTGCTCTTTCAGCATATACAAATTTTTTTGAGTCCATTTCACATAATTTTCTGTAATGAAGACGTGGCGTTCTCTTTTAATTATTCACTTGCTAGTAGAAATCGGATAATCGCCATTGTCTCCCTCACGGATGATCCCTCCCCAGCGCCATCTTTGCTGCCTGTTTGTCTTCCCAGAATTAATTGATGCGCTTCCTGACCCTGCAACACCTGCTCGGTCGTCACAGCAGAGAAAGGCTAACTGACTCGGACATGCGTGTGCAGACAGAACCCGCGCCTGCTTCTGGCTGGCACCGATCGCAGAGATAAGATGACTTTGTGGTTAAGTAATGGCGCCAACTTTAGCATCTATAGAAACTGAATATATGTCGTTACTTCGCGAACCAAAACAACGCATACTTTTACAACGTTGTTTTTAGTTCGCAAGTACCGTTACTACGCAAGTTTTAAGTTCGCATACATTTACATTGCAAGTGTATTCAAAAGTATTTAAAGAAACATTTACCCCGCATATTTTTTCAACTCCTTTTTGGAATTTTAAAACCCCCCAACACTACGCTAAATACTAAATACAAATACGCTACCCTACACATCACAAACTTCACAACACTACCCAAACCCTCAAACACTACCCCTCCACACTACCCTAAACCCTAAAACACTACCCTACACAAACACCACAACCCTAAAACACTACCCCCAGCACGACACTGCCCCTACCCCCAGTCCGGTCCCTACACTGAAACACTACCCTGCACGACCCCTCCGACACTACCCTAAACCCTAAAACACTACCCTACACTACACAAACACCACAACACTACCCTAAACCCTAAAACACTACTACCAGCACGACCCTGCCCCTACCCCCAGTCCGTTCCCTACACTGAAACACTACCCTGCACGACCCTCCGACACTACCCTAAACCCTAAAACACTACCCTACACTACACTAACACCACAACACTACCCTAAACCCTAAAACACTACCCCCAGCACGACCCTGCCCCTATCCCCAGTCCGTTCCCTACACTGAAACACTACCCTGCACGACCCCCCGACACTACCCTAAACCACTACCCTATACTACACAAACACCACAACACTACCCTAAAACACTACCCCAGCACGACCCTGCCCCCAGTCCGGTCCCTACACTGAAACACTATCCCGCACGACCACCCGACACTACCCTAAACCCAAATACACTACTCTACACTACAAAAACACAACTACACTACCCTAAAACCTAAAAGACTACCCCTTGCACGACCCTCCCCCCTACCCTAAACCCTTAAAAACTACACAGCCCCTCTTACCTCTCTCTCTTCGTGGTTCCTCTCTTCTCCTTCAAGCGTGGTTCCTCTCTTCTCCGGCTTCCAGCGTCGTCAGAGGTGCACGTCGTTGTGAGGAAACGGAAGCGCGTCCGTTTCCTCACAACGATGTGGATAGCCATTACAACGCATGCGATGTAACAACTTGCGTATTAAAGGCTGTGCGTTGTTACATCGCATGCGTTGTAACGCTTGCGAAGTATTGGTATGCGGAGTATAAGCCGCGAAGTAATGGGTGATTACCATAGAAACTTCAGGGGGCATGTTCCCGCCCAACAGATTTGAGTTTTAAGTCAATAACATGCCTACCAGTTTAGACTGGGTCGGTAGAGTTTTAGAGCAGTGACTGTATTTCATGTTTTTTCTGTTTTATTCATTACTCGGTAGAGTCACATAACAAACCCAAAGCATGAGTAAATCTGAGACCGATCATTGTGTGATTATAAAATCTAAATTATATCCATAATATGTACAACTGGATCTTGCGTCAGCATTGTAAATCGAGCCCAGGGATCGTGTAAAGAGGGTACGTTTGGATTCTTTTTCCTGTGTATCCACCCGCGCCTGTAGCGTGAATCCCCCCAATAAATAAGTTGTCTGATGGGACTGTGCTCAAGAATGCTTGCTCCACAGCAGCTCGGATGCATAATGCAAATGAAGGTGTGCCAGCCTCTCGTTTCCCCCAGAAGCAGCTTGCGGTGGCTTTGTGCACTTGGGCGGCATGCTGCAGGCCCTCGTTATGCCCCGCTTCGCAGATGGGCCGTGGGCTCGCGGCAGATGCCCGTGCTCTGTCACGGTCCTTTTGTGTGGGCAGGGCCGTCTCCCTGACCTCGGGGGCGCTGAACAGCAAGCCCTTTGTTCGCTTCTGTTGGCAGGCCCTTGAGCGCAGCACGCACTGGTCACAGGTTAAAAGGTTTGGATGTTGGTGAATTAAGTCTGCTTGGGTTTTTGTGTTGTCCTTCTAGTTACGTCAAGGCTACTCTTAAGCAGTGAGTTATGCTACACAAGAAGAAGGCGAGAGGGCTGGAAGTCATCTAGAAAAGTGAATAACTCCACCATTGTAGTTTCTGCAGCCAATACCAGTCTCAGGTTGTTGGGGACTGTTCGCTTGCCATTAACCCTAAACAAAACGTTTTTGTATTCCGTTATTAATGTGTCCTGATCAAATTGCACTTTAATCCAAGGTCTTTAATTTGCTCTGTATTAAGGGGCAGTGGTGCGTTTTAATTGCACCTTTTAGGTGTTGAGTCAAGGGAAATATCATCGGATTTGCTTTCTTAAGAGAGACTGAACCCACCCTCGCAATATAATCCTGGACAGCTGACAGTAAGCCTTTATCAAACCTGGTTGCACTAGCAGTAGCGCCCAACATAAAACACACACTGTTGTTGCCCATCTGATATAAATATTACGGTCGTTGGGGGGGCTGTACCTTTTTTGGATATGTTCATACATAGAGAAATACATGCACTTCTTCTGTCCGAACGATCAGTGTTTTTTTATTAAACTTTAAAATATATTTGTGTTCTCCCAAAAATCTGTTTAACTTCCTGTCGAGTTAAGTACCGCTGTTAGCTAATCTTACTTGCACTGCTGGAAGCTCCTGAGCCTAGGGTGAAAGCAGTACAGTTGGAATCCTCTGGATTGACTACATAAGAGAAACATAACTTTTTTTGACTGAAGATTCTTTGTGCCCGGTTTAACACTTAATGGTTTGGCATGCTTGCATTGCTTTGCACTGTTATGTGTTCTGTTATTTGGAAACTAAGTCCCGTTGCTAATAGGGATGGTCTAATTTGTATTTTAGAGATCGTTATCCGTCACAAACCAGAGTTGAGGCTTCTCTATCCCTTTATAAGGCAATTCTTTAGACTTTACAGTCCTGTTTCTCCCACCCTCATCAGTGGAATATTGTTAAGCGTGCCGTCAGCAGTTTAGTAATTTTCTTCGTTTAGCTTTTCCCCAGCCTCAGCTTCTCTGGTATGATGAAAGAGGGGCGAGCCATAGATTGATGATCAGGTTCCCCCACTCCTAGCTGCTGGCCTCCACAGATCTCGGTTCTTTTTTTTTTTTTTTTTTAATATTCTTTTTATTGGTTACAAAGTAAATTTGTAATAACACAATTACAGATTAAAATTTTGTTATACAGGTCACGCTTCACTTTACATTTATTCCTTCATAGAGGTTCTGTAGGTAATACAGTGAGATTAAGAGGCGACATCTGATCTGATTCTCCACCCACCTAGTTAGTTTGAGTCTATTTCGGATTTGATCTGAGGTGGCGTGCAAATGTTTCCTCTATATATGTTCCACTTTCCCCACATTCGTCCCCACTTTTTGGGGCATCCACGATGTATATAGGTCGCCCTTTCAGCCACCATAGCACCATCCATGTCTCTACACCACTTCAAACACGTCGGAGAGACCTGCGATCCCCAGTGTTTGGCTATGTTTCGCTTTGCGAACATCATACCCAGTGTCGCCCTATCCTGTGCCGCATGGTTGAGGTCAGTAGGTTCCCAGATGTTTAGGAAACATCTCTTGGGATCAGGAGTGACAGTTACTCCACTAGCTTGTGTAATAGCTTGCATAACTGTTTCCCAGTAGGACACTATCGCCGGGCATTCCCATATTGTTTGATAAAAGGTACCTATTGCCCCACATTGTCTCAAGCAGAGTGCGGTATCAGTCTTTCCTATCTTATGTAGGGTTGCTCTCGTATAGTAGATGCGGTGCAGTATCTTCAATTGTACTAATCGTAGTTTAGAGGATATCGCCACCTTGCGAGGCGAGCGCCTCTTGCCAGTCGGTCTCATCAAGGTCTCCCACATCAATTTGCCATTTTTCGTGTAGTGAGTGTGTTGGATCTGGCTGATTATTATTATTTAAAAAAAAAAATGTTTTTATTTATATTTTGCCAAATACAAAAAGCAAAAGAAATCACAACAAAATCAGTTACAGCCATACAGCGACATACACATATGACCATGCGTCGTACAAACGCATGTCGTAGCCCCTCAGGGCGTCTTGAATAATCAATTTCTACCTGTTCACATGTCACCATTGTAGTATCCCATGGTTGCTCCTCTTCTTGGATGTTTGAAAACTAGGGGGCCAACCCTTATTTGTAAGGTTAAAGGAAGGGCCCCTCAAAGGCCCTCTAACCATTCCCCAGCCCCCCATCTAGACCATAGTACGCCCTCCATTTGCCCCACACTCTGCGAAATTTTCTCGGGGCACCCCCTCGCCTTGTAGGTGACCCTTTCCGCCGCCATGTACATATCCATCCCTTTTTTCCACTCACGGAGCAGGGGAGCAGTTGTGGCCCCTCACGTTCGTGCTACATCCCTTTTCGCCACCACCAGGGCCAACATAATAAAAATGAGGTGCGGTCGGCTCAGATCCACATCTCCGGGTATGCCCAACAGTATAAATTTAGGGTCCAAGGGGATAGTTATTTCTAGAACCTTGCTCAGTTCCCCCACTACCTTCTCCCAGTAGGCCCGTATCTCGGTGCAGCCCCACATGGTATGGTAGAAATCTCCCTGTTCATAGCCACAGCTCTGGCAACTAGGGACTCTGGCTCGGCCCATTCGGTGAAGTCTGGCCCTGTCATAATAGACTCTTTGGAATATTTTGTATTGGATGAGGCGGAGACGGGATTTAACAGCCACTTCCCTGTGATGCATCAGGGCTGCTTCCCCATCTATGTTCTCAAGTGTGCCTAGGTTCTGTTCCCAGGTCTCCCTCAGCCTACCCAACCTGTCTGGTGCATTGTTATTTAAGGTTCGATATGTAAGTGATACCGCCTTGGCAAGCACGTGCTCCGTTAGCAGGTGCCCCTCCAGTGGTGCGTAGTCCGGTAACGAGGAGGAGAGTAAGGTCTCTGCCTGCCAAGCATGTCGGAGTTGCGCGTACTTGAAAAACTGTGAGGTATGCAATTCAAAGTCTGTCTGCAGCGAGCGGAAGCTTTTAAGTTTACCCTTGGCTACGATGTCGCCTATAGTAGAGATGCCTATGGCGTCCCATCCCTTGAAGCCCCATAGTTTTTGGATCTCTTTTAGCCAGGGGCAGTGCCAAAGAGGCGTCTCCTTAGTAGGTTTGCAATCCCATCCCATTGCCTTTGTTGCTCTCTCCCACGCTACTATCGTGGCTTGGGTTGCCGGGAGAAGCCTCCCCTAACCCTGTCCCCCATATAGATAATGCAGGCAGGTACGTCCCGCCATGGTTTCCCTTTCCAGTCTGTAGGTGGGATGGTCTGCCGTGGCGTATATCCACTCATTCACCGGGGTTAGGTGTTCCGCCCAATAGTAGGCCTCTATGTCTGGCAGCAAAATCCCCCCCCCCATTATATTGGTTACTTTGCAAAGTGGACAGAGCAATCCTTGGTTGTTTCCCAAGCCATAGGAGGGAACGCAATTCCGCTTCAATAGCCCGGAAAGTTAGTCTCGAGAGGGGGAAGTACGCGTTTTGTAGCGCATATAGGAAGCGAAGCGAGGCAAGGCAATCGTTTTAAACATAGCAGCCCGGCCTAGAATAGTGAGAGGAAGGGTTTTCCATCCCCGCACGTCCTCTGCAAAGTTTGTAAGTACCCGGTGAATGTTCCTCTGTTAGTAGAGGGTCTTATCTGTAGTGAGGTAGATTCCTAGGTACGTAAACTCAGTATGCGCTATTTGGAGGGCCCCGGGGATGGTAGGCCAAGTGGACAAGGTACACGGGCTGTATATAACTGACTTGTGCCAGTTAATGGTGTATCCTGAGTGAGTCCCATAGACCTCCATGGTGGAGAACAAGGTAGGAATCGTGGTGTCTGAATGCGTAATATAGAGCAGGATATCGTCCGCATATAGCAAGATCTTTTCTTCCCCTGTGTCCCCCCGGTTTAATGCGGAATCCCCGAATCTCTGGGCACTGCCTAATTGCACAAGCCACTATTTCGATCGTAAGAGCAACAAGCATTGGCATAGCCAATAGGTCTCGCCTTTGGGGCCTTATAAGTGTTTAGGCAGAGCTATTGACTTTGCCAATGTGTTTAAGCTGTGCTGTAGAGAAGTGTGGCTGCTGTGCAGCATGCTGAAAAGTTGTAATAAAAAAGTGGCAGAAGCATTTTTGTTACCATATATATGACCAAAAAGGCATTATGTCCAACAGAACGACCATATTAAAAAATTTATGTACAATAAAAAATGTCCTCATTTTTCTTTTGTTCTTGCAATGCTGGCAACTTGTTTTTGCCTATTCCAATGGTTGTTTGTTAAAGTTTTTTTTTGAGGGGGCATAAACAATTGGAGGTTGAAGGTTGTGAACTAGTACCTGTATTATAACACTAGCAGCGGCCAGACGCTAGGGGAGAATCAACAGATAGCCTCAGGTAGCCAGGCAGACGACTGGTCCTCACTAACGGCCATGAAACGGGAATGGTTAAAAATTACCTTGCACGGTGCAATGATGACCGAGTACTTGCGGGCCAATATAGCCCCTAATGGTCTCATAATTAACAACTTTCCCCGCCTCTTTTTGGATGACACAGTTTTTAAAAATGAATGGTCCCTAGTGTCATGGAAATGCACTAGGGACTTACTCATCCTGATTATCAACACAGCGAAAAGACTAGCAGACGCCCTTCTTGTCAGGATACAAATAGCCGAGAGTAACCTTAAGACCACGATCGTGATGACAATATTTGAGGGCAAGCTTACTGAAATTAACAACGAGATCGCTGAAAACAAAGAGTTTCTGATGAAACAAAAGATCAGTAAACTGCAAAAAGATATTCAAAGGTTTGACAAAGAAAAAGTCTACCCCTACCTTAAGGCCGACTTTATTTCCAACAAAACTAGTTACTCCTCAGATGAGGGTACTATGCAAATAAGGAGGGGCTCCTCCTCGAGCAGTGACTCTAGCACAGGCAGTTGGGGTAATAATAATCCCAGACGCACACCACGACCGGGATTCCCCCATTACCCCATGCAACCCTACCAAGGTCCTCCAATGTGGCAATTTCCAGGGTACCCGCAGGGTCCACCATGTTACCCACAGGGGCCACCACAATTCTTCGCTGGCAACAACCAGCCTTTTTTAGGAAGAGGCTGGGGCAGAGGAAAAGGGCGAAGAAGAGGGACCGCCAAACAAGTACACTGGCAGGAACAGACCCAGAACTCCGTAGAGACCAGGAGTATGAGCAGGGGGAAGAAAAACTAATAGTGAATCTCTCCCCTAGGAATCTCACGGAGACCGAATTAACAGTCCTGCGCAAAGGTCTAGGCTACGTTCCCACCCCCCGAATTGACCATTTCAGAGATCAATGCGAAATACATAGCTTCTTCCGTAATTTGAGGCTGAATGCATTTTTCAAAGACAGACCAACACTAACCAGGAATGATACGGGGTTACATAATCCCTCTACCTTTACACCTAACAATAGCATGGTGCCCAATGAAATTTTAACCTTTGAGCAAGCAGTGCTTAAAGACTTGACAGAGGGTAGGTCCAATACCCCCTTTCACAATTTCTCCTATGATGAATGGTCAGCAGCTAGATCCCTCGCTGATGACTCGAGCATAACCATCAAACAGGCGGACAAAGGAGGTGCCACTGTAATCATGTCCACTAGTGACTACGAGACTGAATGCTTACGACAACTCAGTAAGGTAGAATACTACACCCCGATTTCTGTGAACCAAACCAAAAGACTGACCACCCTAATCGCCACCAGGGTTTTTACAGCAGAAACAGAAGGCTGGATAAGCAAAAAAGAGGCTGAATTCCTGGTCACAAAAGATCCCAAAACGCCGTACTTTTATATCCTACCAAAAATACACAAGGACGTGAGACCAGTCCCAGGGAGGCCCATCGTGTCAGGCATCGGCTCATTGCTGGAACCGTTGTCCAGGTTCTGTGATTATTTCCTACAGCCTCTAGTTAAGGAGACACCATCATTCCTTCTAGATACCACTGATGTACTCCGTTTGATTGAGGGATTCCAAGGTCAGGATGAAATAAATATGTTGGTAACCCTGGACGTAGAGCGTTGTATACCAACATCCCTCAACGTGCCACTCTAGAGGTGATTGAGGATGCTCTCAACTCCACCGACTGGAACTCACCTACACCTGTTCCCTTTATCATGGAATGTGCCACCCTTGCCCTCACCGAGAACTTTTTTGAGTATAACAACAAACTCTACCACCAAACACAGGGCACTTCCATGGGCAGCACATTTGCTCCAAGTGTGGCTTGCCTGTACGTGGCTGCTTTTGAGACTAGACTTATCTTCGATGTTTGCAACCCCTACTTAAATAACCTTATATTGTGGAAGCGTTACATCGACGATATTCTGATCTTTTGGAAGGGAGATAGGACTACCTGTGATGAATTTTGTGCATGGGTCAACACTTTAAACCCCTACCTTAAATTTACCCACACCATCTCAGATTGTATGGTCCCCTTCCTCGACCTCAACATTATTCTGAATGAGGGTCGCTTAAGTACCAAATTGTACAAAAAGCCCACTGACAGTAATAGCCTCCTCCTGTTTAGTAGCCACCATCCTAGGGCCCTCAAAGAGAACCTACCGTTTGGCCAATTCCTCCGGATCAGGAGGAATTGTAGCTCTGTTGAGGACTACAAATTGGAAGCCAAGAATTTAACGGCTAACCTACATGCACGAGAATATCCACGACATAAGGTAGCACAAGCCATGAAGAGGGCGAGGCACAATAACAGAGAGGCCCTATTGGAAACCAACCATAAAGAATACATAGAGACACTCACTTGCGTCACATCCTTTACTCCAGACTCCAATAGGATTAGAAACATTATCCGCAAACATTGGGGTATCCTCAACACTGGGGACTTAGAACTACCCACTCCAAGGTTTGCGTTCAAAAGAACCAGTAACCTCAAAGACATATTGATCCATACTAGACCAATAACCAAAACTAAACCTACATAGAGAGCTCTATGGGACCTTCCACCAGTCTCAGGACACTACCCGTGTGGGTCTTGTGTTGCATGCACATTGACCAAACCCACCAAAGAAATAATTTTTTCCAACAACTTTACATGGAAATGAACTAAACACACCAACTGCAACACCACCAATTGCATCTACTTACTTTCATGCCCATGCAATCTCTGGTATGTGGTTATGACCACGAGGACTGTAAAAACATGTATCGGCGAACACAAGAGCAATATACGGTGCCGAAGAGTAACGACCAAATTGTACACACATTTCGAGACTGCTGGACACACCTGCGACAACTTGAGTTGGGTGATTTTGGAAGCACATTCTGCCCTCTCTCCAGGGGCACTCTTTAGGATTGAACAAAGATGGATTTTTCGTCTGGCCACTGATAAACATGGGCTCAACGAAGATATCCCCTGGAGTAGCCTCAACGTAACGTAGCAACACCCCGATGTTCACATCTATCCATGACAATTAGTTTCTGCCATAGTCCCGTCCCATTTTTTGCCCACTCCAAGATGGCGCCCGCTGTGACTTTTGATATTCCCCCAATATGGCCACCATACATCTCCACTCCTCTCCACCAGGGGCGAAGTACACCCTAGTCTCCGGCTCCCTTTAGGAGATGTTCCCGCCCTGCGCGCCATTTCCACTATCATTTAAACCCCAGCCTGGTAGGGACCATTACCTCCCGGATCCGGCAGTGCAGGGTAGGTCACTCGTCACCTGGGCGCAGTCATTTGGTGAGTACTATTTTCCTCCTAGGACTGGAGGAACCTGGTTCGATTTCTGCCTGTACGAGGACATTTTTTGAGGCACAGGCTTGGACGCCGATTCTCGGCACCAGCAGCACACCCGCGATCCTGGGGGCCTACCCTACGATTTCTCAATCACAGATGGCGGTCCTCGGCGTACTGCTCGTTCGGTGGACGGAGCGGGCGCCTCTCACTGAGGGGCGACCTCCCGTCACGCCGGCAGACATGGGCTGGGTGTTTTGCCTATCTGACCGTGAGTAACGATCCACGACGCGGGGCCCTGTTTGATAGCCACCTCACTTCTGCCTCTCGCTACACCAGAGGCTACCACCCCCTATCTACCAACTTACGCGCATCCTACACCAGGCGCTCTAACTATCTTTTCCTCTTTTGGGCTCCCTCCCCAGGACACAAACACCTTACTGTGTCCAACACTTGCCGGGATTTGAAGGGGCCAATCTCAAGATAGTTTTAGGTGAGTTGCTGTAACCTCACCATGTTGCTACTTCTCAGTTTTTAATCATTTTTAATCACTCACCGCATGGTTTGAACCCGCTGCGTTTCACATATATACATACAAAGGCATCGACCACAGCGGGGCAATTTTGGTTGACATGTGTGACCATTTTTTGACTATGCTCACCGCATTTGTTAAGGTGCACAACCTGGTGTCACTATTGAGGGATACGAGGGCAGGAGTATTTACAGCATGATTGTTCTCTGATATGATTTGCTTTCATTTTTGCCATTTTGCATTTCAGATTGGCTGTCTCATCAACAGGTACTTTACCTCTTGGTGCCACTTGTGGTAATAATAGGCTAGAACATCACAGTCTCACCATATTTGAGTGTAGAGTAACTATTTTCACTAGGTCCTGAGGAATTGCCGCTAGATCCACCTGACTAAACAGGCAAGAAACATGTCGACCGCACGAGATTGAGCACAACACGCTGCAGCATAATTGTAGTGAGTCGCCAACTCCATTTTTAATTAGGGGAAGGCAGGATCATTAAAGTCTAATTTACCTGACTCTTCCATTCCCTGTTTTAATCCACACACTTGCATTTCTACACTTCTAAGGCCCCTTACACCCACTGCACCATACGGCAAGGAATAAAAGATCTCCGCCAAAGAGCCCCTGCATAGGGTGCCCGTCGGGTATTGCAGCGCCGACCCGAGGGGAGCATGCCCGATGATGAAGCATGACACCCAGCAGGCTGGGTGTGTGAGGGCCCTCATTCCAAAAGGAAGGACTTCCCGGTCCCCCTCCTTTCCCACAAACACTACCAATTTGTAGTCAGGGACTTTGCGAGTCCCCCTCCCTGCCTTCCTATTCTCCTCACAACAGGAACTGCATACCTCTTTCTTTTCAAGTCTATTTAGGGCATGTATGCTGGACCTTTCAAAAGCCCATAGTCCCCCTCTTTTGTTGGAGAATCAACAGATGGCAGATTCCGAGAGCAGGCTGAGGTGGTGTTGAGTGATGTTGAGGTGGTGGTGGTGGTGGTGGTGACTGGTGCTGAGACGATGCTGATGTGATGCTGAATGATACTTAGGTCTTGCTGAGCGATGATGATGTGGTGGTGTACTAGTGCAAAGGCGATGCTGAGTGATACTGTTGTGGTTGTGCTGAGTGATACTGTTGTGGTTGTGCTGAGTGATGCCTTGGTGGTGCTGAGTGATGCTGTGGTGGTGCTGAGTGATGCTGTGGTGGTGCTGAGTGATGCTGTGGTGGTGCTGAGTGATGCTGTGGTGGTGCTGAGTGATGCTGTGGTGGTGCTGAGTGATGCTGTGGTGGTGCTGAGTGGTGCTGTGGTGGTGCTGAGTGGTGCTGTGGTGGTGCTGAGTGATGCTTTGGTGGTGCTGAGTGGTGCTGTGGTGGTGCTGTGGTGGTGCTGTGGTGGCGCTGAGTGGTGCTGTGGTGGCGCTGAGTGGTGGTGTGGTGGTGCTGAGTGGCGCTGAGTGGCGCTGAGTGGTGCTGTGGTGGTGCTGACTGATGCTGTGGTATTGCTGAGTGATGCTGTGGTGGTGCTGTGTTGGTGCTGAGTGATGCTGTGGTGGTGCTGAGTGAAGCTGTGGTGGTGCTGAGTGATGCTGTGGTGGTGCTGACCGATGATGTGGTGTTGCTGAGTGATGCTGTGGTGATGCTGAGTGGTGGTGTGGAGATGCTGAGTGATGCTGTGGTGGTACTGTGTTGGTGCTGAGTGATGCTGGGATGGTGCTGGGGTGGTGCTGGGGTGGTGCTGGGGTGGTGCTGTGGTGGTGCTGTGGTGGTGCTGTGTTGGTGCTGTGGTGGTGCTGTGTGGTGCTGTGGTGGTGCTGAGCGATGCTGTGGTGTTGCTGAGCGATGCTGTGGTGTTGCTGAGCGATGCTGTGGTGTTGCTGAGCGATGCTGTGGTGTTGCTGAGCGATGCTGTGGTATTGCTGAGCGATGCTGTGGTGTTGCTGAGCGATGCTGTGGTGTTGCTGAGCGATGCTGTGGTGTTGCTGAGCGATACTGTGGTGTTGCTGAGCGATACTGTGGTGTTGCTGAGCGATGCTGTGGTGGTGCTGAGCGATGCTGTGGTGGTGCTGAGTCATCCTGTGGTGGTGCTGAGTCATCCTGTGGTGGTGCTGAGTCATCCTGTGGTGGTGCTGAGTGATGATGTGGTGTCGCTGAGTGATGCTATGGTGGTGCTGAGTGATGCTGTGGTGGCGCGGAGTGATGCTGTGGTGGCGCGGAGTGATGCTGTGGTGGCGCGGAGTGATGCTGTGGTGGCGCGGAGTGATGCTGTGGTGGCGCGGAGTGATGCTGTGGTGCTGCTGAGTAATGCTGTGGTGCTGCTGTGGTGGCGCTGAGTGATGCTGTTGTGGCGCTAAGTGATGCTGTTGTGGCGCTAAGTGATGCTGTTGTGGCGCTAAGTGATGCTGTGGTTGTGCTGAGTAATGCTGTGGTTTCACTGAGTGATGCTGTGGTTGCACTGAGTCACGGGTACTCATAGTGCGGCCCGGCAAGCCTTCCTTGGCGGCCCGCGGACCTTGCAGACATCGTACCTGTTTTTTTTGTTGTTTTTTTTAAAGTGTCAGCAAACGCCGCAGCGCGGACTCTGAGAGACTCAGCTCTATGGGGGCCGGGCGATTCTTTAAAAGACCATTCACTTGTTAATGAGGCTTTGTTGTATTTTACCTCTAATTAGCGCCCCTGCATCTCCACTCTGAGATGCAGGGGCGCTAAGAAGAGGTGAAATACAACAAAGCCTCATTAACAACTGAATGGTCTTTTAAAGACCTGTGAAGTACTCGGGTGCGGCTGTGTGTGTTCCCGGGAAGCTGTCTCAGCCCCGGCTGACACACACGCGGGGTGAGGTGAGAGAGGGTGACAGAGACAGAGGGTGACAGAGACAGAGGGTGACAGAGACAGAGGGTGACAGAGACAGAGGGTGACAGAGACAGAGGGTGACAGAGACAGAGGGTGACAGAGACAGAGGGAGACAGAGACAGAGGGAGACAGAGACAGAGGGAGACAGAGAGGGAGAGAGAGACAGAGGGAGACAGAGACAGAGACAGAGAGGGAGAGAGAGACAGAGAGGGAGACAGACGGAGAGGGAGAGAGAGACAGAGGGAGACAGACGGAGAGAGAGGGAGACAGACGGAGAGAGAAGGAGACAGACGGAGAGAGAGGGAGACAGAGAGAGAGGGAGACAGAGAGAGAGGGAGACAGAGAGAGAGGGAGACAGAGAGAGAGGGAGACAGACAGAGGGAGGGAGACAGAGAGGGAGACAGACAGAGGGAGGGAGACAGACAGAGGGAGGGAGACAGACAGAGGGAGACAGACAGACAGAGGGAGACAGACAGACAGAGGGAGACAGACAGACAGAGGGAGACAGACAGAGGGAGACAGAGAGAGGGAGGCAGAGAGAGGGAGGCAGAGAGAGGGAGGGAGGGAGACAGAGGGAGGGAGACAGAGGGAGGGAGACAGAGGGAGGGAGTCGGGGGGGGAGACAGGAAGGCAGAGGGAGGGAGTCGGGGGGGGGGGAGACACAGAGGGAGGGAGATAGAGAGAGGGAGACAGAGAGAGGGAGACAGAGGGAGACAGATAGAGGGAGACAGAGGGAGACAGATAGAGGGAGACAGAGGGAGGAGACAGAGGGAGACAGAGGGAGGGAGGGAGACAGAGGGAGGGAGACAGAGGGAGGGAGTCGGGGGGGGGAGACAGGAAGGCAGAGGGAGGGAGTCGGGGGGAGACAGACAGAGGGAGGGAGAGGGAGACAGACCGAGGGAGACAGAGACAGACAGACAGAGGGAGGGAGACAGACAGACGGAGGGAGACAGACAGACAGACGGAGGGAGACAGACAGACAGACGGAGGGAGACAGACAGACAGAGGGAGGGAGGGAGACAGACAGAGGGAGGGAGACAAAGGGAGGGAGACAGAGGGAGGGAGACAGAGGGAGGGAGACCGAGACAGAGTTAGGGAGGGAGGCAGAGAGAGAGAGAGAGGGAGGGAGGGAGACGGAGAGAGAGAGGGAGGGAGGGAGACGGAGAGAGAGAGGGAGGGAGGGAGAGACAGACAGACAAACAGAGAGAGGGAGGGAGGGAGGGAGAGAGGGAGGGAGAGAGGGAGGGAGAGAGAGGGAGAGAGAGGGAGACGGAGAGAGAGAGGGAGGGAGAGATAGAGAGAGGGAGGGAGACAGAGCGAGAGAGAGATAGAGAGAGAGATGTGTGTATGCCGGGTCTGGTGGCTCAGTTGGCGAAGGCGTCCGCTGCAGGGGCCTGTGTTCAACCTCATGGTCATAGTTTTTTTTTTTTTCTCTAGCCCCGCCCCCCTCCCCCACTGACCCCGCCCCCACCGGTGCGGCCCTCTGCCACAAACCACATTGTAAATTTGGCCCCCGAGAGAAAGTTTGTGAGTACCCATGCACTGAGTGATGCTGTGATGGCGTTGAGTGATGCTGTGATGGCGTTGAGTGATGCTGTGATGGCGTTGAGTGATGCTGTGATGGCGTTGAGAGATGTGTTGGTGCTGAGTGATGCTGTGCTGGCTCTGATTGATGCTGTGCTGGCTCTGATTGATGCTGTGGTTGCGCTGAGTGATGCTGTGGTGATGCTGAGTGATGCTGTGGTGTTGCCGAGTGAGAGCTAGAGTGAAGATATGCCCAATTAGAGAGGGTGGTGAGAGAGAAAGAGAGAGAGAAAGGGTGTACATAGAATAAAGAGTGGAGCGGGATAGAGAGAGAGAAAGAAGGGGAGAGAGAGTGAATGAAGGAGTTTGAAAGAGAAACAGATAAAGGGGTGAGAGAGAATGAAAGGCTAAAAAAGATAGAGAGGGGAGAGTTAATTAAGTAGAGAGAGAATTAGAGAGGGGAGAGAGAGAGAAGGAGAGAGACAATAAGAGTGGGGGTGTGGAGTTTAAATAGAGTGAAGAAGTGACGCGGAAAAAGTAACCTTAAATATAGCTTTGTGCTTTGCGCGAATAAATATAAAAAAAAAACAGAGTGAGACAAAAATACTGGTAATTAGGCTGTGACTCCCAATATAAAACAAATAGCGATATAAGGTGAAATCAACCCACCGAAGCAATATTTCTATCTAGACAAAAAAAGCTTGCATTTCAATGCTAATCGCTGTTGTTTTTCATGTGACTGTAGTCCAGGGCCGTCAGTTGGTAATGTGAGCTGCTGCTGCGATTGAAACATCAGAGTCCAGAGAGTTAATGAGCCATGACGAGGAAATGAGGAAGAGATAGGAAACCCAGATGGCAGCTGCGCGCGTGCACGCCCATCGTGAACGCAAGCTGGTCGCCAGCCGAAAGCCAGTGTTTGCACTTCCAAAACCCACTTACTAAAACTCGGCCAGACCAGCGCAAGCGCTGGTGCAGGCCGAGACCTAAAAAGCAATGGGGAGAGAGGACAGCCCTGACGGGTGCCTCTCCTGATAGGAAAGTCACCAGAGATCTATCTGCCCATTGACCTTAACCCTCGCCCGGGGGTCCCTATACAGGAGTCCCACCCAGTTCCGGAAATTGGGACCTATACCGACTTTGCCCAAGGTGGCCTCCAGGAAGGGCCAATGAACCTCATCAAACGCCTTTTCCACGTCTAAGGACAGGAGCAGGTGGGGGTGTTGCGGTCCTGGACCTCCATTAGCCAATTATGGGTCCTGCGCAGATTCAGTCGAGTCGCCCGGCCTGGCAGGAAACCTTTCTGATCCTGATGCACTAAAGTTGTGATTACCTGGCGGAGCCTCATAGCAAGGATCGTGGCCAGTATTTTCACCTCAATATTAAGAAGTGATATTGGGCGATATGATGTGCAATCAGTAGGGGGTTTCCCCTGCTTATGAATAGGGATAATCGTGGCCACGCGCAGGTCCAGGGGTAGGATTCCTTCTTGATACGCGTCCTGAAAGAGATTCAGTAGGTGGGGGCTAAAAAGATCTGCACACTTCTTATATAGTTCTGCAGGTAGGCCATTTGGACACGGGGTCTTCCCGGGACGTAGTCTGGTTATGGCCAATTTAATTTCGTCAACCGTTATATCTGTCAGCCTCGTCCAGTAGTGGCGTTTGAATCTCCGCCAAGTAGTCCGCAATGGCCGAGGGCGAACTCCGGGTCCAGGCCTCATAGAAGTTTTGATAGTAGGACGCAAAGGTCTGCACTATCTGTTTATCACGCGTCCGTGTTATCCCTTGGGGGTCTGTAATACTCTCCACCCACCGGGCCTCTACCTCCCTCCGACTAAGCCATGCGAGTAGCCTGCTTGACTTGTCCCCCACATCATAAAGCCTATGCAGGGTCGCCTGGGCCTGCGCCTTAGCCTCCTGAGTGGCCAGGGCCTTATATTGAAGCTGCACATCTGTGAGCTGTCTCAGGATTTGAGGATCTCTCTGCGCAATGTTTCGTTGTTCTAGGTTAAGAATCTGGGCCTCCAGTGTGGTGAGTTCCTCCTGAGCCTTCCTCTTTTCCCAAGCTATCCGATTTTGCGCCCTATCTCTGAGAACTTTCTTATACGCTTCCCAGATCACCACCCCTGACTGCACCGAGCCCAAATTTTCAGCAAAGAAGACTTTCGTATCAGCTCCGATGCCCTGGAGCACCTCCTTGGTCTGTAGGTCCCATGCCGACAGTCTCCAGCTCCCACGCCCGGTCCGGGCCTTGTCGCCCACTCGGACATATAGGGGTGAGTGGTCAGAGAGACCCCCTAGCCATGTACTCCGCCTCATATATGTCTTGTATTGCACCGCTCGGGAGGAATACATAATCCAGTCTCGAGTAAACCCTATGGGCACCAGAATAATATGAGTATTGTCGTTCCCCCTGGATGCAGGTGCCGCCATACATCCACCAAACCCAGCGTGTCTGCAAGGAGCGCCAATTGTGTGTCAGGGGACGGTTGGGCATGTCCCCCCGAACGGTCTATGGGGGTGTGCATCACGTCATTAAAGTCACCCCCGATTATGTGTGTCGAGGCCGGTGTCTCCAATAAAATATCCATCACCTTATTTAGTGTCCTGGTCTGCAATTTCGACGGGGCATAGACTGATATAATAGTAACGTTCCTCCTTTCCCATGACCCCGTCACTCCCACAAAGGTACCCTGGGGGTCTATCCACGTACGTGTCACCCTAAAGGGAGGCAACCTTTTAATTAGGATGGCGGCTCCTCTAGAGCCAGAGGTGTATCCCGCATGTACCAGGACGGTGTATGCCCCTCGTGCCAGGAACCCACATTTCGTGCCTTTAAGAGGTGTTTCTTGTAACAGCACCACATCCGGGTGGGTGCGTTTTATGAAAGCAGATACCAACCCTCTTTTAATTTTGTCCCCAAGGCTGTTGACATTCCAGGTTAGGGCCGTGAAGGGGCTATCCTCCGCAATCGGCATGAAAGACTATGGTGTACTGGTGGGACATGCATGCATATGTGGTGCTATGACGCCTTGTGCTAGGGATTTGGTAGGTTGTGTATGGTCTGTGTATTCTGTGACTGTACAGCAACAAAAACATAATAAACAATAACAACAATTCAAATGGTTGAAATCCCCTGCCATCCCCTCCCCCCCCCCCCCGTTTCCACATCCCTCGCCAGAATCTTGTCTCCGACGTTGTGCATAAGGGTGGTAGAGGTCTGTCGCCCACCCCAGCCCCAAACCTATGCTACAACTTTAACTCATGCAGCACCACAAATAACCCCAGACAAGAAACAAACCGAAGAAAAGAAAAAAGGACAGAGCCAAGACTGAAGAGGAGGGTCTCATGAGAGGGTAAGGGAAAACAGAACAAGGATGGAAGGACTGAAAAGAGAGTGAAAGGAACAGTCCAAAGTCTAAGTCTGAGGCCTCTTCTGGCCTGTCACCTGCGCTGGAATGGAGCCCATCGGCCACTCTGCAGGTCGGGTGGATAGTACGTTGGGGGAAGGCGTCCAATACCAAACTCCGCCATTATCATCCGGTCCCACGGCAAGTCTCTAAGGCTCCTATTCAGGAGTTCGAGTCGGGGGCTTCTCCCTGTGATACAAGAGTCTCCGCTGCTGCGTCTTGCTCCATTGCTACTATTTCGGCCACCAGAGGGTGTTGTGAAGGATCCTCGTCTCCGGACGTGCTGTCCCTAGTATCTGTCTCAGTGCAGGGTTCACGGGCGGTAGGGAGGCGGGCGTTGCGCGAGCCTGTCTGCAGGTTAGAGTCTAGCGAATGCCCACTGCGTCGTCGAACCCGTCTACTTCCCCTCGTGATATACAGTGTTGCCCCCTGAAGACGTTCTCACCGGTTCCCACGAGATCTCCGTGTCCTCTGAAAGCCAGGGAGTTTAGGGCCCTTCCCCGCCGATGGCTGACTATTGCGCGGCGGCACATCCCTCTGTTTCAGGACGGGGCGTTCCTCAAGCCATTGCCAAGCTTCCTCTGGCGTCTGGAAGAAGTGGGTCTTTCCCATGAATAGTACCTTCAATTTTGCGGGGAATAGTAGCATTTATTGAATGTTCTGGTCCCTGAGCTTCGCCTTTACGGAATCATAGGTGCACCTCTGCACCTCTCTGCTGTAATCAGGGAAGATCATTATACGTGTGTTTTCATGTCGTATCTCTCCTAATTTCCTGGCTTCTCGGAGGATCATGTCCCTGTCTAGGAAGTTCAAGAAACGGGCTATGATGGGGCGCGTCTGCGCATCCGGAGGAGGTCGCGCCATCATCGCCCTGTGTGCTCTTTCAATGACAAAACACGCAGAGAATTTATCCGCCGGGAAGGTGCGCTGGAGCCAAGAGGAGAGGAAGTCCGATGCACTTGCTCCTTCAATGCCTTCTCTAAATCCCACAAAGCGTAGGTTGTTGCGTCGCGCCCTGTTTTCTGCATCATCGACGCGCCACTGGAGGTCTTTGTTCGAGGCCTGAAGATCTGCCATCCCCTTGCGAAGATCTTGAAGCGAGTCTTCCGCCTCCCCCCCAGCCTAGTTTCTGATTCCGTGACTCTGGCTGCCAGATTGCGTAGATCCTGTCTTAGGAGCGTCACCTCCGTGCCCACTTCACCTATTTTCCCTTCCAGTGCTGTCCTGGAGGATTGGATCGCCTGAAGAAGAGTATCTGTGTCAGTACGACTAGCCGGTCGCTCCTCTGGGGGGGGAGTGATTACTTTGGTATAGTGATCCATTTTCCCCTGGCGCGGTGGTTTCGGATCTTTGTCCTTGCCCATAGTCGGGAGTGTTGTAATGGGCTTCGGGAAGAGCAGTGGAAAGTCCAGGACCTACAGAGGGGGGAGTCTCCTCACACTCCTGTGAATCCCCTTGTAGCAGGGTGTCACGCTGTTCCGGCGCCGGTCAATTCCGGCCCAATCGAGGTGTTCAAGCTGTTCAAGCCCCCCCAACACGTCTAGGGCGCCAGGGCACCCAACCGATGGAGAAGGCAGGGGGGTCCACAGTCGAGCTCACCGTCACAGAAGGGATAGAGGGGGCGGCGTGGACATAGACCTCAAGGCCCAGCTGGAGTCCCAGCACCGTCCGTCTTCAGCTGAAAGGCCGCAGGGGGGGGGCTCCGCTCTCTCAGGGCGCCACCGTCAGGGCCAAATCACTCCATCCCGCCATCAGTTAGGCCAGCGCGAGGGGGGGCGGTCACCAGTGTTCCCACGCTGATTTCAAGGCCTCACCGGGCCCTACTAGTGTACAGCTCGGACCTCAATCCTCTGCCCAGCGCTCCACCGGTTTGCCAAAATGTTAGGCGCCCACCCGTCCGGGGCCTGTCCCAGCTATAGCATCATCTGAGAGGGAGGCGGGGAGGCACTCACCAATCACAGGGGATATCCCCGCAGCTGTCACGACCGCCCAGGCGCCGGAGTCGGGCAACTCGTGTCGATCCCCCACTGCGTAGCCAGTTCGGGGGGGCTGTTCCCAGCCGGTCCACGTTGACCTCAGGCCTCACCAGGCTCTGTTAATGGAGCGGTCGGGCCCCAATCGCCTTCACGATGATCCACCGGGCCGCTAGTATGTGGGGCGCCCACTTATCTGAGGCCCAGCCCGGTCCAGCACCATCTAGGAGGGTGGCGAGGACGCCGCCTCACAGCGCGGGGAATGTCGCCGTAGCTCCCGCGACCTCCCAATTCTCCCGGGCACTCTGTAATGGAAGGCCGGCCCACGCAGCACCCTCGGCCTTCGCCGCGGCCCCCAGGCAAGCCCTCCAATCAACACAGCGTCTCACCGCCGCCCGGCTCACCTGTGGCCTCAGTCCGGGTCAGCGGCGGGCAGTCCACACTATTGTCTGTAGGCACGCACGGCTGCGGTTGCTTCACCTCCTGCGGGCCGATGACAGGGAACTCTGCGCCTGTGGGCACGCCGCGACCCCGTCGGGTCCGTCCAGCCGCCCCGGGTCCGTGCAAGCACCAGTCTTGTGGAGCAGCTACAAGGCACCCTGTGCCCGCCATAGAGGCCTGGAGGCCGACTGTCCCCCCGATAGCCGCGCTAGAGTGTGCGGTAGCCCAAGGGGTGCGCCCCAGGCCCGGAGGGTCCGCCAAGCCGATTCAGCTCCGGGCGGGCGCCATTTTGCCGAGGCGTCTGCGGAGGCTTTCAGGGTCAGGATCAGCGGCTCGGAGGCCGATCGTCCTCCCGATTGTCGTCACGTCTGTTGCAGAGGTGCCTGCGACTCTATAGTCGTAAGTATGTTCGTTGTCCGAGCCTGCGTACTGCCGGATTAGTGTACGGATGGGGCTTTCAGCCGGAGCTCGGCGAAAGCACGTCCTAAGCGGCCATGATGTTGGCCACGCCCCTCGGATCTGGCTGATTATTGATAAGTTTGCGGTATGTGAGAGAGATGGCCTTCTTGTCCATATATTCTGTTAAGGGCCTATCCTCTAGTGGAGAGGCCTCGGGGAGTACAGTGCCCACTGGAATGGTTGTTGTCAGTGCATGTCTGATCTGAATATATCTAAAGAATTCTGCAGACGCCATCTCATACTGGTTCTGGAAGTGGGTAAAGGAAACAACTTCTCCCTTACTCCACAAGTCACCCACTGGTGAGATTCCGATGGAATCCCATCGCTTGAAGCCTTTACTAGCGCCGAGTCTGCCTAGTGTTTGCGTTTCCCATAAAGGGGTTGATTGCGTTATGACCCCTTTCCAGCCCAGTTTCCTGAGGGCTATGTGCCAAATTTGGACTGTGTGTGCCGTGGGTCCGAGTAGTGGTGGTTTGCTAGTTTTAGTGTAGAGTGCCCTCATTACTCCCCCTTCTACCAGACTGTGTCTATCGGAGCGAAACGCTGGGTCCGTGTGTGGGGCGTGAAGCCACTGGTTAATTACGATTAGCTGGCAAGCCCAATAGTATAACTGTATATTTGGGAGGGCGATTCCCCCGTCGTACCAGCCTTTTATCAGTTTTCTCATGGCTATGCGGGCCGGTTTCCTATCCCACAGTAAATTGTTTACTTCCGTCTCAATGGCCTAAGTAGGTTGGGGGAACTAAATACGGGGTATTTTGCGGGGCATACAGGAACCTGGGAAATGCCATCATCTTAAAGAGGGCGGCTCTTCCGAGCAGCGTTAATGGCAGAGATTGCCAGTGCTTTGCGTCTTGCCGGAGTCTTTTCAGTGGAGGTTGGAGGTTTTTGTCCATGAAGACCTCCGGTAGTGGTGTAATATATATTCCTAAATATTTGAAGCACCCGTCCGTTATTTGTAAATTACATCCCTTTGGGAGTTGTGGGGGGGGACCGTGTAAGACATAGAGAGTTGACTTAGTCCAGTTGATGGTATAACTGGAAAATTGTCCGTACACTGAGCAGATGTCCAGAAGCCGGATGATTGAGCGCCTGGGAGATGCCAAATACAGAAGTACATCGTCCGCATACAAAGAAATACGGTCTTCCCATCCCTCCGCCCAGTGGAGTCCGCGAATAACCGGGTCTCTCCGGATCCATGCTGCCAACGGCTCTAGTACTAGGGCGAATAGGAGCGGTGATAAGGGGCAGCCTTGACGTGTACCGCGCCCCAGGGGAAATTCGGGAGAGATATGGCCGTTCACCGCTACATGAGCAAGGGGGTTTGCATATAGCAGCTGGACCCATGCACAGAATTTGGAGCCAAATCCCAGATGTTTGAGTGTGGCGAAGAGGAAGGGCCATTCCACCATATCGAAGGCCATCTTTGCGTCTAAGGATAATATGGCAGCTGGTTCCTGTATTGTGGGCATGCGAGCTATCACACTATTCAGTCTCCGCAGATTGAGGGCAGTGTTTCTTCCCGGCATAAAGCCAGATTGATCCAGATGGATTAGGTAAGATAAGGTGTCATTCGTGCTGCCAATGTTTTAGCTAGTATTTTGGCCTCAGCATTAAGCAACGATATGGGCCGGTAAAACGTACAGTCGTGGGCGGGCTTCCCGGGTTTATGAATGGCTACTATTGTTGCCATGCGTTGGTCTCTAGGGAGTTCTCCCGCTTCAAGGCTAGTTACATACATGCTTAATAGATGCGGCGCAATAGTAGTCGCTGTTTTTTTTGTAGAGTTCTATGGGAATGCCATTGGGACCCAGTGCCTTCCCTGATTGTATCGCATTTATGGCTAGCAGCAGTTCATCTGCTGTGAGGTCTGCCTCCAGTGCAAGAGCGTCTTCTGGCGATAGTGTGGGCATTTTAATGTCCTTAAGAAGGGCTAGTGCCTCTTCAATTGTTGTGGAAGAAGTCAGTGTGTAGACAGTCTTGTAATGTCGTGCTAGTACATTCGCTATTGCCTGTGGGTCGATTATGGTCCCCTCATCTGCTGTATGCAGCTGCGCCACCCACCGACTAGCCCGTTCCCGCCTATCCAGCCAGGCCAGAAGTTTCCCTGCCTTATCTCCCACTTCATATATTTTGTGTTGTGTGGCTATAATCCTGGCCTTTGCGTCCTCCCACACGTATTCTCTATATTCTTGCTTTCTCAAGTTAAGATTGTGGGAAGTGGTTGGGTTGGGATCTAGGGCGTGGGACCTTTCAGCGTGGGCCACGTCTTGTTGAAGGGCCTCTAATTGCTCTCTTTTTTTCTTTTTTATGGCCCGAAATTAAGGAAATGGCCTGGCCTCGGAGCACTGTTTTATAAGCTTCCCAAAGAGTTACCGGGGAGGTGACTGAGTGCTCATTTTCTTTGAAATACCGTTGTGCCGTTTTAAGCATGTCTTTTGAAATCTGAGGATTTTTTAGGAATCCGGGATATATTGGGAAAAGTCGGCGCTGGGTAGTCATGTGGCGTGTATATTTAATCATGACAGGGGAATGGTCTGAAATGCCTCTGGGTAGGTGGGTTGCTTCTGCTATCTTCCCCAGACTATCTGCCAGTGTGAGTACATAGTCTATCCTAGAAAGGGTATTGTGTGCTCCAGAGTGAAAAGTGTACTGTTGTTCTGAAGGAAAGCGGTAACGCCAGTTATCTACGAGGCCAAAAGCCTCGAGGAACTCTACAAATCTAGAGTTTGTGTTGCGCTGACCTCTGGGGGGTTTGCGATCGAGCATATCGTCAACAGTGGCGTTGAAATCTCCGCCTTTTAGTAGTTCCCCTTCAGGCATTGTGAGTAGAAGTTTACCAAGAGCTGGGATCACCACTGCATGAAGTGCTGGGGGGGATGTATACTGAAACTATATTGTAAATTCGCCCCTCCCACTGGCAGGAGATGGCTGCGAACCGTCCCTGTTCGTCTGCCCACACCTGGTTAATAATCAGTGGAAACTGTTTGCGTACTAGAATGCCAGTCCCTCGCAAACCCGAGTTAAACTCTGAGTGTACTACCATCCGGTACCCCCATCTATCCAGGGCCTTACAGGACGAACCTACCATGTGCGTTTCTTGAATCAAGGCTACTGCCGGGGCGTGTCGTTTAATGTATTGCAGGACTAGCCCTCTCTTTATTTTGTCACTTAGCCTGTTAACATTCCAGGTGAGGAGTGTGAAGGGGGAGGCATCCGTGGGGGGGGGGGTCGTGGGCGTGGTGGTTGAGCTGTTAGGGAGTGCTGGTGTCTCTGTCATATCTCAAAGTCGTGGCATGAAATTCTATAGGAGAATGCGTGAGAAGCGTGCCATACAAGGGTTGAGACGAAACCATAAACTGTTGTGAACATGTTACAAAAAAGAAATACGTGCTAAAAACCCTTACCCCCTTACCCACCCTCCTCCCTGCCTCCCTACAGAAACGACCCAAAACTGTCCGCCTCCCCAACTTCGCAGAGTGCTTCATTCCCCACCCTGGTACCTTGATGTGGGGGAGAGTTTTCCGGTAGCCCTTCCATCACCCCCCATGTCTGTGGTTTACCTTGTTGGCATTCCCATGTTGTCTAATTTGAAATGTTAAACTTAACACATTGGACAAATCAAAATTGTCGTGCGCTGTCAATTGTTCAATAGGTGGCCCGCTGCCCCATTATCGTCTTGAGGGAGGCAATTGTCCCAGTGTCACGTAGGCTTTCATTAAATTAATAAGTCCACCTTGGCTGATCTGTATGCCTCTCGTCTCTTCCTCTACGTAGTATCCTCTGCACGTTTGCGGCATCACCTTGAGTGAGTGTCTATGCGGAGCTTCTCACTCTCCTCCATTCGCTTGTGGAGATCTTCCCAGTGCTCTTGTCTCTGCAGATTTGTCTGGTGCCCTTTCCTGCGAGCGGTGTCCGTTGACTCTATCCGATCGTCCATGGCCGGCGACCCGGCGCCAACCCTCCAACCATTCCCAAGCTTCCTCCTGCGTCGTGAAGAACCATGCTTTGCCTTCAGCCTCCACTCTCAGCTTAGCCGGGAATAGCATTGAATATTTGAGTTCACGGTTTCGGAGTTCCTTTTTTACCTCCAGAAAACTGCGGCGTTGCTTTGTTACTGCCGCAGTATCATCTGGAAAGATCGTCACAGTACTGTGGTCGTACAGTATCGGGGGGCCGACGTGCGCCGTCTGGAGAATCACATCACGATCGCGGAAATTGAAGATACAAGCAAGAATGGGTCTTGGTGGGGCCCCTGGTCTGTGCCGTCCTCCTGGGACCCGGTGGGCCCTTTCTACGGAAAAATAGTTGGAGAGACCTCGCGGTTGTAGTTGATTCTTTATAATGTCTTCAACGAGTAGGTCTAGAGCTGCTCCCCCTGTTTGCTCCGGAACTCCTATCAGTCTGATGTTGTTACGTCTCGAGCGTCCTTCTTGGTCGTCGAGTTTGGCTGCCAGTAGTTTATTATCTGCCTCCAGTTTGCGTACTTGTTTTTTGAGACCGTCAGTATCATCAGTGAGGGTCGACGTTGTTGCTTCAATCTCCGTCACTCTAGTGGACATTTTATGAAAGTCAGCTCTGATCAGGGAGAGTTCCACTGAGATGGAGCCGATGCGAGAGTCTAGGGAGGTATGCACATTATTTAGAGTTGTCATAATGTCCTGTAGGGTGATTTCCGGTCTTTCCGCTGCTGTAGGGCACCGCTCTGCTTGAGTGGGGTCGTGATCTGTGCGTTCTGGTTGTGTCTTGGCACATGCGTGCTTGTCTAGTTTTGTTTGGTGTGTGCCGCGCTGACCTCTGCCCCCCATCGTGACCGGGTCCAGACTAGTCAACGTGGAGTAAAGGAGGGACTGGGGCGGTACTCACCGCTGCCTGCCAGCGCGTCTCGTAGGCGCACGCGGCCTTTCGGGTTTTCCACCCCAGACCTGTTGTAGTGCTTATTTACTGGCACTGATGGGGGGGAGGAGGTGGAGGGCCTTCCTTTCACTGTGCTTGCCTGCGTAGTTGTCTTATGGCGCTGGAGGACTGTCGCCAGGCTTTGTGTGCAGGTTCGGCGCAGGGCCTTATGACGAGGCATGCGGTTCTTGTTTCCCTTTGTAGGGGCTTCGGTATTGATCCACTGGTAATGGCTGCGCTTGCCCTTGTTGTTGCGGGGGCTTCTCAGTGGTTAGATGACGCCCTCATAGGCTGTGCATTTCCATTTCCCTTTGCTGGTGAGGAGAGGGGGGAAAAAATTCGGCCCACGGTTCTCAGGGGGGGAGCCCAGCAGGGTGGCGCGGGGTATGTTTCTTAGGGCGGCGCCGATCTCGAGTGTCCCTTTGTGCTCACCCGTTACATGCAGGTTCCCGCTACACCCAGCTGCTCCTAATTCTTCCTTTTGCTGCTCAGTAGTAGTCCCCCTGCTGTGGCCTGTTGGTGTTCGCCTGGGGCTCGCCTAATAATTCCCCTGAGTCTCGGGTGTATTGTTTGAGGCCGGCTGGTGGCGGTCGCCTACCAGATAGTGAAGTCCGTCCGCGGCGACGACCGCACTATTTCACCGTTGCTGCTGCTGTCCAATGGCACTTTGGCCCCCGGGTCAGGCCCTTCCCGCAGTGCAGCGGTGTGCTTTCCGATGTTTGTTACGATGTGTCCGCTCCGTCACTCGAGCGGCATGCACCGCTTTGTGCAGCCGGGCGCCAGCTTCAGCGATGCGGTCGGGTCAGAGCTCACTACAGTCCCCGGCTTCCGTTTCGAGCAGAGGCCGCACTTCTTTTTCACGATGCCGCTTCGTTGTGGTGTGCACGGCGGAAGTCTCACCAAGCGCGTTGGGTTCCCCGTCGTTTCCGATCTTTAGGCCACAGTATATGGGGTCAGTTCTGCCAACGGATTACTGGCCGGATCATTGGGGAGTTGGTCGGGTATCGGAGCCTTCTTAGGCAGCGGCCATTTGCTTCGGCTGCTAGCCACACCCCCCAGATCTCGGGGTTCTTGGTCAAGATATATATTTGTTCTGTCTGAATCCCAGCAGGATCTCTGTAAGTTGAGACTGCAGATCCTAAACAACTCCATATAATGGCCTGATAAAGTGCCTTCTCTGTGACTTGGTAAGAAACTCACCGGTTTCTTGTATATGGTTGGAGCGGTGTGCGTGGGAAGCCTTTGGTGCATGATGTTTCGCCGTGGTGCTTCAGTTGTGTTGCAGTGAACACATAGCTGTGCTGCAGAATGATGTGTTGTTGAAAGGTGTAATACGGATAGAGTGACTTTCACTGTTATGCACAGTCTTTTTCTTGTGTGGCATACGCCTCAACAGTTTCATGTGTCCAGGAAAAGCCATATCTTTACCGCTACCTGGGATTCAAAATGGCTCTGGACGAGCTATAGGGATAATAGTTCTTCTGGCAGAGTATTTTCTGGAAGAAATGGCACTTATAAAAGGTATGTTTTCTGAGGATTATTATGGGCTAAGGCAGTAAAAGCTTTCTGGTTTGTCTTTGCTGAGTGCATACTGGAAGTTCTTATTCTCTTACAAATTAAATCTATTTCAGTTTAGTCTGGAGAAATACTTGTGTTAAAATATTCAATTATATTTACTCTTGCCTCTGGCTAGACTATTTTTTATGTATTTTTATTTATAAAGTTTTGTATAGCGCGAACATGACCCTTACGGGTATCAGAGCGCTTCACAATTTTGGGTGAGAGGGATACAGTATTGGGAAGCAAAAACATTTGTTCATTACATAATTATACAAGACGCGTGCAAGAATACAGTAGGTGTCGGAAACCTTCACATAAGTTTAGGGCGGATACAGCAATGGGTGAGGAACATTCAAACATATACAAGTACAATGCATGCTAAACAATGGTATTCCCGGGTAAATGTAGATTACATTTCAATGTGTGTGTTTTAGTTAAGTTGAATGTTTCTTTACTTTTCTGTTTTACCAAACGTGTGGCTGCCTTTCACGCTGCAAAATGTAACTAGCTTCATCTTTCCTCTGGTACAGGCACAGGCCAGTTTCACACTGCATCAAAACCGGCATCCTTTAGCTAGTGAAGGCCAGGATTGTTCTCCGAGCTTTGTCACCTGATTTTCTAATGTCATTAAGAAGTCAAAATGACTGTGTATGAATGTGTACCTGCCTAGGTGGTCACATCGACAGCCACGTAGGGGTATGACAGAAGCTGCTTCTGTGAACTATGGGTACTAGCTTTTATGAACACAAACGTGTCCCCCAGGGCATGCCCCTAGAGCATAATAGGGAAATGTGTAACTATGCGTATGATTGAAAATATATCACTGACCTGGATATTCACGTCATCTTGACGTTTTAGCAGGGACCTTAGATTACACTTCTAATGGTTTGTATTTAAGCCTTGCTCCTGTGATTTGCAATTGATCCTTAGAAAATAGAAAATGTAAATGGGGGACTTCATTTCTTTTGCGATAGGTCCAGTGTGGAAAGTGATAATGCCAATTTTAAATACTTTTCTTAAAGTATTAAAGACTGGGCAAAATTTATTGGAAAAAATATCTCGACAACACAGATTCAAAATACAGAAAATATAGACGTATGTAAATTCTGCAGTTTCATTACACATGGCCATAGCTCCTTACCACCTTACGTTTTTGCCCGGCATTCTGTCCTGCAAATGAGGTGGAACATCCAGGAGAGGAGACGTAGCATGTGGGGAAGGGCAAATGTAGTGACCAAGAATATGACCTTTCTGGTGGTGAGTGTAAGCAGAATACGATGAGGCACAAAGGGACTTCTGGAGTGAAACATAGGTTGGAAATGGGAGGAGCTGGGAATCTCCCAGATAACCTTAACCTTTAAATCATGTTGGTGTTTACCACAGCAGTGTTAGAATAGTCCAAATTATACATTGTTTTTCAGTGAACTCAACCACTATATTTAATCACCAAGGACCACAACATCTGTACATCTTCAATTATTTGTGACTAGTGGTAGACCAGCCGACCAGTCATACAGCAGTGCTCCTTGTTATCTTGATTGTAGATGGTAGCAAAATAGAGAATGCAGGATCTTTGGAAAAGATTGCATCAATAGATGAGCCCAAGAGAGGTATTGAAGGGAACTATAAGGCTTTTAGGGCCGATCAACTGGTGCCGGCATCAATAAGGTAAGGAGATTTACCATTAGTGTTACCTTTTTATGTACCAGCCTTTTGATCAACAAGGATTAAGATATTCAAGGCCCAGTCTGTACCTGTCTGGCTGTCCTAGTAGTCTGGATACTGATTTTCTGTAACCTGAGGTTAGGTTGGGACAGTCTCTTTTCTAATGTCCAGGGCCCCCTGAGGGAACTTGCTTACCTCTCCCCCTTCTTTGTTTCAGCTTGCCAGTCCACTTGCCTGTCCACTCTGTTCTTCTCTCTGAATCGGGGCCCTTCTCCCTCTCCTCTTTAAATTCCATTTGTAAAGCCATTAGTTTGGTTCGATTCCTTTCCTATACTCCCACACAGTGATTAGCCACTGAGACCAATTCTGCCAAGTTCTCAGTTTGCCAGCCCATGCAGAGGGATGTGCAGCTGATTCTGCATGTTAAGTAATAACTCCTGCACAGAGGCAGCATTTGTTGATGCCCAAGCTTGTTCTGTAGGACTGGCTATGCCCACATATTATTTGAACACATCCTCTAGCCTCTCTAGATAATCTGCCATTGACTCTCCTTTGTTCTGTTTGCTATTCAAAATCTTTGTCTAGTCTACCTTGACTGGGCACATTTTCATCATAACATTCGACAAGTCATCCTTTTCCACTGCCAGGCCATCATCGCCTGGAGGGGCATGTCACATCCATCTGCTCTTCTCACTCGGTACTATCAATCTGAAGAACTGATTGACATCTGCCCAATTCTGCATGTACACCTCAAAGCATATCTGCAATTCTTCTTGGAACTTTGTGGGATTATCACGTTGGTTGGGCAACTGTTTATTTACATTAAGTCAGCAGACGACCAAGGGGCATGGGCTATTACCTTGCCTCCAGAGCTGGAGTAGCCTCCATCAGGACTACGGACAACCAGGAAGTCCGGGTGAAGTTCCTCATCATTGATAACACTAGAAGGTGGGGTGTATCGTTTATCATGGTCTTCCTATCTAATTCTCTGGCTATACTCTATACAGTGCATTTCAAGCTATCTCAGATAATGGTCAGGCTGTGGGTTAATGTAACATGGGAATACAAAATGGCTGTGGGTTATTAAACATGGCAGTTGGTATGAGGGATGGATTTGTTACAAAAGAGTAAATTGGTCCACACCCGTTATGAAATGCCCTCACATAATAATAGGCTTTCGGAGGGCTAACCTAAAGCATGTGGATCAGGATACAACTGTTGGTGGTGACTTTTGGTCTGTTGTTGTGATACATCTATGCTGAGGCCCACTAATGGCATCTGCATACTTGCTAACTTTATGTGACCTAAAAGAGATAATATAACTTGCCTAGGGAGGTCGAAGAAAGATTTATACTCTAAAATATTTTGAAGAAACTATTCCCCAAATACAGCAAAAACCTCAAACCTTCGAACATATGGATTCATTCATGGTAGCAAATCGGCCAGTTACCTTTGAGGTCTTTTTGCCTCATGGAAGGTGAATATTCCCCCAGAGTCAAGTTGGAAAGAAACTTTGTTTACGCAAAAGGATTTTACAGTGGGATAATTGATGAATTGGCTGGAAGATGACCGAAATACAGATGAAATTCAATTGGATTTAGGGCCTGTTAACAATTTAAAATTGGTGAGACCGGGCAGCCATGCCAAAATCGTTTCTTTGTTGGAGGATCACTTTCAGGTAAAAGGCAGTTGAAAGTATAACATGACATTATCCTGCGGAAAGGTTGGTGTAGTGGCTTTGCTATTCAGTTTGAAAGTAACATAACGTGTATTTGTAAAGCGCACCTTGTCGAATGTAACTCAAAACAAAATATCCACCTGACCTACTTTCCAGGGCCTATGATACACATGGAAACTCAAGCAATCCTTGTTACAAATTTTGACATTGTTCTTTCAAACACAGGGACTGGGTACTATTGCGAGTTGACTGAATTACCAGGTGCCTCTTTTTTCTAGGCTTTGACTTTCAGAGATTAGTGAGGTTGAACAGTCATGGCTTACTGCTGGAGCGTGTTGTGGTGTAGAACATCTAGATTAAGAAGCACATTTATTATTCAAAATAAGTATAATACCCAAGCTGTATTACTATGGCATGAAACTTTTTTAGTACAATGCAAATTTTGGTGACTCAAAATGCTGTTTCTAAGGTGCCAGATGTACGACCGTTTTTGCGGTCACAAACGGGAGATCGTCCCGTTTGTGACTGCAAAAAAGGGTCCTGGCATGTACAAACGCTATTTTGCGAGTCACTGACTCTCAAAATAGCGTTTGCGACTCTCACTATTAGGAAGGGGCGTCCCTTCTTAATAGCGAGTCTCAATGCAATGTACTATTGTTTTGCGACCGCATTTGCGGCCGCAAAACACTCGCAGTTTACTACCTACTTTAATTAGGTGGTAAACCACTCGCAAACGGGAAGGGGTCCCCAGAGGACCCCTTCCCCTTTGTGAGTGTTTGCGAAAATATTTTTTAAGAGCAGGCAAGTATCCCTGGGACCACTGCCTGCCCTTAAAAAATGAAACTGAAAAGTTTAATTTTTCTTTTTTGAATGCATCCCGTTTTAAAACGGGCCGCATTTAAAAAAAAGAAAACTGCTTTATTTAAAAAGCAGTCACAGACATGGTGGTCTACTGACCCCAGCAGACCACCATACTGGGAGGGCCACCCATTCCTAATGGAGTCGCAAATTGCGAGTGCCTCATTAATATGCATGAGGCATGCAATTTGCGACCCCATTGGGAATCGCAAACAGTGTCTGAGACACTGTTGTACATTCACTTTTGCGAGTCGCAATTTGCGAGTCACAATTCGACGCAATTTGCGACTCGCAAAAGTGAATTGTCGTACATCTGGCCATCAATGCTTAAAAACACTGATTAAGGAGTAGGACGATAGGGCTAAAACTCAATCTAATAATCTTAGCACAGTTCAGAACCAGATTTAGTCGCTCTAGAGTCTTTTCATGTAACACAGAAGCCTTAAGTGTGGATTTAAAAAAAAAGTTAGAAAAATAATTATAAGTATGATTTAAAAAAAAGTGCAGAAGTTTAGTTGACTCTCAATTCAATTTATAAATGTTTTGAGTGATTACCGTTTTCACAAAATGGATATTTCAGTGCATAATCTACAGTGAAATGACTTGCTTTGAAACAATTACAACGGGCAGAATTTGGTAAAATGTTTCATCTGAAATGAAATAGATCTGATATATTTTTGGGTTCTGCAATTATCTGCACTTAAAGCTAGTTAAGCATCCCTCACACAGGTTGAATTATGGGTACTTGATTTAATCATCCCAGTTGACAAACTTCTTAGAAGCAAACCACCTACTATCAGACTTCCAATCTGGCTTTCGAACAATGTGCTGCTCGGAATCAGCAATTCTAAACATTAAGGCTAATTTGCTTAGAATTCGTGATATCTTCCTCAGTGCAGTCCTATTATTAATGGACCTTTCTGCAACCTTTGATACAGTAGATCACAAAATACTTTAAAAAAAAATCCTGGACTCTAATTTTGGCATTCACCAGAAATCCCACACGTGGGCACGGTCCTTTCCAACAAACAGGAAACAATGTGTCAGACAAAATCAGTTCACCGCCAAACACACCGAAGCAGGGGTGGGGAATTTGGATTGCCCAGTGCTCGATCCAAGTGGATTTTACTATGCAACAAGAAGTCTTGATGTCTGGTTTGTCCGACAGACACCTAGACATTAAATTATTCTAAGAAGGGACTGGCTCTGGCACACTTTACTCACGTCAGTAATCAAGAAGGGGGAGGTAGAAGAATTAGGAGTGGGTCCACTCAACTTTCAAATGTAAATACCAACAAACCAAGAGGGAATGGAACCAGAATTATGCCTTTTCTGATCTATGAATCCTTTATTATTTTTTAAAAGGACTCTCACCAACTAGGATGTTTCAGTGGCATGCTTCATTATAGAGTCCTCACCCAGAACAAAGTGTGTGTCTGGGTGAGCTCAACCTCCAAAGGGAGAGAGCTCTTCTAACGGTATTTTCAGTAGGATCTGTGGGAAGTTTAAAATTACCTCAAGTATCCCAGGAAACAAATTTTTAGGTTTTTGGTAAGGTTAAAATCAAGGGGAATGTTAAAAGGGGATAAATTACAGGTCCCATACATCACCCACATAAAAGGTTACATGTTTCAGCCACTTAAGTTTAGGCCGGGGTATGGTGGCTTTCCTTAGGACCTCAAACAAATCCTTTAGGATATGTCTTATGCCCTCGCAATTTCTGATATACGTGTTGTGTTGTGGTGTAAGTGATGAAATCAACATTGACTTGTGCATTTTGCAAACTTGCATACATCGTGGGTTCAGTTTGCCCGGTACCTCACAGGGGTTGTCCTAAAGCCCCCGTAGAGAGTACTGGAGGAGGGCAGACCCTGTTGTCACACATTCGTTGAAGGTCCTACCCTGCAGTAATACCTAACAGGACCTCCAATCCCTACACTCACAATGAGGTTTATCAAATCCCATCACCATGGGAAATGTCTTAATACTGTTGATTGGAGAATTCAACTGTAGTCCCTGGTTTGGTTGGGAATGCCTGCTACCAAGAAAAGCATTTATATCCATTGGTAAAAATACCCTTGGGGTGTTTTTCTGGGACAGGCTCTGGGATACTGTTTGCAGACATATTCACACTGGACCTTGACCTTGAGAGCCACATAGATGCCATTTGTAAAGGAGGAGGTGTAGCACAGCTTGGAGTGTTTTTGTAAGCGGCTGGAAGGCTGTAAGTGAGGGCGCTTCTCCTCCCTGCCCCTTAGGTTGCTGCCCAAATTATTTGCTCCCTCCGGGGCCTTGAGTTCGATCATTAGCCCCTCCACTGGCTTCTTGTTCCCGTTTGCAATCCTCTGCCTCTCTTGTGGAACTGTGCTCCCCCAATCATCTAAACCCTGGCCCCTTGGTCCTCCCCCCAGCAGGCTTCGGCTTCAGTGTTGATTGTGTATGCATAAATTATCACCTGTCCTTGGCTAATGGAGTATCTTTCCTTGCTCGCATTTATGCTTCCTGGGACAGGCTGTGGGGGTAGCGAGTCTGCTGAAGCAATCGGATGTGTATGTGTGCCCAAAATTGTGTGTGTGTATCTATGTATGTGTGTGTCTTTGTGCGGTCTGTCCGTGTCTCTGCAGGGATTGAGATACCTGGTTTGGTCTGGCTGTCTACCGTTAGTGCTGTGCCCACATCTGCCCCTGGCCTCATTTACACCATATGGGACCAAGGCATGAAATGTTACAGTCAGAGGAAGTAGCATTCTTGGAGGATCTTGAGGCTGCATATATGATAACCAGCCCTGTCTCTCAGGCACCTCCACAAATTTCACATGCTAGCAGCTGCTGAACTGTCCCAAATTCTGTATCACATCCTTCGTGCAGGCAGTTTGAATACCCCTTTCCTCCCTGTTCCTTCCAGTGCCCCTTCTCCTCTGATTTTTATTGCCGAATTCAGACAACAGTCGTTTGCGTGGTGCTGCTGAGGGTTGTCTGCTCCGTAGTACGTGTCTGCCGGCTGAACACTAGATTGAGTACGTGATGCCCTGTGGAGGCTTGTCTCTGTGTGTATTGGGTCTTTCAAGAAGGGTGGCTGATGCTCGGATGCAGATTGTGCCATGCTGGGAAAGAGTGTGTACATCGCTTTCTGCAGGGTGCATGTTTGCCTGACACTGTGAGTGTGCGTGTCATGCAGGATGAATGTTTGTGAATTCGGTGCGGACAGGTTTGTTTCTGCCAGGTGTATATATCTGCAAAACCTTTATGCTTGGGTAGTCCGTCTTTGGCGCTTCAGGGATTGAGTGACTGCAGAGTGTGTGGGGCTCTCGCGTGCCCTTCTTTCACTGGCCTTTGCACTCTGTACGTATCTTTACAATTTCGAGGTTAAAGATAGGTGCACCTTGAAGATTTTGCACCGCTCTTCACTTCATCAGCTACCGCCCCATGCACACGAGAGAAAACAGGAAATGAGAGGAAAAGATGGGAAAAGAACCAACAAAGACGAGTACAGAAGAGCAACAAGAGTAGTAGTGGTTGAAAATAAAAAGATGAAGAGAATAAAGTAATATGTGTATTATGTATTTTAATTTCTCTTTGAAATTATGCTGTTTTTCCATGTGTAATTTTGGTGCAAGATGTAAATGAATTCTTACTCCTCAAAAAAAAAAAAAAAAAAAAAAAAGGAAAGAAATAAAGAAGAGAGTAAGGTAATAAACGATATTAGCAAAAATATAGCTACGAATGGGGAGACTACAAAGCAAAAAATCAGAGCTCAAAAAGAGGAGCAGAAGGTGCATTGTAGACTGGTGGTGAAAGGGGGCAGAGCCTCCGGTGACTTCCCAGTTGTTTGAATATTTTTTAAATGTATTTATTAGGGGAGGCGACTGCGTGGCCCCCTTCCCTGGGCCAATTTCAGCCTGGGGGACACCATCCCCGGGGCCAGGCCTTTTTTAAATGGGGGAGGGAGGCCGCGTGCCCCCCTCCCCAGGCCGATTTCGGCCCGGGGATCCCATCCCCCAGGGCCCGTCCTCTATAGTGGGTGCTCTAGTCCCACCCAGGGTACCCACTCACCACTAATGGCGACCGCGGGGGAGCCTGAAGGGCCCCAGTGGTCCCTGCCAGCTTCCCTGCGTGAGCCGGCATTGCTTTTACACATGGGGAGCTGCTAAACTGGCAGCTCCTTTTGTGTAAAAACAATTTGACTCCGCTTCTAGCAAGCAAGAGCATTATTTATGCTCTCGCTTGCTAGAAGCGGAACACAGTTCGCTATGGATTGGTGGGAGCCGTAAAGCTCCCACCAAGCCATAGTGAATATAGCTGGAGCCGGCCCTGGGGGTGGCGGTCCCCAGGGCCATGTATGGCTCTAGGAGGGGGGGCGTGTGGCCCCCCGGGGAGGTGGTGGTCCCCGGGGTGCGGGGGAGGAGTGGGGGGGAAGCCGCCCTCCTGCATTCAATTTGAGAAAAGCCCTGGGGAGGCGGTGGTCTCGGACTGTGGGGGGGAAGAAGGTCCGCATGGCCCCCGCATTAATTAAAATTAAAGCCCGGGGCGCTGGCGGCCCCCTGTACTGTAGGGGGGTGGGGTCTGCGCGGCCCCCGATTCTTGAAACCTAAAGCCACGGGGAGGTGGCGGTTCCCGGGCCGGCTGCTGGCCATAGTGCCAGCATCCGGCAATAGTCTGGAGGAATTGACTACTGCCAGAAGGGCGGTCTCCAAACTGTGGAAAGCTCTAAAACCAGATTGTGTAGGGTCCAGTAAGTGGTGGGCCTCCAAATATTTAGAGAGTTATTTATTAACTAACTAGACCCTCCAGAAGCTTGCCAATAAGAGGAAGGAGCGAGATGGGCCGGTAATTCACAAGTTCGTTGTGATCAGCATCAGCTTTCTTTAGGATAGTGGTAACCAAAGCCGATTTCCAGCCCAGCAGCAATTCCGATGAGTCTAAAGATAGATTAAAAAGCTCTCTGATGGAAGGCGTAAGTAGGACTGACAAAGAGGAAACTATGTATGTAGGGCAAGGATCAGAAGGTGAACCAGATTTAACCTTGCCTAGCATATCCTGCACTTGCTTATGGGAGATGACAGCAAACTTCTCCTACAACGCGGGGACGTTAGAAGGTGGATAATTATGATTAAGTGAATTGTCAGGTTTCAATGTTGAAGTTAGAAAATTCTGATATTTTAGTGATTTTACTCTCAAAGTGATCTGCAAGTGAGTCACATAATTCTTGTGATGCAGGAATTGCTGACTTACAGGCTACAGGCTTGGTGAATTAATTCAGGGCCAGATGTATCAAGGGTTTTACCGGTTGCAAACGGGCCGATTCGCAGAATTGGCCCGTTTGCGAACGGTAAAAAGTCTTTTGGGATGTATCAACCCAAAAGACATTTGCAAAATAGGTAATCGCAATTTTTCCGATTACCTATTTTGCGAATGCAGTTAGGGAATCACAATTTGTGATTCCCTAAATGCAATGCAAGAAGCATTCTCAGAATGCGACTTTGCTTTAAGGAATCACAAATTACCACCAACTTCAAGTTGGTGGTAATTTGCAAATCCTTAGAAAAATGCACAAAATTGCATTTTTCTAAGTGCCATGTGGCGCATACACATGTCCTTAGGGCATGTGTGTGCGCCACATGTGCATCAGGGGTGCCTTATGGCACCCTTGCAATTGCATTCGCAGTTTGCGATTACCTATTTGGTAATCGCACTTTGCGAATGCGTTCCCATAGGAATGAATGGGAATGCATTCCTTAATAGCGAATCACAATTTCCTATTCGCTATTAAGGAATATGTGGGAATCGCTATTTTTTTGCGAAACCTACATACATTGCATTTTGCGATTCTAAAATAGCAAACCGCTAAAATTCGCAATTTTAGAATCGCAAAATGCAATGTTGATACATCTGGCCCTTAGTAATTTAAATAGTTTTTATGCTGAATTACCAGTCTGCTCGATCCAATTAATAGTGTAAAGTGTGTGTGTGTTTCTCGGATCTTCCTATGGTATGCAGCAAGGGCAAGTTTATATGCCTTTTTATCAGAGTGAGATTTTGTCTTCTCCATCTTCTGTCCAGTCTTTTCCTGGCCGTTTTATCATTTCTCAACTCCGCCGAATACCAAGGAGCTTGCAGTTTAGTAGGTCTAAGGATCCATGTTTGGGGGGAGGGGGGAGGGGGGGGGGCAACTGCATCAAAAGCATGAGAGAGGGAATTATGGTACTGTGTTAAAGCAGCATTTACATCATCACTATTCTTAATGTCCGGAGAGCAGAAGGCAGTTGGAAAAACAAGCATTTGCAATGCAATAGGTCTCGCATTTACGCGAGTTTGAGCTATTGACATTGCAAATAACAATGCCTTTTATTTTTGTTTTCGTTTTTATACATAAATAAAAGGCATTGTCATTTACAATGCCAATAGCTTAAACTCGCGTAAATGCGAGACCTATTGCATTGCAAATGCTTGTTACACTTGTTAGCACTATCTGGGCATTAGTTGCACCTCACTAGTACCAGTTTAACATCCAAATATAGCAATAAGCTAAAGAAAGGTGACTAGTCAACCTTTCCAGAGGTCCTTCCGCTGCGCGGCAACATGTTTTGCTGCGTTTTTACTAACTTTTGAACCGTTTGAGCTAGGATGAAATTCGTTGTTTTGTTAAAATCTTCAGATTATGCTGCAGATGATGGATTATGTGGAAAATGCTGCAACTCTCTAGTTATGTGAAAATCGCCACACAATTACATAATTCCAGTGGCACTGTATGTGGGCAAGCCACAAACCATATAACGCAAGATCTGCATTTCTATCTGGCAATCACAACCATATGTCAGCTAGGTAAAGCCTAGTAAGAAACTTACCTTGACCATACCTTGGCCCGCTGCCCTAAACTGCTGATAAACTATCAAAAAAAAGGAATGATAAAGTTTAGAAACAGAAATTATCAATTTATTAGCACAGTCGTAGGCCTGTCAGTGCAAGGAACGCTTAATTTATCATTGCTTCTAATGATAGCTATAGCCATACATTGACTAGTATGGTAACAAGAAGTAAACACAACGCTCATACAAGTCACCGGATGGTTATATAAACAGGCACTAGTTTCATATATTGGAGTGTGTTTTAAAGTCACAGAAAGAGCCACGCCCCTCTAAGGCCCACGCTAAATAGTGATCCCACGCTTTTTCCAGGGATAAGACTGCATTAAAGCAGTGCATTTAATGGCTCCCATGCCAACCACCGCCTGCAATGTTAATCATAGAAAACTCAGGCGTTAGCTTTGCCTAAAGCCATCCTTTAAATGACGTGTGTCGAAAGATTAAATAATTGGGTGGATTTTATAAAATGTGCTTCGGTCCACATGCCATTTACAAAACAGCCACAACAGTTGAATTATGTCTAAATATGCGTTATTGCAAATGTCAACTAACGTTTGATGACAAGGCATAGAAAATACCATTGGGGGTGTCACACAAATGAACACAAATTATGCCCCAGAGAATGTGGAAAGAAATTGTACAGATGGGGATTCGGAGACAGCGCCACCTCACGCGGAGTGCAGATTGTAATTAGGGGAGTTCTTTAATTCAAGAATGCATGTAGTTCTTAGGCACAAAGTGAGAGGAGCATGGCATGGGGGAGGAGCATGGCATGGGGGAGGGACATGGGGGAGAAGCATGGCATGGGGGAGGAGCATGGCATGGGGAGGGGCATGGGGAGAAGCATGGCAAGGGGAGGAGCATGGCATGGGGAGGGGCATGGGGGAGGAGCTCGGCATGGGGGAGGAGCATGGGAAGGGAAGCAGCACAGCATGGGTGAGGAGCTCGGCATGGGGGAGGAGCATCATGGGGGAGGAGCATGGGATGGGATGGGATGGGGAAGAGCACGGGATGGGGGAAAAGCACGGGATGGGGGAACGAGCACGGGATGGGGGAACGAGCACGGGATGGGGGAAGGAGCACGGGATGGGGGAAGGAGCACGGGATGGGGGAAGGAGCACGGGATGGGGGAAGGAGCACGGCATGGGGGAAGGAGCACGGCATGGGGAGGAACGAGCACGGCATGGGGAGGAACTTGGCATGGGATGGGGGAAGAGGAGCACGGCATGGAGGAGGAGCACGGCATGGAGGAGGAGGAGCACGGCATGGAGGAGGAGGAACTTGGCATGGAGGAGGAACTTGGCATGGAGGAGGAGCGTGGGATGAAGTAGAAACAGGGAGAGAGGCAGACAGAGAGACGGAGGAAGAGACGGGGAGGGAGAGGCATCCGTCAAGAGAAACACTCTTGATCTAATTCTTTGAACACTTTGTCAAACTGCATGACTCTGAAGACCAGCTAGGCCAACAGACCATAACCCCCGCTGTTCCCTGTAGCGCCTTTACATTCTGCGAGGAAAGCACTGTGAACATTGTGCGTCATGTCTGATTGCATCCTCACTGTGGCTTGCTACACTTATTTTGCTACACTGCACGATCATTAGAAGTAAATGCAATTAACTTCTGTCAGAGGCCCAACAGCCATTCTCTAAGAACATAACAAATAGCCTTATTTGTGATAACATGCGACATGAAGGGATACACTGAACAAAAATAATTAACGTCTTTGGAATTACAAACTATTCAATGAAGAGAGTTTTAATGAAGTACTGTACATGATACACAATACACACTGCAATGTCATTAATTTAAGTTGTTTGGTAGTACCAGGAGACGTGTCAGCGTGGAACAGACAGCGCAGTTTATAGTTGTATAAATGCGAAGGTTTAACGTTGTATGAATGCTGCAGAGTAACAGAACGTGCGCCGAACAGATCTGAGCCTCAAAATATAACACAGGGAGTGTATGGGGTAATTCACACAGGCTGGAACAGGCGGCCATGGTCATAAAAACGCTAAGACAGCAAACACCAGATAAGCTAACAGAGAAACGCATTTAACAAGCCCGGCTTCAAAAGTGGTGCGCGCGCAGCAAGCGAGAGGAAAGCCAGATGGCGACTGATCGGGCGCTGAAAGCTGGCGGCTGCGCGCGTGCACGCGATCGTGAACGCAAGCTGGAGGCCAGCAAAAGCGTGGGGTAGCACTTTCAAAACCCACTTACTAAAAGTCTCGCCAGAGCAGCGCATGCGCTGGCTCAGGCGAGACCTAATAAGGGGGTTGACTCTTTTCCAGAGTCTCAATGTTCTACCCTCCTTTTGGCCACAGGTCTCAACGGACCTCGGCAGCTGAAAGCTTATAGAATAAGGATCGGTCCAGACTAATGGCTGGGGGGTATCTATGTTCAGTTGCTGAGAATTGGTAAACACTAGGTCCAAAGTGTGCCCAGCTATGTGTGTAAAGCCAGCGCCTCTCTGCTAACATCCTAACATTTCGAGATCAGTAAACAGTTGACTCACATCTTTATTGGAAACCTCTTCCCTGTGGTAGTTAAAATTGCCCACCAGAGGAAATTTTCTGTGGTGAACGATTGCAGAGCAAGACATTCCACCATCTTATGGCTGAAATCTTTCTTGGGACCCGGAGTGCGATAGACTAAAACACCTTTCCAGAGATCCCCAGAGAATTGAAGCTCTTCACAGCCAAATGGAGAAGGCAAAGCCTAGAAGCGAAACAGTCTTCCTCAGCAGACACTGAATTATGGAACTCTGTCCTTCCTGTCTGTATTGATACCATATCCCCCAAGATCTTTAAATCCAATGTAAAAGTGCAACGAATAACATCATATCGGCTCGGTTTAACCTCTCATTCTGTTTACTTTGTTTTATTCATTGGAAATTTGCATCTGTTGTCTAGTAACTACTTTGCCTTCTGTGACCTGTAAGCTTCTCTCGCCCTCTTTTCACTTTAATGGTCTCCCTTAATCTGATGCAGTGCTCTCTCTTCCTATCTCTCTTAATCTCACCTTCTTGTGCCTAGATGCTAGATGTGTCTGGTATAAGTTGCACATCATAAATAAATACATATATGACCATTGCTAGATGCACTCTGCAGACGCCAAGGATGAGATGTGTGTGCAGTGTGAGCACCTTTATGATCCACTGACCGACTCTGAATTATTCGCACTGCCTTCACCCTCGTCTCTTGAGCTCTATCTTGTCCTGACACAAACACCCACTCACAGCCTGAACTCACCCACTATTCACTGTACAGGAGTCATATGCTGCATGGAAGCAAACACCTCTGTAGAAAAGCAAACACTTTTAGGGGATGCAAGATAAAGTAAACGTGAAATGTAAAGAGGGACTACATCACGGTCATGGATTACCTCAAGGGTTTTTACTGTCATTAAGAAATTGATCAGTGGGTTTTGTATGTAAAGCTGAGAGCATGAAAATAGGGACCCGTTTAAAAATCATTTTCTAATTACTGCTGGATCTGAGACCCTTCCAGACCTGCTCCATTTAGTGCTGAAATGGGTAACAAAATGATTGCAGGCTTTGTGGGGAAGGAATATATCCTGCTGCGTCCTCTTGTTTCCCCCAGTCAGTGAGGAAACAGAGTGGAGAATTTAATATTCAAATGTCTTATTTCTTTTGTGAAAGGAAGTGCAAAGAGTGCAGTCGTCAACCAGAAAAATTATTCACCATTTTCTTTACTGCCAGGTGTTGACAACCATTCCCGATGAGCCCACTTGCCATGTGTTTCTTTATAAACCCTCACAGTGTTCTTGTCTAGAATACATTTTCTGAGAAGACCCCAGCATAGCATGGCGCAAAATAACTTCTGCTACACCTTGAATAAGAGGCTTCCTTCTTGCCACACAAGCTTGCAGCACTGAGTCCATCTGTTAGCTTTTCTGAAATGACTGATTTCTGAGATTTCATCAATGCCCTGCGAGCAACAAGTGCATAAAATTGACCTGCCTGACAGACTAGGAATTTGCCAGCAAATGCTATCATCAGTCTTTGGCTAACACACATAAATGGTGCAGAAGAGATGAGGATGGTTAGAGAGAGGCTGATTCATTTTTTGTTGCTCCACATGCCGGTCCCAACCATGTACGTCTTCTTTTTAGGAAAAACTATTTTGAAAACTACTACACAACCCTTCTACTGTAATAACCGGCAAAGGCCAAGTCAGCCTTTTTTGAATGGAAGAGACAGCCATGTACCTTTACATGAAGGAAATACAGGATTATAAATACAGATGACTTTACCCTCAAATCTTATTTGAACTGTGACATTCTGTTAGAAAACTTTATACATTCATCTTAGCCCTCTCCACATATATTTTTAAACAACCTCCTATGTGCCTGCTACAAAATAGTTAACATAAAAAAGAATCTACAGCTAATTTCAGGGACTTTGTCTGGCTAGGTCAAATGGCGGTTTGGTTCTTGGTGTACACTTTAATAAATATTACCTTGTAAAAAGATTTCATTCTGTCACCTTCTCATTGCGGCACACAGTGATACAGAACGATTTATTGGTCAACATGAAGGGGTGTGGATTTTTGTTTAAATGTACTTGTCCGAGAGGCAAAATGCTACTACAGTCTACTTGCCCCCTACTGCTTATATACATTAGATTGGGGGGGGAGACACATTTTTTCAAATTGATACTAAAGAAAAACATATTTGTTTTTTTCTTACTACAAATAAATGTCTATCGTATCAACTTGATGTGTTTTTGGGTGGGTAATTGGCGCATTTTTTGAGTAAAAGTTTCCCATTTTTTAGGTTTCCTTATTTTTTACATTTAGTAACTATAGTACTTTGATGGTATAGAAATAGTACTGACCATGCAGTTATAGGAGGCAGTTATTTTGCTAGAACTTTAACCTTATAAAAGACAGGACTCGCGCGCGCACACACAAGCAGTAAGTTCTTTAGCAGGCTTCTCTGCAGGTGCATCCTGTAACAAGTAAATTAAACTATCTCTGCAGCGGGCACATTAACCAACTGAGCGCTCTCACTGCGATAAGAATGTGACATGCAAGAAAACACACCGATTGAGTAGGTGCATTTACCTATAGGTATTTGATTAAAACATGTGACTTGCGGGTTAAAGTTGTATTTCAGCAACCTAATATTAAACTCCTGATCGCATTCGAAATGATTGGTGTCAGTGAATTGCAGATTACAGCTAGAATTTCGCAATGGGCTAATTTAACTTCGCATTTCATTCTCTACTTCTGTACGCTCTCTTTGTGGGCCTTTTCACATTTTTTCTGTTCTTTCCTCTTTCCCTCCTGTTTTTTCTCATCTGCATGGGACGGTAGGTGATGAAGTGAGGAACAGGGCAGAATCTCCAATGAGCAGCTGTCTTTAATGTGTCTAAATCATAAATATGTATGGAATGCAGAGGCTAGTGAAGGGCGGGCAATTTCATGCCTTGCTAAGGAGCCCATTGAAGCTAGGTTGCGCCAATACCACTCCAGTAGAGGCCTTAAGTACACTTCTCGAAGTTTGGTAGTATGAATGTCTGTGGTGACGTCATGTTATAGGTAAGAAAACCTGAGACTAATGTACTGTCAATATTTGGGATATACCTTAAATTTTGTAACCTTAAGGGGGTTACCATAAATTGGTTGAAATCAGTTAGTTTCCCCTCTCACCCTCGCAAAGGGTGAGCTTAATTCTGAATTTCCATTAAGATGGCCACCTGCCGTTGTCAAATACCTGGATATTTGGATTAGCAGGGATATGGTTGAAATCTGGCATGAGAATTGTGGTTGGGCGATTGCATGGCTGGAAGAACCAGTGCTGGCGTGGTTATGGCTGCCTCTGTCTATGGTGGGCAAGGTCACCATTGCCAAAATGGTGGCTCTCTGCACATTTCTATCCCTTTTTGTCAACACCCCATCACATTCTCTAGACAATTTTTTAACCGCATCAGATCCAACCTTATAGGCTTAACTTGGGCGGACAAAAAGCCGAGAGTTGAATGGGGCATTCTCACAGGGTGGGATCTGTGCGCCTGATCTACAACTGTACTGTTATAGTGCACAGGCCCAGGTCGCACACTACTGGCATCACCCCCACACCTTTTCAACCTCTCAGTGCAGTTGGTGCTGACAATGTGGCACCTTATCCATTAAAACTATTCTATGCTCACTCATGAAACACCCTAGAATTGAACACAACACAGTGGGATGTTTTGTCGGGGCCTGGAATAGCGTTAAGCACTAAGCAAAACTGGATTGCCTATTTGCAAGCGAGGTTCCTGTTGCTTAAAACCCGGCATAGCCTCTCACAGCTGATCGACGGGTATGCCTCCAGATGAGACGTATGCGACTGACTACACTGGAAGAGTTGTATCCTTATGGTCAATTTGTCACTATACATCCCATTAGCGATGATCCCCCTGCTGCACACCCCTAGACATTTCTCTTCATCACGGACACTACACTACGTGCTAAGTTACACAATACATCTTGGACCGCCCCACCCTCCTTTGCTACATGCGCTTTAGATGATTCTAGGGTCACCCTCTTCTGTTATGCTAATAAATTTCTAAAGCGCATGAATTCCCGTGGGTGTCTTGGCGCTGATTCTGCATAGCAACACAGAGAAAAGAGGAAGACTAGATGTTAAAAAGCCATGTTTTGAGCAGTTTCCGAAAGATCAGCAAAGCGGGAGATGCTCTGATGTTTATAGGCAGCCTATTCCAGAGTATGGAGGCTTCGGAGGCAAAACAACTACTCCCCCCCCCGCCCCCTCCCCCATTTGAGTGTTTTGAATCTGGGGTGGGTAACCATCATGGAGCTTTTAGATCGTAGGTGCCTGCTAGGTACATACCATGCTAGGGACTGTTTGAGATGGAGGGGGCCTGAGTCATGAAGAGCTTTGTAGGTGAGGCAAAGCGCCTTGAATTTAATGCGATTGCTCACTGAAAGCCAGTGGAGTCCCTTGATGGCAGCGGAAACTGACTGGAACTTTGGAAGATCAAGGAGAAGTCTAGCCGCTGCGTTCTGAACACTCTGTAATTTTTTCAAGTACTGTTTTTGAAGATTTAAATATAGTCCATTACAGGAGTCCAGTTTGGTGAGGATTAGCAGCGTAATGACTGTTTTCCTTGAATTGAAGGGAATAAAAGGAAGAATCTTCCTGATAATTCTCAGGGTGTTAAAACTCGAGGAAATAACTGAATTAATGTGTTTGCTAAAGTTAAACTTATTATCTATAAGGACTCCTAGATTTTTCACTTTTTGAACGGGAGTTGGGAGTGCTCTTACGTCAGAAGGCCAACAAAAAGGGCTCCAGAATTGTGGTCTACTACCGAAAACAATGACCTCTATTTTGTCCGAGTTCAACTTAAGGAAATGTTTGCCCATCCAGTTACTGACAGTTCTCATATAGTTGTGAAATTTGAGGTTGGTGTTGTTGACATTGTCAGAGGCTGACACAATGATCTGCATATTGTCTGCGTATGATGTGGGGGAAAACCCCAAAAGATCTGATCAGGGATGCCAGTTCTGTAACATAGATGTTGAACAGTAGAGGGCTCAATGAGGATCCCTGTGGAACCCTGCAAGAAGGAGAGAACGGCCTAGATGAGAAATTCTCCAGCATCACGGAGTGTTCTCTGCCCGTCAAGAAGGACTGGAGTAGAGCAAGTGCTTTGTTGTTAATGCCAAGTTGTTTGAGGCGAGAGATAAGAGTGGAATGATCAACTGTATCAAAGGCCGCCGACAAGTCGGGAAAGATGAGTGCTGCCGAGCCTCCTCTGTCCAGGATAGTTAACTCATCAGTGGTTTTTTATTAATGCTGTCTCTGTGCTATGTTCGACCCTGAAGTCGAATTGTGTGGGGTCCAGTAAAAGATTTGATTGAATGAATTGTCAGTTGAGTATTTATTATTTTTTCTACAATTTTTTTCGGGAAAAGGCAATCTAGAAATAGGACGATAGTTTGTCGGGATATCTGGGCCCAGGTTGGGCTTCTTGAGAAGTGGAAGAATACAAGCCTTTTTCTACATGTTCGGAAAGATCCCTGTGCTGAACATCCCATTAAAGATGGTGGTCGGGTAAGAGGCAAAAGGATCAGGGATCTGTTTAAGAATGGAGGGAGGGCATGGATCATAAGGCTACCCAGATTTGGTGGATTTGATCAAGTTAAGGACTTTCGGCACCGTAGTTAAAGTGAAGAGGCTGAGTTTAGATAGCGAGCTGCTGACAGGGGGGGTTAGAGTCTTGAATAGGAAGGTGAACTATTGAAGGGCTAATACTAGTGTCAGCAGTGCTAGAGGAAGTGCACTGGTTATACATTTTACCTACTTTATCACAGAAGTGGGAGGCTATCTTTTCGCAGAAAGATTGGCTATTGTTAGATCCTTTTACCTCTGGCGCTTTGGTTAGCTTACTTATGACCTGAAATAGCTCCCTTGCAGAATGCTTGGCGGATTCTATTTGTTGCGTAAAATAGGTGGACTTTTCATTAATGATAACAGCCTTGTATTTGGCAAGGGAGAGTTTATAGAGGTCTTTGTTGCAAGAGTCATACTTAGTTCTCCATTTCCTCTCAAGCCTTCTGCAGTTTTGCTTTTCAAGGCGGAGGGCTTCAGTGAACAAAGGTGCAGATTATTTCGTTCTGCCTGGGTGGAGGTTCCTGCGAGGTACTGCTTTGGAAATAGCAGAGCTTAGCCAGTCTGCAAAGTCAGCTGTAGCCTGATTTGGGTCAAATGACTGCGTGGGCTCGGCCTGGCAGAGTTGTTCTCGCAATATATTAAAGTTATTTTTACTCCAGACTTGATGTGAGGTGGGCTTAGGATCTATTTCTCTGTTTTGGGTTGGGGAAGGGACATTTAGTTTGAAGATGATAGCCTTGTGGTCGGACCAGGTAAGAGGGAGGAACTCCTTGATAGAAATAGACTGGTTATTTGAAAAAATGGTGTCTAATGAATGACCGGCAAGGTGGGTGGGCTGAAGTAGTAATTGAGGAAAGTCGATGGCATTCATAATCTCTAACAAAGCTTCAGTATCTTTATCCTCTAAGCAGTCCAGATGGAAGTTGAGGTCGCCTAGCACTGTGAAATCACTGTAGCAGGCCCAACCTCCACCAGAGTATTTATGGATTGGAGGAAGCCGCTCCTTTAGCCATGGGGACGATAGATAAGCAGCCCTCTGAACGAGTACTTGTTAGTTAATTCCAAACTAAAGGCGAGAGTTTTGCATTCCAGGTTAGGCATAGGGTCAGTTTTGCGCTTGAAACAGTTTTTATAGACTATCATTGCCCTCCTCCTCTTTAAACCGGTCTATCTACTCTGGTCATGGAGTATCCTTGAGGTGTTGCGTCTAGAAGATCAGGGCTAGAAGAGGTTTTTGACCAGGTTTCTGTGATGAATATGATGTCTAACTGATGACTCACTATGAACTCGGCGAATTGATGGGCATGTTTCACAAGTGACCGCGCGTTGATAAGTGCACATAGACATTTTGGGGAAATCTTAAGGGGAACTCTATTCGCTGAAGTGGTTTTGGCGATGTTTCAAAACAAGGAATATAATAGACACAGTTTTTACATTACGCGTTTGGCCTTGCAGGCCCCTGAATATGGTAAATCTGTGTGCAGCAGTGTTCAAATTTGTTTAAGGAACGAAGGTCTTTACCTGAAAAGCTAATACGAGTCTCCTTCCCTGAATTAAAAAGGGCAGGGTCTCCGGCCCTCGGCGCGGACGGGCGCAGGTGGGCTTGGACGCGCCATGCTGTTCTTAAAATAGCCCTTGTCTGAAGAGGGCGTGGCTACCGCCGACAGCGCCGGAACGCGGAGATCCTAAAAACGAGGTGGCGAAATAAGTGTCCAAACCTGGGGCCCAGCAACCCTGCATTCACAACGTAGGCTCCCCTGCGAGGGGAAAGTACTGTGAAAACAGGAAATCAAAAGCAAAGGTGAGAAAAGTAGAAAACATAAAATTAAGTTAAAAGGTTGGAGGGACTAACCCACTCAAAGATGGCGCCCAATGTCGGGAGCCAGGAAACTCCAAACTGTAGGCAGGAGCCTAAGGCAACCGCTTTCTACAAGAAAAGGAAAAGGGCACCTAGTGAAGCATACATCATCCGTGTAGTTCTGCTGAGCTTCTAAGAAACTTATCACTCCGATGTACAGTACCATGCACTACTATAAGATCTAGGTAGTTGACTGATTTAGACCTCTCCCCTACAGAGGACCAATGCAGCTATTGCTGCACCCAGACTGACGTGCCAAATAACCGATTACAATTAATACATGTCAAATCTCTCCATATAATGTATTGTACACCTGCCTCATTATATAGAATGGGACTAATGGTCAATTCATGCTGTGTATGCTCTGGTGCCAAAGATGCTGATTTAATGCATTTGGTGTGAAGGTACCCAGAGGTAGCTAAATTCTTGTCATCTGTGTCCGTGACTAAATTACTGATCGTTGTTACCAGAGAACTCTATTATTCTCACTGCTGGTGTATGTTAAGGATATCCCTGCTGAGATTAGACACCTCACAGCCCTACTGTTATTATTGGATAAGCGCATGGTGGCGATGCACAGAGGCTGGCTCTTCTCCCCTCAAGTTAAGTGCACTATACATAACATTGTGTATTGCCAGGAACAGCTAAAGGGATACTGGGAACTAATACCTATCAAATTTCACCCTAAGATTATCTGGGGAAAGCTCACCCACTATTTGGCATTGGGGGAGGAACAGGCTCCCTCTGGAACTGAAGAGGCTCATAGAAGAAGTAATACTCTATCTGCGCTTGAGTAGCCGATCATGCTGTTTGGGACACCTGTTTGTTGCGGTATGTCTTGACTATCGGAAGAGTTCTACTTGAATTTAAGTTAACTATGAATTGGTGTGTATTGTTACCTAATGCCATTTTTTGTAACTAATATGTGATTTACTTTGGGAACTTGTGACTAATATTGATTGTCTTACGATTGCATGTTGCTTACTGCATAGATTCATGCTGAACTCTGTTGTGTCAAATGGTGTACCACTGTTACTTTGTGTGCTATGCCTTTGTTTGTCCTGTATATAAGGTCGGGGGCAGATGCAGGCACAGTACTAAAGTGAGACAGCCAGACCAAGCCAGGTAGTCTCAATCCCTGCAGAGGCACAGTTTAAACAAACACACACACGCCCTGGCCAGACCTACATATCCAATTGTATCAGCAGACTAGTTACCCCAGTTCCCTGTCCCGGGAAACAGAAAAGAGAACAAGGAAAGGCGAAGGACAGGTGATGATGTCTGCATGAACAATTAAAACTTGAAGTCGAAGCCTGCTGGAGGGGAGAAGGAGCCAGGGTTTAGATTATTAATGTGGGTTGGGGGGGGCAAAGATCCACAGGAGAGGTCTCTGATACAGGCATAAGATTGCAAGAGGGAACTAAAAGTAAGAAGAGGGGCTAATGATCAGAAGCTCGAGGCCCAGGAAGAAAAAAAATAGTTTAGGCAGAAACCTAAGGGTCAGGGATTAGCAGTCTGTTCCCTTACTGCCTTCCAGCCTCTTGCCAAACACTCCCCACTGCATTATTCCATCTCCTTCACTCCCATCTATGTGGCTTTCAAGGTCCAATGTAAATATGTTTGCCCCTCTCTGGCGAAATGCAGAGCCATGTACACCATAAGCAATCCCGGCCTAAAGAGCATATTGAGAAATTTCCTAATTCCTTTCCCTGTCTGACGGGTAAACTAGATACTGTGGTGTAACTGAAATTCAAAAAATTCCTATGTTCACCATATTCCCTTTAGAATGGAATTTTGTTTGTAGATGTATACATGATTGGAGAGTTCAATTTCCGGCAGCCCATTCCCTCTTGTTCCTCCCTCAGTATTGTTTGGGGGTATTTATCTCAAACAAAATGCAGGGTCAAACTACTGTTTCTGCACCCACCCTCGCGTTTTGTAGCAAGTAGCATCATAGACCCCACCCTGCCCCCTCCACCCCTCGGGCTGTTTTCATCAATGGAAGTAAATGCTTTACCTGGGGGTGGGCTCAGGCGTTCACCAGCCAATCGGGACCAAGAGGAGTCTAATCCTCCAATCAACAGCGTTAATGCAGCTCCCATGGTGATGGAATTTTTTAAAGCCATCGTCTTTGGCTGTGGGTGCCAGGTCCTCCTTAACTTAATTTAATGTCTAGTTGGTCATCGGACAAACCAGACATCACGATTTCCTATCTTCTAGTGAAATCTGCTTGACTTGGGTGACCCAAATTCCCCACCCCTGACTCAAAGTGACATAGATGTCTCAATCTTTTACAATATACTTTATTTTTTATGAAAACAAATGTGTTCTTTAATCAGCAATTATCCATGCAAGACAAATGCAGCCATGAATAAAGCTCCTTGATTCTGATTTTAATTCTCAGATAAAAATATCTGTTGTATTCTGTCCTAGGTAGCTGTCCTCTATATATGACTTGGTTGTGTTTGAAAAGCTATAGCATTATCAATTTGGAGGTGAGGTTGACATAGCAGTTTAATATCACCAAGTTATTCGGAAAGCTCATGACATGTTAGCAGAAGTCTTTGCTGTAATACTTCATGCTTCTGATCGCTAGGAGTGCAAAAGTGCTCTGCTAGGGTCACCAGTGGTTAAAGTTAGATGAAGCAGCAACCCTAGCCCTAACCCAATTGAGCAGGTGCAAGATTATCTGGTCTTTCCAATTCCACGTCCTGATGTTGGCCTGGAGCCAGAGCGAATGGTGAACGCTTAAACCCTCCCAGTGATCACTTCAGACCCCTGCTACTGAGCAACCTCTGCTATCTCTGGTACTAGCATGGTAAATGGAAAGTTTGTACAGTAGTGTAATCTGCAGCATGTTACATGATGAATGCACATGGCAGTATGGATTGGTTGCACAGGCTGGACATGGAGACAAGCTGTGTCCGATGACAATGCCATGAAGATTCGGTCTTCCTCTGGTATCCTTGCGCACTATGGTAGGCCCCAGGCTTTCAGAAAGACTAAGCAGGAGCATAGTTTTCATCTCCAACGGATCCTTTGACTATGCAAGCCTCTTTGAATCGGTACTCTCAATGCCCTCCTATCCCCAAGCTAATTGCCAGGGTTGTTGATTGTTAGCTATTCCAGTGGGTACCAGCTCACCTTGAGGAGAACCCCTGCTCCAGGTGAAGTATCCTCATGTCAGATGGGTTGTATGATATTGAGAACCCATCAGTGCCTAGTACTCTTTCCTCTTCCCTTAACAAACTGAGAACTACTATGATATAGGCTGACCATCGACCATGGCCTAAACACATGACCCGTCCCTTGCATGCAGCAGGGTGCCTTCTGGGTGTAGGGAATAAGAGTTCAACTGGAGCCCTGCTAGACTTCTATGCTTGCATACTTTGTTCATGCACTGACCTCCGTGACTCTGTCGACCTTACCAAAGTTACCTAAGGATGGAGACCTGGCCAGCCACCACAGTGTCCAGTGAGGCACTTTTCTGTTGCTTCCCGGCCTCCACTGATGGCTGGCAGGTTGCACAGTCCTTTGGTAACTGAGCCTCCCACGTGCAGCCTTTGCATGAACTTACTTGTCCTGGCCGCTGAAATTGGAGCTGATAGGAATCTTAGAGTAGAAGACAAAACTATAGTAGCCCTTGCTGCCTCATCTCTGTCTTCTTACTGAAATGGGTAGACTGTCTGAATGGGCATCACTGGAACATGCCCTAGAAAACATCATCTGCTGCAGCTTCACTGTCCTTCAGTGCCAGTCATAAGAAAAGATAGTAGGAGGCAGAGTGTCACAGATTACTGGCCCCCCAGAATCTGTCCAGGAGATGGTGTGTGCAGGAGGACTGGAAGTTAAGGGAATCAATATCCACAGACTAGCGCCGAAGAAGCAAGATTTTATGGACCTGGTGCAAGAGGAACTACTAATGTCCAATTAAGTGATAAGTGCTTCCGTTAAGTCTGTTGATCACTGAATGTTGCCACAGAATCTCCCTCTGATGTGCTGCATGGCTGCAACTGACATCTGTGAAGCCTGAAGCACAATTAAAAATTATAAATTTAGCATTCACTGGATTAGTTCTCTTCGCTTCACATATGGATTGTATGATGCAAAGGATGAGTGATGAGCCTGAATCCCTGAATGTGGTACGCTTATAAGAGTAAACATTTTTCAAATCTCCGTATAGACACAGCAACCATTGTTTCTGCCAGAGGCAGACTGTTCATTATCCTCAGTGGTCCTACTAGTCTAAACCACAAAGACCGCAACCTCCTTAACACAAAAGACCTGGAAGAGGTCATCACCAACACCAGTGACCCTCCTCCATGGAAGTCCCAGTTTCATTTGGGACACTAACTCTCCCACTTCCTCTCTGTTCAACACTCAGTTGAGAGGGAGTTTTTTCGATCCTTTTGGAGAGTGGCAGAACATAACCGACAGACTGGTCCTGCAAATAATTCAAATGGTTACACTTTTCACTTTTCTATTCAAATGCCATCCTTCGTCATTTCTTTTGAAGCCTGCACCAAAACATGAGATGTGAATACTTTAGAAAGGGGTGTAGGTACAGTTCTGCAAAAGCATGTAATAGAGCTTCTCTTCCCTCTCAGAGAGGCATCTATTCAAGGTATTTTATGGCTCCCATAAAAAGCCCCCAAGCAAGAACTGAGACCAATTCTGGACCCCAGACGGCCCAAAAATTGGTCAAGAGACAGAAATTTAGAATGTTGGCTCGGCATCAGATATAGCCTTAGCTCATGACGGGTGACTGGATTTGCACTTTGGATTTACAAGATGCTTACTGCCATGTTCCACGGGTGAGAAAGTACAGGAAATTCCTGAGGTTCACAGTAGGCAATTCCTATTCTGTGTCAGTTGAAAAAGCTCTTTTCTGTAAAAAGAGGACCTTTATCTGCCCTACGTAAATGACTGGAAAAGGCTTATGGTGCAGAGAATGTGTGTCAGGGCTTCAAAGCCATTACTACCCAAATACTTTAGCTGGGCCTTCACATCATACACCAGAAATCACAGACAGTCCTGTTCAAATGTTTAACTATCTAGGAGCGACGTTAAACACAAACAAGCGTACCCTTCTGAAGAGATTATCTACCATTTTTCAAAACTGCCATTACTTTCAGAAAATTCCTTTTCTGAAGGCTCTTCCAATTTTGTCACTTCTGGGACCAATAGCCTCTCCCACTCACGACTTCATAAGAGACCCATGCAACAATACTTGGAAGAACAGTGGTGTCAGTGGGAGATTAACTGGGAGGACAAGAGAAACCATATCCCAAGTGACAGTGCAAGACAGCCAATCTTCTAAACCAGATTCCTTTTCATCAAGACTGTGATCGTCTGTCACAAACTATTGTCACAGATACATCTCTCATGGGTTGGGAACACATCTGCAGAAGCTGACGGTACATAGTTTGTGGCTGGAAAAACAATAACCCTATTGCATCAGTGTTCTGGAAGCTACAGCAGTGCATCAGGCCCTGAAGGCATTTCTACCCTGCTAATAAGAGTTCTGATCCAGACGGACAATATAACCACAATGCACTGCCTCAACAAACTAGGCGTCACCAGTTCCAGAGTTCAGTCACCAGAAACCCAAGCAATTTGGAACTGACTTCTAGCAAGGGACAGACCCATTGAGGCTGTGCATTTTCTAGGCCTTCAAAATTGGCGGGCATATCTTCTGAGCAGATACTTTGTAGAAACCCACAAATGGGTTCTCAACGACAACATCTTGAAAGTAGTCTTCCAGACCGGGGGTTCCTTAAAAAAAAAAAAAAATCTTTTCACCACTGCCCAAAACGCAAAATGCTCAAAGTCGAGATTGGGAAATGGGATTGATTGGCAATGTTCTTTTGATAAATTGGTTCAGCAAACTTCTCTACACCTTTCCTCTCATCCCACTGCTCCCGCCAGTTTTATTGAAGATTAAATGTTTTAGCGTGACCGTGATGCTCATTGCTTTGGACTAGCAGCGATAGTGCTGGTTTCTAGCACTTGCAGAAGTTGCCATGCAAACCGCGCCTGTTGTTCCGGATGCAAAGGAGGTTTTGTAACTCCAACATCACATCCTTGAACTTGGGAGATAGTTCCTGAGATCGTGCGATATGGCCATATGAACTTACCCCAGGAATGTATGAACTTTGTCAAAGAACTGAAGTGGCCATCTACCTGAAAATTATACGCTTTGAAACGGAAAAGATTTGTAATTTAGTGTCTTCTATATGGCCATGAACCAATATCCTGTCAGTAGGATGTAGTCATCCCTTATCTCCTTCACTTGGCAAAGTTGAACCTTCAGTTTCCATCTGTAATGGAGAGGTGTGGCGCAGTGGCCAGAGTGGCTGACTCGGGAGCACGGGGCTCACAGCTCGATTGCCCATGCCGGCGGCAGCTCCGCTCAGCATCATGTGACTGGGCAGTAGCTCACTTAATCTCCCCGATGGCTCCCAGTGCTTGGATACCGTTAGGGGTGATAAGTTCGCGCTTTACAAATGTGGAATTATTATTAAAGTTCACTTGATTTGGCATACAGAAAGGGACCTGCACAAAGATCCTCCTTCACACTTACTAATTTAAAGAACTTTTGGGAAAGCCTAAAAAAGACATTTCCTCCGAGAAGACAGCCTTCTTCCCAGGGAACTTAATTTAGTGCGTTCTGAATTGATGGCTTCCCTTTTGAGCCCATACATAAGGTCTCATTGCAGTGTCATACTTGGAAGGTAGCGGTCTGAGTGGCTATTATGTTAGGTAGGAGGGTTAGCGAGCTTCAAGTTGTTTCTGCCATATAACCTTACAGATTATTTCATCACAACAGAGTGGTTTAAGGACACCCTTCTTTTCTCCCAAAAGTTATATACAACTTTCACATCAACCACACAGTCTCTCTACTTCTCTGGCTGAGAAGTTCCTTTGTGATCTTGATTTCAGAAGAGTCTTGAGATTGTTTCTAGAGACGACCAAAGTCTTATGTAAAAGTAACCAACTTTTTGTGAATTATGATTCTCTTCCAGGGGATCCTCATCAATAGTCATAAGCACTGAATATTCCCGCCCACGTGCGGGGACCCCGGAAATATAAAAATTATATATGGAAATCACATATATACAGCTCTACATATATGCATATACATATATCATTTTTTCTCATACCAATGCAGCTCTCAATAGGAGGCTAAACAATGTAATTACACACATAAAAAACTACATTTGCCAATATATAAAAACACCAGAGGACAATTAGTACTTGAACTCTGTTTTTTAATGAGCAAAAACACTCATAAAGAGTAAAAACTGCAAAATAAGTAGACATTGTTAGCCTACAGGCTGCATTGTAAACCAATAGCATAGAAAATGAAATGTTTTCAACAAAAAACTGGCACCGTGCCTTTAAGGCAGCCATGACCCCTAGCTTCCCATCATGCCTCAGGGGTGACAGTTAGGCCAGTTGTTCTTTCCGGCTCCTTCAGTCAGGACCCTGGATTTTCAGCTCTTGTTTTTTTGACTCTCTGTCAAAAAATATCTATATAAATCTAGTTTTTTCTACTTTCACTCGACGTCTTTTGGTCCTAGAGTGCAAGTAACTCCTTTTTGTGTTACAGAAAAGGTTTATTTTTGGATAAAATGCCTTCTTTATTCGATCCTTGCCCGTCCTGTGGCAAGAAGAAGGCCAGAACAGATACACATCCTGTGTGTATTCTCTGCCTCCCCGAGTCCCACTCTTCTGACAACTGCCAGCATTGTAAGAAGTTATCAAGAAGGACTATCAAGGAGAGGGACAGGATCCGTCTCTATGGCCTCTCTGAAAGAGGTAGGTCTCCTGTGAGGCAGAAGAAGAGGAGAACTCGGTCGACGTCGAGAGGAAAAGTCCCGACCTGTTCGTCGGCGTCGGTATCGACGTCGAAGAAATCGGCAACGAAGAAATCGGCGTTGAAGACTTCGGTGATGCCGGCGCATCATCATTCGACTAAGAAATCTTCGTCGACGAAGGTAACAGGTCCTCCGTTGACGTCAACCAGGCGGCGCTCAACGTCGAGAGACAGGTCTCCGTCGGCGCCGGGTGGGCGTACGACGTCGAGGCAGACCGCTCCGTCGTCGCAGGCGCGATCGACGTCGAGGCACAGCGCTCCGTCGTCGCAGGCGCGATCGACGTCGAGGCACAGCGCTCCGTCGTCGCCTCATCAACGGCGATCGACGTCGAAGCACATCTCCCCGTCTCATCAGCGGCGATCGACGTCGAGGCGCATCTCTCCGTCGTCGCCTCCTCATCGGCGATCGACGTCGAGACACAGATCCCCGCCGGGATCAAAGCAACGATCTTCGGCGTCGAGACACATGACACCTCCTTCGGCGTCGAAGCAGACTCTAATGTCTATCCATCATTCCACGCCGTCGAGGCGTATGACTCCGCCGAGTGGATCTTCGGCGTCGAGACCAAGACCTCCGTCGCCGGCAGTCCAACGCCGGTCGACGTCGAGACAGCAATCTCCTGAAAGGGTGCAGGGAGTGTCAAAGCATGACACTGCACCAGTGTTGGAGAGACGTTCGTCGTCGAGAAGTCCACTTTCTAAGAGAAGAAAGTCAACGTCGAGACATACGTCTCCGTTGAGAGGGCAGTCGACACTTAGACGCTCCAGATCAACGTCAAAGCGCCCTTCTGGAGACGCCTCACCTCCAGTGAGCCTGTCTTCGTCACCTTTAGGTTCGTCCAGATCCCCGGAGGTGGTTATCTCGACGTCCAGCAGCCCAGTGTCAGGGGGTCACCAAGATTCTCCAACAAGGCATGAAGAGCTGAGCTTCACGCCTCCGGCTCAGTCTCCTAAGGAAAGAGAGAGCCACAGATCGCCTTCCATCCATTTATCGCCACGATGGCACAGGCCTCTACATCACTGGGCTACGGACAGGAATTACTCGAGCCCTCAGAACAGATCCCCGTTGGCTCGTTTAACTCAGAATAAAGAGCGATCTCCTTCAAGAACAAGAGCTCGCAGCCGCACACCGGTGCACTCACACAGGAGGAGGTCTAGATCAAGAAGCAGGAGGAGAGCACACAGATCGCCTACTCCGTCCTCTTCTTCCACTCATACATCCCATAGAGACTATTCGCCTACTTTGACGAACAGTCCACCGTCAAGAGTCTCTCCGGTGGACGACATCTACACGTTTCAGGACATTCTTGGCAGAGGAGCTATAAAGCTGGGTATCCCTATGCCAACTCGTCAAAGCAAGTCCTCTGTGATTTTTGAGACTCTACGCCAAAGAGCAGCAGCTAAACCTCTGCTTCCCTTGGTACCAGGCATCATAGAGCCAGTGATGGATATCTTTCTCACGCCAACGAGTGTTAAGACCGCCCCAGCGAGGATCTTAAAAAAGTACCGTTCACCAGAGGACGATCCGCTCTTCCTCAGGGCTGACCCTCCTCCGGATTCAGTCGTAATTGCGGCGGCAAAGAAGACCCATGCAGTGGCATCCTCCTCTACTGTCCCACCAGACAAAGAGAGCAAGGTGCAGGATTCCTGGGGAAAGAAGGTTTGTGGCACTTCGGCCTCCATGTTGAAGGTCTCCAATGCAGCGGCACTCCTGGGCCGCTATGACAGATCTCTGTGGGACTCACTACAGAGATTCACTGAAAAGTTGCCGCAGGAAGACCGTAAAGATTTTGAAGAAATCTTAACAGAGGGCAGTCAGGTGTCTAACCAGGTCATCAGTGCTGCGGCGGATGGAGCTACCCTTTCGGCACATGCTTATGCTCATGGGGTATGCGCAAGGAGAACATCATGGCTACGTCTTACAGCACTCAAGCCAGAAGCGCAGTCACGCATCCTCAATCTTCCGTTCTCTGGTTCCTCTTTGTTCGGGACTCACACGGATGAAGAGATGACGCGGATGAAAACGGAACTGGACACGCTTAAAGCGGTGGGCCTGGAGAAAAGAAAGGAATTCCGTAAGAGATTCCGTCCTTACAATAGACGATCCTCCCAACAGAGGGTTCAAACCCCTCATTGGCAAAAAAATCAGGATCAGCAAGGCCAGCAAAAAACGCAGTATCGGGGCAGACGCTCCTCCAGAGGAGGAAGAAACCAGCAACAAGGCAACAATTCCGCCAAGACGCAATCAAAACAATGAGCACTCACTTCCCCTGTCGCCGTTCACCACTCCAGTGGGGGGGAAGTATCGCAAATCATCTCGAAGAGTGGCGAGCTATCACAAAGGATCGGTGGGTACTAGCCACGTTGCAGAATGGGTACTCTCTATGTTTTCAACATCGCCCACCATCAATCCCTCCAGTTCCTCCGTCGTGTCATCAGTTAAAACTCTTGCAGAAAGAGGTTGCCACCCTTCTCAGAAAGTCAGCCATCGAGAGGGTCCCAGTATCTCAAAGAGGAAAAGGGGTTTACTCAAGATATTTTTTGGTAAAGAAAAAAGGCCAAAAAGCAGAGTACAGACCCATTCTGGACTTGCGGTCACTCAACCTATCCATAAAAAAGGAAAAGTTTCGCATGTTGGCTCTCCAAATATATCCACATCTCAGGCAGGGGGATTGGATGTGTTCGCTGGATCTGCAAGATGCATATTTTCACGTTCCGATCAATCAGTATCACAGACAGTACCTGCGATTCCTAGTGGGATCCGCTCATTACCAGTTCAAGGTTCTACCCTTCGGGTTGAAGTCAGCCCCCAGAGTGTTCACGAAGTGCATGGCGGTGGTGGCAGCCGCACTGCGCCGCAGGGGCGTCTTCGTATACCCGTACTTGGACGACTGGCTGTTGAAAGGTCCTTCCCCAGACAGTGTGAGGATTCATTTCTTGAGCTGTCTCGAGCTGTGTCACCGACTGGGCCTGCATGTGAATTTCGTCAAATCAACTTCACAGCCAACACAGAAAATACATTTTTTAGGAGCTCTGCTAGACTCCACGGTAGGAAAAGTGTTTCCTTCGGAGGAGAGACAGTGTTCTCTCATACAGAAATGCCAGCTGGTTCTGCGCAACAGAAAACTGCCTGTGCGTCGGATTGCCTCCCTGCTAGGGTCGATGGCATCCTGCATCTTCCTGGTTCCCAATGCCAGACTACGAATGCGTCCTCTTCAGCAGGATCTGGAGGACAAGTGGGACCAGCAGACCGCTCGTTGGGACGAAAAAATAAGTCCATCAAACGCGGCTCGAGCTTCCATACCTTGGTGGATGAGAAAACAAAATTTGCAAGTCGGAGTTCCTTTCCATCAACCTCCGCCTGCTCAGACATTGACTACGGACGCCTCGCTGCAGGGTTGGGGAGCCCACATGGGTTCTCTCCAGACTCAAGGACTGTGGTCTCCAAAGGAGCGAGCCTATCACATCAACATGCTAGAGCTGAGAGCAGTACACCTAGCCCTCAAAGCTTTCCTCCCCTCGATTCAGGCAACCTCAGTGTTAGTACAGACGGACAACACCACCACCATGTACTACCTGAACAAACAGGGGGAACTCGCTCACGCACACTTTCCCTGGAAGCTCAAGCACTCTGGCATTGGCTCCTGGCTCGGAATCTGGCAGTCACAGCAGTCCACCTGCCAGGAGAACAGAACGTGAGAGCGGATGCACTCAGCCGTCACTTCGAAGACAGAGAAGACTGGGTACTCAACGACGAGGTCGTCGAAGACATCTTCCAGACATGGGGTCGTCCCACCATCGACCTCTTCGCGGACGACGAAAATGCCAAATGCCGAGACTTCGCCTCACGGTTCTACCGACCAGGATCGAAAGGGAATGCCCTTTTGATAGACTGGTCAGGGGCATTTGTGTACGCCTTTCCACCCCTTCCGCTGATCCCGAAGGTGGTGACCAAGCTGTCCCATTCGTGCACGAGGATGATACTAATTGCCCCGGACTGGCCAAGACAATGGTGGTACCCGGACCTTCTGCACCTATCAGAGTGTCCTCACAAGAGGCTGCCGTGCAGACCAGACCTGCTGTCCAAGATGAACGGGAGGATTCATCATCCCAACCTTCCCTCACTGAACTTGGCGGCATGGCTCCTGAGGTCCTCCAGTATGGCCACTTAGGACTACCGCAGGACTGCATGTCCATCTTGAAGGAAGCAAGAAGACCGTCCACGAGGCATTCGTATGCATGCAAGTGGAAACGGTTTTACATGTGGTGTATGCAGAACAATTGTAACCCAATCAAAGGTCAGGAAGAGGTCATCCTTCCTTACCTACTTTATCTGGCGAAAGCAGGTTTGAAGTTTTCTTCCATTAAGGTGCATTTAGCAGCTATAACTGCATATAGGCGTTCAGCTTCTCAACCTTCCTTCTTCCAGTTACAGGCTGTTAAGGATTTTTTGCAGGGTTTAAAGAAGGTCTATCCTCCGGTACGGCCTCCTTCACCACCCTGGGAGCTTAACCTGGTGCTATCAAAATTGATGGGTCCGCCTTTTGAACCCATACACAAAGCAACCTTACAGCATCTTTCTTGGAAGGCGGCTTTCTTGGTAGCGATCACGTCAGCTCGCAGAGTGAGTGAAATACAGGCGCTCTGCTCCAAAGAACCCTATACAGTCTTCCATCTTAACAGGGTTGTGTTGAGGACGCACCCCTCTTTCCTTCCAAAGGTGGTGTCGGATTTTCATGTGAATCAGACCATCTCTCTACCCACCTTTTTTCCCAATCCCTCCACTCCAGCTGAGAGGGCTTTGCATTCTCTGGACCTCAAAAGGGTTTTAAAATTCTATCTGGATCGGTCCAAATCTATAAGAAAATCTGATCAACTATTTGTTAACTATGGGTCGATCAGATCTGGGTTCGCAGCTTCAAAGCGCTCCATCTCCAGATGGATAGTTTCATGTATCAAGCTTGCTTATCAATTAGCGCAGAAGCTCCTGGGGTTTACTCCCAGAGCGCATTCTACTAGAGGAAAGGCGGCTACTACTGCTTTTCTTCAGAATGTGCCCATGTCTGAAATCTGTAAGGCGGCAACTTGGAGGTCCGTCCATACATTTACGAGGCACTACTGTCTGGAATCAGACACCAGAGCAGACACCCAAGTAGGCCAGGCCTCCTTGAGGAATCTGTTCAACAGCTGATTTCGGCTGTTATGTTTCTTTGTGTTGGGTCACTTTACTCTCATTTACCTGCAGGTGGTTGATGGGCTTGCTATTCTATTCAGTGCTTATGACTATTGATGAGGATCCCCTGGAAGAGAAGGATAAGTTACTTACCTGTAATCCTAGTTCTCTTCCAGGGGTATCCTCATCAAAGTCATAAGCAACCCACCCGCCTCCCCAGGTAAATGAGGGATTTCTAAAGTGTTAAAGGATATCTTTGTGCCCTGACCTTCAGGGTTATGCAAAGAACAACTGACCTAACTGTCACCCCTGAGGCATGATGGGAAGCTAGGGGTCATGGCTGCCTTAAAGGCACGGTGCCAGTTTTTTGTTGAAAATGTTTTCATTTTCTATGCTATTGGTTTACAATGCAGCCTGTAGGCTAACAATGTCTACTTATTTTGCAGTTTTTACTCTTTATGAGTGTTTTTGCTCATTAAAAAACAGAGTTCAAGTACTAATTGTCCTCTGGTGTTTTTATATATTGGCAAATGTAGTTTTTTATGTGTGTAATTACATTGTTTAGCCTCCTATTGAGAGCTGCATTGGTATGAGAAAAAATGATATATGTATATGCATATATGTAGAGCTGTATATATGTGATTTCCATATATAATTTTTATATTTCCGGGGTCCCCGCACGTGGGCGGGAATATTCAGTGCTTATGACTTTGATGAGGATACCCCTGGAAGAGAACTAGGATTACAGGTAAGTAACTTATCCTTCTTTCCCTACTAGTATTACTTCCTCCAAACAATCCATTAGCAGGCGGATAGTCGTGTGTATTGTCTTTTAGATATCGGTAAGCCAACTAACTTATTCCTGGCAAACCTCAAACGCGTTCTACATGAAGAAAGGCAGATACCACAGCCTTGTAAAGGAATGCTCTAGTAGCAGAGATATGTAAAGCAGCCTCCTGGCAGTTTAGCTACAGTTTTACCAAATACACTAGTGTTGAGATGAGGGCTCAAGCTCTGATTCTTCAGTTGGCTAAGCTACTGTGAAGAATCTCCTCAGATAAGATTCTGCCTATGAACCATGCAGTTTGCTGTTGGTTATTAACATCCAGGTGTTTGGGGATAAGCTTCCTATTCTAATGTATGTTTATGATCAGTTTAAATCCTATAATGCAGAAGGTAAAGTTACTTGCATTCTTAGTTCTGCATCATAGGTATTTTCACTGCAGTCATAAACAGCCCTCCTTCCTCCCAGGTTGTAAATGATTCCAAGCACAAATTACATCCATTTAGACTTCTTCATATATCCTTCAAAAAGAACTGCGGCTCTGAGGTAAACTGACAGTACAGTGCGTGCTGGGAGATGGAACATGCAGTGAATGTTTACCAACCTTGTGCACCGATAGCACCTTTTCCTTCTTGTTCTAACACTTCAGCCAAGTGCTGCAATGTTGCATTGTATAAAAGTAATTCATTCCAGAGTGCAAACTTTGGAAGAAGTTGTCCTGCTTGTTGTATGGAGGTTGAACCTGCATTTTGGAGCACACGCAGGGGAGGAGTGGAACCTTTGGTCATCCAATATGGGATTTCTTTTTTGGGGCCGCAGCAAGGCAAGGGAGGAGAGTGGAAGTAGGGGCGGGGGATTATTTCTCGCCGCGTCAGAGGAGTGCTCTTTTTGATGGAATATACCATGCATGTTGATGTTGTGTATGATTGATGGGATCTCGCTCCTTTTCCTGTGTAACTACGCAGCACACGAAGAATTGCATATTTGGACTTTGACATCTCTCCTGCTACTGGCATTGGTTATATGTGTAAAAAAAAAAAACGGTATTTTGTAAAATGGCAGCTATTCACCTTCAGTGTATTATATGGATGATGATTTCTAAGTCATAAAGAGTTCTGGGGGTCCCCATACGCAGTGAAGTTACCTATGATACAGAACTAGGATTTAAAAAAGTAACATTTTCTTTTTCACAGTGTGCATGTGCAAAAAGAGAACTCGCCCATTCATTACCTTGTTTTGGTCAGCCATGCATGAGATTGGTCTGCCAGACACCAACCACCTGCTTTCATATGATTTGCAGCGCCGTAAAATAAATGCTCTTACAATATTTGACTATGCTGTTGATCTCAGTGATCAAAGGAGCGTGGCATTCTGGATAGTATAGGAAATTCTCATCGCATGTACAGAGGAGACCTGGGTGCCTGCGGCAGCACATCCCACATAAATATGTACAATTATTTAGCGTTTAGGGAAATGTAGAAGTGATAAGTTAAAAGCCTTCTTTCGATAATTTCACTTTGATTGTAAGGAACTTGCACTCAAAGTGAAATTATCGAAAGAAGGCTTTTGGTTAAATATGTTACGTTTTTGTGGCGCGCTGTCAGTACACCTCCTGACGGACTCTTTGCTTATGTGTCCCCGTCCATAATACAGCGCAGGCCCAGAGGCGAAGTGTTTCCCTCATTAGCATGGTGCAATGCCCCTCTTAGAATCACTCTGGCACTATAGGTCCACTGACCCCATCTGTACTACAGATGGGCCAATGCAAGCGTCTGCAGGCCCTTGTGTAATAGCAAAGTGTCTCAGCAGTGCAGAAAGTGAGTGCCTGTGCCTGTTGTGCCACTTTGTGCAATGGTCCTCTTTGAATTCCTGTTTTCCTTCTTTTTTTGTGGCTCAGTTGATGTGCAAGATGCGTGGAGTAGACCTTCTGTGCTTTTCATGTGACACATTCTTAATTCTTAAGCACTTCTTCTGCTTTCTTATGTGACCTGTGTTCTCTCAACCAGCGATGATGAAGAGGATGACCTTCAGTTTGCAGATCACGACTACGAAGTACCGCAGCAGAAGGGTTTGAAGAAAATTTGGAATAGAGTCAAATGGACAAGGGATGAGGTACTGTATGGCTTAATAAACAATATGTTTATCCCAACTCACCATAAAGCTTTCTAAAGCTCCTCTTCTGTTGTCAGGACGACCGGTTAAAGAAGCTAGTGGAACAAAATGGAACAGAGGATTGGGCAATGATCGCTAGTCATCTGCAGGTGAGTACGACAGCGAAGGTTTTTATGCTTTTGCTATTGCCTTTTTCCCCCAACATGTTTTCATTGATTTTCACGAAAAAAAGATACCGTGTCAATTCCACTATTTGACATTTCACTGTAAACTGCAAGCAAAAATTACTTAGCCAATAGTGTTTAACAATATGTGTATACGTCAGAATCACCCCACAATAACCTTGTAATACTACACTAATGATTCAACAGTCGCTTAAATGGCAAAGACGATTAATAACTCAATTGTATGACATACCCAATTGTTTAAGGGGGTGAGAGATACATTAAATACCCTTTAAAAAAAATAAATAATATTGTATGAGGAAAGAGAGAAAAGGCCATCTATTAGAATTGCATAGTCTATTAGTAGAACAGACCTTATCATTCATCCCAACCCTTATTGCCCTACACTATGAAGTGAATAATTTGTGACCAGTGGGTGCAGCCAGATATAGCATCAGTTAACCACTGACAGACCCATATAGCTAAATTGTCTTCCCTTGAGCATCATGTGTATGATAGCAATCACGGTGACCTCCAGACATATTTATAGCTTGTATCTTAATAAAAATGTGTTTCCTCATCAACAGTGTCAGTTGTTGACCTGTCAATTTGTGTGTATATTTTTCATGTTTACATACAGGTTATAGTCAGAAAAATGGGGATATAGGTCTTTCTACAGAGGAAGGTGAAACAATTCTGTCAGCCATTCTTTCTGTATAGGTATGGCAGATTAGTACTATCTATTTCATGGAGACGGGATTGAGAGGGGTGTGGGGGCGGGGAGGGTCAGTATCTGGCCCTCTTCTGGTATGGAAGCTATTATTCCATCACTTGCCCTAGAGAAATCCAATTTCCTGTGCCCTGTTTTGGGTTCTCTGTGCAATATGAGCTCTTCACCTTTAGCCCATTTTCTCTTTTCCTTCAAGCATGCATTATAATTAGGACTGCTGGCGTTTTTGCAGTCTTTAGCTATCTGCGTTTTGCCAACGTTAATGCCAGATCAAGGAAACTAGTTGTTACTTGTTTGCTCTTATGTTTTTTGGGTATGTTCCGGTCTGTCATGGCCTTCAGTACTTCTCCAGTTTTTCCCATATATTCCTTGACTTCAGGACAGTCCCAGACAATATGGTAGAATGCTATGTCAGGTTCTGAGCATCTGGTGCAGGTTGCCCGCACTTAAGGATTCATTTTAATTGTTTTGGGTATTGTGCATACCCTGTGTACACAATACAGTTGGATCAGTCTGAATCATGTATTCCTAGTAACTTTGGGGATACCCCAAAGGATTCTACTCCACTCGTCCTAGGTGATATCCCTGACAATGTCAGCCCAGGATTACCTTAACTGTTCTAGCGAGCACTTCATCTGACATAATAGTCCTTGTTACATTGTTATCGTTTTAGCTTTCCTGCTAGTCATGCAGATAAGCTTTAACGCCCTCTGCTCTGTTCGTTTGTTGCTCCCACTTCTCCAAATCATGTGAATGGCTGCTTTAAGTGCTCTGTATGGTAGAAAGTGCCCTCTTGGGATATTGTAGTCCTCCCTGAACTCCTCGAGTTCTTTCAGGGCTTCTCCCGCAAATAAGTCACCAGTGATCTCAATAACTTTCTCTTTCTTCCTTATATCCTCCCTATTCTACCTTTTATCCTCCCTATTCTCCCACGTATTTCTGTGTCATAATGCCCTCTAGTGGAAGCCCCTAAGCATAGGGACAGGCGTTTGCGTTCTTGCCAGTTCTCTTTTCCAACAGTAGCGGAATACCTTATGTAAACTATCTTCATCCTTCCTTCCTCCTTGAGATTTAAATAAAAATACCAGGGCGTCTGCTAGAGTTAGAACCCCAGGGTTCCTTTTCTCCCTCTCCAGGAGGATCTTGTTTGCCCTCCTCGTGACCGATTGCAGCTCTACTGCCAAGTAACACATCTCAAAATCTAGCATTGCCATTCTGCCCTCTTGTGTGGGCAATCAAAACTTTCATAGTGTGATCCTACGCCGGGGCGCACGCCATATTAAGTCCTTCAATATCATGTCAATTTCCCAAAACAAGTTCGGTTTCACTTCGAGAGGAAGTGTGGCAAACTAATACAATAGCTGCGGGAGGGACACCATTTTAGTCAATGCTACTCAGCCTGCCACAGACAGCTGTAATGTCTTCCAGAAGCCGACGCTCTCCCTCATAACTTTTCTTTTATTTCCTACACTTGGTTCTATAGATTTGAACCCTCATATATTTAATAGTATAATATTCCCATATCAGGTCTCCCTCCATACTTGGTGGTTCCTCCTGCCCCTCACCTGGGCAAACCTGGAATGCCCTTGTTTTACTTCAGTTCACATTCAGGCCAGACACTGTCCCATAACTCTCCAGTGCCTCCATAATCTCCTCTATTCCTCTCTGTCCGTCTTGTTTATAGGGTAGGATGTCTGCTTATAGTGAGATAAAGTATGTCATTCTTTTGTGTGCTCTCCCTCTAAATGCTCCAAAATCCTGGACAATACTTACCAGGGGTTCAAATGCAATCACAGAGACCAGAGGGGGACGGGGCAGCCCTATTTAGTGCCCCCGTCCCACTGTATATTCCCTCAAGATCACGTCTCCCATTCTGACCTTGCCAGTGGGACATGTGTATATTGGTTTCTTCCAATGTCAAAAGCCTTCTTTCATCCCCATCCTATCTCTAACTGCATTTACCTTTTCCCATTGCAAGGTATAAATAGCCTTTTCAATCAGTTGATAACCTCACCACTTCATTGAGCATCTCACCAGGGCAATCCAGCATTCTTAAGGGACTCCTTATATTTATTAAGATTTTGATTACCATCAGGATTGTATTCCTCATGCAAGATCTTGCATTCTGCCTAGACGCAGGCACCCTGAAGTTGTTCAGGTGCCAAATACTTTTTTAACTACATTACAGCAAATGATGGAAACCTTTCAAAAGTTAGAACCACAACAACCTGCTCCTTTATCTGCTAATCCCCCCTCCACAGCAGTTACCACTAACCCCTCCATCACCTCCAAAAAGAACCACACAGAGTAGTTCAAAGGCCAATGGTTCCACCAACGCCTGAAGATATGGGAGACGATGACTCCAATTATTCTATCTACTCCTATGTAGAGGTGGAATATGGTAAACTGGCCAAGGATGAAGGAGGACAAGATGACCTAGCAGATGATATAGTGATCCCAAGGGATGGGGATGAGGCTCCTGTTTCTCAAGACTCGACAGGTGATATTTCCAGATTTTATTCTCTTATGGAGAGAACTGTGAAGAAATGTAATCTCCCAATGAAGTCCACAGACCAGCAATGTTTCCTATATGACTTTAAAGAGTCACCAAGGAAGCCTGTTAAAGCTATTCGAATCAGAGGTTTATTTGGGCTACGGTTCCAGCAGTGATTCGTCGCCTCGAGACGGAAAATAAAGCTCCGGAGACCGCTCCAGCTTGCCTCACAGTACATACTATGCTAGGTTTAGATATTTCCTCAGCAGCTCAAAGAAGAGCTAAGGCTCCATTTACACCATCTTCTGACCCTCCGTATAGAGATAGCAGACGTATAGATAATTTAGGCAAAAGAATCTCATCTATGGCAGCAGACTCCATCAAATCAGTCAACGCTTTGGCAATCTTAGGACATTGTAACCGCCAGATGTGGCATGATATTGCACCATTGCTTGAGCTCATCCCTTAGGATAAGAGGGAGACAGCGAGAGCTATCCTTAAGGAAGGAGAACTCACTTCTTACATTATTGATGCAGCAATTGATGTTTCCAATACAGGTTCCCGTCTGCTTGCAGGAGGAATGGCGTTCAGAAGGCACGGTTGGCTAACGTCTACAGCCTTCCATCCTGAGGTACTATTGGAGATTTTGGACATGCCTTTTAATAGCCTTACTCTTTTTGGCAAGCATGTCGCTGAGGCTCTTCAAGGTCTTAAAAACAGATACAGAAACTGCGAGGGCTTTGAATCTCCTACAGTATCGCAGATTTGCATCTTCTAATTTTCATGCCTCTTGAAGACCACAAAGTATTGGTGGAGGATTCAACCAGTATGGAGGCCAGCAATCATATTATCCTCAAAGGCAATCTGGGTATGACCACGGATACTTCTATAACCGTAGTCAAGGCAGCCCTGCGGGAGATCATCAGGAAGAAAGAGAAGTGCACCCCAATCATGCATCACTCACAACCAGAAAAGAGCTTGACACTCTGTCTTTGCCCCCTTTTCCATCTCTTATACTGCAATTGGGGGCAGAATTTCCCCCATTTGCGCTTGCTAGGGAGGTTAAATCAAACGGATAAATGGGTGAGGCAAATTGTTCTTCCAGGGCATACATTGGAATTCATCCAAAGACTCCCAGTGAACCCACCCAAGAAAGAGCATCATCTACATCGGAAAGAGCTTCAGCAGGAAATTCTCTTACTGCCTCTCAAAGGAGCTATAGCAATTGTCCCCACATCACAGAGAAACCAGGAGTTCCACTCCAGGATTTTCCTGACCAAAAAGAAAACTGGTCAATGGAGACCAATTCTGGATCTCCGACAACTAAACAGGTTTCTGAAGAAGCAATCTTTCCGGATAGTTACCCTACATGAAGTCCTCTTGGTGATGCAGGGAGGAGACTTCATGACCTCCTTGGATCTTCGGTATGTGTATTTCCACATACCCATTCATCAGTCACAGAAAATATCTATGATTCCTCGTAGTGGGGCAGCATTATTAATTCGAGGCGCTACCTTTTGGGCTGAAATCAACTCCTCAAATTTTCACCAAATGCTTCGCTCCAGTAGCTGCCTTCCTGAGGCGAGAAGCTCATCCGTGTTTCCATACCTCGATAACTGGCTCGTCAAGGCTCCCTTAAAGGAAGAGGCAAGAAAGTCTACGGTGGCCTGCATCAACTTGTTCAAGAAACTGGGCCCCACATTGAACATGGAAAAATCTTCATTGAAGCCTCGAAGAACGATTCAGCTCTTGGGTGCATTACGCGACGCCTAGCTGGAAAAGGCTTTTCCATCTCCGTAGAGGTCAAAGAGGTTGAACATTTTGTCAAGAAACATCTCTATAAAACAGTCAATAACAGTGAGACAGTACAAATCCCTTTTGTGCCTGACGGCGTCACGCATAGGCCTTGTTTCTTTTTGCAGGCTCCGCATGAGGCCTGTACAGAAAGAGCTCGATTCACAATGGAAGGAAGTCCAGGGGTCTTAGACGGGTACGGCACAAGTTACAAGAAGGATTAAACAGGCATTGCTATGGTGGATGCTTCCAGAAAATCTGAATGCATGACTGTCGTTCCTAGCTGGGTCAAACAGTGTGATACAACAGATGCATTCATGGATGGATGGATGTGGGGCTCACCTGCAGGGACTCTCAACCAGAGACCTATGATCAGATGCAGAAAAGTCACTTCACATCAATGTGCTGGAATTACCTGCCATTCGACTAGGCCTGCAGACATTTCTTCCCAGGGTGATAGGTTGCCAGGCTTAGTCAGAATGGACAACACTACATCCATGTTCTATCTAGCCAAGCAAGAAAGAACTCGATCCCGATCCCTCTCAAAAGAGGTTCAACAGCTCTGGAATTGAGCCATTTCTCATAAGATCGACATCTCTGTGGAACACTTGTCAGGTTGCCAGAACGATCGGGCATATGTTGGATTGTCACAAATGGGAGCTAGAATAGAAGCCGGTGGATTACATTTTCAATCAGTGTGGTCACTCTACAATCGATCTGTTTGCCACTCCAAACAACAGGAAATGTCTGTGCTTCTCAAGCAGGTTCTGGCATCCGGGGACGATGGACAATGCCCTTTCGATCAGTTGGTTGAAGGTATTTGCCTACACCTTTCCTCCTCTTCCCCGGATCTCCAGGGTGCTGAAGAAGGCAAAGATAGATAGTTGCATTCTCATTCACATTGCTCTGGGGTGGCCACACCAGTATTGGTACAGCGAGCTGCTGCAGTTATTTTTATTTATTTATTTTAGGAGTTTTATATAGCGCTGGCCGGACCCGGGGGTATCGGAGTGCTTCACAACAGTGTTTCGCAAGAGTTACATAGTAGAGCAGTCCCAAGCATAAAGGTTCGGGAGTCCAAGAGAGCAGTGCATTCTTGAGGAGGTAGTATTTGAGTCCTGAGGTAGCCTCGTTGTATGCTTTATTGAGGTAGTACGTGAGTTCTGAGGCAACCTCCTTTTTTGCACAATTGTCATGAAGCGAGCTGAGGTGGAGCTGTGTGATGCAAAGTCAAAGAGTAACGGAGTCAGGGTTAGCGTAAGGCGGCAGCTAACCATTCGGGAGGGAGCGGTTGAGGAGGAGGGCTTCTAGGTGTTTTTTGAATTTTGTGAAGGACGGGATAGTTCTGATATCTACTGGGATGGAGTTCCAGATTTTGGGCGCGTTTCCAGCGAAGGACCTAGCAGCGGTTTTTTGTTTGCGTGTTTTCATTGGGATGAGAAGGAGGGTGTTGGAGCTCCTGAGGTTTCTTGTCTGACCAGACCTCCTGAGTTTGGCGGCCAGATAGTCCGGTTTTCCTGTGTGTAGGGCTTTGTGCGTGAGGCAAGCAGTTCTGAAATTAGCACGCTGTTCAACTGGGAGCCATTTTAGTTCTCTTAGTGCTGGTGAAATGTGATCTTATTTCCTCATTCCTGTGACCATTCTGGCTGCTGCGTTGAGGGTTGTTTTGAGGGGAGCTAGGTGGGATTTTGTGGAGCCAGTTAAGGTTGCATTACCATAGTCGAGTCTGGATAGCACCAGTGATTGGGTGGCTTGTTTGAGGTCCTTGGTAGGGATGAATGGTTTAATTTTGTAGAGAAGCTTCAGGTTGAGGAAGGCACTCTTTGCAGAGTTTTTAATGTGGTTGGTCATGCCCAATTGTGGGTCCAGGGTGATTCCTAGTGATTTTACGGAGTTAGCCAGGGTGAGATTACCGTTCAGAGCATCCATAGCTTTAAGCCATTCTGCAATTTGAGGGTTCTCTTCTTTGTTGGAGATGAGGAGGATCTCCGTTTTGTCTTGATTGAGTTTTAGATGATTTTTGGCCAACCAGTGTTGCATTTCATTTAGAGTGTCATTTAGTCTAAGGATGTCGTCTGGGGAGGAGGTTTCTAGATAGATCTGGGTGTCGTCAGCATATAGGTGGAAGGGGATGTTAGCATTTTTAAGTATGGTGGTGAGGTGTTCCATGTATATGTTGAACAGTTGTGGTGAGAGCACTGAACCTTTGGGTACACCCCTCCTGATGGGGTGAAGGTCGGAGGTAAAGTTTTTGATTTTATCCTTTGCGACCGGTTATGCAGGAAGGAGGCGAACCAGTGTAGGACCACCTCATCGGCACCTACCCTTTCTTGTAGGGCCTTGATGAGAAGTTGGTGGTCAACCGTGTCAAAGGCTGCCGATAGGTCGAGGAGAATGAGTAGGCAGCAGTGATCGGTATCAAGTGATTTGTGAATATCGTCTGTGATGCTGAGGATCGCCGTCTCGGTGCTATAGCCTTTTCTGAATCCCGATTGGTGGGGATCAAGAAGGTTGACGTCCATGTGCTGAGTCAGTTGTGAGAGGACGCATTTTTCGAGGATTTTGGATAGGAGGGGGAGATTGGAGACGGGTCTGAAGTTATTCAGGTCCATGCAGTCAAGGCCTGGTTTTTTTAGTAGTGGAGTTACTTGGCCGACTTTAAGGCATTCAGGTATGATGCCGGTTCTCAGGGAGCTGTTGATGATTCTGCACCAGAACGGGGCTATGGAGAGTTTGAGTTTTTTGGTCAATTGGGTGGGTATAGGGTCAAGGACGTGAGAGGCGGGTTTGGAGGTGGAGATTAGCTTGAGGATCTCGGCTTCCGTGATGGGATTGAAGGACGTCCATGTTTTCGTGTGGTGCAGGCATGTGCTTTCTATTGTAACTGGGGGCAGGCTTTCGCAAGCGGGGTTGGTGCTGATGTCTAGTGAGAGCTCGATCTTGGAGATTTTTTCTTCGAAGAAGATGGCGAAGTTTTCGCACAGTTCCTTGGAGGCTTGCATAGAGGGTACGGGGGGCTTGGAGGTTTGTTGCTTGATGATTTTTTTTTTTTTTTTAATCTGTTTATTAAACAGCTTGCACATATACATCACACAATAGATGATTTTAAACAGTTCATTGGGCCTGTTTTTTGCTTTGTCCAGGGCGGAGCAGAAAAAGTTGGATTTTTCACTGCAGATGTGTTTTTTGTATTTTTTTCGAGCTGCTTTGAGTTGTTCGAGTAGGCTTGTGGAGGGGTTGCTTCTCCATAGTCTTTCTGTGGCTCTAAGTTGTCTCCTTTCGTTGTTGATGTCCGTATTGAACCAGGATCTGGATTGGATGTTCCTGGTTTTTTTAGTTTCAGAGGGGCTATCTGGTCTAGAATGGATGTCAAGGTTGTGTTGTAATGGTCAGAGAGTTCTGTCGTGGATAGATCATCCGTGGATGTAGTGAGGAGGGAGTTGACCTTTTCCGCCAGGTCAGCCATGTCGATCTGATTGAGGTTTCTGGTCCATTTGGGCTGTTCTTGGGTGGGGGGGTTGTAAAGTGACTGGTTGAGTGAGGTGGAAGAGGATTAAGTGGTGGTCAGACCAATCCACGGGCAGGGTGTGGTTTGTCGTAACTGTGTCGCGTTTGGCGATAATGGCATCCAGGATTGCTCCTTTGTTGTGAGTTTCTTCTGTGCAGTGTTGGGTGAGGTTGTTGTTGTGTAGCAGCTCACTCAGGTTTTGGATTAGCGGGTTGGTGTCTTCATTCCAGTGTAGGTTGAGGTCGCCCAGAATTAAGTTATTCACATCTCGTAGTGAGCAGTGGGCAATCAGGTCAGACAGGTGTACAGTGAAAGTGGTGGAGTTGCCTGGGGGGTGGTAAATAAGGTGGCAGGTTAGTGTTTTGTTGATGCTAGTGCTGATGTTGACGGTTAGGCATTCAAAGGTGTTGTAGTTGAAGGAGACTGTTTCCGTCACGGAAATATTGTCTCTCTGGATGATTGCTATGCCTCCTCCTCTTTGGTCTTTTTCTATCTTTGTTGGTGATTATAAAGCCTGGGGGGACGAGAGTGTCCAGGAGTGGTAGGGAGGAGTCATTAAGCCAGGTTTCGGTGATGAATGCTATGTCTGTCGTGAGTGAGGATGGATTCTGCTAGTTCTATGGCATGCTTGGTGGCTGATCTGCAGTTTATGAGCATGCAGTTTATGGGGGTCGTCTCTGTTTTGGGTTTCTTCGTTAGGGGGGCCGTGGGGATGCTAGTGCGGGCGGTCGGCGGTCTGGGTGATTTCGGATGGGCTTGGTCTCTTCCTAGTCCGGTGATCACCTGGATTTTGGATTGGAGGGTGACAGGAATAGGATTGTCGTACGAGGAGGCGAGGTCCGCCGCTTCACTCTCAGACATAGCGTCTCTAGTTCTTTTGGGTCTCTGTGTCAGATTGGGGAGGGGGTTAGCGACCCATCTCTGGTGGGGGACTTTGGACGGTCTTTGTTGTGTATGGGTGGTGAAGGAGTGGGTGCGCTGAGGCTGCTGGGGCGCGACGAGGTTGGCTAGGATTTTACTAAGGCCCTGGATTATAGTTGCTATCTGAGTTTCCAGCAGGGAGAGTCGCTGTTCAGTCTCTAATTTGTTGAGGTACCGGGACTGGTCCTGTGCGGGTGTGTTGGGCCTAGGGGGGGGGAGTCTCAGGGTGTTGGGTAGCCTTGTAGTGGTTGTGTTGTCCGTGTGGGGTCTGGGTGGGGCCGTGGGTGCAGGGTGGCGAGGGTCGTGTTGGGGTGTTGGTGCTTTATTGCCTGTGGGTTTGGGGAGGTGGGTGTTCAGGTTGTTCGGAGTGGATTGGGGTGTGTGGAGGGCAGGTGGCGGGTGGGGGTGAGAGCCGAAGGGGGGAATTAGAGGGGTCCTGTTCTCCCTGGGGGTGGTGAGGGGGATGTCGCGTGGTGAGGGGCGTGTGAGGTTGTTAGGGAGTACCGGAACGGTAGGTGGCGAGTGGGGGTGAGAGCCGGACGGGGAGGTGGAGGGGTCATGTCCTCCCTGGGGGTGGTGAGGGGGATGTCGCGTGGTGAGGGGCGTTTGTGGTTGCTAGGGAGTACCGGAGCGGTGGGTGAGTTCTGATGGCGGGTCCGGTTCTTCCGGGGGGGGGGGGAGTAGGGGCGGGAGGGGAAGGAGTGCGTGAGAGGGGGCATTCTGGAGAGAAGTGAAGAGGGCGTCAAAGGACTCTAGATTGTCGTTGTTGGCTTGTATCAGGACTGTGTCGTTGGAGTAGATGGTCACAGTGGTATTTCCAGTACGCCTTGAGCGGTATGGGAGTGATAGTGTCAGTTTGTAACTATGTGATGTGTTGGTGGTTTTGGAGATGTTGAGCTGCGACCTGAGGATGGATTTCCATGTTTCGTGTCTCTCAGTGTGGAAAATAAGGTCCATTTTTACCTTTCCTTTGGAGGAGCAGTGGTAGATGTCTGCGAAAAGTGATTCAGGATGCTGTCTGATCAGTTTTTGTTTAAAATTCTTCTTCACTTTGGGTGAGCGGTCAGGCGGGAAACTGATCGAGAAGGAGTTCGGGCCGTGCGGTATTAAGTGGTTCGTAGAGGAGGGGATGGTGTGGGCAGCCATGGCGGAGGGCATTGTGTGTGGGTGGGACGGGGGGCAGGCTCCGTACTGGAGGACGGAAAAATGTTTCCAGAGCTGTCCTCGGAGGGTAGTAAGAGAGTGATGGAGAGATTCGTGTTGTTATTCGTGGGCCAGTTAATGAGAGCAGACTCATTGGTGCGGTGGATTGGGACGCGGGCGGAGTTAGTTGGTTTGTAACTATGTGATGTGTTGGTGGTTTTGGAGATGTTGAGCTGCGACCTGAGGATGGATTTCCATGTTTCGTGTCTCTAATGTGGAAATTAAGGTCCATTTTTACCTTTCTTTTGGAGGAGCAGTGGTAGATGTCTGCGAAAAGTGATTCAGGATGCTGTCTGATCAGTTTTTGTTTAAAATTCTTCTTCACTTTGGGTGAGCGGTCAGGCGGGAAACTGATCGAGAAGGAGTTTTGGGCCGTGCGGTATTAAGTGGTTCGTAGAGGAGGGGATGGTGTGGGCAGCCATGGCGGAGGGCATTGTGTGTGGGTGGGACGGGGGGCAGGCTCCGTACTGGAGGACGGAAAAATGTTTCCAGAGCTGTCCTCGGAGGGTAGTAAGAGAGTGATGGAGAGATTCGTGTTGTTATTCGTGGGCCAGTTAATGAGAGCAGACTCATTGGTGCGGTGGATTGGGGCGCGGGCGGAGTTAGTTGGTGTAAGCTATGTCCCTTGGGCGTCCATCTTAGGGTCAAGCACATTGGGAGGGGGCTGGTAGGATGGAGTGGTCGGAGGGTCAGGGTGAGGCAAGATTCAGGAGGAAAGGGGATTGTTCTGGGACTTGGTGACTCCCCGGGAGAGGATTAGAGCGAGTTAAGGCCCCGGGTGACCCTCTAAAGGTCAGGCGCAAATTAGTGGTGGTCACGAGTGTGCTCGGTCTCTCTGCCCTCCTCCTGTTGGGGGGGTTCTCAAATGAGCAGCAGGGGTCGAGAGCGTTGTGGACACCGCTATAGTAGGAGTTTATGATTCACCGGTGGAGCTTTCGTTGTCTGAATGGGTTCGGAACCCCGGGCTGCCATCTTGTTAGTGTGGAGCAGCACCAGGGGTGAGGGGGTGTCGGTCTCGACGTGCAAGGGGGGGTCGCGTTGGACCTGGTAGATTCGAGGTCAGGCAGTGAACAGCGTAGAGCTCATATCTGTGGTGGGTGATTGCCACTCAAAGGTGGTCGTATTAGACAAGATGAGTTCAGGGTCGTATTAGACCGGATACATTCAGGGTCAAACAGTGAACAGCGTGGAGCTCCTATCCGTGGTGAGAAATTGCCATTCAGTGGTGGTGGTTTTGTGGTTGTCAGGTCAGGGCTCGATGTCCTAGGCGGCCATCATGTGGTTGGCACTGGAGAGCTCTGCACCTCGGGAGAGGAGAGGTCAGTCTCAGGTTGCGGGGGGGGGTCACGCTGCATCAAGGACAGGTCAGGCTGTCTTTACAACGATCTTTGGCGTAGTTGGGTTGTAAGTAGGGCATTTGTATTTTGGAGCCGAATTGTGGGCATGGCGGCCATCTTAGGGACAGGCACAGGCGAGTGGTAGGGAGTGTTGCCAGCTCGAGTCTTTGTTGGCGGGGGGGGGGTCGCGCCCCACTCGGAACGGGTGAGAGGCTGTCCCGCAGGGGTTCTGAGTACCTCAATTCTAGTACTCACTTGATGGCTCAACAATAGAGCGAGTCCGGTATCTGCTTGCTGGCCGGGGCGGCCATCTTGGAGTCAGGCGTCCGAGGGCTGCGGGTGTAAATGCTGTCCTGGAGTCTCCGCGCCGCTTCTTTCTTCCGCTGCTCCTGTCTCGAAAACGGGGCCCGCAAGGGATTCGCAAGGAGGTGAGCGCCTGGGTGACCCAGTGACTTTCGATTTCTTCCCCCCAGTAGAGCAACAATGGGGTCGGGCGTGGGTTAAGGAGCTACGTTCCTTCTTCTGCGGGGCTGCGGGGGTCAAAGCATTCTTGTGGTCTCCGCACCGCTTCTTTCTTCTTTCTTCCGGCGCTCCTGACCCGTCATGGGGCCCACGGTCGATTCGCAGGGTGGTGAGTGCCTGCGTGACCCAGGGACTTTCAGTTTCGTTACGGGGCTTCGTTTCTTCGTCCGATTTCACCGTGGGTTCATGCGGATGGCGGCAGCAATGTATATTACTTCCAACCCCTTTTTGCATGCTCCGGTGGGGGAACGGCAAACAGGGTGTGCAGGGGGGACAAGCAGGGATTTCCACAGTGTCGGTGATCCTAGTGCCCGGGACCCAGGGACTTTCAGTTTCGTTACGGGGCTTCGATCCTTCGTCAGATTTCTCCATGGATTCCTGCGGATGGCGGCAGCGATGAATAATGCTTCAAACCTCTTTTTGCATGGTCCGGTTAGGGAGCGGCAAAAGGGGTGTGCAGGGGGGGCAAGCAGGGATTTCCACCGTGTCGGTGATCCTAGTGCCCGGGAGCTCTGTTATAGAGCTCCTTCCCAGCGGCCATCTTGCTGCAATCTATCAACACTTATGGCCATTCCTTTGAAAGTGCATCCCAGGATTCTGTCCAGGCATCGTGGAGAGAGTCTCCATCACAGTCCCAAGTTTCTGAACTTGACGGCATCCACCTAAAATTGACGATACCACCTAGAGTTTGGCCATTTGGATCTGTCTCAAGAATGTAGTAGCATTTTGGCACAAGCTTGAGGTCCAGTAACCAAGAAGACCCACACTGCCAATGGAAACGTTTCTGTTTTTGGCACAGGAATAATGGTCATCATCTACAGAGAATAAAACCTCATCAGATCCTTCTATATTTGTTGAACCTAGCAAACAGTGGACTTGAATACTCTTAAGACCGTCAACCTCGCTGCAATTTCGAGATCTAGAACTGACCATTCAGCATCTTCTCTGTTCTCTCAAAGAATCATAAAATAGTTCATGAACTGACTTTTTAGAGCTGCCTCCTTTCGAACCAATACATAAGGCACATTTAAAATTTGTCTCATGGAAGACAATCTTTCTACTAACATTAACATCTGTGAGGAGAGTGGGAGAGATACAAGCATTTACCATCAAAGAACCCTTGTTAGGTTTGCAAAGAACAAAGTCATCTTAAGAACCAACCCCATATACCTAAGGTTCCTACTGACTTTCATTTGAATGAGCCTGCCATTCTTTGTTCTTTCTTCTCTTTCAACATCAACAGAACCATTGTTACAAGATTGTAGATGCCTCATGTTCTACATAGACAAAACAAAGGGGACACGTACTTCAGACAAGTTGTTTGTGTCTTTTGGACAACCAAGACTAGCTCGTCCCCTATTCACACAGGGAATAGCTCATTTGCTTTCGGCCTGTATTTCCTTCTGCCATGCCAAGGCCAAGTGCCCACTCCAGGGAAGAGGAAGGGCGCAACCTACCAGGAGCATGGCATCAACTGTGGCACTCTATGCTGGGTTGTCCTTGAAGAGCATCTGTCGTGCAGCTACCTGGAAGAGCTCGACATATTAATAAAGCACTACTGCCCAGATGTGGAAACAGAAGCTGATGCAGCGATGGGACATGCAGTTCTGAGAAACTTTTTCATATAAAGGTGATCCTGCTTTGGCTGTATATTGTAATGTGTAATGCTTGCTATTCTGATTCAAGCACCTGAATATATAAAAGTTCCAATGTTGGAGAAGAAATTGCTTACTTACCTGTAACTCCAATTCTCCAAAATGTATATATTTTATATATTCACTTGCGACCCTCCCTCCTCCCTGTTCAGAGTCTCATCTAATATTATTCTCACACTTATGCTTTGAAATCTGAGCTACGGTGACTTCTAGGGAGAGGAGAGCTTAATCTTCCACCACATTGGCTGATGTTTAAGTGCTTTCAAATTAGGTGGATGTGCTATTAAATGAACTAAGTTGTTTGAGGCCTATGGCCATTTTGCACTGTACACTGTAAAATATATATTTAAATTTGAGTACTGCTATTTTAATGGTATGGGTATGATTCAAGCCTTTGAATATATAAAAGATATCAATGTTGGGGAACTGTAGTTACAGATGAGTAACTAATTTCTTCTAGTCTGCCACTTAATATAAGATAGCAGCCACCTTTGTCTGTTACTTCGGCTGCCAATTGAAATGGCAGCCCTAGTCTGACCCAGGTCAATATGCTCGAGCATATACCGGGTAGAGGGGGTAATATACTTGATTTCTGCATTGCTTTCCCTTCTAGCCTAGTCGGGTGCATCTCCTGCTACATCACGACCTGCACTCCTCTTTTCTTGACATGTGCCTGAATCTTATACCTTTTGCTCATACTGTGAGCTCCTACATATTCCACATTAATATTTGACTGTTCCTGCAGAGGGCATCTGTCTGTTCTCTGCCTATGCCTGTTCTCTGCCTATGCCTGTGTGTGTCGCCCATTTTGCCTCCATGTCCCCTTCTCCAAACCCCCCCCCTCCAATATTGACAAAAAAAGCAGTTAATCATTATTAAAAAAAAAAAAAAATATATATATATATATATATATAAATTAACAAGCAGTTTATCAACAACAGCAAACATTTACCCAACCTACCCCTCCCTGGACAGTAGGGCATCAGCCCTCTGTCCAAACACCAGGTACTAGACATTCACAACTCACCGCCCGTGTCCGAAACTGGCCAAGGCGTCGGCCACAATGTGAAATGGGGCAAAAGTGTCCCAAGCTCTTACATTTCCCTCTCTTAGCCCTCTTCCCGTAGGCCCCATATTCATCCAGCATACAACCACATTCAGTGTCCTGTAGTCCTTGTTTTGTACCACAAAACCCAAACGGAGCTAATCCCTTTGTTAATATTGAAGCAATATCATCAGCTGTCACTTTACACTAGCAGTGTTTCTCTGTGATTGTTCGTAGCCAGAGCTCAGGGGTGTTTCCTCTCTCAAAATCCATATCAAAGTTGTTGCCTGCAACCAGTCTTCAAATTAGCAGTCGCCTCTCACACATCCTCTCTGTTGGTGTGTGTGCACGCACAATGGTTTTAGGGAATGGATCCTCGTTTTTTATCTGCATGATAGCCCAGAAAGACCACTCTGTCCATCCCTATACTGGATCATATCTGGGAAGAAGGACTAGGGTTCATACAGTAATTGGCTATGGTGAAAGCGGTAGTAGCTTGTCTCACAAAGAAATATAGGGCACCAGACTCTATGCCAGTAATCTTAACTGGCCATCCCAAGCCAGATTCTAATATTGCAGCAGGTGCTCAGAGGCGTTTGAAGAATGCCACAACACTGGCCTCCTCTCCTCCAGGCAGAGATGGAAGGTGTATTGATTACTTAGTTCTAAGATGACGTCTTCCATAAAAACATAATCCTGTGGCCATCCTAGGCAGCTAAGATCACCAAATGTGACATATGTGACCTCTTATCTGTAATAAACGTAATTTTTGAGGAAAGGAGAGATGTGGCTGAAGCCACAGTGAAGGAAGGGACTAATGTGCCTGGTCCATTGTTGAAGCAGCATGAGTGTCTTGAATGCTGGTTTCCACCAGTGTACAAAAGCAACAGTCCTTAGGAGGTAGGGCTGGCTTAGGTCCACATTTTTCCACATTGAACTGCAACAAAGATCCTTCACTTGCCTTTGGAGGGGCACATCTTGCTTTAGAAGCATGTGGAGGATGCCTTGCAAAGCATTAAAACTGACACAGATGACCTGCTCGCGTGTGGCCCTGCAATACAGATGTGCTTCATCCACTTAATTTTGTGACTCCGGGCATTCCCAAGTGTACAGAGCATGTTACAAACAATATGGCAGACAGGATTGACACTACTTTCCATCCAGACAATCCAGTTATGATAAAGGATGCTCCTCAGGCAGAGGCAAGGACCATTAAGGCTGCAATAAGTTGGTGGGGAAAAAGAGGGGAACCCATCAATCCTGCTCCCAGGAAACTAAAAATGGAGCTTGACTTGACCGTGCTGCCACCCAAGTTAACCCCCATATGGGGATAATTTTCTGTTTTTGCTTATGGGTGGGCACCGACTACTACTGATTTCTGGGTTTTTCAAATGGTGCATCCTGGTCACACTCATGAATATCTGGAACTATATCCCAATCATCCTCCCAGGAAATAGCGCTATCATTCTACTGCTTCTCATAGGAGTGTTGGAGAGGGTGTTGAAATACCAAAGAAATTAGTGTTTCTATTCCAGGTCAGTCTTGTTCAGAAGAAGACTTTTGAATTGAGTCTTAACAAGCTAAATTAGGTTCTAATGTAGCAATCCTTTCGGATGGTCACCTAACAGGAAGTTAATCTGTTTGTTCAATAAGGAGAGTTTGTTCCCTTCTCCCCTCCACATTTCCCCCTCTCCACCGGACTTACAGGATGCCTACTTCCATGTCCCTCTGCGCCTTTTGGCCTGAAATCAGCCCATATATATTCACAAAATAGCCCCTCCCCCCCCACTCCTCTGTAGCAGCCTTCCTAGGTAGATGGGGCTACCAGGTGTACCTATACTTCGACAGCTGGCTTGCCAAAGGCTACTTTTGAGGAAGAGACGCACACTACTACAACTGCTTGCATCAACCTTTTCTGTCAGCTGGGTCTGACACTAAATGTGCTACAGTTTCTAAGACCAATCTTCGACACACAATTAGGCAAAGTTGTACCCCTCAGAAAAACGGGGTGAAAAACTCAGAGCATTGGTGAAAAACATCTGTCTTAGTCAGTCTATCCCAGTCAGGGCTTAAAAATTGTGGGGCCTAATGTCATCACCAATAGGGCTCGTGCCTTTCTGCTGACGCTGACTCTGAATGAGGCCCATACATAAAGAACTCGATCAGCAATGGCGACTATCTTCTAATGACTTAGTTGTTGTATCATGATGCCTCAAACTAGCTCTGCTGTGGTTGAAGCTCCTAGATATCCCAAAGGCGGACCTTCCATTTCAACCTGCCGCTGCCAGGGTTATGATGACAGTGAATGCCATTGGAAGGCTGCGGGGGGACCCACATGTAGAAACTTTCCACAAGATGCCTTTGGTTGCAAGAGGTAACATTGCTCCCCATAAACATCCTGGAACTCAGGCCTTCAGTCTAGGACAGCAAGCATTCCTGCTGAGACTGGCTGGCAAAGCTGTGTTGGTCATGGCAGACAACACCGCATCGATCTACTACTTTGCCAAGCAGAGCAGGGTCGCAGATACTGTGAGTCTAGACCATAGCAAACAAGGTGGACATTTCCGTGGAACAACTTTCTGGTGTCCAGAATGACAAGACAGACTAAGTCGCATACTCTCAGACTGGCATGAATGGTAGCTTCTCAGGATCAGCTATAGATTGTCTTCTGAAAATGTCACCCAATTCTAGACCCATTTGCCACTCTGCAGAACTCCAGCCGGTACTGGCAACCAGAGCCCAGGGGCAATGCCTTTTTGATTACTTAATTAAGCATATTTGCTTATGACTTTCCGCTGTTTCCTCTCATTCTCAGAGTGCTGAGGAACGCCAAAGTGGATCACTGCTCACTGATACCTATAGCTTGGTGGGTCTGCGCCAATTCTCGTACAGCTGTCTGCTTAGACCATCATGATGACCACTGATACAGTCCAAGTACCAGCCCAAGCTCTTCTCCAATGAATGGGTCCTTCACCACAACCTGAAATCATTCGACATGAGAGCTTGGGTAATGAGCACTTGAAGTTTGGAAATCTTGACATTCTCGTAGACTGCAGTGAAATACTATCTATAGATAAAGGACTTAACCTGTCTTAATGCAACCTCATCAAGTACTGTGTTCTAATTGCTTCCAGCCCAACATGGTCTCAAATGCAGCTTGGTCCGAGTTCACTTGGTCACAGTATTGAGACTTAGGAAGGTAAATGATCCACCATCATTATTCTCTCAGAGGATCACTAAGCAGTTCCATGCATGAAAAATCAGGCTGATACACTCATGTTGGTTTGTCTCGAGAAAAGTAGAGGTTCCAGATATCTGGTTAAAAGGCTGTGAGAGAGCCAAGTAAAGTTCCTGTATTCTTTAATGGAAAATAGAATGACAAATGACAGTCGCTACATCAACAAAGGCTGTTTTTAAAGGTATAAAGCTAGTAGAAGATATACTTTGTGACAGAGGATAATAAAAGATGAATGGCGCTCAGTATTATAAACAATTGATACAAAATTAGGTTCTACTTTCCCCTGACTAATTTACCACCAACGGCGTTGAGACCTGTCCTTCTGTATGATCTGCTGCTAGGACTTTAATCTCTCATACTAAAAAGGATGTAGTGTAATTGATTCAAATGCCTCACAAGAACCAGCGTCTCTTCTGCTTTCATTGATGGTCATAAACCTTGAATAATTCCGTGCTGTTTGCGCTGACCCGGGAACACCCTCTTTAATATATATTAAGAATCCAGGAAAAAGATATCGAAGAGTGATCATCCCTAAAAGTCATTTTCCATATAGTCACAATGTAGACTGTGCGAGATGTATTTTCCTGGTGAATGCTGGCAGAGAATAAACTGAGAAAATGTTGACCAATAAAGCCTTTAAACTAGCAACACTTTGTCATAGAAAAAAGGCTGACCATAAGCAATAGACAGGATGAGAAGGAACAAACAGCCTGATAGGCTATAACTGAGAAGCTTAAAAAAAGGACTGCACCTTTGAGGACCCCAGAGGTACACCATCCCACAATGCACTGCAGTGGCAGTTTGCCTGACAGTGTTAGTTTTTTTTTTCCAGCTCTTTCAGGCAGGATCTCTGACCACCTCGAATGGTTTTTTTCACCTATAAAACCTTTTCCAAAACCTTTTGACGCTTTTTAAAAGCTTACTACTTGGGGCGTGGCCAAGATGGCGACTGAGTAGGACGTGCCTGCTCGTCGCTCCGTCTCCCAGCCCTCTAGCCCATGCTTTGAGTTTCTGGACTGTTACAAACACTCCCAAATGCTGGGGGGACAGCGGCTGGCGGGATGATCAAACCGTTAGATTTAAAACGGAGATCGACGGCCCGCTATCGATTTAATAGGGCCGCCGAACATTGCTGAAGTCCGGCCTCGAAACTGTCCAGGGAGCAGCAGGGAGGCGCGGCCCCGAAACTCCACACGCCGGAGAGGAGGAGGAGGCGCCGCTCCGAGAAGTGGCGATCGGGGGCATCGGCAGAGCTGGGGGTGCCCGTGGTTTGTGCCCCCCCTGGAGCCGAAGCAACGTCCGTGACCCCCGGTGCGGCGGCCGAGGGGGATAAGCCAGCCCCGGGCAAGCGGCCAACGCCTGCGGGAACCTAGCGAAAACACCGTGCCCGCCTGTGAAGTTGCCCTGCCCAGCCGAGCCTGGAACAGCGGATGCGGCGGTAGAGCACTCCGGGTCCCGAGCAAGGTGAGTACCCGCGAGTGCACCGCTGGGGTGGAGAGGCCAGATAAAGTTATGGGGACATGGACACCCCCTGGTTTTGATGTACGGAAGGCCCTCTAACTCCCCCACGAATAGCGAGGGAAACGTGCACAAGCCAGCCAGGCAAGGGACTCTGTCCCGAGAACGGGACGTACCCAGTTTGGACGCGGCCGATAGCAGGGCCTAGCCCCCTGGGCCCACTGGTACAGCTCAGACGAGGAGGAGCTGAGTGAGGCGGTACGGCCTCCTAGTGGTGCCAACGAGGGCGACATTGAGGGTCACTAGGCCCACGTGGGACTATAAGAGCAGCATCTGGCCCCTTCGCCGATCCCGCAGGGGACGCTACAGCAGAGGGCGGGTGGGGGGAGGGGGGCTGCGGGGTCCCATTCATCCCGCTACCGGACCGCAACGCTGGGAGCGGCTAAAAGGTGGTCGTCGAGTCCAGTAGAGACCTACACCACATGAGGAGACACCAGTGTACAGTTTCCACAGAGCGAGCTGAGGGGTACCCCATGCATGCCCTCCAACACGGCAGGAATACGAATTGTGAGCAGAAAGCAGAGTCCGGGTGAAGCTGGTGGCCTTCGTGGAGCCCGAGGAGGCTTACAATACAGGGACAGCAGCAGATAGACACACTAACTCACATGGGGCCTGCCATTGACCCCTCGCAAAGAGGCCCCTGCATCTCCATGGAACCCTTGATTTACCCGCCAACCTGACTATAGAAAGCACGTCCCCAGGAAACCGAACTCAAGCCAAAGAACAAACCTTGCAGCTTCTGGGGCAGGCATCCCTATTCAGCGCCGCAGTAGGGGGGTGCGCCTGGAGACTGACACCGGGGAGTCTGCCTGTGCGGACGCCATCCACCTCCTGAATATGACAGCCAATAAAAGGAAAAAAGACAGGTCGGTCAAAGACTTGCTGCTGAAGACGTCTGGGGAAAACAGTGCAGAAATGTCGGAGTCGACAGATCTCAGGGACACCGAGGCTCCGCTCACTCGAGCATTTATCGAGACTCTCTTCGCTTCTCTACAGGAAGACTTGAAACAGATGAAGACTAAACTCACGCAGGAGATCAGGGAGGTGAGGAAAGATGTCGACTCATTAGGGTACAGAGTGGATACACTATAGAACCAGAGCTCGAGCAGAGATGAAGAGATCGAACATCTCCAACAAGAGGTTATTCGCCTTAAGGATCAGCACCTAGATCTCCAAGCGCATGCTGAAGACCTAGAGAACCGCTCTAGACGCAACAACATACGTATCCGTAACATTCCTCACGGTGCAGAGGGCCAGAACATTACCTTGTTTGTAGAAGGCTTCTTTCGATCGATCCTAGACGCCCCGGACGAACTGGAGATCAAACTAGACCGCACGCACCGGGTGGGCCCAGTGAGGCCTTCTCCGGCCCCGCCTCCTGATATCCTCACCTGTGTGCATGATTTCCAACTAAAAGAGCGCATCCTTCAAAAAGCCAGAGATTCAATCCAGTTCCAGGGGCATCAGCCTCTCCTCTTTCAAGACCTGGCGGCCTCTACGCTCCAGAAAAGGAGAGCCTTCCGGCCCATCACGGCACACCTCCGGGACAGTAAAATCCCATACTCATGGGGGCACCCATTCCGCCTCATCGGAAAGACCCAACAAGTTCGCTCAGTGAAAGAAGCCCGTCAATTATTGAACATCCAGGAAGATCACGCGGCAAGCCCACCTTCGACTGCCGGGTCGGGCAGAGGGTGAGAAACAGGGAACTGGAAAACGATCAGTACTAACTTGCCTCGGATGCACCCTGACCCGGAGACAATAGCTAAGGAGAGACAAGCGGTTCTGGCGTCCTTGGGAGAAGACTCCACCGGACCGGCGTGAGCGGCCCTGAGACACTACTTGGACTTGCAGTCACCCCATGAACACAGAGCCCAAACGGTACTTCTATGACCTACACAATCCGGCGGAGGCCTGGGGGGAACAGTGCGGCTTGAAGATCTGGAACTCTTCCATCCTCTTCCCGTGGGTATACACACCCAGGACATTCATAATATTGTTTTGTGACATGCTGTTAGTTTGTTATGTTAATTTGGGGTGGTTGTTTAGTTCATGCCCCCCCCTCCCCTCCACCCCCCTCCGATACGCCCACACGTCCCACCAGCTCCCTGCGCTATCTCGACATAGGCCCAGTCGGACCGACACACTGTTACAGACCTATGGTAACCACCCCTATGCTTCACAGCGAGATATATTAGCTTTACCCCACGACAGTCGAAATGTCCCACACTCTTAAGATCCTAACCTTGAATGTTAAAGGCCTGAATAGTCCCATAAAACGTCGTGCCATTCTATCATACCTCGAACACTCTGGAGCCCACACATGCCTTCTCCAAGAAACTCACCTCCTACCCGGGGACACACATAGACTCCTGTCAAGGGCGTTCCCTCAGCAGCTCTTTTCCTCTTTATCTATGAAAAAAGCAGGAATAGCTATCCTCATTTCTAATAAATTTCCTGGACAGCTAGGGCACAAACATGTGGAACTAAAATGTAGGATGTTGGCGTACTCTTTCAACGTGGGTTCGCAGACACTTACAATAGGGACAGTCTACGCCCCCAATGAAGGACAAGAGGAATATCTATTAAAGGTAGTGCAAGAAGTCCGCGCATCCCCAGACAGAACAATCGTACTGGGAGGAGACCTAAATATAGCTTTTGATAACGCTCTAGACAGATCGGCCCAGAGACAAGGACAGACTGGGGTTCTCTTAGAAGAGGGAAAACAGATGCTTACCAACGCAGGCTTACTCGACATATGGAGAGACAAACACCCCACGGCCAGAGAATACATTTTTTACTCACATTCCCACAAGACTTACGCGAGGATTGACTATTTCCTAGGCACACTGAGCTTACGACCTTTCATCAGTCAAATAGAGATGTTACCAATCACACTTTCAGACCGCTCTGCGGTCACCCTGGCCCTCTCCTTGCCACGTTTCCAGACCTCATCACGGACCTGGCATCTCCGAGACATGTTGCTACACCGTCCCGAGGTGGTCCAGCAGATCTCAAAGGTCCTGCGGGACTACCTGGAATTAAATGATACCCGAGCCCCCTAAAGCTACACTCTGGGATGCCCTAAAAGCAGTGGTTAGAGGGGAATTCATAGCAATCGCAGCTTCGGATAATAAGGCTCGCAGGAAGAAAAGAGAGCCAAAGAACAGGGACGCCCAAGGTTTGGAGACAACTTGAAGCCACATGTTCTCAGCTCGCAGCATTAGACATAGACAGGGCAGAGTACGCAGCGCTCAGACTCCGTCACACCTTCTACACTGGCAGGGACAGGGCGGGGAGGTTATTGGCCCATAGATTAAGGACACAGAGACAAGCATCCAGCATCACCTCCGTGGTTACCTCTACGGGAGAGGAGATGACTACCGACCAGCAAATAGCCGAAACATTCCGCCAATATTATGCAGGACTCTGAGGCACAAGACCTCTCCCTAGAGACCCAAGCCTAGTACCTACAGGGAGTACCCACACAGTTACATCAAGCCAGGCAGAAGACATTGAATCCTCTATTTAAATTGAGGAGGTAATTTCAGCCATTTATAAGCAAAAACCGCTCAAATCCCCTGGTCCACACGGCTTCTCTGCCTCGTTTTACAAAACGTTTTGCTCTATATTAGCTCCTATCCTCACTAGAGTTTATAACGCCATTGAGACATCATCCGCTCTCCCCCAAACAATGTTAGAGGCCTCAGTGATCGTAATACCTAAACCCGGAAAAGATAAGCGCCAATGTGCTTCGTACAGGCCTATTTCCCTCCTTAATGTTGATTTTAAGTTATTTACCGGTATCCTGGCATCACGACTATCCCCTCTCCTTCCTAGTTTGATTGATCCGGACCAGGCAGGATTTGTCCCCAACCGCCAGTGTGCAGATAACACTAAACAATTACTCCATATAATCGATAAGGCCCAACGATTTGACACCGAACGCATGCTCCTCTCGATCGATGCGGAAAAAGCATTCAACAGGGTCCGCTGGACATACTTAGAAGCGACCTTACGGCACTTTGGGCTCCCCAAAAGATTCATAGCTTGGGTATTCAGCGGATACACCAGACCAGTGGCCAGGGTCCGTGTGAATGGCTATACATCTACCCCATTTCCCATACAGAAAGGCACATGGCAGGGCTGGCCCCTTTCCCCTCTGCTTTTTGCCCTATATATGGAGCCAATGGCTCAATGGGCCCGCGATAACCCTCATATTTCTGCAATGCACTTCGGGGGGGGGCAAACATACACTTAGCTTATATTCAGATGACGTAATATCGACTTTGGAAGAACCTCAGACCTCCCTCCCGGCTTTCTTGTCCGAGCTTGAGCAATTCTCCCTGGCAGCAGGCTTCAAAATCAATGTCCATAAGTCACAAGCCCTTAGTCTCCCTCAGAAACCCAATACACTAAAAGAACTGCAAAGCGCATAATCCCATTCAGTGGGCTCCAGTAGCAATACCATATCTAGGGATACATCTTACCGCATCCTTATCGAACACCGTAACGACAATTTACACCACTTTACTTCATCAAATCTGGGAAGACTTACGCCGGTGGCGACCACACTGTCTTGGCCAGATAGCGGCTGTTAAAATGTCCATACTACCAAAGATACTTTTTCTCTTTCAGACCCTCCCGCTGGAACCACCCCCAGGTACTATACGCACATTGCAGCGAGAGGTGGAATGTTTTATTTGGGCTGATAAGAGACCCCGAATACGGCGAGAATTGAGCTACAGGCCCCCAGTGGAGGGCGGTCTCGGGATCCCAAATCTCCAGGACTACTATTGGGCAACCCAAAACGTTTGTGGAATGGTCGCGCTGAGAATCCGAAAAGCATTGGCTTTTCATGGACAGGGCAGTAGCAGGGCGGTCACTATGGCAGGTTCCTTTCCTGCCAAAACCAGCTCGGCCTAAGAATCTTTACCTCTCGCTTGTTACACGAGCCCCCTTAGCGGCGTGGGATAGGATATCGGACAGAAGAGCTCTCGCCACTTTCCCGTCTCCATTAACTCCCATTGTGGAAAACCCTGCTTTTTCCCCTGGTATGGATGTGGAGACCTTTACACGGTGGACCAGAGAGGGCTGCAGGTCTATTGAACACTTCTTCGACGAGGAGGGCCCGCTATCCTTTGAAGATTTCCGTTCACAACAGGGACACCCCGAAACGGAACGGCAAATAAGACACTGGGTTATGCACTCCAGTGTTCGCCCACAAGCGCAACGTCACCTCACCCCATTCGAGAAGTGGCTGTTATCGAAAACCACTGATACCCACCTCATATCACAGACATAGTGCTTAATAAGACAAGCCCCAACACCTCATAAGTCTCCGAGTCAAAAAAGATGGGAACTAGAATTAGGACACACTCTTACACAGCGAGAATGGGAAGATGTATATTACAGAACTAGGCATACTGCGCGTAACGTTTCTAGTATAGAGACCGCCACCAAAATAACAACCTACTGGTATCTCACTCCCTCTAGAGTTCACAAGGGCAACCCGACAAGAGATCCCTTATGTTGGCGCGGATGTGGATCGCCCGGTACCCTGATGCATATATTGTGGGAATGCCCCCAACTAACCCCCTCTTGGTCGCAGGTACTCAAGGATATTGACACCCATTTTGACACAGAGTTGCCTCGTTTCCCAGCATACATTCTCTTAGGCCTACCTAATGCTCTCCCATTCCCTCTTAAATCACGCAGATGGCGTCAAATAGCACTGGCCCTTCAAAATATCCTCGCACAGTGGACAACGACCCGCCTTCCTACCCATACGGGATGGTTACATCGGATGTGGCACATTCTTGGCATGGAGCGGATTTCCTTATCCCTTACCAACCAAAACGCTTCGTTCCCTGTTTTCTGGGAAACCTTCCTGGCGCTGCTTTCCTCAGAATTTAGAGGACTCACTTGCCCCAATACTTGCGACTTTTACGACTCACTGAACCTACACCGACTGTTCCCTGAGAAACGATGCACTAGGATCGTGTCAGTCAATTGACGGCCAGGGGGGGGGGGAAGGGGTGGAAGAGGGGAGGAACATTGGGGGGTGGGGAGGAGGGAGTTAGGGGTTGTTGATATAGTTAAGTCTAATAGCTTCTCTTACGATTGTGGGATGTCATATTGCATATCTTTATCACTGCTGTTTATTTTATTGTAACCATATAAAACAATAAAGAAATTTAAACATAAAAGCTTACTACTTGACAATTTGTCACTTCCTCTGTCAAGTACGCCAATTTTTTCAGGAATTCTGACATGATTTTCAGTCAGAATGCCTGCTCCCTTCACCAAATTTCCATCTTGTGACAGAAGGCGAGCTCTGATGCTCACAAGGTTTTTGGTGTGTGTTTGTCACCTACACACATCACTAAAGGCTGTAACGTTTGCAGCAAAACATCTAAAAGGACTCTTAAGGACAGAGAGGGCACTAGTCTGCGTGGCTGGATGGAAAGTATGAGAAAAGACCAAGAGAGGAAAAAAAAGAAAAAAATGAAGAGATCTTCCTCGCGCCATTCTCCAGAAAAGCATCCGAAAACAGGTATGGACTCCTACAAGAGGATGTCCCACTCGACATCTGCATCGACATCACTCTCATCGACGCCATTCGCCGACGTCCAGAACATCGATGTCGCAAGGTTTGGCTGCGTCCCGTTCGCCTTCGAAGGAAGACTCAATGTAGACGGTACTCCATCACAGGCACCGTTCGACATCCAAATCGGTAGCAGGATTACCTACAGCGCTGAAGACTATGGTGGCACCGCCATCTCGCTCCATATTAACGTCGAAATCCCACCATTCGACGTCGAAATCTCACCACTCAAGGTCGAAAAACACACCCACTCTGCATTGAAGAGACATTGCTCTCCGCTGAAGACTCCGGCTATGGCAAAAAGAATATGCACGACGTAGATTACACCACTCTCAATGTCGAAAATTCCACAGGTGACATTTACAGGATCATTTACAACCTTTAAACTTGTCTCCGGTACAATAATTCGCTAAGGCCTCATCTATGTCACCTATTCGGAAATGGACAGTTCCATCCCCGATTAGATCACCACCACCACCTCGATCACAGTCTCATAGAAGATCCATGACTCCCTCATCAAGATCAAGGTCAATATCTCCTGATTCTCCTTCAGACATGTCGTACACCCCAACCTAACCACCTCAGTCTTCGACCAGAGTTTCTCCAGTGGACGACATCATCTCTTTCCAAGACGCCCTTGTAAAAGGAGCATCTAAGCTTAATTTAACGGTTAACTCACCTCAACCAACAGTGTCAGTGATTTTGGAGATCCTACAACCAAGAGCTACTCCGAGGCCTCTTCTCCCTCTTCTTCCAGGTCTTACGTACATTTTTGAGGAACATTTTTTAACGCCAGCCACAGTAACAGCAGCAACACCTAGGCTGCTAAAGAAATGCAGGCCTCCACAACAAGATCCGGATTTCTTAAAAACCGGTCTGAAACCGGAATCTATTATCGCGATAGCGGTACAGCGAAGGCATGTTTCGACTCCGGAATCTACAGCACCTCCGGACCGAGAGAGTAAACTAATGGATGCCATTGGCAAGAAAATGTGTGGTATGGCCTTTATACAGTTACGAAATGCCAACTCAGCGGCATTATTGGGCAGATACCATTTTGAGATATTGGATGACATGAAAGCATTCATGGCTGATTTGCCAAGTCACAGACCGCAAGACTACCTTGAGATGATCAATGAAGGTTCCTTGATCTCCCACCAATCGATCAGTGCTGCAGTGGACTCAGTTGAACTTTCGGCTACTGTCTTCTGTCATGGCATCTCCCTGAGGCGAACCTCATGGCTAAGACTCCTTTCTAAAGCGTGACGCCCAGTTAAAAATTGCAAACTTGCCGTTTTTAGGATCCTCTCCTTTTGGCCAGCATACTGAGGAAGAAATGCTTTGAATGAAAATGAGGCAGAAACACTTAAAGCAGTCGGCCTTGAAGAATAAAAGAAGGCATTAAAACAGCAATACAAATCCAGAGACAGGCGATTTTATTACCGTAGGGCTCAAACCCCTAGGTAGCCTTATCAATACCAGCAGAAACCGTGGCAATCGGAAAGGCCTTACCAATGCCGTTCAGAGAAGGAAATCTCCTCCACACAAGCCTTCACAAATCAAGAGCAAAACTCTTCTCAGAACAAACAATGAGGAACAAACCCCCCCCTCACAGTTTCCCACTCCTGTGGGTGTAGCGGTGAAATTTGTCCTGGAAGAGTGGAAAAGGATAACATCGGACATATGAGTTTTTAAATATCATTCAAAATGGATATGCACTTTGCTTGAAAAACACCCCACTGTCAGTCCTCCAATGGCAAGTAACGACGGGCCATCTAGAAAATCTATTGCAGGAGACATCCATCCTTCTTCAGAAAAAAGCAATAGAAAAGACCCACTGAATAAGATCAACAAGGACATCTACTCAAGATACTTTCTTATTCAAAAGAAGTCATTCAAAACAGTTTCGGCTTATCCTGGATCTCAGACTACTCAACAGATATATCAAAATAAAAGTTCAGAATAATATCACTTCATCTAATATTCACACACATAAGAAAGGATAATTGGCTTTGTGCGGTGGACCTCCAAGATGCATACTTTCACATTCCAATAGCTCAACATCACAGACCGTTTCTAAGATTTGTAGTGAAAACATACCACTATCAGTAAGCTGTACTTCCTTTCGGTCTAAAAATCAGCTCCTTTAAAATGTTTGCAACTGCATGGCAGTGGCAGCAGCACACCTAAGGTAAAAAAAAAAAAAGGATATATTTCTGTATCCATACCTAGATGATTGGCTGATGAGAGCAGACTATTGCGACAGAGAAACGAAGGATTTCACATCAACAGCAATCTGTCAAATCTGGGACTGCAAGTCAATGCAGAAAAATCAATCTCCACACCAGTACAGGGCCTCCCTTTTCTAGGGGCAACAATAGACACACAAAAGGAAAAAAGTGTTTCCTTCGGAGGAGAGAGTATCGTCAATCCAAACGAAGCATGTGCAGCTTCTACAACCGGTCAATCCAAGTATTCGTCAGATAGCATCTCTTCTGGGATCAATGGCATCCTGTATTTTCATAGTCCTAAATGCGTGTCTCTACATGAGACCTCTCCAAATTTGCCCAAAGGATCAATAGTCGAAGGACTGGACGACGGGAAGATCGAATCTTCCTAATGAAGAATGCACGTCACTCCCTCTCCTGGTGGACCAAGTGCCAGAATCTACTGATTTGAGGGTGTAGGAGGCTGGCTTAGTATGTGGTGCACACTTAAAAGAGTGATGCACCTTGCACTAATCCTTGCAACCCTTATGGTGATTTTAGTGGTCTGTGATAACCTTAGGCTCTCAAAGTGTTTGCTGTGGAGAGCAGCCTTCAGGCCTATCTTGAAGGAGTGAAAAGCAGCTTGTTTTACCACATTCAATCAATAGTGTAGATTAGATGAAAAAGAACCACACAGTGTTTATAAAAATACGACTATTTATTACACAACGCAATCACTCTCACATTGGTATATCTCCTACCCGAAGATATCAACAATACACATGAAAATACTCAAAAGAAATCAGGTAAGTAGCACAAATATACACTGGTCTCCAGGGGGAAGACCAAACCATATACTAAAGAAGTGCAATGCGAACTGCAAGGGAGAATGGGACTTGGACCAAAGGACTCAGAGGAGCTGGGAGAATCAGGAACCACCCAAGGTAAGTACCTAGGAACCCCATGGAGGCTGTGTGCAGAGTGGCAACGCAGCCGCGTTCCCAATGGAAGTGTATGGAGACGTCACAGTTGCAGTTTGAAAGATGAAGGGCCCTTCCCAGAGGACCCTGAAGAAACCCTTTGGAGGATGGAAGGTTGGAGGGCCACCCAACCCGTGGATGCCCCAGGAACCAGGATACTTGCACCAGGGAAGTCAAGTGCATAGGGGTGGAGTGATGTCGCAACCTCCCGTAGTCGACAATGGAAGGCTTGGGAAGAAAGGCCTCTAGAGAAGCCTCTTAAGATGCCTGGTGGAATACAAGGGTGGATTCTTTGAAGAGGAGAACCTGCAGGCAGAGGGGACGGAGTCTGTGCCACTCTGAGGTGACCACGAGGCACGGAAGCACAATGCCTACCCTTGGCAGGGAGCTTAGGAGAGTTTACTAGGACATTGTCGCTGCAGCTGTGGGGACCAGGCAATGCTGTGGAAGACCAGGAGCGGTTCGCGAGCTGCCCCACGTCGGATGTCGGTGTCTAGGTGGTCGGTGTCTGGCGGGTGCACTAAAAATCCTTGGTAGCTGCAAGTGGCGTGGAAGACAGGATGCAATTGTTGGGACCAGCAAGGTCCAAGGGACTCACCAAGTGCAGGAGAGTCAGAGCTGGCCCGAACAAGCAGGGGAGCCCACCAAAGCAGGAGAAGACCCTCGAGAGGAACCACAGACCAAAGGCTCAGGATTCGCAAGAGGACCTCAGGCAGCTCACCAAAGATGGAGGCCCACGGGGCAAGAGATTTTGTGAGGACGCTGATCTTTGAGGAAGGAGGTGCTGGAGGTTAGATCTTCTTGTAGCCCGAAGATCTTTGGAGTGCAGAGCCAACACGCCTTGGCAACGGCAAGTCGACGCTGTGCACATGGGTTTGGTCCCAGACTGCCCTCCAAATTACAGGGAAGACCGGTCAGGCCTCGAGGGAACCACAGAACCACTACCTGTGTTGCTGGGCCTCAGGAAGTCCGTAGGATGAAAGGAGCAGCAGACCAGTCAGCTTTGTTGCAGTGCCTGCAGATGAAGGGGAGTGACTCCTTCACTCCAAGGAAGATTTCTTCGGATGTCCTTGATGCCCACAGGATCTTCTGGAGAACCTGAGCAAAACACAGACTAGGCAGAAGACTTGCAAAACAGCGAGACCAGGAGCAGCAGGAGTTTTCCTTGATGCAGTCTCAGTTCCAGGCGAAGTCCAATGAAGTCCAAGTGTCCAGACGGTCGAAGAGTGTCTTGGTTTCAGAGGTGAGTCTTGTTCCACGACGAATCTGAGGACCCACCCACGGGGGAGCCCTTAAATACCCACGGAAAGGTTTGTAACAGCTCTGGGATCCCTCCCAGAAGAGGGGCTGGACAGAGGGGAGGATACTCCCCTGTCCTTTGTCCAGTTTCGCTCCAGAGCGGGAACTAAGCGTTCCTGAAGTGGCTCAAACCAGAGTATTCAAGGAGGGCACCGAATGTACCCTTCAGTGCAGTCTAATGGTGCTGGAAAGCGCCCCAGCCCAATACACTAAGGTCATGTCTGGGAGTTGGTCCCACCTCCTAGTGACAGGAAACCTATTGTTCTATCTTCCCCTGCTTGAGCTCAGCTCAGCAGCAGGAGGGCAGAACAGTGTCTGTGGTCTGCAGCAGCAGTAGCTTGCTGGCAGACCCTGAAAGGCTGTAAACAGGAGTACAGGGGGCTCCCCTAAGGCCCCCCCAGAACATGGGATCATACCTCTAACAAAGCAAACACAAGGAGAGCTAGCCTGGCTGATGAGGGCTATTAGCCCGAAACTGGTCCCAGGATGCTTGATTCCGGTCCAGGGAAGACATGGCTTGGCAGTTCGGTCTGGATTGTTCCCATGAGGCACAGGGTCAAGACTGATTTGCATATAGCTGTGTCTGAACTGGGGTGGCAAAGTGAGCTAAAGAATGATGATGGATTCAACCCAGATCTGTGACTGGGGGTGAGTGTTTGAAAAGTTTCAGCACTCCGTTCATCATCTCCTTGTGTTTGCTTTGTTCGCCCTAAGTTGGCAGGGTATGCCCAGACGTGGGTCCCTTGCTCACTTTGCCACTGGATTCAAGCTAGCCTGGCTGATGAGGGCTGTTAGCCCGAAACCGGTCCCAGGATGCTTGATTCCGGTCCAGGGAAGACATGGCTTGGCAGTTCGGTCTGGACTGTTCCCATGAAGCACAGGGTCAAGACTGATGGCTGTGTCTGAACTGGGGTGGCAAAGTGAGCTAAAGAATGATGATGGATTCAACCCAGATCTGTGACTGGGGGTGAGTGTTTGAAAAGTTTCAGCACTCCGTCCATCATCTCCTTGTGTTTGCATCATACCTCTAACACCAGAATCGGTGTTGGGGTATAGTTCCAACATGTGTGATACCAAACATGACCAGATTCGGCACAGCCATTATATAGTTAGACATCTCGTAATGACTGATATCCACTATATGTCTTAAAATAGTGGACCAGACTTATAAAGCCTGAAGAATCGACTCCGGGGTTTGTAGGGATGTCTTGCTCATGCAGGGGCACCCTCACACTTATAACTGAGCACCCTGCCCTCAGGTCTGAAAGGCCTGCCATAGAGGTAACTTATAGGTTTTAAGTGTAGTGACCTCCGATATAAGAAAATTGATATCTGTTGTGAGAGGTGTAAGCACCATCTCACACAGGCTGCAATGGCAGGCCTGTAGTCAGAGTTTAAGTGGACTCCCATGGGTGGCACAATACATGCTGCAGTCTACGTGAGACCCCTGGTGTACCTATGCCCTGGGTACCTTAGTACCATATAATAGAGACTTATAAGAGGACACCAGTAGCCAATTGTGGAGGTACAAAACTATTTACCAAAGCCATTTTTGTTGAGTGGGCACAGATGCTTGGGTCCTGGTTAGAAGGATCCCAGCAAACTACTGTCAAAACACACCGACACCAGGAAAAAGGTGCAGGTGACCATGAAAGCAGATTCTACTTTCCTACACAGGGGTACCTTTTTAGAAGGAAATACCATCTCAAACCATCATCACAGACGCCTCACTGACAGGATGGGGTGCTCATATGAACCACCTTTCCACTCAAGGTCTTCGGTCTCAAAAGGAGAAATCTTATCATATAAACTTATTGGAACTGAAAGCTGTGCATCTAGCTTTCAAGGCTTTTCTACCACATCTCACTCAAAAGACCTAATGATACAAACGGGGAACACCACTACAATATATTATTTAAACAAACAAGGTGGAACAAGGTCAAGGAAATTGTCGCTCCAAGCTCAAACAATGTGGCATTGGGCTCTAGCAAGAGTATTATCGATCACAGCTTTTCATATGCCAGGAGTCTAGAATGTAAAAGCAGACTTTCTCAGCTTTTTACACGAGGAGAATTACAAGTGGATTCTCAACGACGAAGTGGTGGACGATGTCTTGGAAGAATGGTGCACCCCACCGTTAGATTTGTTCGCCACTGCAAAAAACAAAAAATGCAGAGTCTACACATCCAGGGCTTTAGAGCCGCAGTATCTGGGCAATGTCCCTTTGATAGACTGGCTGACTCCATTTGTGTATGCTTTTCCGCCAATTCCACTCATACCATGAGTGATTCAGAAGTTGATGAAGTCGCACATCACAGTGATACGGATAGCTCAGAATTGGCCGAGACAGTGGTGGTACACAGATCTCCTCCAGTTGTCCATAGTCCGTCACAAGCGCCTTCCATTCAGACGGGATCTTATCTCCAGACTTCAGGGCAAAATTCTACACCCAACGAACCAATCGTTGAAATTGGCAGCATGGCTCCTGAGATCACCTAATATGGCCATTTAACTCTTGCAGATGATTGCATGAACATTTTAAAGGAAGCTAAATGACCATCCACAAGAGCATGTTATGCTTTTAAGTGGAAACGTTTCTGCATAAGGTGTTGTACTAATAACCATGACCCTTTTAAAGTACAGGAATATGTCATCCTTCCATACTAACTTCACTTGGCCAACTCAGGGCTGCAATTATCATCCATTAAAGTGCGTTTAGCAGCTATTGCTGCATATCGAAAATCACCAACGCAACAGTCTTTCTTCAAGAGTCCTGTAGTCAAAGATTTTTTTGGAAGGTCTGATGAAAGTCTTTCCTCCAGTCAGGAGACTTTCCCCTCCTTGGGAATTGAACTTGGCATTGTCAAAATTGATGGGACCTCCTTTCGAACCCACCCATAAGTCGATGCTGCAACACTTGTCATGGAAACCGGCTTACCTCGGCTTGTAGAGTTAGAGAGTTGCAGGCTCTGTCTTCAGTAGAATCTTTCACTGTTTTCCATCACAATAGGGTTGTTCTGCTTACACACTCTTCCTTTTTACCTAAAGTAGTATCAGATTTTCATATTAACCAATCTATCACTCTGCATACCTTTTTTCCAAACCCTACAACTGCAGCGGAGAGAACTTTGCATTCTCTTGATGTTAAAACGGTGCTGCGTTTGTATTTAGATAAGAGTCCAGTGGATCCCCAGAGGCTTATAGAGGCTTAAGTAGATAATACTAAAGGCTCCATTTGTGGTAGTGTGGTCAAGCAGTTAGGCTTATCAGAGGGCTGTGTTAAGCATTTCTTGTACACAATCGGGCAAGAAACGATTACACACACTCAAAGACTGAATCCAAGACAGATTGTTTTGTATAAAGAGTTATTAGTTTGGTATTTTATTTCAGAACCAAGAGGAACTCAGTTGCAGGTAAGTAACAGTTTCAAGAATAGTAATAATACTTTTCAAGGTGCAGTAGTAGTTGTTTTGCAAGGCAGTAAAGATGCGTTACAGTACTAGAAATACTTTGGTATTGTCAATCAGTAACAGTAGAACTTCGCAATTGTAAAAGAGGATGTATGACGATACCACGCATGCATTACATCGCATGCCATTAGATCGCGCTTTTAACAACGCAAGTCGTTACAACGACTTGCGTTGGAGGGCGCTGGATTTAGGAATAGTTTAATTTACTATTCCAACTCCAGCCTACGTACAGTAGGGAAGGTGTTGGATAGTAATTTAAACTACTCCTTGTCCTATAGCGCCCTCCAGTGCAAGTCGTTGTAATGACTTTCGTTGTAAAAACCGCGATCTAGTGGCATGCAATGTAATGCATGCGTTCTAAAGGTTGTTTCCCTTGTAAAAGATAGACATTTAAATGCAATAGGTAGAAATGCAAGGCAGTCCTATAGAAGGAAAACGCGGGCAAGTACTCAACTTAAACATCCAGTCTTTGGACTAACAATGGGCAAGGGTCAGATCAAGGTAGGTACTGCATCATCAGTGGCACTGGGGTGGCCAAGTGCAGAGGTCACTGGGCCCAATGTTAGTGAATGGAGACGGGGGGCACCCACAAGAGGTGCGATTTGCAGATAAGTGCCCGCAGTTTCGGGGCACAGGCCCCGGGGGTTAAAGCGAGCACAGGGGGGCACAAGGCAGCACCAACCTTATGCCACCAGCAGCAGAGGGGCGGCCGGCTGTGGGGTGCAAATCGGCATCGGACGCCCAATATGTTTCGATGGGAAATCTCAGTTGCACAAAGAGGCTGCAGGCCCGGACCAGTAGGCTGGATGAAGGTGACCACTTGCAAGACAGGTAAGTTGAGATGTCGAAGGAGAGCTGGGCTCCGTTGGCTGGGCTCCCCAAAGTTGGAGGCTGAGGATGCAGGGGTGCCCTTTGGTGTTGGATTTTCTTTACCGGAGCCGGTCGCGGTCATTGGGACCCTTCAAGATGATGCTGCAGGTGTCTTCTTGGAGTCCAGGAGAGGTCATCCAACGTTGGATTCGAGGGCAGGATTGCTGGGGAGACTTCACTGGACAGGTGAGCCACTCGGCCGTGCGCGTCGGGTGCAGAGTGGGCAAGGATTGCGTTTCCAGCTGGATCTGGAGTCCTTGTAGTTGGATTCTTCTGGACAGGGATACTGTCCTCGGGAGTTCTGGTCTTTGTTGAAAAGTGGGTAGTCTTCCTCGGGTTCTGGAAGTCGCTGGCCACCGGACAGTTGTCGTCTTTTTTGCAGGGTCTTTGAGCAGGAGACAGGCCAGCAGGGCTTGGGGCAAATCAGTTGTCTCCAAGCCCGGCTGCACATCGTCTTCTTCATGAATGCATGAATGATGGTATTTCTAACAGTTCAATTAATGGTTGGTCCTGTGTCTCGGCATCCCGGTTCTCCCTGATGATTTTCTAATGAGGCCCTCGGGCTAAGACAGGCCCTGTTACTGAGGTAGGTTTAAGGATGGAAGATGCACTATTGGACTAGTCTTGTGCACATCCACATGTATTATGCCTGGTATGGCTGGTGAAAAACATTGGGTCATTGCGCCAGCAACCGCTGCCTCTTGACCATGTCCTTTCCCCAGGGGGACACTGGCACTCTCTACAGTAGTTGGCTTGCTTTCTAACACTGGCTCTGGGAGTAAGCTGATTTTGTAGGCTTTGACTTCTCTGAAGCTTTCAATGTTAAAAAGTCAGTAATTTTTTACCCCTCTTTCTTTATTGCGGCTGTAGTTTTGTCTTTTTTGAAGATTACTTTTGGAGGGGGAGATTTCAGATCTGTGTGATCTTCCAGACATATCACTGAGTCCTTCTCAGGAGACCCCCTTGCCTTAATCTCTTTGATGACTTTTTCTTCCCCTGTCCTGGGACCCCTCTAGTTTTTCCAGAGTGCATTGTTGTTCCTTTTTCTTTACTGGTATCACTATTTCAGATGCCTGAGATTCTTCTCAGTGGGAGAGCTCTCCCTGTAGGACTGTTGGTAGATTTATTTTTGATGAGTTCTGAAGAATTCTGCGTGCCCTTCTTTGCAATGCCTTGTCGTTGCTGTTGCTAAGGCAGTGCTGCTCTAAGGGGGATATTGCAGAGTCCTAGAAGGGCTGCTTTCTTCCCGAAGATCACGTTTGGCTCCTTTAGCTCCTTTGGCAGTGTACGAATGTGACCAATTCAGGGAGGCACGAGTATCCCAGCAACTCTCCCCACCCCTCCGTACAGGGGATTTGGCACTCCTTCCAAGCCTCTATGCCACTTGTCAGTGATTGCAAATAAGCCTTCATGTAATTTTAGGACGGGTTTCTTCACGTTTTTCTGAGCAATGTCCAAATGCCTATATGCGCCAGTTGTAAATTTTGGATCACTACCACTTGTATCAGCCGTCCATGTTCTCCTTGTGCTCCTCACTGTGTGTGATGTGATGTTTTCAAGTTTGGATGGTCTGACCCCTCCTCTTATTGTTGTGTCCTGGACTTGATAGCTCTTGTGAGCCCCTGCACACGGGCTGTAGGCTGGCTGGATGGAAGTCCAGAATGCAGACGTCACTGCTTTCGGCGCTTGTACACACATTATGGTTTGTTAAGACGAGGATTAGCGACCTCTAAACAATTCATAGCTAGACGGATAGTCTCATGCATTTCTCTGTGTTACCAGGCAAGCCTACAGTTCATTCTATAAGAGGAATGGGATCAACCACTGCTTGGATATTGGACATTTGTAAAGCAGCTACTTGGAGGTCTTTACACATGTTTACAAGACATTACTGTCTAGACACTATCGAAATTTGGACAAGAAGCGTTGATAAATCTGTTCAAATAGTTAGTTTGTCCTTATGGGCCTGGATTCCTTATTTATTATAGTGCATTTCAAATGTTGCATGTTACTGATTCTCAGCATATGGGTACGTGGCAGACGCATTATGGGAGTTTTCTCTCATCTTGCTACTCTATTTAAGCTATATATCTATCAATAAAGATCCTACAATGCAGAAAGAAAAGTTACATACCTGTAGACCTAGTTCTGCATTGTAGGAATCTTCATTGAAGTCATAAACACCCTCCCTCCTCCACGGCGGTCAGGGTTTATTTATATACTGTGCATCGTGTAAAACAGAACTGACACTCTCAGGCAAACTGCCACTTCAGTGTATTGTGGGATGAGGTACCTCTGGGGTCCTTAAAGGTGCAGGTACCTTTTTTAAGCTTCTCAGTTATAGTCTATTGGCTGTTTTTTCCTTCTGATGCTGTCTATTGTTTTTGGTCAGCCTTTTTTCTATGACAGTGTTGCAAGTTTAAAGGCATTATTGGTCAATATTTTCTCTCTGACAGTATTCACCAGGAAAATACATCTGACAGTCTACACTGTGACTATATAGAAAATGACTTTAAGTGATGGTCACTCTTCAATGTCTTTTTCCTGGATTCTTAATATATATTTTGAGGAAAGTGTTCCTGGGCCCGCGCAAACAGCACTGAATTATTCAAGGATTATGACTTCCTTGGAGATTCCTACGATGCAGAACTATGTCTACAGGTATGTAACCTTTCCTTCTTCCACTACTTTTTGGTCAATATGTAGGGTAACAATCCCACTCTAGGTACTCGTCCCATCGTGGTCTGAAGCTCACCAACAAATGGATGAAGAGAGAAAAAATGTAGGATGCTAACCCTTCATCGGATCTTTCCACATCAGCATGAGGGAGGTTTGGCCAACTCCATAGACACATTTTCAACTCTGTGCATGGATGCCAAAATCACAGAAGATTCCTTTGAATACCACTATTAATACAAGATTTTTCCACTTGATCTCCAGTGTACTTCACAAGCTTTCTTCAAGTGCATCTTATTGACAGCAGTTGCCTTCTGGATGAAAGATCCCTTTGTGTCCCTGTGCATAAACAATTAGCTGATAACTTTAACTAGGCATAAAAGCTGCAACAAGATATATATATAAAAATACTCTCAATCTTTTTAGACCTGGATCTCCAGACCACCTCGCCCCAATTAATCTTATAGTCCGTTTCAACTCATCCAGTACTTGGGGGATAACACTAGACACAGTATTTCTAAAAGTGTTTCATACGGTCTATACAGAAGATAAATGTTCTCTTTCCTGGGCATCATGGCATCTCATCTTTATTGTGCCCAGTGCCAGGCGCTCACAGCCATTTGGACCAGGGCAGTGTGGCGGTCCTGATTTTATTTGGCCGGTCTGCTGCCTTTAGTTAATGAATCGTTCTATACTCTTGTCTTGTCTAGGATATAGGTATCTGTGGCCTTGCTTTTTAGCAATGGTCCTCCTTTCTGACACAATGATTGCAAGCAGTGGCCTTCACACGATTCTGTTGGATATTAACTATAGTAGAGAACTCGCTTTAACCTCGCCAGACTTTTATATTTTAACATATCTTTTTATTGGCATTTTAAGTAGTACATACATTTGTAACTTTGCAATATCGCACATCTTAATATCTCAGCAAGTGACAATTCCATCGCCCCTCCTCTTCTCTCCTGATATTGACTGTGTTTGTGACACTCTCTGGTGATGTCTTCAGGGTAGGATGGTTTCTCTACATATATTGCCCCTGTAGGCTTTCCAATTCTTCCAGATTTTACCCCATTTTTGGGGGCATCCTCTGCCCTCATAAACCACCCTCTCTGCCAGCATGCACCAGTCCATATCTCACATCCAATCCTCGAGCTGTGGGGTTTGATCGGCTCCCCACAATTGCACTATATTCCTCTTGGCCACCGCCAGAACCCACCAGGTTTGATCTGGAACTTTTTTCTCATAGATCTTACCATTTCTGATGTCGCTAAATTTGGTAATTAGATGTCTGAAGGGTAAGTAACTTGGTCTTCCAGTCTACCTGCTGCAAAATGGATTATTGATTTTGGTGTACAGCAGGGCTCTTTCCTTAGGCTTACCCTTTTTTGATGGATGTACAGTCTTATGTATACTTTAGCCTTACCTCCTTCCTTTTCACTTTCTTCTCCTACGTGATGATTCCCAAGTTATTAGAAGCATGAGCAGAGATGTAACCACCCGGAGCCCTCTGTACCACCTGAATATAACTACTATCTCCTCACAGGTAGATATCAACTCCCTGAAGCTCCACTCTGAGATAATCAAGGTGTCCATTTTTAGTGGTCCACCCTCATTCTGGTGTTCTGTTTGGTGGCTAGCTCCTGACATTGTACTGTAAGGTGTGGAATTTGGGGGTGCTCTTTCACTTTGTCCTCTTAATGATTTCTCAGATGAGCAAAGTTGCCTTCACTTCTTGTATTTTTTTCCTTTCACTAGTCCTTTGTAAGCTTGCCATCTAAAAGAAACAGTTAGTTAGAGATTCCTTACCTTAGAATTACCCCCAGGCGTCAGACTGGATCCGGAACGTTTTTCATCAGCAGTACCCCTGCGCGTCGGAAGGTGGCGTCGGTCGACTCCGCGTTCGGCGCCGTGGTCGCCGGGATGACGTCGCGGTAGCTACATAGACGCCGCCCTCGCTGGCGCGTCAGTTTTTCTTTTCCGCGCCAGCAAGCGCAGATCCGGAGAGAGCGGTACCCCCAGTCAATTTTTGACTGAACTTTTTCTCGACCATGGCCCCGGAATCTTTGCGGGAGCGGTCCCGAAAGCTACTCGAGGCCCAGCAGTCTGCTACGCGCCGCTCGAGGTTCCTTTCACGGAGGAGGTCGAGGGACCGGTCGCGAAGCCAACACCATTCTTCGTCGAAGTCTTCGCACTCTGGGTCAGGTAAGTCGAAGCACAAAAAGAAGTCGCAGAAGCATCGTCGCTCTTCGACTTCTCCCCGTCCGTCGGCCGACGCGACGAGGGATGCGGGTGGTGCCACTCCGCGTGCAGAGCCTGCTGGGTCGGCTTCGGGTTTCCCCCCCTTTTCCGGGACCCGGTGCGACCCCTGCCCAGCTTCGGAGTTTCTACGAAGCAATGTATGCCATCTTTGGGCAGCCCGAGTCCGCCAGCGCGCCTTCGGGCCCCGCGGACTCGGCTTGGGCCCTGGGCCTTCGGCGTCAGCGGCTTCGGCCTCGGCGCCGCAGGGTCCCCTTGGATCCAGGCCTGGATCCGGATTGGCGCCGGTGAAATCGGTGCCGGGGGTAGTAACCAGGTCGACCGGCGCCAATCCGGATCCAGGCCTGGATCCAAGGGGACCCTGCGGCGCCAAGGCCGAAGCCGCTGACGCCGAAGGCCCAGGGCCCCAAGCCGAGTCCGCGGGGCCCGAAGGCGCGCCGGCGGAGTCGGCTGTGTCCCCAGCCGACGTCGACCCCGGCCTCCACCTCGAAGTAGACACGGAGTTGGACCGGCGTCGACCGACGCCAGTACCGACGCCGGCGGGTACTTTTGTGCCCCTGTTCTACCCTGGCCCTTTGAGACCAGATTGGCAGCCAGATGGTGTATGCGCAGGACTGGAGAGAGGAACTGGGGGAAGCCATTGGTTTGGATACCTCACCAGACCTTGGCATGTTGTCTCCTACCATGGCTACGGAGTAGGGAGCGTCATACACAGTGGTGTTGCGTAGGGCGGCCGAGGCTCTCCACCTCGAGCTTCCTACGGTGGCAGTCAGGACTAACCTGACAGAGGTGCTTCAACCGGCAGCGAGCTCTTCGGAGCCCCTGCTGTCATTTAATGAAGCCCTGACAGACATCCTTTTGGGCACCTGGTCCAGGCCCAACACAGGGGCTCCTGTGGACAGGATGATTGCCCGACACCACCGCCCGGCCCTTGGCGACCCCACTTTCCTCTCCCAACACCCCACCCCTGAGAGCTTGGTAGTCCAAGCCTCCACGTCCAAGGGCGCATTCCCTTCCGCTCCCCCGGACAGGGAATCCAAAAAGCTGGATCATCTTGGGAAGAAGATGTTTTCTTCCTGCAGCTTGGGACTGCGGTCGGTAAACACCGTATGTCTATTGGGCCGTTACACCCACTCCGTGTGGGACACGGTTGCGCAAGTGCTGCCTCAGTGCCCGGAGGAGGCCCGGGCCGTGCTCTCTCGAGCGGTTGCTGAAGGGAGAGACGCAGCGAAGTTTACCATTTGCTGTGGGCTGGATACCGCCGACGCACTTGGCAGGACGATTGCCACGTCAGTAGCCCTTCGACGCTACGCCTGGTTGCGTTTGACTGGTTTTTCCGGGGATGTCCAATCCACACTTATGGACATGCCCTTTGATGGCCGTCGCCTTTTCGGCGACAAGCAGACAACGCGCTAGAGCGCTTTAAGGACTCTCGGGCTACGGCCAGGTCCTTGGGCCTCTCCACCCCCTGCCTTTTGCCCCTTTCGTGGCTAGGGAAGGGGTGCCCCGCTACGTCCCGCCCAGAGCCACAGGCTGGCGCAAACTGTTCAGCCCCAGTGCGGCCGGGAACTTGGGAACCACCGCCGTGGTTCTGGGGGCCTGCGGGCGGGCCAGTCCACCACATTCCCCTCTGCAGCAGCCTTCAAACCCTCCTAGTCCGACTTTTCAGGGCCACCAAACGCCAGTGGGCGGCAGGATCCGCCATCACCTCCCCCACTGGCGCACCATCACGTCGGACAGGTGGGTTTTGCAAATAGTCCGAAGGGGCTACTCCCTCCCCTTCGAGACTACCCCTCCATCCATGCAACCTCAGTACCATCGCATGTCTGAGGATCACCTGGCCCTTCTCCAACAGGAAGTTTCGGCACTCTTGGCCAAGGGAGCCATCAAGCGCGTTCCTGCCCCAGAAGTATGTCGTGGTTGTTATTCCCACTACTTTCTGGTGCCCAAGAAGGACAAAGGCCTGCGTCCTATCTTGGATCTCAGGAATGTCAACCGCTTCCTCCGGAAGGAGAAGTTCAAGATGTTGACGCTCTCTCAGGTCTTGTCTGCCCTCGACCCGGGGGACTGGATGGTAGCGTTGGACTTGCAGGACGCTTACTTTCACATCCCCGTCCTGCCGGCCCACCGGCGTTACCTGCAGTTCACGGTAGGCCACAAGCACTTTCAGTTTACCGTGCTCCCCTTTGGCCTTACCAGCGCCCCTCGGGTTTTCACGAAAGTGATGGCAGTGGTCGCAGCTCATCTGCGCAGATCAGGGGTTCCAGTCTTCCCCTATCTCGACGACTGGCTATTGAAGGTGGGCTCGCCCCAGGCTGTCGTCTCCCACCTCCAGAATACGGCCGACCTCCTGCATTCGCTGGGGTTCTCCATCAACATGCCGAAGTCACACCTGACCCCCTCTCAAAGCTCCTCTTCATCGGAGCGGTTCTGGACACAACGCAGTTTCGGGTTTATCCTCCCGAGCAGCGAGTCCGGGATATTCGGGCTATGATTCCGATCTTTCAGCCTCTATCCCGGGTTTCGGTCAGGATGACCCTCAGGCTGCTGGGTCTGATGGCCTCCTGCATCCTGCTGGTGGATCATGCCAGATGGCATATGCGGGCTCTGCAGTGGGACCTGAAGTTCCAGTGGGCCCAACATCAAGGGAATCTGTCCGATTGCGTCCAGATCTCGGAGGGCACTGCACACCAATTGTAGTTGTGGCTTACGAACCAGGATTGGGTCGAAGGCAGATCCCTCTCTCATCCTCACCCAGAGTTCACAGTGGTGACCGATGCATCACTTCTGGGGAGGCGGCCACATGGGGGAGGCAGAGATCAGAGGCCTCTGGTCTCCGGCAGAGTCCAGGCTCCACATCAACCTTCTGGAGCTTTGGGCGATCCGTCTTGCACTCAAGGCATTCCTTCCCTCTGTCCGGGGAAGAGTAGTGCAGGTGTTCACGGACAACACCACCGCCATGTGGTACTGCAACAAACAAGGCGGGGTGGGGTCGTGGACCCTATGTCAGGAGGCTCTCCGCCTCTGGACATGGCTCGAACATCAGGGCATAACCCTGGTGGTTCAACACCTGGCAGGTTCTCTGAACGCCAGGGTGGACGAACTCAGCTGCAGGTGCATGATGGATCACGAATGGCATCTTCACTCGGAGGTGGTGCAAGGTCTCTTTCAGCAGTGGGGAAAGCCTTGGTTAGATCTATTCGCCACTGAAGAGAACGCGCAATGTCAGCAGTTCTGCACGTTGGAATTTCCAAGGCGGCACTCGCTAGGCGACGCTTTTCGTCGCGAGTGGAGTTGCGGTCTTCTATACGCCTTTCCGCCTATACCACTTCTGCCCAGAGTGCTGAAGAAGATCAAGCACGACCGGGCCCAAGTCATTCTTGTGGCTCCGGATTGGGCATGAAGAGTCTGGTATCCCGAGCTGCTCAACATGGCCATCGATCCTCTGATCAGACTGCCTCTTCGGGAGGATCTTCTGTCGCAGCAGCAGGGGACGGTCCTCCACCCGAACCTGTCCAGCCTCCACCTCCTTGCGTGGAGATTGAGCGGCGGCAGTTGACGTCGTTTGACCTGCCTCCCGAAGTCTGAGATGCTATCTTGGCAGCCAGGCGTCCCTCCACTAAGATGGTATACGCCTGCAGATGGAACAAATTTGTGGATCCCCTTTCCGCCCCTCTTTCTGAGGTTCTCTTGTTCCTCCTTTCTTTGGCCCAGCAGGGCTCTGCTCTGGGCACTCTTAAGGACTACCTCTCGGCCATTTCAGCTTTTCTTAGGCTTCCTGATCAGCCTTCTCTTTTCAAGTCCCCTGTTGTAAATAGATTCCTTAAGGGCATTACTCATCTTTTTCCTCCTATTCCCTTCGTAATGCCTCAGTGGGTCTTGAACTTGGTTTTTACCTACCTCATGTGCACTCCCTTTGAGCCGCTACATAACTGTCCTCTCAGACTTCTCATCTTGAAAATTGCCTTTCTGGTAGCCATCACCTTCGCACGCAGGGTGAGTGAGTTACAAGCTCTTTCTTCCAAGCCTCCCTTTCTGGCTATCTATCCGGACAAGGTCGTCCTGAGAACTAGACCTTCCTTCCCAAGGTGGTTACTTCTTTCCACATTGGCCAAACCATCACTTTGCCCACCTTCTTTACGCCTCCGCATCCTTCAAAAGAGGAAGAGAGGCTCCACTGTCTGGATCCAAAACGTGCGCTTTCTTTCTACTTGGATCGCACCAAACTATTCCGGGTGGATGACCAGCTCTTTGTTGGTTACGTGGGCGCTAAGAAAGGTTGGGCCGTGCACAAACGAACCATCTCCAGGTGGGTCGTTCTGTGCATCAAAGCCTGCTACTCTTTGGCAAAGAAGGAGCCTCCAGTGGGGCTGCGTGCCCATTCCACCAGGGCGACGCCAGCTACCACTACTTTGGGACGAGGAGTCCCCCTACATGACATCTGTCAGTTAGCTACGTGGGCATCGTTCCACACGTTTACTAAACACTACTGCTTGGACAGCCAAGTCCGGAGAGACGGCTTCTTTGGCCGTTCTGTTCTCCAGGATTTTCTGGTGTGAACTTGGTCCGCAGACCCACCACCGGGGCTGGTATTGCTGGGGTATCTATTCTAAGGTAAGGAATCTATAACTAACTGTTTCTTTCAGATGAACAAGTTACTTACCTTCGGTAACGATATATCTGTAAGAAACATAGGTTAGTTATAGATTCCTTACCGTTACACCCATCCTTCCCGTTCTGCAAACTGACTTCTAGGGTTAAGGACATCCTTTCAGGGCCCTAGTTTTGTGCACCAGTGGTCAGTGTCTTGCATGGCTCTGCGCTTCTGGCGTGGAAAGTCGTGTACAGAACTGACGTCAGCGCGCGAGGGTGGCGTCTAAGTAACTGCCGCAACTTCATCCCGGCGGCGACGACGAACGCGGAGTCGACCGACGCCACCTTCCGACGCGCAGGGGTACTGCTGACGAAAAACTTTCCGGATCCAGTCTGACGCCTGGGGGTAATTCTAAGGTAAGGAATCTATAACTAACCTATGTTTCTTACAGATATATCGTTACCGAAGGTAAGTAACTTGTTCGTTCTTCCTCTTCTTGTTAGGAAGACTGTGCAGGCAGTTCTGTTTTGAAGGTTGGATGATGGGAACTTGCTTAATATGGGCCTCCGAAATTCCTTTTGTCTGGAATTTAATTTATTCTGAATAATGTTGCAAGACTCATGTTGCCACATTTCACCAGCTCCTTTTAACCAAACATTGTTATTGAGGCATTTTGGGGAGTGACCCTTATGTTCTCCGTAGTGGAATTTGCTCACTGATTTGTGCTTATTCATTCATTCATTCATTCAGACTACACATGCAAATATGTTAAGACCACTGGTCGTAGATTGTGCCACTCTAGACTGGTAAAAAAACAATGGGTTGGAATGCTATTGACAGTGGTTTAGGTCATGTGCATGCATTACTGCCATTGGCTTTTGTGTGTTTTATGTAACATCCTTTGTGGCAGTGGCATATCCAGACATCGGTCCTTTGCTCGCTGTGCCACAGCATTCAAGTTCTACCTCATGGACGACATATGATAAGAGAGAAACCTGTCTGGGGTTGCTTGTCTGCCATTCTGGAAGGGCCTCGTCTGGCAGTTTCTGATGGACTGTTCCCATGAGAACACAATAGTACTGATTTGCATAAGGGGGCCTCTGTTTGGAGTGGCACAGTGAGTGAAAAATGATTGGTTGGAATGCTACCTGTAGCAGTTGGGAGCAGTTTAGACTATTTTCATGCATTCGTCACATCACCCTTTGTGTGTTCTTAAAGTGCGCTCACTTTTCCACCTAAATCTTATGATTTAAATTTAAATTTTCTTTTCACACTCTTCTTCCCCATCAGCACTCGAGTTGTTAAGAGCATGCAAAAATATTATTTGGAAAAGACACACAGCATTCAAACTGAAAACTATTGGGGCTAGATGGAGGGGTATGGCTTCCACAAAATAGACTGCTGCTAAATGGATAATATCTTGCTACCTAACATGCGACCAAAAAGCAGCAAAACAGCCTTCACCTTCCAAGCCTCCGGCTCTTTCTGGCAGAGGCAAAGCAGCTACTTCTGCTCTCATAAGGAATGCCCCTAAGGTGGATAGACCTTTGTAGGGTGGCCAGCACTGTTTCATAGATTGTGACGCGAAGGTATTCAAGGTACCCAGGCGGGCCATGCCAAGCCTCTTTTTGTAACTTTTTTTTTTTTGTGTATATATTTTTATTGATTTTTCCAAGAGACATTACAACCAGTCAAGTAATTTACAATTCAGTGGTCCATACTAGCTGGACCAACATTTGCCAGCACGTTAGATAGCAGTGTCCTCTTGCAAACAACACCAACAGAGAAACTATTACAAAGGAGCATATTTTACATACCGATCAAGCAAAAAGAAAATGGGTAAAATGCAGCAATCTCACTAAGTACAATCAAAGCAGTATTCCTGGTACAGAGCCTCGAATGTTGCTCTCATTGGGAGTATCTAAGATTTAACAGATTTCCAGGTGTACATGTGAAGAACATACCAGCAGTGTGTGGGTGTACTCATTCCCCTAGTGATCCACGGAATGGGACTGTAGGTAACGTTTGAGCGGCTGCCAAATGTCACAGTGATGATGTGGGAGGTAAAAGTGTGGCATATGTGTCACACATAGTATCACAATATGTAAGATCAAGAATCCTTGTCTTTACTAATGGTGATTGCGTTCTGCCCCAATGTAGTGACACCTGACGTTTAGCTATCAACAAGGCCATTGCTGAAAATCTTCTAATGCTCCTCTTCAACGGTTTGATATATCCCAACAGGGCCATCAAAGGAGTGGGGGGTATGGGTTGCTCTACCATAATGGACAGCTGACGAAAAACATCCCCCCAGTACGCGCTCACCGACGCGCACTGCCATGCTAAATGCAGAAAGTCAGCTCCAGATGCACCACAGCGCAAACACGTGCCAGAAGCTGCAGGGTTCATCTTTGCCAATAGCTTGGGGGTCACGTAGGCTCTATGAAGGTACTTAAAATGTAGTAATTTATGTCTATAGTTACCCGAGACGTAGCGCATCTGGGAGCAGCAGTACTTCCAAATGTCGTCAGTGATAATAACATCTAAATCTTGCTCCCAGGATGCACGTACCCTAGAGCCTACAGACGGGCGAAGCAAGAGCGACAAATAATACAGGCGTGACTCTAAATGCGTACCGTCGGGGGAAGTAATGAGGAGGTTGAGTGGTGGAAAATCAACTGGTTCAAGTGTGGAATTGGGGAGGGCTTTCAATAGGGAGCTTCGTGTTCTATGGAGCAAGAAGCTGTCCATGTGTGTCGCCGGTCCCCGCGTGGACAAGACAGTAGTTGAACATGGTTTAGAGTCATGAAACAAGTCACCCAGCTTGGAGAGTCGATGCCTAGATAGCGTCCGTTTAGTGAGAGCTTCCGTTGCAGGGGGTATCCACGGGTTGTCAGCCAGTGGTAAATGTGGCGAATATAAAGACGTGTATTTCAGGAATTTACGCAATTTCGACCACGCCAACATGTCGTGGGGACAGTTTGAATTTCTGCAGGGCATCGCGGAAGGCCCAAGGGCAGTAATGGTGATCGGGGATACACCTGCGAGCCATCAGGTTTGAGGTATTAAAGTCGGGCATCAGGGTGGAACCAGTGATATGTAAAATGGACTTGGGCCACAAGATAGTATAAATAGACGTCTGGGACTCCAAATCCCCCCCGTTCAAATGGCACGGTCAAGGTGGCCCAATTCACTCGCGGTTGCTTATCCGCCCATACTAATCTTATCAAAAGCGACCGGAGTGTGGTAAAAAAGTTCATTGTTAAAGGAATTGGGATATTTAAAAAAAGGTATAAAAAACGAGGTAACACTACCATTTTAATGATGGCGATCCTGCCCGCCATAGAGAACAGGAGCTTCGTCCATTTGTTGATTTGTGTCTCGAGCCGGTCGACCGCTGGACCGTAATTTAAGCGGATGACCTCCGGTGCTTTACAATGTAAGTAAACACCAAGATATTTAGTCGAATCAACACACCACTTCAGGGGGAATTCCATTTCACTCGGGACTGTGTCAGGAGTCAATGGGAATATTTCGGATTTGGTCCAGTTAATAACCAGCCCCGAGTAAACGCCAAAGCGGACCACCTCTCGCAGAAGGGGGGGGGGGGGGTAGATTTTCTACAGGCTTGCGTACAAATAGCATCACATCATCCGCATAGAATGAAGCGATGAGTGGTCCCGTGTGCAATTGCAATCTGCGGTGCAGATGGCGTTCCTGAATGTGACGGGCTAGTGGATCCATGGCTATTATAACAAGCATTTGCAATGCAATGGGTTTCGCATTTGGGACCTTATACGTATTTAGCGTACAGACGTACTGTGTAACAACCGAAGTAAAAGAGCCTGTCCTCATGGGAGGTTACAAATGAAGACAAGGCGGCACTAAGTAGACTGAAAAGGGGGTGATTGCTGAAAATCTTTGAGAGTTGTTTAACGTGAAACTGCCTTTAGTTCCATGTTCTCCAACGTTGAACATAAGGGCGAGTCGACGTTCTTCTACATTCTCAAGCACTTGAATGAACACTTACAAGCAGCTGGATGGGCCTCTTTCAACACTCTTCTCTGCAGTTAAAAGCACTTGGATGTGCATTCACAGGTGTCAATATTTGCATTCACAACAACGCAGACGTGCATTCACAAGTGCTCAGAGGTGCATTCACAGGTGGCCAGCCTGTTCAGAAGGTTCAAATTTACATCCACAGGCTTCATAAATACTCTATATGCTGCTTACAAGGAAACAGTTTGCATTCTAAGAATTCAGCTGTGCCTTTACAAACCTTCAGAATTAATACCCACCCAGATGTTCATTCACGAGTACTCGTGTTTGCATTCCTAATTGCAAAGCTGTCCGTTCACAGGTGAGTAGGTGCAGTATAATCACCTGTCTGTCCCATGCCTTTCTTGTTCTGCTCGGCCAAGCTTCTTAGGTCATGCGCCTAGATTTACTAGGATTGTGCAAGCACTTGTGCGCCGATACACAATTAACGCTGCATTTTTAGGCCTTTTGTGCACCCTACTGTTTTCCCCTGAGACACCTCATTGCATCTGCAATTGCACCCCCAGAGCACCCACTGCCACTGCTGTGCGCCAAAGCACCACTCTGGCTATGTTGAATCCGGCACCCCGTGACCCATGACCCAAGAAAAGCTCAGCAAGTGCAGCCTCACTGGCGAAATCTACGCACCATATCCAAACATGGTGAAGCATTGTTCTCTGCCCTCACATTTCCAGAGGTTCCCACCAACGGTGCTCGTTCATCTCTCAGCCAGTGCACTGCTCAATGGTCTCGGTCGGTCTGCAACTCCAGGCCCCAGCGAGTGCACCAACTGGCAAATGAATAATGCTGAAATGGGACCCCTTTCAGAAATCGCCGTATTCTCCCTTTACCCCCAATCGCAAAATACGGACTGTGGCACATCTACGGGGCTCTGAAGCAACATACACGCACCACGCAGCACTCTACGAACTTCTTAATACACTCACAAATTAGGGTACCCAAAGCGTAAAACACTCTCCCACTCCACACAGGACAGCCTTTCACTTTCACTTCGATGCTACGGCGCAGCTTGTACTGCACTCTGTGGAACAGCCTTTCACTCTGGCACTATGGGGCAGCCTTTCACTCTTCATCACCCCATGGAACAGTCTCTCACACACTCTCCTACTCCACAGGACAGCCTTTCACTCTCACTTCTAAGCTACGGCTCAGCCTGTACTCACTCGCACTCCATGACTCAGCCTTTCACTGTATCTCCAAAAACTTAGAGCAGCCTTTTACTCGCTCTCCCACTCTCTGGTGGGACGGCCTTTCACTCTCTCACTGATGCTATGTTTCAGCCTTGTTTTCTTACTCGCACCCTGTGCAACATCCTTTCGCGTCAAAACTGTGGGGCAGCCTTTTACTCTCTCCCCGCCCCATGGAAAAGATTTAATTCTCTTTCACTCTTCATGGAACAGCCTTTCACTTTCTCCCATTCCGTGAAACACCTCTCGCTCCCATGCTGTGGAGCAGCCTTGCACTTTCACTGGAGCACCGGACGTGTCTATTTTATCACAGTTTTGCCCCCTTTTACATCACAGAAACCAGTCTACGAGTCCTCCTGGCCGCAACGAACTCCCTTGGCAAACGTGCCGCCTGGGCTGCATTTAGGCTCAGCAGCTGCACAGTGTGTGCTCTGGGCTCCAGCGGCCGCTGAGGTCCGTGGGGTTGGGTCCCGGCAGTCGCGGGGATCCGATAATTCATGATTTTTAAATTACCGCGCTGCGGTGCAATCATTGCCATGATATTGCCGCAGCCTCCACAAACAATAAGCGGCGGAAACATAAAACAAGTTATACCATCATCTGAGGAGGAGCAGCGTCCGGGCAAGGGGGCAGTGGCGCTGTACACCGGCACAGAGGCAGCAGGCCGAAGCAGCTTCGGCGCTGCACGCGGGCACAGAAGCAGGCAGGAGGAGCCTCGTCGCTGCACACCAGCACAGGCAGCCTCGACACTGCACACCGGCACGGAGGCAGACAGAGGCATACGTAAGAGAGCCATTTGTATTGCGCATGTCATTAGGACAGGTCAGGCAAAACATAGTGCAAAGTCACCAACCAATCACGGGACAAAAAGCATTGAAAATGCAATAGGATTCGGATTTACCCGAGACCTATTGCATTTTAAATGTAAGTGCCGGCATGAAAGAAGGCACGAACGGGAGGGGGTGGGGGGTGGTTGTGGTACAAAAAGTAACAGACTGCGGGAGGGAACGGGAGAGACAGGGGAGAAAAACCGTTTTACTAGTAAAGGGGCTGATGGCCTCGGAAGAGGAAAAATGACGCCATGGCAGTCAGGAGGCGGGACTAAGACGCCAAAAATCAATCAAAATGCAGGATTTTCAATTGTAGCCCATCAAATTTATGGCCGGAAAGTGGGCGGAGCTTCCCCCCACTATACTGTATACAGCATCTCTCGCCGAGACAGCGCATGCGCTGCCTAGGCGAACCCTAAAAAGCAGAGGTGAAAGTGGACACCCCTGTCTAGTGCCCCTTGTCAGAGCAAATGGAGGCGTAATCATACCATTCACCTTCAGGCGCGCTGTTGGGTCAGAATATAATAATTGGACAAGATTTAAAAAACCAAGAGGGATTCCTAGTTTCAGCATGACAGCGTACAAAAAGTACCATTCTAGGGAATCAAAAGCCTTCTTGGCATCCAGCATGACTGCTGCCGCCGGTAAGGTGGGCTCCATTTGGTTTATTACTGAGAAGACTGTACGAAGGTTAAGAGTGGTTGACCTCCCCGGAATGAATCCCGCCTGAAAGGGGCATAGGGTGGTGTTGACTAGTAACGCCAGTCTGGTAGCCAGTATCTTGGCTAGTACCTTGTAATCATGATTAAGTAGTGACAATGACCTATAAGATTGACATTTGTTGCGGGGTTTGTCCAGTTTGAGCAGGAGTGTGACAATGGCTTCACGCATTGTAGGTGAGAGTGAACCACATTGCAGGGCCTCATCTTATACCTCCAGGAGATGTGGAGCAAGCTCGTGTTGGTAGGCTTTGTAAAAATCCCCAGAGAGTCCATCAGATCCCGGGGCACGACTGCTAGCTAAGTCTTTAATGGCTTGTTTGATTTCGTCCGTGTCTATTGGGGGGGCAAGGAACTCTTGCTGTCCCTTGTCCAGCCAGACCATGGCCACTTCCTGTAAATAGGCAGACAGAGCTTGGCCCGTAGGTGGGTGTCGCGTTTGATATAGCTTGGTATAATAATCGAGAAAAGCTGTATTAATGTCCGACCCGTTTGTTAGTGAGTCGCCAGAGTCGGTAGCTTAGCGCACCCCACCTGCGCGACGTCATCAACCTCTCCTTTGAGACCGCGACCTTCCCAGAGAGCTGGAAACACGCCGAGATCAACGCCCTACTCAAAAAACCCAAGGCGGACCCGAAAGACCTCAAGAACTTCCGGCCCATCTCCCTGCTTACGTTCCCAGCCAAGGTAATCGAGAAGATCGTCAACAAACAGCTAACCCGATACCTCGAAGAAAACAACATCCTGGACCCATCCCAATCCGGGTTCCGCAGCAACCACAGCACCGAGACTGCCCTCATCGCCGCCACCGACGACATCAGGACCCTGCTGGACAACGGTGAAACAGCGGCCCTCATCCTCCTGGACCTCTCCGCCGCCTTCGATACTGTCTGCCACCGCACACTACGAACACGCCACCACGACGCAGGGGTACGAGACAAGGCCCTGGACTGGACCACCTCCTTCCTCTCCGGCAGAACCCAGAGCGTACGCCTCCCCCCTTTCCGCTCCGAAGCCTCCAAGATCATCTGCGGCGTACCCCAGGGATCTTACCTCAGCCCAACACTGTTCAACATCTACATGACCCCGCTCGCACGCATCGCCCGACAGCACGACCTCAACATAATCTCCTACGCCGACGACACCCAACTGATCCTCTCCCTCACCAAGGACCCCCACACCGCCAAATCGAACCTCCACGAAGGAATGAAGGCCGTCGCCGAATGGATGAAGATCAGCCGACTGAAGCTGAACACGGACAAGACGGAGGTCCTCATCCTCGGCCCCAACCCCTCAGCCTGGGACGACTCCTGGTGGCCTACAACACTGGGAGCACCGCCGACACCCACCGACCACGCACGCAACCTGGGAGTCATCCTCGACTCAACGCTCTCCATGACCAAGCAAGTCAACACAGTCTCCTCCTCCTGCTTCAACACCCTCCGCATGCTCCGCAAGATCTACAGATGGATCCCATCAGACACAAGAAGAACAGTCACCCAGGCCCTCGTCGGTAGCAGACTAGACTACGGAAACGCCCTCTATGCAGGAGCCCCGGCCAAGCTCATCAAACGACTGCAACGCATTCAAAACGCCTCCGCACGCCTGATCCTCGACATACCACGACACAGCCACATCACCCCCCACCTGAGAAACCTGCACTGGCTCCCCGTCAACAAAAGGATCTCCTTCAAACTCCTCATCCACGCACACAAGGCTCTCCACAAGACCGGCCCAGCTTACCTCAACAGACGACTCTCCTTCTACATCCCCACCCGCCAGCTCCGCCGACCTCGCACTCGCCACCGTCCCCCGTATCCGAAGAACCACCGCCGGTGGCAGATCCTTCTCCCACCTTGCCGCTAAAACCTGGAACTCCCTCCCACTCAACCTACGACAGACCCAAGACCTGCTGACCTTCAGGAGGCTTCTCAAGACCTGGCTGTTCGACCAGTAGCGGCGCCCCCCCCCCCCTCTCCCTAGCGCCTTGAGACCCTCGCGGGTATGTAGTGCGCTCTATAAATCCCATGATTGATTGATTGAGTTATGTACGTCGACTGGTACTGAGGTCTAAGGAGGTGTGCGAGCGTTCTACCGGCCCGCTCCCCTTCACCGTACACCCTGGCTCTAGCATATTTGCCCATGTATTTGACCTCTCGGGCAGCCGCGTCAGTCAATTCAGTCAGTAGTTGGGAACGGTCCCTGAGTATTGTCAAAGACGGAGAGTCTTGCATGGCAGCGTCAATCTCTTTTAACTTACTCTCTATCGTTTCCAATTCACCCCGAATTGAACTCAGCACACCAGTATGTTTTGAGATGCAAACACCCCGAATAAAGGCTTTAAACGCGTCCTATAGCACAAGTTGGGACTGCACCGTGCCCGTGTTCAGTTGAAAGAATTCTGTGATAGCTTCTCCCTCCTCACTGCGGAATACTGAATCCAATAAGGCATTAGCCGGGAATCTCCATAAAGGCCGCTGCTTAGGGACCGAAGGAAAAAGCATGTCTAGTAAGACTGGGGAGTGATCAGATATGGTACGGGGTAAATATTCAAGTGTCTGTGCATTTAGGAGAAGCTGTGGTGTAAGGTACCAATGGTCAATTCTGGACCAGGTGCCATCTGGGGCAGAATAAAAGGAACAGTTGCGGGAGCCAGGGTAGTTAATGCACCAGGGGTCTGCTAACAGTGTAGCCTGCAGAAGAGAAAGAAGATCTTTAGTAGCCTGTGGTTTCGTAACCCGACCAGGTCCGGTAGTGTCAGTAGCAGGATCTAATGTAAGGTTGAAATCTCCCCCTAGTAATATAGTGTCCCATTTTAGTCGGTCTATATGTAAAGCTATTGTGGAAAAAAAGTCGGGCGTGTCAACATTCGGGGCATATATTTTGGCCAGAAGCAACTGTGTCCCTCCCAGGGATCCCTGTACTAAGAGAAATCTGCCCTCTGGGTCAGTCACCACCGATAAAACCCGGAAGGGAAGAGAGCTGTGTATTAAAATGCACACCCCACGGGAGTAAGTGCTGTAGCTAGAAAAAAAGCGATTTTGTCCCCAGGACGCTGCAAAGCCATGGGCTGGCAGTGGTGCATAGTGTGTCTCCTGTAGGAAAGCAAGTTGAATGGAGTGCCTCGCTAAATAAGCCAGTACTTGTCTACCTTTTTTGGGGCAAGATAATCCTCGTAAATTCCAGGATAAACACCTAAGGCGCAGGTCCGCCATCTGTACCGGTCTAACGCTCATCTATACCCTTATATTTCTGCCATGGGCGCGTGTGAGGAGTGGATCGTATTTGTGTCTCGCTGCACAAGGTAATATACTCCTAATAATTGTAAACTGCTAATAAAAACTAAACCAAAACAAACAACCCCATTCAGCTCCCCCCACCACCCCCATCGGATACACAAATAGGCGGCACCCGGTGAATCCCAGCAAAGGCACAGCAAACAAAGGGGAAGGAGGAAGAGAGAGAGAGGGAGGGGGGAAAGGGAAGGGAAGAAGACAGGAAATTATCCTGGGGGGGTTGGTAACACCCCAATGGAGCCATCGCTTGAACGGACAGTTACCGTTGGGAATGCGTCCACTCAGCCTGGCAACTAAGTTCGAGTTCAGTTCAACATCACAGTTGAGGAGGTGACAAAGAGGACCCAAATTACAGTCTTAAAATAGTTTCCCCGAAGTCTCTGCACGGTCCCGCCACACCACACCTCATCAGTTAGTCCGTGCTCCTAATGCTTCCCAGTTGTGCCGCCTCAGTCAATCCAGCCAACCACTCCAGAGCTGCAGTGAAACCGTCATTCTCCCTCCTGCCACTGCAGCTGCTGTTGCTGGTTTTTCCAGAATCTGGCAACTGCATCCGGAGTATCAAAGATGTGCGATTTGTTCCCAACTTGTACCTTGAGTCGCGCCGGGTAAAGCATGGCATACTTAACGTGCGCTTTTTGAAGCATACGCTTCACATCGGTATACATGCGGTGGGCATCTTGAACTAAGGGCTTAAAGTCAGGGAATAAGGAAATGTTTGATCCCTGATATGACAGCGATCCCTTCTCTCTTGATAGCCGGCGTGCAGTGTCCCGATCATTGTAATTGAGGAGCTTAGCAATAATAATCGTAGGGGTCGCCCCAGTTGGAGAAGGGGGGCCCAGCGATCGGTGCGCTCGATCGACAGCAAACGTAGCAGAAAAAGATTCCCTTCCCAACAGGTCCGTCAGGAGGGATTCAATAAATGTGGGCATAGGGCCAGTGTTGGTAGACTCTGCGATCCCGGCAACCCGAAGATTATTCCTGCGCGAACGCCCTTCTAAATCCTCGGCTTTCGACGCGATCTGCTTGAGAAGGCCCTCAGCCCTATCTAGGCGTTTTTGGACAGAGGGCTGATTGTCCTCCAATTCCGAGATCCGGTGTTCCGCTTTATCGATCCTGGTATCCTGTGCTTCCAAGCGGCCATTGATATCGTTGAGTTGGCTATTAAGGATGTCTAAGCGAGCGTCAATTGATTGAAAGCCCGCTCTCAGTTCGGACATGATGGCTGCAGCACCCTCCATCTGGCCTTGCTCTGGGTCGGTGGTTCCCTCGCTATCCTCCCGACGGGGGGGTCTTACCCCCATCAAAATTCAGCTGCCGTTGTTTGGGGTCTGAGCGGCCCATCGTTGCTGCCCAAAAATGCGAAGTAGCGTTCCAGGGGGAGTAGAATGCTGTATGAGGACACTTAACATGCACTGCGTGCAGATAGTTAGGTCAGAGTGTGGATTAGGGAGCAAAGGCGGTTGAATACTGCGCATATAATTCTGCCCGCAGGGTCTTGACTGCAGTTGGTGCCCTCCACGTGGTGGAGATTATATTGAGGTGGACAACGAGTATGCCATAAGTAGTTAGAGTAGTCACAAACAGATGTCGGAGGCGTGCATGCGCGCGCTTATTTAGAGAGCCAGTTCAGGATGAAGAAACCTGGGGGATTTGTTTGTATATAATCTGATGTACGTTCACCTTCGCTCTAGGCAAAATAGCCGATCCCAAATGTGATCTGCTGTATGGAAGCGCCAGTAGTGCGAGGCCGGCAGCAGGAGATCACCCCTTCGCGGCATGTGTCCTTACCGCGTTCGTGTTCCGGTGAGTTTCGCCGTCATCATGCTGTCGTAGCCGACGTGCGGTCATGGGGTGGGTCGAGCAGAATCCCCGGAGTCAGCAATAAAGCAGCCGGTGGCCCGCTGAAGCCCGCAGGACGGAGCGAAGGGGCTGCTAGGGCAATGCGTGTCGGTGCTAGAGTGTGCTCCGAGCCCCGCCCTCAGGCTCACCCGAGTCCCCTGTCGACTCTGGGCCTCCGAGGGCTGCGTCGGGCCCGGAAGCGCAGCACGTGGACCTCAGCTCCCCGGGCACATTCAGCCGCCGTTGTTGGAGTGAATGCTGTTTGCCGGCACCAGGGCTCACACCATGCGGTTTAGGCCACCTCTCAGCGCATATTCAAGCAGCCGGGCGAATTAAACGCTGCGAAGGCTCCGGAGCTCTCGAGTTAGGCGGCCATCTTAGTCGCCTGCTCGGCCACGCCCCCCTTTTGTAACCTTTTTAAGGTATATTTTCAGTTTTTTCCTTTTTGTGTTTTTGGTCCTCACCACCGAGACAGGGTGCTTTATTTTAAGCTTGCCTCTGTGTTTATAGAGATCTGGTAATCTCATAACTAAGAATGAAAACGTATTTATTTGTAATCCTGGCTCTTCATCACTGGTGTTCTCTCTGAATCCGTAAACATGGCACCACTTCCCTGTGGTCAGAAACATAGTCGGATGTTTTGGTTGTTATCCTTTTTCTGCAAGCTTCAAAAATGAACTGTTTAATTGACCCTGCACTGCATGACGGAAAGGTGCAGCTTCAGGAACCATAATTCGTAAAGGTTCAGTGTCAGTTTTTCAGACTTTTATTACCAACTGTTTTTCAATGTACTGAATGCCTGATTTGCCCTATTAGTTCCATTCTTTATGCAAAAATGAGAATTTAGAATGCTGCTTCTTATAGGCATGTGTTTTTATGGATGGCATTGTAATGCAGCTATTTGCAAGACTTATTGTTACAAATTATTTTTGCTTTTGCTCCACCCTGAGGAGTATTACTCTGTTATGTCGTGCTATTGACTTCTTGGTGTATCATTCTGCCTCTTATGGAGTACTTGCTGTGGAATGCTTGAGGGATTGTTTTGTATCTAAAAATGCATTAGATGACACTCTATTCTTTTATCAAGTATATGTGTTGTGTGCAGAAAGTAATTTTTTTTTGTTTTGTTACTGCTGAAGGCATTTTTAAATCTGAGTGCAAGCCATTACCACCAGCTTTACTATACTAATCACTAACTCCACTATTACCTCCATTTTCACCATGACCTCCATAACCACCACCATTACCACCCCTACAGTTTAGTACCATTGCCGCCACTCCACCACCACAGCATTTGTACTTCTCTTACAGGGGATTCTCAACAGTAGTCATAAGCACTGAATAGTTTTGCCCATGTGCGGGATCCAGTAGCACTAATTTAAAAAAAAAAAAATATATATATATATATATCTATCCTAGGCTAAAAATATCCAGATTACATTGTTTCCATTATAAAAAAAAGAATCCAATCACATACGAATATTCCATTGATGAAAAAATTACCATAGAAAATCTTACACAGACCGTCATTAAAAGGAAAGAGAATATGAGGCATTGTTAGCCCGTAGGCTACCATAAAGAGAATAGTAGAGAAAACTGCACTCTGCCTTTAAGAACCTCACAGTATTCCCTGTAGCCCATCATGCCTCACAGGTGACTGTTAAGTCAGATAATTTTTACTACAAATAGGATCTTGGAGCACTGAGCTCTGCCTTTTTGGCAATTTAGTAATAAAAATCTTTCCAACATCTTTCAATTTTAACATCTTTTGACATTTTCAGCACCTACAGTGCTGAGAACCTTTTTTTCTGACAGGAAAGCCTTATTTTCTGTCAAGAATGCCTTTACGTTATGTGAAGTGCCCTTCCTGTGGGAAGAAAAAGGCTCAGACAAACACTCACTCTGTATGCATTGTTTGCCTGCCTGAGTCCCGTCATCCTGAGGCCTGTGGTCATTGCCAGAAATTCTCCACATGTACTCTGAAAGATAGAGAGAAAATTAGACTTCATGGTCTTCAAGAGAGAGGAATAGCTGTTTCATCAAGAGGCCTTGGGAAAGATCACTCTTCTTCCGAAGAGCCCTTCTCTCACTCCAAGTTCTCCCGCAGAAGAAGTTCTCGTTAAAGAATCATCAAAAAAATAGATGTCCCCGATCGACGTCGAGAGGCATGGCTTTGAGGACGAGCAGTTACTGGTGTGCTCGCTGTTGACAGGTGCGCCGTCAAAGACACTGTCGGAGATGGTGTCCAGCCACCACTCAATGTCGAAGAACCCTCCATATTCGCCGTCGAGAATTACATCGGTGTCAAGTTCACTGTCGACAGCTACAGTCCATTACCTATCGACGTCGAAGCCAGTGGAGAAGATACCGTTGGCATCGAGGGAAAAACATTAGAGGCTGCGCACAGCAACAAAGCCTCCGTCAAAAGAAAAACATTCAACATTCCATACAGTGGAAAAACCACAGTTGAGAGCTGAGTCAAGTCCTCGCTCTACATCTAGGGCCAGATCAGGATCGCATTTGAACATTTCTCCACACTGGCTGCAAAGTCTTCAACATGGACCTGTGCCCCATATGTTGAACTCTGAATATTCTCACACTTATTCACCTTCAAGAGTCGCACCTGAGATTCAGAATTCAGTTACTCGATCACCTAGAGGGTCACCATCTCCTCAATTCTCTCCAGGCACACCATCTCTGCCCCCAGCGACTCTTGATAGGAACATTAAGTAGCCCTCATTTTCCAGCTGCAGCACATAAGTCTCCTTGAAGATTTAGGAGTCCATTGCCCCACTGCTCTTGATCTAGGGTAACATCAAGAACCAGATCCACGCCAAGATGTAGAAGATCACACGGATCTAGACCTAGAAGGAGGAGATCTCCATCTTGGTCTACAACTTTTCGCTCTTCAGTCCGAGATTACTCTCCTTCTCTAACAGACACACCTTCTGCAAGAGTTCCGCCTGTAGGTGATCTCCTTACCTTCAATAATGCACTAATAAGAGGAGCTACTAAGTTAAGCATTGACATCTGAAAGAGACACGCTAGTGATGGATTCCTTACCTTAGAATATCTCCAGGCGTCAGTCTGGATCCGGAAAGTTTTCGTCAGCAGTACCCCTGCGCGTCGGATGGTGGCGTCGTGCGGCTCCGCGTCCGTCGTAGGCATCGTGATCGCCGGGATGACGTCGCGGCAGCTACTTAGACGCCGCCCTCGCGCGCTGACGTCAGTTCTTTCTTTTTCCGCGCCAGCAAGCGCAGATCCGGAGAGAGCGGTACCCCCAGTCATTTTTTGACTGAGTTTTTGGAGATTTTTTGTCTCAGCTTTTCGAGTTGATCGACTCCTGGTGCAGTTAGGGATGCCCGGGTTTAAGTCTTGCGAGGACTGTCATCGGATGATGTCGGTGACGGACCCGCACCGCGTGTCTCTTCTGCCTGGGGCGCGACCACAAGTCGTGCCCCGACTGCCGGTCCATGGCACCGAAGTCTTTGCGGGAGCGGTCCCGAAAGCTGCTTGAAGCCCGGCAGTCGGCTCCGCGCCGTGAAAGGTCCCGGTCCCGAGGGAGGTCGAGGGACCGGTCGCGGAGCCACCACCATCGGAAATCGTCCGAATCAAAGTCTTCGCACTCTGGGTCAGGTAAGGCGAAGCGCCAAAAGAAGTCGAAGAAACGTCATCGTTCTCCGACTTCCCCTCGCCAGTCGCGCGACTCGGCTGAGGATGCGGGTGGTGCCACCCCCGCGGCTCCGGCGGAGCCTACACAGTCGCCGGCGACCTACCTACCCACCCTTCCCGGGTTCGTCGGCGACTACGGCCCAGGTACAGGAATTCCTGTCCGCTATGGCTCGCCTATTTGGGCCGTCGGACCCCTCCGGTGCGCCTTCGGGCCCCGCGGGCCCGACTGGGAGTCCTTGCCCTTTGACGCCGGTGGCTCCGGCGTCGCTGTCGGCTCCGGCCTCGGTGCCGCAGGACTCCCGTGGATCCCTGTCGACGCCGGTTGACCTCGTGACACCTCCACCGACGTCGACCCCACCGGCACCACGTTTCACGTCGCCCGGCGCGCCGGACGACGTCGGCCCCGGTTTCAGCCCCGAAGTGGAGACGGTGCCGGGAGGGTGTTGACCGACGCCGATTCCGACGCCGTTTGGGAATCTGTTTCCCTATCTCCATCCTCCTCCTTTTAGGCCTGTACAACAGCATGAGGAGGAAGGGAAGTCTGGGAGGGGCCTAGGGACCCTCTCGCTGCTCAATGCGAGTATGACCCGGACTGGGCAGAGGAGTTGGGGGACGCCAGTGGTCTGGACACCTCTCCAGACCGTGGCATGCTATCTCCTCCTACCGTGGCTACGGAGGAGGGTGCTTCTTTTTCTGTGGTGTTGCGTAGGGCAGCCGAGGCACTCCACCTCAAGCTACCTACTGTGGCCGTCAGGACTAACCTCCTGACAGAAGTGCTTCAGCCAGCAGTTACCTCTGCGGAACCACTGCTGCCCTTTAATGACACACTTTTGGACGTTCTTTTGGGCTCCTGGTCCAGGCCCAACACAGGGGCTCCTGTGGACAGGAACGTGGCCCGACGGCATTGCCCGGCCCCGGGCGACCCCATTTTCCTCTCCCAACACCCCACCCCTGAGAGCTTGGTTGTCCAAGCCTCCGCTTCCCCAAGCGCATTCCCTTCCGCACCCACGGACAGGGAATCCAAGAGACTGGAACAGTTTGGGAAGAAGGTTTTTTCTTCCGCCAGTCTAGGGCTGTGGTCTGTGAACACCGCATGCCTCTTGGGCCGTTATTCTCGCTCTCTGTGGGATACGGTGGCGCAGGTGCTGCCTCAGTGTCCGGAGGAGGCCCGGACACTACTCTCCCAGGCTACTGATGAGGGGAGAGATGCAGCCAAGTTCACGATCCGTTGTGGCCTTCACACCACCGACTCGCTGGGCAGGGCGATTTCCACGACAGTGGCGCTCCGCCGCCACGCCTGGCTGAGGACAACTGGCTTTTCGGGGGAAGTCCAAAACACTTTGATGGACATGCCCTTTGATGGCATTCGCCTCTTTGGCAACAAGGCAGACCGTGCTTTGGAGAGATTTAAGGACTCGCGGGCTACGGCCAAGTCCTTGGGCCTTTCGGCCACGCGGCCTCCTCAGCCTTCTGCCTTTCGCTCCTTTCGTGCTCGCGGAAGGGGCAACCCACCACGTTCGCAACAGGGCCACAGGCCGGCGCAACAGTCCACGCGTGGCCGCGGACGTGGGAACCGTCGCGGCGGTTCAGGGGGCCAGCGGCAGGGTCAGCCAACCTCCACCCCAGCCACCACTGCCTCCAAACCTTCCTAGTCCGACCTTTCCGGCCCATCAAACGCCAGTGGGTGGCAGACTTTGCCATCACCTCCCCCACTGGCGCGCCATCACTTCGGACAGGTGGGTTTTACAGATAGTCCGAAGGGGCTACTCCCTCCCCTTCGAGACTACCCCTCCAGCCATGCCACCTCGGCGCCACTGCATGTCGGGGGATCACTTGGCACTTCTCCAGCAGGAAGTTGTGGCCCTCTTGGCCAAGGGGGCCATAGAGCGCGTTCCAACGCCAGAAGTAGGTCGTGGTTGTTATTCCCACTACTTTCTGATTCCAAAGAAGGACAAAGGCCTGCGTCCTATCTTTGACCTACGGAACGTCAATCTCTTCCTCCGGAAGGAGAAGTTCAAGATGCTCACACTTGCTCAGGTCTTGTCTGCCCTAGACCCGCAAGACTAGATGGTAGCGTTGGACTTGCAGGACGCTTACTTTCATATCCCCGTCCTGCCGGCCCACCGGCGGTACCTGCGGTTCACGGTAGGCCACGAGCACTTTCAGTTCACAGTGCTCCCTTTTGGCCTTACCAGCGCCCCTCGGGTGTTCACGAAAGTGATGGCGGTGGTCGCAGCTCATCTGCGCAGATCAGGGGTTTCGGTCTTCCCCTATCTCGACGACTGGTTGTTGAAGGAGGGCTCGCCCCAGGCAGTTGTCTCCCACCTCCAGACTACGGCCGACCTCCTGCATTTGCTGGGGTTCTCCATCAACGTGCCGAAGTCGCACCTGATTCCCTCTCAGAATCTCCTCTTCATCGGAGCAGTTCTGGACACTGCGCAGTTTCGGGTCTATCCTCCTGGACAGCGAGTCCGTGATATTCGGGCTATGATTCCAATCTTTCAGCCCTTATCCTGGGTTTCGGTCAGGATGACCCTGAGGCTGCTAGGCCTCATGGCCTCCTGCATCCTGCTGATCAATCATGCCAGATGGCATATGCGGGCTCTGCAGTGGGACCTGAAGTTCCAGTGGGCGCAGCATCAGGGGAACCTGTCCGACTATGTCCAGATCTCGGAGGGCACTGCAAGACAATTACAGTGGTGGCTCACAAACCAGCATTGGGTCAGCGGCAGATCCCTCTCCCTTCCCCAACCGGAGCACACAGTAGTGACGGATGCGTCCCTCCTGGGATGGGGCGGCCACATGGGAGAGGCGCAGATCAGAGGCCTCTGGTTTCCGGCGGAGTCCAGGCTCCATATCAACCTTCTGGAGCTCCGGGCGATCCTACTTGCACCGAAAGCATTCCTTCCCTCTGTCAAGGGGAGAGTAGTGCAGGTGTTCACAGACAACACCACCGCCATGTGGTACTGCAACAAGCAAGGCAGGGTGGGGTCGTGGACCCTTTGTCAGGAGGCTCTGCGCCTCTGAACGTGGCTGGAACGCCAGGGCATTTTCCTGGTGGTTCAACACTTGGCAGGCTCTTTAAACGCCAGGGCGGACGAACTCAGCCGCAGGTGCATGATGGATCACGAATGACGTCTTCACTCGGAGGTGGCGCAAGGTCTCTTTCAACAGTGGGTAGATCCTTGGTTAGATCTATTCGCCACCGAAGAGAACGCACAATGTCAGCAGTTTTGCGCGTTGGAATTTCCATGGCGGCACTCGCTCGGCGACGCTTTTCGTTGCGAGTGGAGTTGCGGTCTATTGTACGCCTTTCCGCCTATACCACTTCTACCCAGAGTGCTGAAGAAGATCAGACCCGACCGGGCCCAAGTCATTCTTGTGGCTCCGGACTGGGCTCGAAGAGTTTGGTATCCCGAGCTACTCAGTATGAGCGTGGATCCCCCGATCCGACTGCCTCTTCGGGAGGATCTTCTGTCGCAGCAGCAGGGGACGGTCCTCCTCCCGAACCTGTCCAGTCTCCACCTCCTTGCTTGGAGATCGAGCGGCGACAGTTGATTCCATTTAACTTGCCTCCTGAAGTCTGTGATGTCATTCTGGCAGCCAGGCGTCCCTCCACTAAATCGGTATACTCCTGCAGGTGGAACAAATTTGTGGCATGGTGCACAGCAAAGGCTGTGGATCCACTTTCTGCCCCTCTTTCTGAGGTCCTACTGTTCCTTCTTTCTTTAGCCCAGCAGGGCTCTGCTCTGGGCACTATCAAGGGCTACCTTTCTGCAATTTCAGCCTTTCTCAGGCTACCTGATCAGCCCTCTCTTTTCAAGTCCCCTGTTGTAAATAGATTTCTCAAAGGCATTACTCACCTTTTCCCTCCTATTCCGTTTGTGATGCCACAGCGGGACTTGAATCTGGTTCTTACTTATTTGATGTGCGCTCCCTTTGAGCCGCTTCATAACTGTCCTCTTCGTTTATTAACCTTGAAGACTGCTTTCCTGGTTGCCATCACCTCCGCTAGGCGCGTGAGTGAGCTCCAGGCTCTTTCTTGTAAACCTCCTTTTCTGTCTGTTCATCCGGCCAAGTCCGGAGAGACGGCTTCTTTGGCCGTTCTGTTCTCCGTGACTTTCTGGTGTGATCTTGGTTCGCAGACCCACCACCGGGGTTGGTATTGCTGGGGTATCTATTCTAAGGTAAGGAATCTATCACTAACGTGTCTCTTTCAGATGCACAAGTTACTTACCTTCGGTAACAATATATCTGTAAGAGACATTAGTTAGTGATAGATTCCTTAACCCCTCCCCCCCCATCCTCCCCGGCCTGCAAACTGATTTCTAGGGTTAAGGTCATCCCTTTCAGGGCCCTAGTTTCAATGCACCAGTGGTCAGTATCTTGCATGGCTCTGCGTTCCTGGCGCTGAATGTCGTGTACAGAACTGACATCAGCGCGCGAGGGCGGCGTCTAAGTAGCTGCTGCGACGTCATCTCGGCGATCACGACGCCTACGACGGACGTGGAGCCGCACGACGCCACCTTCCCACGCTCAGGGGTACTGCTGACGAAAACTTTCCGGATCCAGACTGACGCCTGGGGATATTCTAAGGTAAGGAATCTATCACTAACTAATGTCTCTTACAGATATATCGTTACCGAAGGTAGGTAACTTGTGCATCCCTACCACTACGACATCAGCTTCTGTGATCTTTGAAACTCTGCATCACAGAACAACAACCACTACTTCCTCTGGTTCCTTGTCTTTTGGAGCCTGCGATGCAGTTAATTTTAGCACCGACATCGGTTAAGTCTGCTCCGTCTCAACTTCTCAAGAAGTATAAACCTCCTGACCAGGACCCAGTGTTTCTCGCATCAGATCCTTCCCGTGATTCAGTCATTGTAACAGCTGCAAGAAAATCCCACACTGTAGCTTCGTCTTCTTCCATCCTACCAGATAAGTAAAGCAAGCAAGTAGATGCTATTGGTAAAACGATGTGTGGAACATCAGCCTCAACTATGAAGGCGGCAATTGCTTCTTCTTTGTTGAGGTAGTACAATGGGTATTTGTGGGGTTCACTAAATAGGTTCAATGAAAAACTGCCAAAGTAGGACAGACAAGATTTTCAAGAGATCTTGAATGAAGGTGACTTGGCAGCTAACCAGATTATAAACACAGCAGTGGATACTGTGCATGGATACTGTCACAGTATCTGTGCAATGCAGATCATCTTGGCTTAGACTAACTGGCCTTAAGCCAGAGGCTCAATACCGGATTCTAAACTTACCTTTCTTAAGTAATACTCTTTTTGGCACGCATGCAGATGAAGAGATGTCCAGAATGAAAACTGACATGGACACCCTCAAAGCTGTTGGTTTAGAGAAGCGGAAGGAGTATCGCAAGAGATACAGGCCTTTTGACGGAAGGTTCTTCTCTCAGAGTTCAAGCCCCGCACTAGTCTCGCCAACAACAGTCAAGGCAACATTACCATCCTCGAAAACCATCAAGAAGAGGATCTCATCAGCAGTCTGCATCTACAGAAAACCCTCTGGCCAAACAATGAGCAGCCACTTCCTCCTTCTCTGTTACCCGCTCCGGTGGAGGGCAAGTATTACCAATCATCTGGTAGAGTGGTGCTTAATAACAGACAATTGGATCTTGAATATTGTTCAGAATGGATATTCTCTTTGATTCAGGTCCCCCTCCTCTTTCCATTCCACAAATGAAAACATCAGTACATCAGAAAGACCTGTTACAGAAAGAAGTCCGCCTTCTGTTACGGAAGCATGTTGTGGAAGAGGTTCCCCACCACCAGAGAGGACTGGGGATTTATTCCAGGTATTTTTTGGTGCGAAAGAAAGGGCCAAAACAAGATTTCAGACCCATTTTAGATCTGCGCGTACTGAACAAGTACGTAAGCAAAGAAAAAGTTCATAATGCTGACATTACATCAGATTTATCCTCAACTGCATCAAGATTTGATGTGTTTTTATTTTTGGAGGCAAGATGGCGTCTGAGTAGTCGCCGCTGCTGCCGCTCCGCTGGTCCGGGCCTTCGAAGTGGAGGAGAAGCAGTCCTGTCCCTCTAAATCAAGAAACATTTTGAACATCCTCGAAAGGGCTTGATTCGATTTATGGCACGAGTGTAATACCGTCACTATCCGATGATCACCGGGCGAGGCGTGCAAGTGTTGGTCCTTACGGTGCTGGGGAATCTTCCCGGGCTTGCTGTGCTCCCGGTTCGGTCCGCTCCTGCATCCTCTGGTCTCGCGGCCCTGCGGCGGGATCCTTCCGTGGCGCTGGCTGTGTGCTCTGCACTCTACAGAATCCTGCCGTGCGCGCGGGGAAAGGAAGGTGAATCACAGGAGTGGCGGTGTCTCCCGGATAGCAGCACGGATACATTGTATCCAGCACTCTGATCAAGTAAGGATGGCAGGGCGGGGAGCCAAAGCGAGCAAAGGCAAAAGTACTATAATGACAGGTTTACAAGGGGAAGAGCCTTTACACCCTAATTCAGCAGTAGCTGAAAGCCGACAGAAGCGTCTTGACACACGGGGAGCGAGAAATAAAGAACAAAATGAAAAAGCTGCCTCTGTAGAAAAGAATGAACGGATGGTCAAACAAAAAAAAATTATACAAAGGAAGAACTCTAAAAGCACAGATAGCGGTCAGAACTTGCAGGATGGACAACCACTTATTAATAACATATTTGCTCCAATTGATCAGAGAACGCATGATGTGGTGGTGGGAGAAATGGCTCAAACAGATGGTCTGGCTGAACAGATGGGCTTTCAGGAATTGGCGCTGCATTCAGAAAATGCAATGGCTAGTAAAGCACCGATTTCACAGTCTAGCCCAACTATCAGTATGGGAATTGTTCCGGAAGATAATAGCTATAAACTACTAATACCGTGTCCCATGGATGACCTTATAAATCCACAAATAGATAGTATCGCTGTTTCTGAGAAAAACAATTCAATAAACAAAGATATTCTGGCTCTCCCGCCCAAAACGCCTGATAACACGGACAAATTCTACTCACTTACAGATGAATCTGAAATCTCGGCTGGAAGTATATCCATTGCTAGCGAAGATGGAAGCCAAAATTGGGGTAGTAGCACAGACTCAGAATTATTTGTGAAAGCCTCCACGCAGGGGAAAAAATTCTTGAAAAAAAAACCCAGTCGACATAAGAAATCTGAGATTTCAGATCAGGGTAGCTTGATGGATCTCAGATGGGATTATTCGGCCTCTCAATTATCAGCTCTGACAGAGTCAACAATGTGCTCAAGAGAGAACTATACACCTCCAGGAAACACTGCTGAGGGGCTAATGCATCTAAAGGGAGCCCACTTTGACAGAAGTGCTACAATCCATTAAGAGTTTTCAAGAGGAGGTCAAGGCTGATAGTCGAAGATCGCGTGTCGCAACGCAGAAACTCCAAGGCACCATAAGGAAAGTGGGTAAGACGTGCAACGAAATTGCAGATCGTATGGCTTCAGTTGAGGTACGCACCGAAAACCTTGAGAAAGACACTGCTATCTTGAAAACACAAGGATTGGAACATGATGGCATTGTCAAAGATCTTATGCTCAAAGTTGAGGAGCAAGAAAATCGACTACGTCGCAACAATCTACGCGTTCTTGGCATCCCGGAGGGAGCGGAGGGGAATGACCCTAAGGCTTTCATGATTAAACTTTTTAAAGGAGCCTTCCCGGATTTACATTCTTGGGATTGGGATAAAGAACTACAGAGAGTTCATCGCTTTCCGTTTACACTCTCCAAACGATCTACCTCTTCCTCCTCTTCACAATACCCACGAGTTATGTTGATCTATTTTGGTAATTTTCTCCTCCGAGAGCTGCTCTATGATCTTGCAAGGCCTGCAAACAAAAAAGAATTTAATGGCATTACCTTTTTCACTCGGCCTGACTTTGCTCATGCTACTGTGGAGCGCAGATGGAGGATATGAGAACTCTTTGCGCCATTTCAACAACTGGGTGCTACAGTCTATCTTCAGAATCCTGCACGCCTAAAAATTATATTTAAGGGGGTTACACGTAGCTTTGCCTCCGAAATACAGGCTCAAGAGTATTTGCAAGAGATTACAAGCAAGAAATAAGATAAAATGAGACGAAAAGGGAAAGAAGTGAAGGGAGAGGAGGGAAGGAGGGGGAGGGGGAGGGAGAGGGAGAAAAAGAGAAAAGGAATTTTTAGACACAATAAGAGTTATGAGGAATTCTCTCACTAGGCAATGTGGATATCGGATATAGGTTTTGATTTTTGATGTTATCTCCTTCTGGGCGGTCTTTTCATCTTTCTCTCCTTTTCTCTAAAAATGTATACTTTAAGGAAATTGTGGTTTTCTTTAAGAGCATGTTTGTTAAGGTGAAGAAAGCAAAGAGGGGCATTACTCTGAATCCTACAGGATAATAAATAAAAAAAAAAAAAAAAGGGTGAAGGTCCGGGTCACGGGGGGTATGGGTCGCGATTACTCAGACTTCATTAACCTCAGTGATAGGTGGGGGAGGGCGGGTTGGACTCAGGTTGGGTTAGGGTTAAGGGGGAAGGAGGGAAGGGGTTGGTACTCTGGGAGTTGGTGTTGGATATTTTTGATGTTTTTTTATTTATGGCTACTGACGGTTAGCAGTAATGAGTAAGCTGCGTATAGCGACAATTAATATTTGTGGCCTCAATGATGTCAAAAACGACGGAACACTGCTGTAGGGCTACGATTGTTGAAAGCTGATGTTATCTGCATGCAGGAAACGCATATAGAAAGAACACAGATACATTTGCTGGAAACACTTGGTTACACATTGGTGGGGGCCACGACTCAGAATTTAAAAATGCGGGGGGTAGCAATCCTGACATCCAATCGCGCCATCCAATTTACTCGTACAATTGCTGATCAGAACGGGCGATGGGTTATTACAGAATGTCGCAGGGATAATGGGGATCCATTCACAATTTGTACCATTTATGGTAGCACTCTAGATGATCCAACTGTATTTGATTATATTAACAACGAATTAGCTGCTTGGCCGATACCCATAATTTTATGTGGAGATTTAAATATAAATTTGCCTGCTAGCCAAAATATCGCCCTTGATAATGGGTGGATCTATAACGGTCGAAAATCTAAGGTTTTTAGAGCCCTGAGGACTCTATGCTGTGAACAAGCACTTGTTGATGTCTGGAATTGGCAGAATCCCATGGACCCGGGTTTTACATATTTTTCATTTCCACATAAAAAACATGCAAGATTAGATTTTTTTTTTTTGTATCACGTACTATACTTTATGCGTGTGTGATCGAGAAAGCCCCACGTATATTGGCTGACCATAATCCTTTAATAATAGAACTTATGGGATGGGGCTTTGGAAAGACGGGTAAATCTAATTGGAGCTTTGAACGCTCGTTACTGTTGAATGAGGAATACTGCGAGCATATTAGGAAGTGGATACCCCAATTTTTCAAGGAGAATATTGGCAGTGCTGGGCTGGACATAGTCTGGGACACATTTAAAGCTGGTATACGGGGCGAGACATTGAGCTTTTCGCTAGCTATGAATAAAGAAAGGATACAGCTGGTTAAGGATAGGCAATGTAGATTGGCCACCGCAGAAGAAGATTTGATTTTGGTACTCCAGCAGGGCGGTGATCCCGCAGAAGCACATTTGAAAGTGATGTTAGCTAGGTCAATAATTCTTGAGACGATAGCCAAGAAAGCTGCAGATAGGCTAGTCATGTGGCGTGAGAAGGCATATGAATGTAGCGAACAGGTAGGGCATCATCTAGCAGTCAGAGCAAGACAAAGAATAACTCGGAACACAATAGCTGAGATTAATGATCCTGTTAAAGGGAGAACTTTAGATCCAGAGGGTATTCGTAGGGTATTTTATTCCTATTATAAAAATCTGTATCATGAGGATACTCCTGAACATCTGGGTAATGTTACTTCATATCTTAAGCAAAGTCCAGTGGCACATATTTCACAAGAGGAACAGCAGCAACTCGAGGAACTCCCTCAGTGGTTGGATGTTCTACTTTGTATTAATAGTCTTCCCAGCGGTAAAGCCACAGGTTTAGATAACATACCCTTAGAGTTTTATAAAAAGTTTGCTACACAACTGAAAGAATGGATGCTACAGATAATAGTGCATGTATTTGAAGGAGGCAATCCACCGCAATCCTGAACACAGGCTAAAATTATCGTTTTTCTTAAAAAACATAAATCACCATTAGAACCTGGTTCTTATCGCCCCATTACGTTGATCAATGTTGACAGTAAAATCTATTCTAAAATTCTTGCTACTCGTTTAGCAGCAGTTATTCATAAGGTTGTTTCACCTCGCCAACATGGTTTTATACCAGGACGTGGCACGACTGATCACATTAGAAGGGTTATTTCACTATTTGACGCCGCTAATGTTACCGGCGAGCCAACAGCACTTATATTGCTGGACGCTGAAAAAGCCTTTGATAGGGTCTCCTGGTTTTATCTCTGGGAGACCCTGTCAAAGGTCGAATAGGTAAAAAGCTAACACTTGCTTTTAAGATGCTTTATTTCCATCCCAGTGCGAAACTCTTCATAAATGGTGCTTTTACGGACCCATTTGAAATAACTAGGGTACCCGGCAGGGTTGCCCGGAGTTCTCCGCTGCTGTTTGCACTGTATATAGACCCCTTTCTGCGACAATTGGAAAATAACGGGAGTATTAGATCTATCGTATCTAGGGGTGGGAAAACCAAAACTTTGGCTTACGCTGACGATATCGCGATAGTTACCCCTGATCCTGAAGCAGCTATAGTTGAGCTAGAAGCGGCGGCGGTGAGATTTGGGCAGCTCTCGGGGTATTCTCTTAATAGTACTAAAACTCAAATAATCTGTAAAAATGTTATTATGGTTAATAACACTAGGCAAGTTGAAAAAGCTACATACCTTGGAGTGGATATTCTAGCTAACGTTGATAAAATTGTTGATGATAATATGGATCCTCTGATCGCTAAAACAAAAATTGAATTAATGAGGTTACACAACTTACACTTATCAATCATCGGCAGATGTAATATAATTAAAATGATTTTTTCCCCAAATTTTTGTATTTCTTAAGGGCAATTCCTCTAGAATTTTCCAATATCTGTCTGAAAAAAATTGAAGATTTGTTTTCCCGCTTTATCTGGGCATATGAAAAGCCTAGGAGAGCATATAAATTTCTATCTTTATCTAAAAATAGGGGAGGGCTGGCTTTACCAAATATAAGATTATATTATTGGGCCACTACCTTATTATCTAATATAACTTTGATTTCGGAACAACCAAAAGATAGTAATATGGAGGAAATACCAACACCTATAGAACTCATAATGGGCATAGATGCGTGGGGTTGGCTTTGGAGGTATGTGAATGATAGTTACTACAAAAAGGTTCGTTTTAAATCATTAATTGGCGGGTATAGGATCATGAGACTGACCCGGAAATTGTTAGGACTGGGCCGCTTGAGTCACTACACGCCGATTAGTAATAATCCTAATTTACCGGAAATCTTTAAGGGCCCTATTATTAAAAAATGGTGTGATGTCGGACTATCTAAACTCGGCGATTTCTACTCTTTAATTGATATAGTCAGCTTTGATAATCTTAAAGAGACATATAATCTAGACTGGAGAGATTTTTATAAATATCTCCAAATCCGAGATTTTTTATCTAAAAAAGGAGGTGGCCCAAGCGGCTTTACTAATAATTTTATGATAGATAGACTAAGAAGAAATGGATTGCTCTCTATTAGGGATGTGTATAGCTTTTTTAACTCATTAATGCCAGATGATATGGAGGTACGAGCAACAAAATGGAAAATAGAAATCGGCATGCAGGAAAACTTATTTTTTCATTCAATTAAACTGGCGCAGAAAGTCTTAATCCCAGCTCGGCTCCAGGCACAATATTATAAATCCTGTTTCTCACTTTATTATACTCCCAAAAAAATCTCTAAGTGGGGGACGGGTAAAGGAATTTTGTGTCCTAGATGTGCAATATATCAGGCGGATTTAGATCATATGTTTTGCTCGTGTAATTCATTAAGTAACTTGAAACAGGAAATCTCTAACTTTTTTTAAAGAAATACTGGGGGTTGGTTATCCTCTCTCCTCGTCTCTGATTGGACTTGGTGTAGACTCTCAAATACAAGGTCAGCAAGGAGAAGAACTTATGTTCATCGGTATGGCGATACTACGATTATGCCTGGCCTCGGCGTGGCTGGACCCAAACCCCCCTGTCTATCATCAATGGTTTTCTCGGTTGCTGGCAAACTAAAATTTTGAGAGGGCTATATATGCAAAAAGGGGAGTGCGGGCCAGATCCAAAGGGTTAAAAATTTGGGCACCACTAACTACATGGCTTGAGAAATTCATCAACTAAGTGTAAGAGTCCAACTCCTTGTGGGTGGGATGGGAGGGGTGAAGAGCTGTCGGGGTGGGGGGGTAGGTGGACTAAAAGGATAAAATGTGCATAATAATAATTCTGGTACTTTATCTCTCTTTTCAACTTTTCCATTTCTTTTATATATGTGATAATTTCTTGACAATGATTTGTATTGATTATTGATTGTTTGTATATATGTGAGTGTTTATTATGCGCAAAAAAAAAAAAAAAAAAAGATTTGATGTGTTTGATAAATCTACAAGATGCTTACTTCCACATTCCAATGTCTGTAAAGCATCGAAAATGTCTTCGATTTAAAGTAGGATCTTGACACTGTCAATGCAAAGTACTACCATTTGGGCCTAAAATCAGATCTATGGATGTTGGCCAAATGTATGGCCGTAGTCGCAGCTCACTTAACGAAACAAAAACTCTTGGCCTATCCTTACCTGGACGATTGGCTAATAAAGAGCATGTCACCAGCCGAGACAAAGAAATATTGCCAACTTTGAATCAATATGTTAACCATTCTGTGTCTCCAGGTCAACCTCCAGAAGTCTAGAACTTGTTCGGTCCAAAAGCTGCAATATCTGGGAGCAGTAATGGATACCCAATCCACAAAAGTGTATCTATCAATCAATCTGAAGTGTCGGAATCTCCTACATGTTCGCTATCCATCAGCAAAACAGATTGCATCTCTACTAGGCTCAATGGCTTCTTGAATCTTTCTAGTTCCTCATGCAAGACTTCACGAGACCTCTACAGCAATGTCTAGAAGACTAGTTGAATCTGATCTGGAACCGCTGGGAAGACCAACTAAAGTTTTCACAGCCTGCAATTCAATCTCTACAATGGTCGACTCAACCGAAGAACCTTTTGGTAGGAGTTTCTTTCCATCAGGGTCTGCCAACTCAAACATTTGTCACGGGTGCTTCTCTCCAGGGATGTGGTGCTTATATGGGTCACTTGCAATGCCAAGGATTTTGGTCGGACAAGGAAAAGACTTAACAAATCAATATGCTGCAATTGAGAGCAGTTCATTTTGGCCCTCAAATCTTTTCTCCCATCAATAACAACAACCTCCCTTCTTGTTCAAACCGACAACACAACAACAATGGATTCCCTGAACAAGCAAGGAGGGACTCACTCTCGCCCTCTATCTCTCGAAGCACAAGCCATATAGAAATGGTTAGTAGCCAGAAACCTAGCCATAACAGCTGTTCCTCTTCCAGAGGTTCAAAATATCCAAGCAGACTGTCGTGTTTTTCAGGAAAATCACGACTGGATCCTAAACGACAAAGTCTGTTGAAACAATTTCGAAGAGTGGAGATATCCGCAAATAGAGTTGTTTGCAGATGCAAACAACAAAAAGTGCAGAGACTATGCATCCAGATTCTTCCTACCAAGGTCTAAAGGGAATGCCCTTTTGATAAATTGGTCAGGGAAATTTCTCTACGCATTTCCTCCAGTTCCTCTCATATGACAGTAATCATCAAACTCTACAGGTCCAAGACCTTCTTCACCTTCTTCACCTTTCACCTTTCCGAACGGCCTTCGGACCTTCTTCACCTTTCCGAACGGCCACACAAGAGATTGCCATGCATACAGGATCATTTCTACAAGTTCGGAGGACAGATACTGCATCCCAACCTTCCATCGCTGAACTTGACAGATTTGCTCCTGAATTCCTCCAATATGGACATTTAGTCCGGCCATGAGATTGCATGGACACTTTAAGGGAGGGTAAAAGACCTTTCACAAGAAAATCATATGCTTTTGAGTGAAAGAGGTTTTACTTATGGTGCATTCAATACAAGCACAATCCAGTCTTGTGCCAAGAAGAAGTGGTTATACCCTATCTTCTTCGGCTAGCTAAGTCTGGGTTACAGTTTTCTTCTATTGAGGTGCTTCTTGCGGCCATAACAGCCTATACAAATGCTCTATCACAAATGTCTCTCTTTAAAATTCCAATAATCAAGGACTTCTTAGAAGAGCTTTAAAAAATATTCCCTCCGATTAGGTCACCGCCCTTTCCGTGGGAACGTAACATTGTTCTCTCCAAATTAAGGGGTCCCCCGTTTGAACCTATTCATAAAGTCTCTTTACAGCATCTGCCAGGGAAAGCGGCTTTCCTAGTGGCCATCATTTTAGTACGCAGAGTCAGTAAAATCCAAGCATTATGCTCTCAGAACCATATACAGTTTTTCAAGCTTCATTCCTAAGGTAGTTTCTGACTTCTGTATAAACCAAAACATCTCATTACCAACCTTTTTCCAGAGTCTGCATACTCCAGCAAAAAGGTCTTTACACTGTTGTGATGTCAAAAGAGTGCTGAAGTTCTACCCAGACAGAATCAAACTCATAAGAAAATCAGATCACCTCTTCCTTAATTATGACCCAGTGAGAACAGGTTTGGCATCATCAAAACCGACCTTCTCTAGGTGGATAGTTTCTTTATACTTCTCTCATACCAGTTAGCGCAAAGATCGTTGCCTAGTAGACCTAGGGCAAATTCTACAAGGGGAAAAGCTGTAACTGCAGTTTCCATTTCAGAAATATGCAGAGCCGCCACATGGAGATCTGTACATATCTTTACTAGGCATTATTGTCTAGATTCAGACTCCAAATCGGATACCCAAGAAATACAGGCTTCTTTGAGGAATCTTTTTGGGTAGTTGTTGGAGCTGCTGTTATTTTATGTCTGCTTCTTGTGGAATCGGCTTGCTATTCCATTATTCCATTTGTGCTTATGACTATTGATGGGGATCCCATGGAAGAGAAGGAAAGTTGCTTACCTTTAATCCTAGCTTTCTTCCAGGGGAATTCTTAGCAAAGTCATAAGCAACCTTCCCACCTCCTCTGATAGGAACTATTACAGCTCTCAACAAATACTTCACCCAGGATTTCTAATCACCGTAGAAATGACCAGACCTAACTGTCACCTGTGAGAGATGATGGGATACAGGGGGTACTGTGAGGTTCTTAAAGGCACAGTGCCAGTTTTCTATTTTTATGGCAGCCTATGGGCTAACCATGTTGCATATTCCCTATCTTTTTAATAAAGATTTGTGAAAGATTTTCTATGGTCATTTTTTTAAATGACATATTCCTATGTGATTGGATTCTTTTTTTAAATGGAAACTCAATGTAATCTGGCCATTTTTAGCCTCTCTTGAGACTGCAGAATATATATATATATATATATATATATTATATAATATATTTTTTTTTCCCCTACTGGCGGTTGCCAGTAGGTGGTTACAGTAGGACCTAGTTTCCATAGGAAAACAATTTTTTGTTTTGCAAAGAACTTTGACGCGTTTGATGAATCTTCACAAAATTTTCCAAACTAGTGTGCCAGTCACTTCAGCTGCTGTCTGAAAGTTTCCGGGTGACTGGCAAAGCGGGGGCCGAGAAAAAGGAGAGGGTGTCCCAAAATGCGTTTTCCTCATGCAATTTCCCATAGGGATATTACACACGACTACAACCTGAACTGTTGAACAGAATTACACCCTCTGGAACCGTGCAGCAGTAAAAAATAAAAATACACCCACTCACAGACTCACTCACAAACCAAATTACACCCGCATTCACTCAGACCCACTCACCCACACAACCACATCCATGCCCACTCAGAGACCCAGAAAACCACTCATACACCCACTCACAGATCCACACATGCACTCAGACATCCACGTACACACCCGCTCAGAAACCCAGAAAACTATTCACACAGCCACTTACTCACTCATAAAGCCACTGACACACCCACTCAGAGAACTACTCAAACACCCACTCACAGACCCACAGAGGCACTCGCACACCTACTCACAGACCCACACATGCAGTCACACACCCACACATCCACTCACACACCCACACAGCCAGTCACATGCACAGATACACCCTCCACACATTCACACATTCACACACACCCAGGTTACAAAATAGTTAGGAAATAGCATTAAAAATCCGTAGCAATACACTGGAAAAACCAAAGGTTACTGGAACGTTATAGTTAAGTTCAGATTTAAACACACAAAACCATTGAATTCAGCAGTAATAGGTATCTCAAATAACTATAATTCGTGCCCTAAGGTAACTATTACTCACCCTCACCATGCACTGTTAATTACCCCACGTTAATCACCCATGACATCTTCTATGATATCATTGATAATATCACTGCAACATTTGCAGTGAGATTATTGATGAGAAAACTGTGCATGGCGGGGGCCTGAGTTATAGTTCCCTTAGGGCACGGCCTCCCTGTAACCTTTGTTTTTTTGTGAATTTCTAAGGTTTTTAAAATTCTGTTTCCTAAATATAACGTCCCTACATACATAAAACATTTTTAAGAAGTCCTCCGGAATCCCGAACATGGGCAGGACTATTCAGTGCTTATTATTTTGATGAGGATTTCCATGGAAGAGAACTAGGATTTTATAGGCAAGCAACTTTTCCTTACCTGTGTTTGCATGTTCTTCCACATAAAAACCTGACTTGTAAGCTTTGCCAATACCTGTTTATTTTAATGTTTTTCCGAATCAAGTATTTTGTAAAAATGTTGCGAGGATCCTGCACGTCTGCAGAGATGCTATATTGTTTATGGATTCATAATGTTTGTGATGGTGCAAACTTCTGTTTGCAATGTAACAAAACCTGCTCTCCGTTAGGCAAGCTGCAAAGTTAAGTTAGTCTATAATGTTTCACTTGTGCAAAATGTTTTTAACACGGCCTGTGATCTTAGATTTCAGAAGGAATGTTGGCATTAGAGGACTATTTGAGCTGCATGTATTAAGGTTTCAAACCATGAGTGAGAGTTATGTTTTTATTTTACAGGACTCTAAAGTTACATTACTATTTAATTTAATACGCATAATGTTTGCCAAAAATATACTTTAACGGAATTACTTGAAATTGTTTCAGAACCGTTCAGATGTTCAGTGCCAACATAGATGGCAGAAAGTTTTAAACCCAGAATTAATAAAAGGACCATGGACGAAAGAGGAAGATCAAAGGGTAATTTCAACAGTTTTGTGCTTTTGTTTGTTTGATAATATTTGCATAGAGGGGGTACAGCATTGAAATTACATTGTTTTTTTAATTTTGAGTGAGGTGGTAAAAATTCAACCTGCAGTTTTTTAGGTTGAGCCTAGAGTAGCGCGCAAGCGCTGCTTCTGGCGAAGCATTATGTAGGGGGTTTTCAAAGCTGACCAGACGCTCGTGCGTCATGGCCTTTTTCGGGCGGTTACCCGCGCGGCCGACATCTGTTTCCCATTATCGTACCCAGACGCGGGCGCGATGGTTGGAAACACATGCCGGGAAAGGCCATGACGCACGAGCGTGTGGTCAGCTGAGCAAGCTGCCACGCTCGCTCGCCCCCGCTCCTCCATTGTTGTCCTTGTTTCAACCAAGGCGTTACCGTTTCTTAGCAACCGCTAGTCCTAAACGTGTACCGAGCGTGCCCCTTACGTATCTCCTCTAGAAGCTATAATGGAGTCGTAGTTTGTAAGCTTTCTGTCTCCTTATTACTGCCTGGAATAAAATGATAAAATAAAACACCATATCCCATCAGCCTACACGACAGGCTGAGTCAGGGTGTGACTAAACGTAGCGTGTGCAGGAAGCTAGACACAGGTAGGGCGCGGGGCGCGCCGGCAGCGTAGAGTCTGTCGGGAGTTGTAGTATTTGGGCTCGCGTTACCTCTTCGTCGATCAAATGACCCCAAACGAGCAGGACTCGGTTTCCCGGCAGGTGCCTTGCTGTCAAGGCCGGGTCTCATTTGAAAGGGGAAACTGGGGCTGAGTATTCGAGTGGGCACCGAAAGCAGGTGAGTCTTGGGGGCAATGAAAGGGGTTGTGTGATTTTACTGAAGCGAGCGGAGCTCTGGGAGCTGTAGTTTGCAGAGGAGGACTCAGCAGGCATTGCCATTGTGCTTTGTGGGCAAAGGACGCCAGTGCCTAAAACTGAGGGTGAAGATATTTTTGTTATCCTGAGATACCAGGGGATTCATTATTGTGCCACACGCCGGGTGGGGAGCGGGAGGATCCCAGCATTATTAGTATACACGTGGACTTCGTTAAGTGTGCCAGTATCAACAGGACCACGAGCACTATTGTCTTGAAGGGAATTTAAGCACAAGGGAAATAACCGTCAACCTCCCAAAGACACCGTCAAGGAAACGTGTACCCCATTTTATTCTTCATCGTAACGTCAGCTCTAGCTCATTTCTATAAACAAAAGTGCGTGCATGCATGCCAATAGACCCGACGCAGGCGGGAGACTCCCGATTTTTGAAGCAAAAAATGGCTTACAATTGTCTGTTTCCCGTCTGAAATTCCCTTTGTTTCAATAGAAGTCAGTGGGGGAAATACAACCTCCTGATTATTTTGTTAAAATCTCCTTCTTGCCTCTTCTAAAATGTTGGCATCATGCGCCATGCTGTGTGACCGTTTTCCCCTTAGTCAAGCTATGCGTAGCAATGTTCCTTCGGCTACAGGGCATAAACAAGCATTGGCATAGCCAATAGGTCTCGCCTTTGGGACCTTATAAGTATTTAGTTATGCAGCACAATATCCTTGGTGCAACAACATCAACTGTTGCATGGCTAAACACTTATAAGGTCCCAAAGGCGAGACCTATTGGCTATGCCAATGCTTGTTTGTTTTGCTCCCATTATAAAGCAATGGGCTAAAACTTTGCTTTGAGGATGCCAAACCGGTACAGGAGCCTTTTCCTACTTGGAATATGCCTGTGACAGAAATGTCTCAATGCGGAAAGCCGAGGGAATGTGTGTGTTAGTGTTCTTTCTTTTTCTTGTGACCAGTGAGGACTGCACAATTAAGCACACATTTTTTTAACAGCCCTTGGAGATGCCAGACTGTTGTTTTTCTGAAAAATATACACAATATACATAGAGAGACTTTTGGTCAGCAGGCTTCATCCACTCGTTGGTTAAATAGTCATTCACATTTTGCTTATGCCCACAACGGCATTCAGCACGGCGCAAATGGTCAGCACACTTTACCTGGTTGCGCCCTTCACTTTGAGTGACTGTAGAAAGCCTGTGAAAAATGATGACATCCAATTAAAAATAGTACTTTTCTTTTCATTGACAAAGCTGGTTCTAAGTGTGCTTTTTGATTTATTTTTCATTTTAAAATTCAGACCCCTTTTCAGAAGACCACGGTACATTCAGGGGATACTGGGCCAAACCGTGGTGGTTGAGGCCTTTTACTCCTGATGTCCCGGGGCCCAACCTACTGTGGATCCTGAGCACCTGGTCGCAGCTTTATGAAGTGCCAACTGTAACCTCATGGTCTCTGCTAGGCTCAACTCACCCAAGGGTGTATTCCTGAAAATGGTGACAGTGATACCCTAGTAAACGAGGTTATGTATACACCTGTGGGATCCTAGAAACGAAAGTTGGTGAGCGCATTGGTGAAACTCTGAAATGCATGAGCGGAGTCACATTCAGCGTGTGTCTGTGATATATCTGTGCTAAGTGGATCCTAGAGCCTGAATCTACTGCGCTGTGTTCTTGAGTTCCAACCATGGTTCTCTCCCCAGAGTCAACTACAGCCTCATCCCTTTCACCTAGTATCACAAACTGGTCCCTAATGAAATGATCAAGGACCTCTGTCCCTACTCCTGGGTATCCTCCACCCTCTTTCCTTACATAAATCCTTCATCTCATCTATGGACATGGTGCTGAGGTCAGTTCCCAACTCTGTGTTCTCCATTGCCTATGTGTGTCACCTTTATGCATAGAAGAATAAAAAGCTAGACTTATTGCAGTACTGGCTTAGATTGGAAATGGCCAATGCCACCTTTGCATCTTGGCTCCTACACGTTAAGTGCCCCACCTCTTACCGCCGGTTGTCAGAAACTGTTTCAGCGGGCCGATGAGCATGCAGGGTCTGCTGGGCCCAACAGTAGTGGTTGAGGCCTTTTACTCCTGATGCCATGAGGCCCGACCTACTGTGGATCCTGACCAACTGGTACCCCTTCTGCCCATGACTCTCAGGGGGAGCTGTAGACGAGCAGTCAAGGGCTCTCTTAGGGGGAGTTAAGGGGTGGAGGGAGTGTAGATACAGATTAGTGAACACGATTTATAACTCAAAGTGCACTCAACAATGTCAATAAATCAATGTCCAGTCAAATACTTATTTTTTATGAAAAAGAAGTAATTTATTTCTAACTCTACTCAGTCAAAGAAGTAACAACATTTATAAGCAACAGCACATTCCCCTTCAGGTCAGGGCTCTAGTGTTTCTCTGACAAATCCCCGTCCCACCCTCGTTGTTGCAATGTGGTTTGGGTTATTCCCCATTCACTGGTGGCTGCATCCAGGGAATGCTCACTAGGAGGCCTTATCCAAGAGTTCCTCTTTGACTCCTAGGAATAAGTCAAAAGTGTCTATGGTGTTGCAGCACCTTCAGCAGCGAGTCCCCCGGGGCCCAACAGGCCCTATTAAAGTCTTACCCACTCCTGCAACATGAAAGCCTTCAGTGTCTCTGCCGGTGCCCTGACAGAGGGCACCTGCAATTTATGGTTTTGTTTGGAGAAGTAGGGATTCTTGCAGTACACATGACAGCCCCCGGCAGATGCAGACTCTTTCCCGAGCAGCGCTGCCGGCTTTCCCCAGTGATCGGAGTTATTCCCAGCCTTAATTGATGTGGTAAGTCTGTCTTCCCCACACAGGAGAGGGTGTGTAAGGGTTGATCTTGGGCTCCAGACCGGAGCCCTGCAATGCCCCATCGTTGTCCTAAAGTCCTGAGGGTTGGTCAGGGCAGATCTTGATGAGTGGGCTCGACCCGCCAGTCGCAGTCCCTATTCTTCCTGGCAACAGACCTAACTTTTGGCGAACACTTTACTAGCAGCTTCTTGTGGCATAAGGGTTTGTTCCGGTACTTGTGGACAAACAGCAGACTCATCCGGTGCCATCACTCTCACCATGGCGGCCCCTCCTGCCACACGGGGTTGCTGCTAAGGCACACACAAGTCTTGGTGCTCTTGTCGGCACGATGACTTCAACGGTGGCCCCCCTCTGGCATCCGGGGTCACCGCAACGAGGCGGTACGGGCTTGGTGCTCCCTGCGCTGTGCTCGATGCATGGCTTAGTCTATGACTGCCCTCTCCCAGCGTATGGGGGTTGCCAAATCACTCTTGCACATGAGCAATGACCCGATCGGTGCACAGCTATAACCTCACACCCTGCACAGGGAGTCCTCTCAGTAGGGCTCCCCACTGGACCTTGCGCTCTCCAACGCTCTTCTCTTCCTCACAGGGCACATTGATCTTGGCAAGTAGGCAGGCGCTGGTGCTCCATCGCTCCAGGGTAGGTGGTTTTTGTGTCCCTGGGTGATGTCCCCTCACCCAGCAGGGAGACTAGCAGCCCTTGGCTTGCAGTCCTGTTCACAGCCAGAAGTCTTGTAGAGCGTCCCCTTCTCACACCGCCCCTGTGGATGCTTGACAGATGCCACATTTTGGGATCTTAACATCCCCTTCTTATAGTCCTTTTCCAGACACCAAATGTGATGTAGGGTCTGAGTCTTTGAAGTTTTATGTCGGGGTTCTGCTTCTTTTGAAGTGTACACTTTTCTCGCTCTTTTCTCTTGAAAGGCTGTCTGTCACAGCAGGAGAGACTCCAAAGCCGAGAATCCAAAGCACAGGCCATGGGAGTGACTAGAGTTCACACCCACAGGGCAATTAAAGAAACGGGCCCCCACTATCTGAGAAAAAGACTCCGCAAATACCATCAGACGAGGATTCTGAGATCTAATCACCAAGTACTTCTTGTTACTCCCCGTTTCAAAAAAGCCAGATTAGGTGGCCGGTCTTTTACGGTAAGAACTGCCCATCTTTGGAACTCCTTACCCGAGTTCATAAGGAAGGCCAATTCGGAATCTGCCTTCCGCAAACTCCTAAAAACCTGTTTTTTTTAGCCTCCCCAACACCTGTAACTCTTGGCAGTCTGCTTCCGCCTTCTGTTCTCCGCAATTGGCACCGGGACACCTCCGTTGGAGGTAGCTGTGCGCTCTACAAACTTCAAATAAATAAATAAATAAATATGTGAATCAAAAGTTTAATTCTGGGCTCCCAGCCCCATCTCCTTCCTGAGAAGTCTCCAGGCCCCCTTTTTATGATCTAGCACTGAATCAAAGAGCACCCTTTTGAAGTGTAAAGGGGGAGTCTCTCTCGCGCTCTCTCTCTCTCTCTCTCTAGCTCTCTCCCCCTCTTTCCTCCCCTCTCTCCCTCTCTTTCCTCCCCTCTCTCCCTTTCCTCCTCTCTCTCCCTTTCCTCCCCTCTCTCCCTTTCCTCCCCTCTCTCCCTCTCATCCCCTCTCTCCCTCCCCTCCCCCTCTTCCAACCCCCTCTCTCCCTCTTCCTCCATTGTGTCCCACCCAGCTCACCGGAATGCAGCAATACACAAATCTGTCTGTGGGTTTTCCTCTACTCATGTCTACTCCAGGCAAGCCTAGGCTTCCGAAAATGGAACCCAGGGTCCTCCATGTAATGGCCCTAAGCAGGCATACTTGCACTTAGTGCACATACACAGCGCATACACACTGTCCAGTACTGTCACTTCCAGGTATTGTGCTTCCCCGACTCACCATACATCCAGTGTCCACAATCACTCTGTGTGCACTGTACCCTTTCTATGTTCTGCAATGGTGTGTTATTTAAAAAAACGCACACACACTCACCATGCTCTTGCTGCACAACACTTTACCCTTCATGTATTGTGGACCTAGCACATTCTTTCATTGCGCACACACTGCACAGCACCTCTAATGATATATTCCTTGCAGGCATACATACACTCAGTAGATGCACTAACCATACATGTACTGAACAGCACTGGTCTATCCTGAACTGTACCCTTCCTAGGCACTTATGCATCCAGGGCAAAGTCACTACTCCTGCACTGCTCAGTACAGTACATCTACCTGGTGTAGACCGAGGGTGAGTTAACCACACAGCAGCGGAACTTTTAAAAAGGTGTGTGAGCCTGTAGGCCTCACTCCAGTGACACAGGGTAAAAAGAACCTGTTCACTCCTACTGATCACTACACAGTATGCTACCACCACCGCGCTCCTGCTGCTTAACTCTTGGTGAAGGCAGTAGCCTTCCACCACTATGTAGCGCTTTGGGTGTCTGTCCCGGTCCAACAAGACTGTAATCCATGAGACAGGCCTATGTCATGGCGCACATGCATGATCCGTGTTTGCCTATGACAACATAAATCAGCATTAGGGATCCAGACAACAGTACAATTGGGCACTCATAACAGGGGTACCCATCTTTTACCTTGCAGAGGACTTTTTTGTCCCAGCAAACATATAATATCTTCAGTTTATTTTGCCTGCACTTAGGCTACCCATTGCAGCCATGCATACTACCGACTACCAAGTGCAGACTTGATGCCTACGATGTGGTCATGCCCTGCTCTTTCACACTGTTAGTCAGCAGTTACATCACATCCCAGCCAGGTCACAGGTTGTTCCAAACTGCACAGCTGGGAGGCCTGCGCCCTAAGGCTGTTCAAATGCTCCTGAAAAAAACAATCTCTTGGCACGCTTCCTTGACCAGACCTTGCTGCTAGCCAAGTATATGGTTACCCGGCACTGGTATTCCCCCCCAGCACTCCCCAAATCTCCATGCAGCGCCAATCTGTAATGGTGTGGGCTGACCCACAGGGCAGAGCGCTCAGATAAGAGGCGGTCAAAGGACAGAGGAAAATCCCCCTATCTCAGTGTTGGGATGAACTAGTGTTAGGGTTCCGCACAAGTGTCAGACGATTCCTTCACTCCCTAGACCCAACCTGTAAGACAGTGCCTCCGCCCAGTATCTCTAGCCCAGCTGTGATGGTGCTATCACTGCTAGACCAGTCAGCTGTGCACCAAACCCACATATTACCCTCTACATCCCTTATTTGCCCTCTACTCCATCCGCTATCACTGGGCTCAGAATCAGAGCTGGAGTGCCTAGGACCCTTGATGTCCCACCCACGCAAAACCCCCTGTAGTATGACAATTCACCATACGCATCAATTAGTTTCTTACGCAATCACATAGCCGCATCATTATGCCTTCCACAACCCCTCCTCCCGCCCCCATCCCCCGGTTTTATGTGTTTCTGTTCTGTTTACCTCCTTTACTAATATCTTGGCAAAAACAGGAGAGCTGGCATCCTCTCTCTGGAGTACCTCTGCAGCTTTGCTACCATACTCTTCACTTACTAGACATTAATTATAGCGGAGTCTACTGAAACTACGAGTTCATGTACAATGGCTGAGTTGTACTCTGTTGAAATGTATGTCTTATGCTTTGGAAAACAAATTAGTAAACAATTTTTATTATTCTTGTACCGTTTTATTAAAAACTCATTAAAAGTTTTTTTTTAAAAAGCATTTCTGTATACTTTTTTATTTTCTTAGTTTAATCATTGTTTGGTGTTCCTTAATACTGTCGTTGATTCAGATACATGAGAATAGCCATTTAATTAGTAACTATTTTAAAATGATCTATTGTTTAAAGGGGCCATGTGGCGAATTATGTCACAGTCCATCTCAAAACCCCAGCATAAGTCCTCAAACAAAGCAACATTTTACAGTGTTCATTGTTGGTTACTGCTAGCGTTGCAGGGCTGGATAAAGAGCACTTTTTTTGTTCTCTTCACTAGATGGCCCTTTTAAAAATGAGCTATGTAGTATCCTATTTACGCTATGCTTGGCAATATTTGTGTATTTTTCTCAAAACATTGAAGCTAATTGTAATTTAAAAATGCCACTACAGTATTGTAAGTGACGAGAAAAAATCCTTCAGAAATAGTTTTTAAAGTGCAAAATAAAGAAATTCGAGATTGGAAGACTAATACGGTTTCATTACGGAAGATTACTCCACCCATATCCCATCATATCCTGTGATTGGCAGTTGCACCAGTGCAGTTTTCCTGCTTCTGGACGCATGATCCTGAAGCACTGAGTTTTGTATTTTTGGCATTTTCAACATAAAAACCTTTCCAAACTTGATGTTTCCTTATCTAAGATTATAGTTTAGTCATTTTCTTATAGGCCATATTTTCTACTTTTGACAAAATGCCCTCTTTTTTTTGTGTCAAATATCCATCCTGTAATACATTGAAAGTTGAAAAAGGCCCTCATGATGTCTGCATTAGTTGCCTTTCTGACTCCATTCTAGATGAGGATGGTGAGTTTTGTGTCAAGATGCCCAGAACTCTCAAGGTCTGAGAAAAGATCAGCCATCATGCAAAAGGGGAAGACCTAAAGTGACATGAAAACATCCCTGTGAGATGCAAGGAGCATGGAGAAGGGGATTTTTCTATCTTACCTACCAATGCTGTTTCTGATGACAACCACCCTGTCCCCTTCCAGAAAGAGATCCAAGAAGAGATCAGAGCATCATGGATTGTGCCGTTCCCGGTCGGCTCCGAGATCCATGATGATAACAGTTACAGGTAGCTGCTTGTGTGCAGTCAGTAGCTGGTGTTTTGTCATGCCAGTAGACCAGGAAGAGACCAAGACCCTCAACATTAAAGTATCTCATAATGCCAAAGCATGCAATCTCAAAGCATTGTTTGTCAAGTAAATCTTTGCATCTGTTGACATCATGGCTTAAAAGCTCAAACCAAGGAACATGCTTTCCTCTCCTCTGCAGGTGAGTTGACCTCTGATAGGGGCTCCATCATGTCCCTCAGACCTTTGTCTACTGTTGCACCTTTGGTGATACGAGTTGTTACTGTTGCACCACCACCTGCGATGCCAAAGTGTAGGACTCCAGCATTTCCATTTAGAAAGTTGCAGCTCCTAGACAGTCTCACAATCGTGACAAATACTGCTGCTATTGGTCAACTTTCCACAGGTCCAGACAGTCACATAAACAAATGCATACTCCACATAGTCATCACACGTCTTGAAGGTATTACACTTCTCAGAGGGTTTGCACACTGCAGCCAGTCTATATGCCTCTCTTCTCTGGCAATACTCTTTTTGGGTTGCACATGGATGAAGAAATGCACCTAACAAAGTCTCAGGTGGAGCCTCTGAAAGCTGTTGATGTCTAAATGAAAAATAACACACAAAAAACAATATTTATCCAATGAGCGCTGCTTCTACCAGCAGAGGATTTATTACCCTTGGAGGTGTCAGCAGTAAAGGTATCAACATCACCGGCTGATGAGGGGCTGTGGGGAACCATCTTGCAGTAAAGCAGTGATGCTTGTCATTCCCCTCCTTCGTATAACACTCTTGTATCAGGAAAAATCACAGAACATTTAAAAGGTAAATTATCGTAAAAACTAAGTGGGCGCTGAAAATTGTGCAAAATGGATATTGTCTTAGATTCAGGTCACCGACCTCAGCCATACCTCTAAAGAAGTTACCCAAATACCAAAAGGAAGAGCTTTAAAGGGAGGTAAACCTCCTGCTACAAATGGAAGCAGTGGCAAGAGTCCCCAAAAAGGAAAGCATATTTATTCCTGTTTCTGTTTTGAAAAAAGGGACCCATGCTGAAATTCATACTTGTTTTTAATCTCAAAATAAAACATACGTGGATCAGAAACAAAAAATTCAGGATGTTGGCTTTCCACCAGATATTGCTGCGTATCATCCTTTTGATTATATTTCCTGGCTCCCAGAGTTCTGGATATAACCATCGCTCTACAGAGAAAGGTATCTAATACTAATCTAAGACATTTGTGTCCTGTGATTCAATGAGTAATGTAATACGTAAATGCCATGCCATGGGAGTTGTACCACAATAAATCCTCAGCTCCAGGATGGAAGCTAGATGTATGCTGTAGTTTTCAGGATGCATATTTCTACATTTTAGTTGTGGTGAAACATTAAAGTTCCTGGTCGGCAATAGCCACTACCAATATAAAATTCTACTATTGGGACTGAAATCTATATGACCTCTAACAGCACAGAACCCTAAAATCAGCCTCAAAGGCATTTTCAAAATGCATGTCAATGGCACATTTGAGGAGAAAATTGATAACCATATATCTGTATCTTGACCAATGACTGATCAAGGTGTCGACTCCACTGCTTAGCAGGTAAAACAACATTTTTGTCAAATAGTTTGCACTCCAAATCCTTGAATTATGGATAAGTCATGCTAAGTGTACCCCAATATCAATGTGATCCATTCATTGTCTGGGTCTGGTGTTGGATACGTAAAACTCAAGAGCAGTCCCTTCAGGGCATAGGTTGTCTTTTATCTGCCTCAAGTGTTACTAACAACAGACAGTTCATTCCACAGCTAAAACATATAGTGTCTCTCTTTGCAGTATGAATCTCTTATCCTGAATGCTCAACTTCAAACAAGACCTTTAACATTGCCGGGAAGATCAGTGGTGCCAATTCTCAGGCAGCTGGGAAAGACATGACACTCCTTTCATTGGTGCTCAAGTACTTCTTGTGGTAGCCCCTATTAATCAGTCTGCTGCAGGCTGTACCTTCATACCACAACATTCAATTTCAGGCATTAGGCAGGGATGATTTCTCATAGGATAGGGAACACGAGGGCCACTTTCAGGTTCACAGCACTGCCTTACCATATTGGTCTTTTGGAACTCAAGAGTAGGTCACCTAACTCTCAAGTCATTCTCCCTCCTTTCAGGACAAATTCCTTCTTGTTCAGATTGACAATAAAACACGTGTACTTTCTGAACAAGCGAAGGACCTCCAGCTCTATACTATTGTTGCTCATAGTCTAGGCTATCTGGAATTGGTGCATAGACGGGAGCACCAAATCACCATAGGTCTTGTACTAGGCTTTTAGCATGAAGAAATGGATTCCTTCAGAATGTTCAGGAAAACCATGAATGACTCCTAAAAAAAACTTAGTTTTGCAAAACATCCTCCGTGATTGAACTGTCCTCGGATAGGTTCTTTGCAGATTTTGGAAAACAAAATGGCTGACTTTGCCTCCTGGAGTTCGAATGGGCTTTCCCTTTTGATTTAAAGATTAGGGAATTTTTTGTGCTCCGGAAATGGTAATTAACTAATCTGCTTCACTTATCAGAACAGCATCTCATGAGGCGATCTTGCAGGCTTGATCTCTTTTTTACAATTTAAGGACCAGATCTAGCCCCTCAGCCTATCATTTTTTGAACTTGGTGACTTGGCTCCTATACTCTTAATATCTCTATGCCTTGAAATAGAATACATTTTGCATATGATGTATGCAGAAGAACATTGATCCCATCAAGTGTCATGAAAAGGTACTCCATTAGCTTCCCTTCCTGGCCAAGTCTGGGCTGCAATTCTCCATAAAGGAATCTTAATCATCAAGGACTTCGAAGAGGAAATTTAAAAGGTATTTCCCCCTGGCATTAAACTTCTTCTTGGGAATTCAATACAACTCTGAGTTCAAGGGTTTGCTGTGTGTACCGATCCAAAAGGGTTCAATAGAACATCTGTTTTGGAAGACTGCTTTCCTTACAGTTATCACATCGGCTTTTAGGGTCAACCGAATAAAAGTATTGTGCTTCCATAAACCCTACACAGCATTCCCTAATAATAAGATAGTTGTGTTGATGCATCCAGGGGCCTTCACCCTAAAGTAGTGTCAGACTTCCATGTTAAATGGTCCTTTACATTAGCAACTTTTTCCTCAGAACCTTTTTATGCTGCATTTTCTTATGGACACTTCTAACCATAGATTCCTCACATTTTCACAGTGCCAACCTGTATCTAGAACGTTTCCTAGCACTTATTCCCGCATGGTAGTTGGTGGCGCCATCAGACTCTGTGCTGACTTCACATCACCTTGAAAGTGACAGCCCAGAGTTGTATATAGGCACCATCTCTGCATGCTCATGTCTACTTTATTTTTAACATCTTCTGCACCCACTGACGTGGAACGGCAGTGACTGATCTAAAAAGATAACGGTGTGCAAAGCCTAACTTGGGGCCTTTGTTAGACTCCTAAAAGTCCACTCCAGAAAGGGGAGGAGGGCAGTCAGAGATCAATCTGCTGTTAGGTAAGAGTATCCACCAGTAAGAGTATTACCCAAGGTAAGTTACTTGATATTCTGATGGCAGATTCCTCACCTTTTGAAGACAGGCCATGCACCCAGGCCCCATTTCCAGTTACCAAAATAGTCTTTTAAATGTTCTTCCCTCTTGTTCAGCAGCCGATTGAAAGACAAATTTTGCATTCATAGACCATTCAGTATTACAATAATGATTTTCATAATTCTTACTTTGTCTAGAGCCTACTTATATTTCAGTTAGTGTCTAGAGGTGCTGAGTTCAGTATCAAAGTGTGCGTTTGATGGTACAGACGTAACACTCGGTTGGCCATAATGATGCCATAGATGTCAATGACGTGATGTTGTGATATCCCCAATAATCTAACTAAGTATGTCCTACATGATGCCTTCTGTGGCAGGATATGTGATCAGTGATTTGAGTTGGAGTTATTATTGCATTGGCAACCATAATTGGTGAATTTCTGTGCTTTTGACTACAAATTGTTACTGTAACTTCACTTGAAATTGTATTAGTGAATTTCTAAGGTTTTTATAAACTATTGTTTTTCTTATGAGTAACGGCAACCATTACTTTCCTTTACAAACAATTGTAGTGAAATTTTTTTTTTTTTAATGTGATACTGCATCCAGCTTTCACGTTGATATAATGTACTATATACAGTCTTTGGCAATGGAAGTTTGACACAGGATGTGTGTATGTATGCAGCATGTTCTGGGTGCAGGGTCTGCCCTCCATCCAAATCCTGAGCCAGGTCACATGCCACTGCACCCGTTACACACAGATTTCATTCTTTGCCCAGGCCCAGTGCCAGCCTCCATTTCCTCACTGTTTACTGCACTGATATCTGACAAGGAGCATGTTGCAGTTGTGCATCTCCCTAGTCTCCAGGATTGCAAAGCAAATGAGCTGAGAAGACATGTCTTGGAAGAGCATTATTGTGTGCAGAACAACAGTGTCCTGTCAAATGTCTTTGATGCCTGGGGAACTCCACAGATTCTTATTTACCATAGCAAAAAAAAACAAAAAAAACACATCAGCTCATTTTGAGTGCTTTTTCGATGGACTGCTTGAGGGCATTAACCTATGCCTTTTTTCACCCTATGTTTTCCAATGCTGACCCCAACTCAAATCAATCAAGGATGAGTGTGATCATGATTGTTTCAGACCGGGCAAGACAGTGGTGGTATCGGACCTGCTTCACCTGTCACTGCATTCACACCTTTACATATGCACACTACTATTAGTTATTGGATGACTCCTTTGTGATCTCTGCCACACAAAAAGGTGATGGGAGGCATGCTTGCAAATAGTCAAACCATTGGCAATTGTTCGGGTAGCATCCCAACCCATCGTTTTTTGTCCACTGTGCCACTCTAGATAAAGGCCCGTCCTGACCCTGTGAGGTCATGCACCTCATATTTGGGCGGCCCGTCCCCGCTGGCGCGGCTTTGGGCCTCGCAAGTTTGGGAGGGGCCCCTACTGGTTTCCCACCAGTGGGTCTGCCCTTTGTGCCAGTCGGGCCCCTTGGAGCTACAGATGGATCCGGACCGGCGCTGGTCGTGCAACTTTGACTTTCCTCAGCGCCAGTCCCACTGTCGCCGGTGGCGCCATCCCCATTCTTATCGCCAATCCTGACATGTAGCCGAAGGGTAGTCGCCCCACTGAAGCCATTCCCTCCAGGCCGGAGCCTGAGCCCTATTCCTATGGGCTAGGACTTGGGAAAGATTGGGAGTGGCCACTGGACCTTGAAGAATACCAGCTCCTAGACCCTGATATGGACTGGTATGAGGAATTGGCGGCCACCAGTGGACTGGACACCTCCACAGATACTGGCTTGGTCTGTCATACCGTGGCTGCGGAGGAGGGAGACACATTTGCTATGGTGGTGAGGAGGGCAGCCGAGGTCCTGGACCTTCAGTTGCCCTCCGTGGCTGTCAAGACAAACTTCTTGACAGAGGTGCTTCACCTGGAAGTCACCCCATCCGAACCGCATCTCCCATTTAATGAAGATCCACTGACTTCCTGTCTGGAGCCTGGTCCAAGCCCTGTACAGGGGCTTTGTTGAACAGGACAATTGCCTGCTCCATCGCCCCGCCCCAGGTGACCCCCTCTTTCCTCACGCAACACCCCACCCCAGAGAGCTTGGTGGTCCAAGCCTCCACTCCCCGAGTAAATCCTGGGGCATTCCCTACCACCCCACCAGATATGGAATCCAAAAGGCTGGACACCTTGGGTAAGAAATTGTTTTCTTCGTCCGCCTGGCATTGCTGTCTGTGAACACTGCATGCCTTTTGGGTTGTTAGTCCCATTCCCTTTGGATTTTGATTGCATGGGTGCTGCCTATGGTCTTGGAGGAGGCCCGGGCCATACTTTCCTAAGCTATGGCTGATGGGAGAGATGCAGCTAAGTTCAAAAGCTGGACATGACCGACTCGCTATCCAGAGCAGTTTCTTCGTCAGTGGCCTTATGATGCCAAGCCTGGCTGAGGACAACTGGTTTTTCAGGGGATGTCCAAGCTTCGCTTATGGACATCCCCTATGATGGCTCACATCTTGTCGGAGACAAGGTGAACCCAGCGCTGGAGCGCTTCAAGGACAGCAGAGCTATGGCCAGGTCCTTGGGCCTTTCCATGGCTCCCCGTCAACCCCAGCCCACCTTTCGCTCCTTTTGTGGCCACGGAAGGTGCTTCCAGCCATGTCGCAACCCACCCTGGCACCACGGCCCACAAGCTTCCTAGCCCCTGCGTGACCGAGGATGCGGCACCCACAGACCCCATCTGTCTGGCAGCCAGAGGTCAGCCCAGTCCACCAATCCCAGTGGCAGCTGCAGCCTCTTTAGTTTGCTCTCCGACCATCAGGGTCAGTCAGTGGGCGGCAGGGTACGTCACACCTGCATCACTGGAGGTCAATAACATCTGACCGCTGTGTTCTCCAGATTGTCCAAAGGGGCTACTCCCTCCCCTTTGTGACTACACCTTAACCCATGCCGCCCACTTACAAGACTGACGGAGGACCATCTCTCCATACTCTGCCAGGAAGTGGCGGCTTTCTTGGCCAAGGGAGCCATAGAAGAGTTGCCAGCATCACAAGTAGGTTGTGGCTACTTTCTGGTGCCCATGAAGGATGGGGGCCTTTGTCCTATCTTAGACCTGCGCTCTCTCAATTTCTTTCTGGAAAAGGAGAAATTCAAAATGCTCACAAGTCCTGTCTGTCCTGGTCCCTGGAGACTGGATCGTAGAGTTGGACTTTCAGGATGCATGCTTCCCCGTCCTGCCTGCCCACAGATGATACCTGCAGTTCACAGTAGGTCACAAGCACTTTCAGTTCAGCGTGCTCCACTTTGGCCTTAACAGCGCCCAACGGGTGTTTACCAAGGTGATGGCGGTGGTTGCAGCTCATCTGCGGAGATCAGGGGTGCCAGTCTTCCCCCTATCTTGACGACATGGCTGTTGAAGACGGGCTCGTCCCAGGCAGTTGTCTACCACTTCCAGACCACGGCGGACCTCCTGCACTCGCTGTGGTTCACTATCAACGTGCCAAACTCACACCTGACTCCTTTTCAGATGCTCCCTTTCATCAGAGCCTTTTTCTACACATTGCAATTTCGTGCTTACCCGCCCGAATCGCGAGTCCAGGATATTCAGGCTAGGATACCGATGTTTCAGCCTCTTTCCTGAATTTCGGTGAGGCAGACTCTGAGCCTGTTGGGACTGATGGCCTCCTGCATCCTGCTTGTGACACATGCCCGAAGGCATATGAGGGCTCCGCAGTGGGACCTGAAGTTCCAGTGGACGCAGCATCAGAGGAATCTCTTCGACACGGTCCAAATCTTGGAGGGCACTGCAAAAGATCTGCAGTGGTGATTAACGATGCACGATTGGGTCAGCAGCAGACCACTCTTCCTTGTCCAACCAGATCTGACAATGGAGACACATGAGTCACTCCTGAGCTGGGGCAGTCATCTGGGAGAGGTAGAGACTAGAGGCCTCTGTCTCCGGCGGAATCGGGGCTCCACATTAGCATGTTGGAGCGCCGGGCGATCTGACTGGCATTGAAAGCCTTTCTTCCCTCCATCAAGGGAAGGCTAGTGCAGGTGTTCATGTACGATGATGCCACCATCATGTAGTACTTTAAACAAACAGGGCAGGGTGGGGTTGTGGACCCTTTGTCAAGAGGCTGGAATTTCGGGGCATTTCCCTGGTGGTTTAACACCTTTTCGGCTCTCTGAATACCAGGGCGGAAGAATGCAGCCAAAGATGCCTAGTGCATCACAAACGACGTCTCCATCCAGGGGTGTTGAAAGGTCTCTTTCAGCAGTGGGGAGAGCCTTGGTTACATCTGTTTGCTGCTGCAAACTTCCAATGTTAGCACTTCTGCGCGCTGCAGTTTCGAAGGCGGCTCTTGCTCTGAGACGCTTTTCATCTCGAGTGGAGCTTCGGTCTCGTATACGCCTTCCTGCCAATACCGCTAATGCCCAGGATTCTCAAGAAGATCAGGAATGACCGGGCCCAAGTCATCCTTGTTGCTCCGGACTAGGTTCAGATTTTTTGGTATTCCGAGCTGTTGAGCATGGCCATAGGTCCTCCAATCAGGCTGCCCCTTCGGAAAGATCTTCTGTCGCAGCAGCAGGAGATGGTTCGTCAACGGAACCTGTCAACGCTCTTTCTTCGTGCATGGAGATTGTGCAGCAACAGTTGACAGCTTTATACTCCCCCCCTCCCCACCCCCCCAAAGTCTGTAATGTCATCTTGGCAGCCAGGCGTCCTTCCACCAAAACAGTATATGCCTGCTGTTGGAGCAAGTTTGTGGCATGGTGTGCAGAAAAACAAGTTGACCCCCTTTCTGCTTCTTTTTCTCTGGTTCTTTGGGTTATTCTCTCTTGCACAGTTGGGCTCTGCTTTGGGCACCTTAAAAGGCTATCTTTCTGTCATCTCTGCACTTCTGCGGTTGCCTAATCAGCCACCCTTTTCCAAGTCCCCTATTGTTCATAGGTTTCTGAAAGGTCTCCAGAATTTGTTCCCTCCTTCACCCATCTTCATGCCTCTGTAGGACCTAAATTTAGTTCTGACTTTCCTGGTGTGCACTCCTTTCGAGCTGTTCCACAACTGTCCTCTCAGGCTTCTAACTATCAAGACAGCCTTTCTATTGGCAATAACATCTGCCCGGAGGGTCAGTGAGCTCCAGGCTTTGTCATGTAAAGCCCCATACCTCAACATTTTCCCAGAATTGCTGGTCCTTCACACTAGAGCTTCCGTCCTACCGAAGGTAGCCACTCCCTTTCATGTAGGCCAGTCCATCACCCTACCTACCTTTTATGCTCTGCCTCATCCCTGTAAAGAAGAGGAGCGACTCCTCCGGCTGGACCCAAAAAGAGCATTGTCGTTTCTACCCTGACCGCACAAAAGAGTTCAGCGTGGATGAACAACTCTTCGTGGGATATGGCGGAGCCCAGAAAAGGAAGGCGATACAGAAATGGACCATCTCCCTATGGATCATATCCTATCAATATCTGCTACGCATTGGCCAAAAAGCAACCCCCTGAGGGTTTATGTGCTCATTCTGCCAGAGTCAAGGCTGCGACCACTGTGTTAGCATGCAGAGTTCAGGTCCTGGACATCTGCCAGGCAGCCACATGGGCATCTCTGCATGCGGGTGCCAATTACTACTGCCTGGACAGTCCGGTCTGTAGGGATGGGCACTTTTACCCGTTCGGTCCTGCAGGACTTTTTAGTGTGAAATTGTTTTTCAGACTCGCCTCCGTGAAGGTATCTATTCTAAGGTAAAGAATCTCTAGCTAGAAGTCTCTATCAGATGAACAAGTTCTTTATCTTCGTTAACGCCTTATCTTGCAGAGACTCTACCTAGTGGCAGATTCCTTACTGATCCACCCATGATCCCCGCTCTTCGAACAGATTTTGAAGAACAAGGCTTCGCTTCCAGGGGATCCTCATCAAAGTCATAAGCACTGAATATTCCCGCCCATGTGCGGGGACCCCGGAATTAATAAAAAATATATATGAAAAACATATATATACAGCTATATATATATATATATATATATATATATATATATATCATTTTTTCTCATACCAATGCAGCCCCCAAATAGGGGCTAAACAATGCCATAATAAATAACTGCTTTTGTAAACACACAATGAATATATAGACCACAGGAGGGCAAGTATCACTTGAACTCTTTAATGAGTAAAACTCATGAAAACTCCAAAAGAGCAGGCATTGTTAGCCTACAGGCTGCATTGCAAACCAATAGCATAGAAAATGAAAGCAATTGTACAAAAACTGGCTCCGTGCCTTTAAGGCAGCCATGACCCCTAGCTTCCCATCATGCCTCAGGGGTGACAGTTAGGTCAGTTGTTCTTTCCGGCTCCTTCAGTCAGGACCCTGGAACTCACAGCTCTGACTTTTTGACTTTTTAGTCAGAAAAATCATCTCTAATTCTAGTTTTCTACTCTTCACTCGACGTCTTTTGGGCTTTAGAGTGAAGCACTTCCATTTTTTTAGACAGACAAGGCTTTATTTTCTGTCAGAATGCCTTCCCTTTTTGACACCTGCCCTTCCTGTGGCAAAAAGAAGGCTAGGACTGACACACATTCAGTGTGTATTCTCTGCCTCCCTGATTCTCACTCTCCAGAGACCTGCCAGCATTGTAAGAAGCTGTCCAGGAGAACCATCAAGGAAAGGGAGAGAATCCGGTTGTATGGGCTCTCTGAAAGAGGATACCATTGAGACAAAAGAAGAAGATAGCAAGATTGACGTCAAGAAGCAAGATTCCAATCTGTTCGCCGTCGGGATCGGCGTTGAACCTTCCAGCGGCGAAGAAGCAGGCGACGTCGAAGTCTTCGACGGTGCAGGCCCACCGATCAACGCCAGGACCGAATACCGTTCCAACGTCGAGTCAGATATCGGAGCCTCCGTTGGTGTCAACCCGGCGACGATCAACGTCGAGGTATAGGTCTCCGCCAGCGTTGGCTGAACGTTCGGCGTCGAGACATGATGCTCCGTCGCCGCCCTCTCGCAGGCGATCAACGTCGAGGCACATGTCTCCATCTACTCTTAGACGGTCGGCGTCGAGGCATAAGACTCCGCCTCCGTCGTCGAGAAGGGGGTCGACGTCGGAGCACCAGGTTCAACCGTCGACGCCCAGACAGAGGTCTCCGTCGTCGTGTGCCCAGAGACGACGGACTTCGAGGAGATCGACGTCGAAGCAGAAGACTCCATCGGCTACTTCTCCTAAGTCGACGTCGAGACATGGGTCGCGGCGAAGAGTCACTCCGCATCGAGACAGAGGTCCCCGCCGGCCTCTTCTCGTAGTCAACCGGCGTCGAGGCTATCACCTCCGCCTTCAGGCAAGAAACGATCGACGTCGAGACGCATGGATCGTTCGACGTCGAGACACAGATCTCGGTCGGTGACCATTTCATCATCTCTATCAACAGCGCCGAGGGCAGAATCTCCACCGCTGGGTCATGCAGAGACTCCTCGTTCGACGTCGAGACACTCTCGCCAGTCGGCGTCAACCCATCGTACTGTCTCAAGACACTCGTCGTCGTCACACTCGGGCTCATCGGAGGTGGCTATCTCAACGTTGAGCAGTCCAGCGCCTTCTCCAGTACGACCTCGGCCACCTGTATCCTGCCCGGGAGGAAAGGCAGGGAACTCCGCCTATTCGCCTATCTCCTAGATGGATGTTACCTCTGCACCACTGGCAGAAGTCTGGTACGGTGCAAGCAGGAGACAATCTGGACTATTCCAGCCCTTTGCACAGGTCTCCTCTAGCCCGGCTGGTGCAAGCGGTGGATCGCTCCCCTACTGCTCCACCAAGGGGTCGGGAGCGAACTCGTACTCCTGCATCCTCCTCAAGAAGTAGATCCAGGTCTAGACAGCGCAGGAGAAGGCACAGATCTCCGACAACCTCGCCCTCTTCCACTCGCTCTTCAAAGAGGGATTACTCACCGACTCTGACCGACAGCCCACCGTCGAGGATCTCTCCGGTGGATGACGTCAGTACTTTTCAGAACGTTCTGGCCAGAGGAGCAAATAAGTTGAACATTGTTATGCCCACTCAACAGGCTTCATCCTCTGTGATATACGAAACACTGCATCAGAGGTCAACATCCAGACCATTGTTGCCTTTGGTGCCGGGCCTCCTTCAGCCAGTCATGGATGTTTTTCTGATGCCTGCAACACTCGAGACTGCGCCTGCGAGGATCTTAAAGAAATATAGACCCCCGCAGAAGGATCCTTTATTCCTCAGATCTGATCCGCCACCTGATTCTGTGATTATAGCGGCTGCTAAAAAGACTCATGCGGTGGCCTCTTCATCATCCGTTCCTCCGGATAAGGAGAGCAGAACACAGGATTCATGGGGCAGGAAGGTCTGTGGCACGTCAGCCTCCATGCTTAAGGTCTCCAGCGCCTCATCGCTTTTAGGGCGCTACGATAGATCTCTGTGGGACTCGCTTCAGAGATTTACAGAAAAACTCCCAAAAGAGGACCGCAGGGACTTTGAGGAGGTATTACAAGAGGGAAGCCTGGTGGCAAATCAGGTGATCAGCGCCGCAGCTGATGGTGCTACGCTGTCGGCTCATGCCTATGCACATGGAATATGTGCCAGAAGATCATCCTGGCTCCGGTTAACTGCGTTAAAGCCGGAAGCGCAATCTCGCATCCACAATTTGCCATTCTCAGGGACATCCTTATTTGGAACACACACTGATGAGGAGATGTTGCGGATGAAGACAGAGCTGGATACCTTGAATGAAGTTGGCCTTGAGAAAAGAAAAGAATTCAAACACCGTTACAGGCCGTATGTTAGGCGGCCCTTCCACCAGAGGGTTCAAACCCCTCATTGGCAGAGGCAGCAACATCAACAGACCCAGTCAAAGTTGCACTATCAGGGTCGTCGCACCCCCCGAGGAAGAGGAACCCCTCGGCAGTCTACTACCGCGGCAAAAACACCTTCCAAACAATGAGTGTCTGCTTCCCCCATCGCCGTTATCCACTCCAGTGGGGGGAAGTGTTGCAAATCAACTAGAAGAGTGGCGTGCGATCACAAAAGATCAGTGGGTGTTGACTACGCTACAGAATGGGTACTCGCTTCGTTTCCGGCATCAACCTCCTGCGATCCCTCCAGTAAAATCAACGTGTCATCAAATGAAAATACTGCGACGGGAAGTTGCCACCCTCCTGCGAAAATCCGCTAACGAGGAGGTTCCTATGTCGCAACGAGGTCGAGGAGTATAGTCAAGATACTTCCTGGTGAGGAAGAAAGGGCGGAAGGCAGAATACAGGCCCATTCTAGATCTTCGGGCCCTCAACAAATACATCAAAAAAGAAAAGTTTCGCATGCTGGCTCTCCATCAAATATATCTGCATCTGCGAAAGGGAGATTGGATGTGTTCGTTGGACCTGCAAGATGCATACTTCCATGTCCCGGTCAGTCCACTGCACAGGAAGTTCCTACGTTTTCTAGTGGGATCGACCCAGTCTTGCCCTTCGGGTTGAAATCCGCTCCTCTGGTGTTCACGAAGTGCATGGCAGTGGTGGCAGCCGCTCTACGTCGCAGAGGCATCTTGGTGTACCCCTATCTCGACGACTGGCTTCTGAAGGGTCCCTCTCCCCAGAGCGTGGGGAACCATTTTCAGCAATGTCTGAGCCTATGCCTGCAGCTGGGTCTCCAAGTCAACTTCGAGAAATCGACGCAGCAACCTACGCAAAGAATACATTATCTGGGGGCAACAATAGACTCTGCAGTAGGAAAAGTGTTTCCTTCGGAGGAGAGACTGTTATCTATCATTCTGAAGGGCAAACGGATTCTACACAACGTTTTGCCTTCGGTCCGTCAGGTTGCCTCTCTCCTGGGGTCGATGGCCTCCTGCATTTTTCTGGTCCCCAATGCCAGACTCAGAATGCGTCCTCTGCAGCAAGACCTGGAGGACAAGTGGGATCAACGGTCTGCTCAGTGGGACGACAGGATACAGCTGTCAAAAGCAGCCAGAGCTTCAATTCCATGATGGATGCAAAAGGAGAATCTGCTGGTAGGGATTCCGTTCCATCAGACGCCTCCCTCTCAGTCATTGATCACGGATGCCTCCCTACAGGGTTGGGGAGCCCACATGGGGCCGCTTCAGACTCCGGGTCGTTGGTCAGCAAAAGAACAGTTGTACCACATCAACATGCTGGAGCTGAGAGCGGTGCATCTCGCTCTCAAAGTCTTCCTTCCTTCAATTCAGACCAACTCCATCCTGGTTCAGACGGACAACACAACGTCCATGTACTACCTGAACAAGCAGGGAGAAACTCGATCGAGGTCCCTATCTCTGGAAGCGCAAGCGCTCTGGCATTGGCTCCTGGCGAGGAATCTCTCCATAACGGCAATTCACCTTCCAGGAGAGCAGAATTCACAAGCAGACGCTCTCAGCCGGCACTTCGAGGACCAGCAGGACTGGGTTCTAAACGACGAGGTCGTCGAAAGCATCTTCCAAGAATGGGGTCGTCCAACCATCGACCTATTCGCAGACGACGCAAACAAAAAATGCTGAGACTTTGCCTCGAGATACTACCGACCAGGGTTGAAAACGAATGCCCTTTTGATCAGCTGGTCAGGGGCATTTGTGTACGCTTTTCCTTCCCTTCCACTCATCCCGAAGGTCGTGACCAAGCTCTCCCACTCAGAGGCAAGAATGATACTGATTGCTCCGGACTGGCCAAGGCAGTGGTGGTACCCGGACCTTCTACACCTGTCGGAACGTCCGCACAGGAGACTGCCGTGCAGGCTGGACCTGCTATCCAAGATGAACGGGAGCATTTATCACCCCAACCTTCCTTCACTGAACTTGGCAGCATGGCTCCTGAGGGCCTCCAGTATGGTCATTTAGGGCTCCCTCAAGACTGCATGACCATCCTGAAAGAGGCTAGAAGGCTATCCACAAGGCATTCCTAATCTTGTAAATGGAAACGTTTTTATGTTTGGTGTGTTCAGAATAATTGTAGTCCTACCAAGGGACAGGAAGAAGTGATCTTACCCTACCTGCTTCATTTAGCTAAGGCAGGCCTGAAATTCTCTTCCATTAAGGTACACCTAGCTGCCATAACAGCGTATAGGCGTTCACCTTCTCATCCTTCTTTTTTTCAACTGCAGGTAGTAAGGGACGTCTTACAGGGTCTGAAGAAGGTCTATCGTCCTATTCGGCCTCCTTCACCTCCCTGGGAACTGAACCTGGTTCTTTCTAAATTGATGGGTCCCCTTTTTGAGCCGATCCACAAAGCAACGCTACAACACCTTACATGGAAGGTGGCGTTCCTTGTGGCGATTACCTCAGCTCGCAGGGTGAGCGAGATCCAGGTTCTCTGCTCAAAAGAACCTTACACTGTTTTTCACCTCAATAGGGTTGTTATGAGAACCCACCCCTCTTTTCTCCCGAAGGTGGTGTCGGATTTTCATGTGAACCAGACCATTTCACTTCCAACCTTTTTTCAAAATCCCTCTACTCCAGCTGAGAGGGCTCTGCATTCCTTAGACCTGAAGAGAGTTTTAAAAGTTTACTTGGACAGGTCTAAATCAATTAGGAAAGCTGATCAACTGTTCATTATTTACGGTTCGATCAGGACAGGTTTTCCAGCCTCTAAACGGTCCATCTCCAGGTGGATAGTTTTGTGCATCAAACTGGCTTATCAGCTAGCACAGAAGCCACTTTGGTCTCGACCAAAAGCACATTCCACTAGGGGAAAAGCGGCGACTGCTGCTTTCCTTAACAATGTACCGATTTCCTAGATCTGTAAAGCAGCTACTTGGAGATCTGTACATACGTTTACAAGACATTATTGTCTTGATTCAGATACAAGAGCAGACACCCAAGTAGGCCAAGCCTCCTTGAGGAATCTGTTCCATTACTGATTTACTCTACTTGTTGATTGGGTCATTCTCTCTCATTTGCCCGCAGGTGGAGGATGGGCTTGATTCTATTCAGTGCTTATGACTATTGATGAAGATCCTCTGGAAGAGAAGGATAAGTTACTTACCTGTAATCCTAGTTCTCTTCCAGGGGTATCCTCATCAAAGTCATAAGCAACCCACCTGCCTCCCCAGGCAAATGAGAATGTCTGTTATGTTAAAAGTATATCTTTGTGTACTGACCTTTCGGGTCTCCGCAAAGAACAACTGACCTAACTGTCACCCCTGAGGCATGATGGGAAGCTAGGGGTCATGGCTGCCTTAAATCACGGTGCCAGTTTTTGTACAATTGCTTTCATTTTCTATGCTATTGGTTTGCAATGCAGCCTGTAGGCTAACAATGCCTGCTCTTTTGCAGTTTTCATGAGTTTTACTCATTAAAAGAGTTCAAGTGATACTTGCCCTCCTGTGGTCTATATATTCATTGTGTGTTTACAAAATGGCATTGTTTAGCCTCCTATTTGGGGGCTGCATTGGTATGAGAAAAAATGATATATGTATGTATATATATATATATATATATATATATATATATATATATATATATATATATAGAGGCTGTATATATATGTTTTTCATATATATTTTTTATTATTTCCGCGGTTTCCGCACATGGGCGGGAATATTCAGTGCTTATGACTTTGATGAGGATACCCCTGGAAGAGAACTAGCATTACAGGTAAGTAACTTATCCTTCTCTTCCAGGGGATACTCATCAATAGTCATAAGCACTGAATTATCCCCGCCCATCTGCGGGATCCCGGAGCATATAGAAATATACATATATATATGAGTATGTTGGGGGATCACAAGTGCATAGCACTTCCGCGACATACATATATACATGTATATAAATACATAAATATGCAGCCTAACAAATTCCAATAAGGCAAAATGCCAAAATTACAAAGGTTTTCCCTGTACAGACAATCTCCTATATACACTCTGTAATAGAGAACATACACTGTAATAGTGTTATGCAAGAAAAACCTTTATTTTCAGAAAAGAAAACATGTAATAGCAGGCAGTTGGCCCATAGGCTGCATAGCTGAATAAATATCACCGTACAGTAAAACACTGGCACCTTGCCTTTAAGGCTTCCAAGAACTTGGACACTTTGCCTTTAAGGCCTCCAGGAGACCCTCTGCTCCCATCATGCACCACAGGTGACAGTTAGGTCAGTTCTTTTTCCGGCTCCTTCTATGAGGATCCTGGAGCTTGAGCTCGACAGTTTTTCTGACTTTTCTGTCAGGAATTGTTTTCTTTAGTTTTTGCGATTTTCCTGTGCTGGCAGTGTTTTATTATCATTCTCTGACAAAATTTAACAAACTTTTTCTGTCAGAATGCCAGCTCTTTTTCGAAAATGTCCATCCTGTGGAAAGAAGATGGCCATCTCTGATCCACACTCTGTGTGTATCGCTTGTCTTCCTTCCAGTCACAAGCCTGACACTTGTTACCATTGTAGTAAGTTTTCTACGAGGACTCTTCGCGACAGGGAGAGGATTCGCCTTCAGGCTGTGATCGAGAGAGGAAAAACCCGGCTGGGAAGTGGCCTTGCGTGTCAAGAGCCCTCCTCTCTTCAAGAACATCGACGCCAACATCATTCTGCCTCTTCAACATCGAGGAAACGGCAGATTCCGGACTGTTCACCGTCGGCGTCGTTGCCGCCGTCGAAGAAGCGAGCGACACAATCTCCGACGTCGAGACGGCGTGAGTCTCCGTCGTCGAGAAAGGTATTGACGTCGAAGCATGCTACCTCGGGCTCGAGGTATAGCCATGGCAAAGACCGATCGGCGTCAAAACATCCATCGACGTCGAGACATCCGTCGGCGTCAAGGCACTCTCCGTCACCTCCCCGTAGGTCGACGTCGAGAAGTTTGCCGGCGGCAAGGGTGCCGCGAGACCAGTCGGCGTCGAAGACGGCGAAGCTATTGACGTCGAGGAGGCGAGTACGTTCGACGTCGAAGTCCCTGAGTAGACGGTCGGCGTCGAGGACACCTTTGAGGGAGGTGAGGTCGCCGTCGAGGGCAGCGAAGTCCTTAACTCCTCCTAGACATCATCCCACGTCAAGGGAGAAGTCGACGTCGAGGAAAACCAAAGGTCGACGTCGAGGCGCTCGACGTCGAGAGCTAAAGAGCCTGCTGTTGCCTCGGATGAGGTTAGAGCTGCATCTCTATCATCAAAATCGGGATCTTCTCCAGGACTGCATATTGTCCAGATCTCCCCGGAAGGCTCTCCGGTGGTTGGTGAAGATGCACGGCGCAGGAAGCCTAGGGCCCTCAGTAGCCCGGGGTCTGATTTTTCCGTACCTATTCTCCTTCACGCTTGTCATCCCCTAAAACGCCTAGAAGATCAAGATCACCGACTGTGTTTTCTTCCAGAAGGAGGACTCCAAGCAGATCACGATCTTCACATGCTCTGCATGCTAGATCAAGGGACAGATCTCGCTCTTATCATTCTTCTCCGAAGAGGAGGCGGCATAGGTCTCCCACCCGGTCTTCTTCCACCAGGTCCTCTATCAGAGACTATTCTCCAACTTTGACAGCTACACCTCCGTCAAGAGTTTCTCCAATCGATGACATCAGCACTTTTAGTGAAGTTCTCTGTAGAGGAGCGAATAAGCTGAACATTTCTATGTATGTCCCGACTGTTACCTCCTCAGTGATTTTTGAGACTCTTCATCATCGCTCCTCGACTCGGCCTTTGCTTCCTCTTGTCCCAGGCCTTCTCGAACCTGCTATGCAAACTTTTTTGACACCGGCAACGGTGGGAGCTGTTCCTTCCCGAATAGCCAAAAAGTACAAGGCTCCGGACCAAGATCCGTTGTTCCTTAGATCGGATCCTCCTCCGGATTCCATCATTGTGGCGGCGGCTAGAAAGACGCACTCAGCTATGTCTTCCTCCTCAGCGCCTCCGGATAAGGATAGTAAACTGATGGATTCTTTAGGTAGAAGGATGTGCAACACTTCAGCTTCTATCATGAAGGTCTCCAGTTCCTCCGCTCTGCTGGGGAGGTATGATAGATCCTTGTGGGATTCACTGGGACGTTTTGCAGACAAACTCCCAAAGAGGACCAGCAAGACTTTAGAGAAATTCTACAAGAGGGAGGTCTAGTGGCTAATCAGGTGATTAGTGCTTCCGCTGACTCATCTGATCTGGCTGCCCACGGATACTCCCATGGTATCTGTTCGAGGCGTTCTGCTTGGTTACGATTGACTGGCCTCAAACCCGATGTCCAGCGGAAGATAACCAACCTGCCTTTCAACGGGTCTTCTCTCTTCGGGCCACATGCGGACGAAGAAATGGCAAAGATGAAAGCAGAGCTGGACACGGTGAAAGCTGTGGGTCTCGAAAAACGGAAGGAATTCCGTAGGCGCTCCCGTCCCTATGATAAACGCCCGTTCCAACAGAGGGTTCAAACCCCTCAATGGTCGGCTCAGGGTCAGCAGCAGCAGAGGTCTCACTTCCACCAACGGAGACCAGGAAGAGGAAGAGGGACCAATAGACAGCAGGCCTCTACCTCAAAGCAACCATCAAAACAATGAGGAGTGCTTCCTCTAGACACGTGTTCCACTCCGGTAGGAGAAAGTATCGCATTACATCTGGAGGAGTGGAGAAACATAACCATCGACAAATGGGTGTTGAACATTGTTCAAGATGGATACTTGCTACGGTTCAAGATCCCACCTCCTTCGGTTCCTCCAGAAGGGCGAGTCCGCTTGTGTCATCACATTTTACACGAGGAGGTAAACGGTCTTCTACAGAAAAAAGCCATAGAATACGTCCCTGTTCATCAGAGGCGCCAGGGAATATACTCTCGATATTTCCTGGTCAGAAAAAAAGGTCCGACAGTAGAATTCAGACCAATTCTGGACTTGCGCATCTTGAACAAATACATCCGCAAAGAGAAATTTCGAATGCTTGCCCTTCACCAGATCTTTCCCCATCTACATCAAGGAGACTGGATGTGCTCCATAGATCTGCAGGACGCTTATTTCCACATTCCAGTGTCCAGAAAACATCGAAAATTTCTCCGTTTTCAGGTTGCTCTACGTCACTTCCAGTTCCGAGTCCTACCTTTCGGACTGAAGTCAGCCCCACGGACTTTTTCAAAGTGCATGGCAGTGGTGGCAGCTTTTCTCCGCAGACACAAAATATTTGTTTACCCGTATCTGGACGACTGGCTTCTGAAGAGTGCAACTCCTTCCCTGCTTCAGTCTCATCTCTCCTACAGTCTCCAGTTAATGAACAAGTTGGGTCTACGAGTCAATTTCAAAAATCGATTCTCAATCCGACCCAGAACATTCACTACCTAGGGTCGTCGCTGGACACCGCGGAAGCAAGCGTGTGTCCTTCGGCGGAGAAGGTTTTCATCAATCAGGATCAAATGCAGAGAACTCCTGCGGATTCGCCACCCAACAGTCCGACAAGTGTCCTCTCTCCTGGGTTCGATGGCTTCCTGCATCTTCATAGTTCCCAATGCCAGATTGCACATGCGTCCCCTGCAGCAAGCTCTGGAGGACCAGTGGGTGCAAGCTTCGGGCAGCTGGGAGGATCGGATCACTCTGCCCCAGTCTGCCAGGGACTCCATTGTGTGGTGGACAAGGCGATCACATCTAATGAAAGGTGTTCCCTTCCATCAAGAGACTCCGACTCAAACTATAGTGACAGACGCCTCCCTGCAAGGTTGGGGCTCTCATATGAATCACCTTCAAGTGCAAGGGCTATGGTCGGACAAAGAAAAGGGATACCATATCAATTTTCTGGAGTTGAGGAGCTGTCCAACTAGCCCTAAAATCCTTCTTTCCTTCTCTTCAGTCCAACTCCCTCTTGATTCAGACAGACAACACCACGACGATGTTTTATCTGAACAAGCAGGGAGGCACCAGGTCCAGAATTCTGTCTCAGGAGGCACAAGCCATTTGGAAGTGGCTTCTGGCACGGCATCTCACCATCACGGCTGTCCATGTGCCGGGCGTCCTAAATGTACAGGCGGACTTCCTAAGCAGAGAGTTCGTAGAAGCGCACGACTGGGTGCTAAACACCGAAGTGGCTCAGGATATCTTTCAAAGATGGGGTGTGCCGGATATAGACTTGTTCGCAGATGCAACAAACGCCAAATGCCCCGTCTACGCGTCCAGGTATCACCAACCAGGTTCAAGCGGGAATGCTCTGTTGATAAAATGGTCTCAGAGCTTACTCTACGCTTTTCCTCCACTGCCTCTCATTCCAGCAGTGATCACGAAGTTCTACAAGTCCAACACCAGGATGATTCTGATCGCTCCGGAGTGGCCACGCCAGTGGTGGTATCCGGATCTTCTACAACTTTCCGAAGTTCCATAACAGAGATTGCCTTGTCGTCCGGACCTACTATCCAAGAGCCAGGGGAGAGTGTTTCACCCCAACCTTCCTTCCCTCAGGCTGACAGCATGGCTCCTGAAGTCTTGCAGTATGGTCACTTAGACTTGCCAGCGGACTGTATGAACATACTTAAGGAAGCTAAAAGACCTTCTACCAGGGTTTCCTACGCTTTCAAGTGGAAACGTTTTTACTTATGGTGTTTGAATAATGGTCATGACCCAGTTAGAGGGCAGGAACAGGTCATTTTGCCGTATCTCTTACACCTGGCTAAGTCGGGCCTGCAGTTTACATCTATCAAGGTACACTTAGCAGCAATAACGGCATATAGAAAATCACCTTCACAGGTTTCTTTTTCAAAATGCCAGTGGTGAAAGATTTTCTTGAAGGGTTAAAAAGGTATACCCACCAGTACGAGCCCCTTCTCCTCCTTGGGAGCTCAATGTGGTCCTTACCAAACTGATGGGCGCACCTTTTGAACCAATACACAAGTCCTCTTTGCAGCACTTGTCTTGGAAAGTGGCTTTTTTGGTTGCTATCACGTCGGCTCGTAGAGTCAGCGAGATACAAGCATTATGTTGTAAGGAACCCTACACTGTTTTTCACTCAAATAGGGTAGTTCTCAGAACTCATCCAAGTTTTCTGCCAAAAGTGGTTTCAGATTTCCACATTAATCAGGTTATCACTTTGCCTACCTTCTTCTCTAATCCTTCTACACCTCCTGAAAGGGCCTTACACTCGTTAGACCTTAAGAGGGTGTTGAAGTTTTATCTGGATAAGACCAAGGTAATAAGAAAGACGGACCGCTTGTTTGTCAACTACGGCCCCATTAATACAGGATTGGCATCCTCTAAAAGGTCTATTTCAAGATGGATAGTCTCCTGCATATCTCTAGCCTATCAATTAGCTAATAAGTCTCTTCAGGGAAGGCCTAAAGCGCATTCAACCAGAGGAAAGGCCTCTACTACGGCCCTCCTCAGGAACGTCCCTATAGCAGAAATCTGCAAAGCAGCTACATGGCGGTCTGTTCATACTTTCTCTCGCCATTACTGTTTAGATTCAGATGCTCAGGAGGATGCCCAAGTGGGACAAGCCTCACTGAGGAATTTATTTGCTTAATGTCATGTTAAGATGATCTGTTTTTAATACTATTTGCTCGTCCGCGAGGTAGTGGGTATGGGCTTGCTACTCTATTCAGTGCTTATGACTATTGATGAGTATCCCCTGGAAGAGAAGGATTAGTTACTTACCTGTAATCCTAGTTCTCTTCCAGGGGTATACTCATCAAAGTCATAAGCAACCCTCCCGCCTCCCGGACGAGCATTTTTAGTAATTGTTAAAAGTTAGTACACCGTGCAAAAAGAACTGACCTAACTGTCACCTGTGGTGCATGATGGGAGCAGAGGGTCTCCTGGAGGCCTTAAAGGCAAAGTGTCCAAGTTCTTGGAAGCCTTAAAGGCAAGGTGCCAGTGTTTTACTGTACGGTGATATTTATTCAGCTATGCAGCCTATGGGCCAACTGCCTGCTATTACATGTTTTCTTTTCTGAAAATAAAGGTTTTTCTTGCATAACACTATTACAGTGTATGTTCTCTATTACAGAGTGTATATAGGAGATTGTCTGTACAGGGAAAACCTTTGTAATTTTGGCATTTTGCCTTATTGGAATTTGTTAGGCTGCATATTTATGTATTTATATACATGTATATATGTATGTCGCGGAAGTGCTATGCACTTGTGATCCCCCAACATACTCATATATATATGTATATTTCTATATGCTCCGGGATCCCGCAGATGGGCGGGGATAATTCAGTGCTTATGACTTTGATGAGTATACCCCTGGAAGAGAACTAGGATTACAGGTAAGTAACTAATCCTTTTCTCCTTTCGGGGCTGTAGTTTTCCACACCAGTGGTCAGTGTTCTTCATGTCTCCGCGCTCCTGGCATGGAAGGTCGCAAAAAGAAACTGATGTCATTGCGCTGGGATGGTGCCTATATAGGCACCGTGCACATCATTCCCGGCAAGGGCGATGTCACGCAGAGTTGAACGACACCACCTACCGGCGCACCGGGGTGCTCCTCACTAAAGGTTGCGGGATCCAGTCTGAGGCTTAGGGATAATTCTAGAGTACGGAATCAGTGGCTAGTCAGAGTCTCTTCCAGATAAGGCGTTACTGAAGGTAAGTTACTTGTTCATTCAGATTACAAAACAGAACAATCAGCAGAATTAAAGGAAGCGTATGATCTTGCAGTCTAAATTTATACATAATCAAAAAGAACAGGCAAAATAGTATCACATACAGCAAACAAAAAATCATCCAAGCAGGTTCCATAAAGGAACTTCTTTATTCTAATTATTGTATAGAAAGTAGCAAGGGGAAATTCTGTGAGGGTGGTATCGGCATCATATGGACCAGATTTAAGGTTCAAGTGAGTCTGAGTATTCAAGCATGAAGCTTAGCACTTTTGCCGGGTAAATCAGGAGAGTTGAGAAGAGTCTTCTCTCCGTGCAGTCAGGAAAATGGCTCCGTCTCTATTCTAAAAGCACACAATTAAAACTTGAATGAAAAAAAGGATTCTAAAGGCTTCTCTTTATCTCTTTCCACCATAAACCAATTATAAACTGTGTTCCCTGGAAGCAAGCAGACTCCTTAACTTTCCCAATATGGGAGCAATCATCTGGAGGACCTTGAAAGGAACATCAGTCCAGCCTTCCCGTACAGGAAGGCTTTTCTTACTGTCTGTCTCCGCATCCGACGTCGGATTTATTTAAAAGTCAGTTGTCTCTAACCTTACAAGTTGAACAGGAAACTATTCCAACTTAACAAGCGCTAATAAGACACCTGCAGAAAAGAGAAAAACATGACACTGACAGAACATTTCAATTTAGGCCATGTTAGGTACATAACAGGCTTAAATGAATATAATCAGCATAAATGATTATATCAACACCGTTTAAGGAATGCATGCATTTCTTTTATAATTAATTAATCATTATAACTCAGCCAAGTATAGGAGTGGCTTTAATGTAGTAAAGTAAATACATTTAGCCACTTACTACATTTACTAAATGAACTGCACACAAATTAATACAGATAAACACACATGAAATATATTTTTTTCATATAAAGGGGTGGGCATTAAATTATGCTGCTCCAAAAGTATGCATCTTCAGTTCCAGTCTCACCATGGAATCGTCTGGTAGCACAATATCCCTGAAGGGGTGCCTTACTTCCATTTTGAAATGGTGGTATACCACCCAAGTGTTGAATTATTTTAGATTGATTACTAGGCAGGACCCATTGTCCTTTTACCTCTGCAAGGGACAGGTTGCTCACAAATCTTCTTGAATGCAATCTCGTTCTTTGAAAAGCCCCTTTGCCCAGGAATGTCTTTATCTCCTGATCTATCATGGTTTGTTCAGTTAATGAGAGAAACAAACAATGAGGCCTTCTTCTGCATTGGAGTCCCATAGAAATGTATTTGAAAAAGCAGTACTGTCTACAACACACAGGTGTCCTTCTTATCTTTACCATTCATGGTGGAAACCCGCCAACCTTCCACCTATTTTTAGTTAGGACGAACAGATATTCCTTACCTGTAGGTCCACCCAGAGTGTTGGTTGCGTGTCAGAATGTTCCTCTGCAACCCCAGCCTCTACCGGTACTGCATGTTGGGAAGAATCCCCCAAATTTCTTCTTATCTTGCCACTGTGATTCCTTGATCTGCATCCGCTGGAAGGCTGAATGCGCGCCCCTGCTTCACCTGGCCCCTCCAAAAACCTTTTGCCTGAAGACGCATTTATTTCGTTGCTGGACTTTATCCAGTGAGGAAAAGGTGGTCACAGATTTGCTAAACTTTTATGAATGTATCCCCAAAAGGGCCACTGTCTGCAATTAAGCGAACTTCAGAAGAGGCTAACTCTCCTAGTTTGGTATCTATTTTAAGGATTAGTGAACAGTGTCTCTTTGTGGACAGGTCACAATAAGTGTTTCCAAGGAAACAAACTGTCCTTGATGCCGACTCTGATAAGCTTACCAGTTTCTTTTGCCTCTTTAGCCATGTTCAGGATTATCGTTAGCAGGCCAAGAATATTTAGGAGCTTGCCCTGGCAGAACTGACCATCCCCTGTTTAAGGTCCTTTACAAATTTGTAATCAATGTGGCCATCTTACCATCAATTTCCGAGATTAGGGCCATCTTATGTGCAAGGGCAGGTCTCAGACTTTCCTTGCCTGACTCTTCATCCAGGTCTTAAATCTCCAAATCTGCCCCGTCCTCTAGGTTCTCCAGTGGGAATGGATCATTATCTGCGGGTGTATGGGCAGGGTGTCCCCTGATATCCTCTAAGTACGAAATAGGCCTTTTCAGAAAGGCCTGTTTCGTTGTTCAAAGGCATCATGGCCTGCAGCCGCACTGAGCAGATTCAATGAGGTGTGGTATAGAACGCACCAGTGTTGGACGCAAACGCTAGCGGTGCATAGTGCGGGCCATCAGGACCTCCCTGTGGCGGTTCCCTGTGCCTGCAGTAAGCAACCTGCAAATTATGGTGTCCTGTTGGGGAGAAAAATCAACAATAAACATATGTGGTGTTGCCCAAGGCTCTTCCCTCAGTCCAACACTCTTCAACATCTACATGTCACCACTCGCAGACATCGTCAGATCACACGACATTAACATCATCTCTTACACCGACGACACCCAGCTCATCCTATCGCTCACAGCCAACCCCACCACGACGAAGACTAACTTCCACAACTGCATGAAAACTGCCTCAAGCTTGGATGAGGGAAAACTGCCTCAAGCTAAACACGGAGAAGGCGGAAGTCCTTATTGCAGGAGGCTGGCTTAGTATATGGTGCACACTTATTTAAGTGCAGCACCTTACACTATTCCAGACAAGCCTTATGGTGATTTTAGTGGTCTTAAACAACCATAGAAAGCCCTCTAAGTGGTAGCTGTGGAGGGCAGCCTTCAGGCTTAGTCCAGAAGGAGTGTTAAGCAGCTTCTTTTACCATGACTAATCATATAGTGTAGGTTAAACGAAAAAGAACCACACAGTGTAGTTATAAAAATAAGTATTTTTATTATACACACTCACTAACACATTGGTATATCTCCTACCCGGAGATATCAACACAATGCACAAAATATTTCAAATGTAAACAGGTACGTAAGCACAAATACACACTGGTCTCCAGGTTAGACCAAACCATATACTAAAGAAGTGGAATGCGAACTGCGACCGAAGTCGGGACTTGGACCAGAAGACTCGGAAGAGCTGGGAGCCAAAGGAACCACCTGAGGTAAGTACCCAGGAACCCCACTGAGGCTGTGTGCAGAGTGGAAACACAGCCGCGTACTCAGTGCAAGTCAATGGGACAGTCGCGGTTGCAGTTTTTAGGAAGAAGGACCCTTCCCAGTGGACCCTGAAGAAACCCTGTGGAAGACAGAAGATTGGAGAGTCACCCCACCCATGCATACCCCAGGAACCAGGATACCTACACCAGGGAAGCCGGATGCAGAGGTGCGAAGTGGCGTTGGAAATCGCCGTAGACCACAATGGAGGACTTCAGAAAAGATGTCGCTGGCGAACAAGGTGAAAGAGTCCGGTGGAACCCAAGGATGAATTCTTGAAGAGAAGAACCTGCAAGCAGAGCGGACAGAGTCTATGCCACTCGTAAGTGACCAGGAGGCACGGAAGACCAATGACCACCGATGACGGAAATGCAGGAGTGTTGACGTTGACCATGTCACTGCAGCTGTGAAGATCAGGCGATGCTGTGGAAGACAAGGAGCAGTTCACCAGCTGTCCCACGTCGGAAGTCAAGAACCAGGGGGTCGGTGTCCGGCGGGAGCACCAACAAGCCTTGGCATCAACAACAGACGTGGTAAATGAAAAAGGTGCAGCGCTGGGACCAGCAAGGTGCAAGGGACTCGCCAAGTGCAGGAGAGTCAGAGCAGGCCCGAGCAAGCAGGGGAGCCCACTGAAGTCAAAGAAGACCCTCAATAGGACCCACAGGCCGAAGGCACAGGAGTCGCAAAAGAACCTCGAGCAAATTCACCAAAGATGCAGGCTCATGGTGCAGAGGATGCGGTGCGGACGAAGATCTTGGCAGGGTGAGATGCTGGAGGCTGGAGCTTCTTGTAGCCAGAAGATCTCTGGAGGACAGCCAACAAGCCTTTGCAACGGCAAGTCGATGCGGTACACAGGGGGTTCTGTTCCAGCGGTTGCGATGAGGGATACTGGCCTCAAACTTGCTGAGAGGACAGGTCGGGCCTCGAGGGAGCTGTAGAACCACCACCTGTGTTGCTGAGCCTTTCAGAGTCCGTGGGACGTCAGGAGCAGCAGACTAATCAGCTTCGTTTGCGGTGCCTGCTGATGCAGGGGAGTGACTCCTACACTCCAAGGGAGATTCCTTTGGGTGTCTTTGATGCTTACAGGCCTGGAGAGATCCTGGATGAAGCACAGGCACCGATGACGAAGAAGACTTGCAGAATAGAGAGACCAGGAGCAGCAGGAGTCTTCCTCGGTGCATTCTCAGTTCCAGGCAAAGTCCAGCAAAGTCCAAGGCGCCCAGATGGTTTAAGTTGAAGTGGTACGCAAGATAATGGGACCCCCTCTAAACAAAAATATTTTAAGGTCAGGGAGAAGAGGGGAAAACAACAATACACTCTAAGAACGCTCCCTCATGACCTATATTTCTTTTATCTAACTGAAAATAAATTCAACAAGGGCTGAAGTAAAGCTAAACAACAACAAAATACAAAAACATAATCCTATTTATAAATATTCACATTATTTATTAATTTTCTTTGTTTTATCAAAAATATTTTTGTACTTTTACATATTTTTACATATAAAATCACTATTGTAAACGTCTACAAACTGTGTTGCATATTGGTAACAAGATATTTTCATCTATAAACATCTTTGCATCATAAACCCCCGAGTGAAAAAACAAAATAAAACATTCATACACACTAACTCACATACATCCCTCATCAAAAACAATCACACCACATTCATTAATGCATATATCTGGGAAGTGGGAGTCAGAAAGTAGTTTTAATCTCCACGACCAATTAAGGCAACTACATATAGCAGGATCTGAACAGCATTGGTCGACGCGCGTTTCGGTGGCTTGACGAATGGATAACACCACCTTCCTCAGGATCTTAGCCAGATAACAGACTAATATGAGTACACCCAGGGGATACTGCTAATAATACTCCACAAGAGACTGTATTTTTTGCTTTAGCAACTATTTTTCTAAGTAGTTTTGCCGCACTCTAAATTTATCCTAAGCGCTGTGCATTAAGTGGGGCATGTATACAAGTGTATTGTCAGCAAAATAATAATTCCTTCTAGGGTCAGTTCTTTGAGACTTATGCATCATGCTGTATTATACGGCACCAAATCATTATGGCGACGTCTCAATATTAGTTTGTATTAGGTTGTGTCGGTCTAAGTCCAACAATACTCAACAAACGCCTCCAGAGCCGCCATCTTAAGAAGGTCACGGAGGCCGGATATCCGGTCAGCGCATGAGTTGAAGTGGTTTCAAGTTTAAATCTTGTCCCACGACGAATCTGAAGAGCCACCCACAGGTAAGCCCTTGAGTACTCTAGGGAAAGGATTGGGACGATTCAAGGATCCCTCCCAGAGGAGGGGCTGGACTGAGGGGAGGATCCTTCCATGTCCGTTGTCCAGTTTTTTGCGCTAGAGCAGGGGCCAACGGCTCCCTGAACTGGCTTAAAGTGGAGTATGCAAGGAGGGCACCAAATATTCTCTTCAAAGCAGTCTGGTGGCGCTGGCAAGCGCCCCCACCCCAGCCCAATACACTAAGTCCCGTCTGGGAGGTGGTCACACATCCCTGTGGCAGGAAACCTATTGTTCTGCCTTCTTCTGCTCGAGCTCAGCTCAGCAGCAGTAGGGCAGAAATGTGTCTGTAGTCTGCAGCAGCACTAGCATGCTGTTAGACCCTAAAAGGCTGGTACCGCGAATACAGGGAGGCACCCTAGGGGAGCCCCCCCAGTACCTGGGATTCTACATCCAACACTGGAATCGGTGTTGGGGGTAGATACCAACATGTTTGATAACAAACATGACCGGATTCAGTGCAGCCAATATATAGTTAGACATCTTGTATTTGACTTGATGTCCACTGTATGTATTAAATGGCTGACCGCACTTACAAAGCCTGGAGAATCGACTCTGGAGTTTGTAGAGGGGCCCTGCTCCTCCAGTAGCACCCTCACACTTGTAACCAAGCACCCTGCCCTGAGGACTGAAGTGCCTGCCATAGGGCTGACTTACAGGTTTTAAGTGCAGTGACCTCCAATATAAGGAAGCTTATATCTGTTGTAAGTAGTGCTAGCACCAACTTACACAGGCTGCAAAGGTAGTCACAGTTAGAGTGGTCTCTCATGGGTGGCATAATACATGCTGCAGCCCATGGGAGGCCCCTGGTGTACCTATGCCCTGGGTACCTTAATTTCATATACTAGGGACTTGCATGGGTACACCAGCAGCCAATTGGGAAGGCACCAAAGTACTTACCACTGTCAAATTTAGGGAGGAAGCTCAGTGACTGGGGTCCTGATGAGCAGGATCCCAGTCAGACTAGTTAGAAAACAGAATAACACCAGCAAAAAGTGGGGGAAACCGTGAAAGCAGATCCTACTTTCCTACCCTTATCTTCGGCAAACACACCGCCACCTGAGACGACTCCTGGTGGCCTGCAGAACTGACCCACCCCGCGCCTAAGCACCACGCCCACAACCGTGGCATCTTTCTCGACCGCAAACTATCCATGAAACGACAAGTCAGCGCCATTGCCTCAGCCTGCTTCCTCACTCTCCGAATGCTCCTCAAAATCTTCAAGTGGCTACCCGTCAGCACCAGGAAGACCGTAACACAGGCCCTCATCACCAGCCGGCTAGACTCCGGCGACACACACTATGCAGAAACCACCTCCAACCTCAAGCAAAGACTTCAATCAATCCAGAATACAGTGGCCAGACTGATCCTCAACCTGCCCAAGAGAACCCACATCAATCAGCACCTGAAGGACCTCTACTGGCTTTCAGTTCAGAAGAGATGCCACTTCAAGCTCCTGACCCACTCCTACAAAGCCCTCCACAAGCTAGGACCCACCTACTTGAACCATGGCCTGCATTTCCACCGACCACTTAGGAACCTCTGCTCCGTACACCTCGCCCTCATAGAGATTCCTCACATACGTCGCAGATCCTTCTCCCAACTTGCCGCCAAAGCCTGGAACGCCCTCCTCCTCCACACTCTCTCACGGACTTCAGGAAGGGGCTCAAGTCCTTGCTTTTTGACTGAGCCCGGTAGCAAGCGTCTGGATACCCTCATGGGTGACAAGCAGTGCTATAAAAATATCTCTTGATTGATAAAGCGCCAGTCTCAATCCTATAAAGCACATATAAAGGAAAAACACTGATCTGGCTGCTGAGCAGTTAAGAAAGTGGAAGTGCTTTTCTGTGTGGGCTGTTTTTACATTGAGGAAATGCACTGTTATTGGTAGACTTTTTTTTTTATCATGTTTTAGACTCTTGTGATTTGTAGTCCCAGGGCGTTTTGAGTTGATCAGTAATGGTTGTTGGGCTGCTGAGCTACTAAAATGAAGAAAGGTTATGCAAATTCCGAAGCCTCCAGTTCTGACATGGAGTTGGAGCACCTCATTTGACATTTCTTCATGTGCAATTTATAATCTCTTTTAATACTTCATATAGTCCTTTTTAAAAAAAAAGGACAAAAATATCTTGTCAAGTGACGTAGAAGGAGGCTTACTTAAGTGTGCTTCCTCAGTTGCAGCTGTTTACATCAGCACAAGAGACCTGAATCATCCCAGAAGCTCATTCCTTGTATTTTGTTCATTAGTCCACCGAAAGGCATTTCAGCCTACAACATGAAATATATATATATTTTTTTGTATTTTTTTTTGTCCTCATTGCCCAGGTTTACAAAAGGTGATAATCTGAACACCGTGGTCTCCCTCGAGATGGCACCATCCGGTGATCTTTTGTTTTTTAGACCCGGAGTGGTTCACTCAATACCTTGCTTTCTATACCCAACCGTAGGTGGCTAGTTTCTCCAGACCATCTGTAAAGCCACCACCAGAGTAATTAAGCAATATGGTATAGAGGCCTAATCATTGGACTATTATATGAATGATTGTTCCCAGTTCTCATAGGGAAGCCAGAACTAATTTTGCTTATATTTGCATTCTCTATCTAACCGATTAATATATTTTATTGAGGCCAACCATTCTATTTTAGTTGGAGGAGTTGCTTTACCCAATTTTTACATATTTCCCTACGAGCAAGCAATATTAGATAAAATATCAATTTTTTTGTATTTTTTAACAAGGATTCGTGATTTTCCGGGATCCCAAAGAAAACCAAAGGTTTGCTTACCTGGAGCGTTTCTCCAAGTATTAAAAGTAACGTGTTACTCACATCCAGCCAGAACCCTTGAATCGCCGGGCATTCCAAGAACATATGTATATCGTCACCTTTTTCTTTACTACATTTGGGACATCTTGGCGTATCTCCTTTCCCCAATTTTGATAATTTGTGTGGGGTCCAGTAAACCCTGTGAAGACAAAAAAGGTGGTTCCGCCTTAAATTTGTGGCACGTACTGTGGAGTATAACATGTCGCAAGATACTTGTCATAAGTCTTCCATCTGCTCTCCTGCCAAGTTCTTTTCCCACAGTACTGCTGGCAAATTAAAACCTCCATCTGATATCTCCATTAACAGCCAGTACCAATTTGCCACCTCTTTTTTCTGTATTGCACCACTTGTCAGGCGAACTTCCAGTTCATTAGACCGTCCGCACCAAGACCATCCGTAAGGCTCCAGCTCTTTATTTGAAGATACTTAAATCTTGACAGTCGACCGTTAGCTAACTCTTGACCCTCTTCCCAAGAAATTAAAACTCCGTTCTCCATCAGTTGTCTCCAGATTGTTATTCCTGCTTCTTTTAATGGAAGGGCCAAACAGTCCTTAGACCACTCCGGAGATCCTGGCGAGTCAAAAATGGGAGCCATTCCACTATAATAATTGAGTATCTGAAAGAGACACGTTAGTGACAGATTCCTTACCTTAGAATATCCCCAGGCGTCAGGCTGGATCCGGAAAGTTTTGCGTAGCAGTACCCTTGCGCGTCGGTAGGCGGCGTCGTGCGGCTCCGCGTCCGTCGTCGGCGTCGTGATCGCCGGGATGACGTCGCGGGCAGTACTTAGGCGCCGCCCCTGCGCGCTGACGTCAGTTCTTCTTTTTCCGCGCCAGCAAGCGCAGATCCGGGAAGAGCAGTGCCCTGGTCATTTTTTGACCATACTTTTTGGTGAATTTTTCACTGTTTTTTCCATACTTAAAGGTGTCGTAGGGATGCCCGGCTTCAAGCGATGCGGCGCCTGTGCGCGGATGATGTCCGTCACCGACCCGCATTGGGAGTGTCTCTTCTGCCTCGGCCGAGGCCACGACACCGAGTCTTGTCCCGAATGCCAGGCCCTCAACCCGAAAGCTTTGCGAGAGCGGTCTCGAAAGCTCCTCGAGGCCCGGCATTCGGCTCCACGGAGGCCCCGGTCGCGTGAGAGGTCCAGGGGTCGCTCGCGGAGTGCACACCGGTCGTCGGCGTCGAAGTCTTCTTCGTCCGGTAAGTCTAAGCACAAGAAGTCCAAGAAGCATCGTCGCTCTCGGACTTCGCCTCGCCGGTCTCGCGACTCGGCTGAGGCCCCTCCCGGCACCGTCCCCGCCCCGCGGCCCCGGACTTGCCTGTGGAGTCGCCCCGCCATACCCGCCCTTCCCGGGTTCGGGGGCGGATCCGGCCAAGGTACAGGAGTTCCTGTCGGCCATGGCCCGCCTCTTCGGGCCTTCAGGCCCCTCCGGTGCGGCTTCGGGCCCCGCGGGCCCTGATGGGGTTGCTCCGGCGTCGCCGACGGCTCCGGCCCCGGCGTCGCCCGTGCCTCCAGCCTCGATCCCGGCTCCGGCCTCGATCCCGGCTCCACAACCCCCATCGACGCCGGTCGACCTCACGACACCTCCGCCGGCGCCGATGTCTCCAGTGCCGTTCTCGACGCCGCCCTGGGCTCCGGGCGGCGTCGTCCCCCAGTTCCTTCCGGCTCCGGACATGGACCCGGAGCGACGTCGCTCCACGCCGGCTCCGGCGCCGATGGGACCTTGGGTCCCAACTGTCCCTCCTCCTCCTTATTTTGAACCTGAGGAGGACCAGTTGGACTGGGAGGGGTCTGATGACCCTCTGACGCGACACTGTCAGTATGATGAGGACTGGACAGAGAGTCTAGGGGAGGCCAGTGGTCTGGATACTTCCCCTGACACTGGCATGCTGTCTCCTCCCGTGGCTACGGAGGAGGGGGCCAATTTTGGTACGGTGTTAGCGTAGGGGCAGCTGGGGCCTTACGTCTCCAGCTCCCTACTTTGACGGTCAAGCCTAACATCTTGACAGAGGTGCTTCAGCCGGCAGCCTCCTCTGCGGAGACTGTGCTGCCGTTTAACGACGCCCTCACTGACGTTCTTTTGGGCGCCTGGTCCAAGCCCAACACAGGGGCTCCTGTGGATCGGAACGTGTCACGACGCCATCGCCCTGCTCCGGGCGACCCCCTGTTTCTTTCTGTCCACCCCACTCCTGAGAGCTTGGTTGTCCAAGCCTCCGCTTCCCAAACCGCCTTCCCTACCGCTCCTCCGGATAGGGAATCCAAACGCCTGGATCAGTTTGGGAAGAAAGGTTTTTCTTCCTCCAGTGCTGGCTTGCGGTCCGTCAACACCGCTTGCCTTTTGGGCCGATATACCCACTCCCTGTGGGATTCGGTGGCGGATGTTTTGCCCCAGTGTCCTGAGGAGGTCCAGGCACTGCTTTCCCGCGCCATTGCGTAAGGAAGGGATGCGGCCAAATACACTATCCGTTGTGGCCTTGACACCGCCGACTCGCTGGGCAGGTCTATTGCAACGACGGTGGCGCTCCGACGCCACGCCTGGCTGAGAACCACTGGTTTTTCAGGGGATGTCCAGAATACTCTCATGGACATGCCCTTTGATGGAGTCGGTCTTTTGGGTCCAAAGCAGACCATGCGTTGGAGCGCTTTGAGGACTCACGGGCTACTGCCAAGTCCCTGGGCCTTTCTGCTACACGCCCTCCGCTGACTTCTGCTTTTCGCCCCTATCGTGGCCACGGTAGGGGCGCCCTTCACGTCAGCAGCCCAGCCACCGGCCCGCGCAGCAGGCGTCTTCGCGTGGCCGAGGACGTGGATTCCGCCGTGGCGGATCGGGCAACCAGCGTGCGGGTCAGGCCACCACCTCCAACCCGTCCGCGGCCTCCAAGCCCTCCTAGTCCCTCCTTTCAGGTGCACGGCACGCCAGTAGGGGCAGGGTCCGCCATCACCTTCCCCACTGGCGCACCATCACCTCGGACAGGTGGGTCTTGGACATTGTCCGAAGGGGCTACTCCCTCCCCTTCGAGACCACCCCCCAGCCATGCCACCTCAATTCCACCGCATGTCAGGGGATCACTTGGTGCTTCTACAGAAGGAAGTCACGGCCCTCTTGACCAAGAGGGCCATCGAGCATGTTCCGACCCCAGAAGTAGGGCGTGGTTGCTACTCCCACTACTTTCTGGTGCCCAAAAAGGACAAGGAGGACATGCGTCCTATCTTGGACCTCCGGAACGTCAATCGCTTCCTCCGGAAGGAGAAGTTCAAGATGCTCACCCTAGCTCAGGTCTTGACTGCCCTCGACCCTGGAGACTGGTTGGTAGCGTTGGACTTGCAGGACGCGTATTTCCACATCCCCGTCCTGCCGGCCCACCGGCGTTACCTTCGGTTCACGGTAGGCCCCGAGCATTTTCAGTTCACCGTGCTCCCTTTGGCCTTACCAGTGCCCCTCGGGTGTTCACAAAAGTGATGGCGGTGGTCGCAGCTCATCTGCGCCGGGCAGGGGTTTCAGTCTTCCCCTACCTCGACGACTGGCTGCTGAAGGCGGGCTCGTCCCAGGCAGTCGTCTCCCACCTCCAGACTACGGCCGAACTCCTGCACTCGCTGGGGTTCTCCATCAATGTGCCAAAGTCGCATCTGATTCCTTCTCCACAGCTACTTTTCATCGGAGCAGTTCTGGACACGACGCAGTTTCGGGCCTATCCTCCCGAACGGCGAGTCCGGGATATTCAGGCTATGATTCCGATCTTTCGGCCTTTATCCTGGGTTTCGGTACGGATCACCCTGAGGCTGCTGGGCCTCATGGCCTCCTGCATCCTGCTGGTCAATCATGCCAGATGGCATATGCGGGCTCTGCAGTGGGACCTGAAGTTCCAGTGGGCGCAGCACCAGGGCAACCTGTCCGATCACGTCCAGATCTCGGAGGGGACTGCAAAACAGTTGCAGTGGTGGCTCTCGAACCGGCAATGGGTCATGGGCAGATCCCTCTCCTTCCCCAGCCAGAGCATACAGTTGTGACGGACGCGTCCCTTCTGGGATGGGGCGGTCACATGGGAGAAGGCGGAGATCAGAGGCCTCTGGTCTCCGGCGGAGTCCCGGCTCCATATCAACCTTCTGGAGCTCCGGGCGATCCGGCTTGCACTCAAGGCATTCCTTCCCTCTGTCAAAGGGAAGGTAGTGCAGGTGTTCACAGACAACACCACCGCCATGTGGTACTGCAACAAACAGGGCGGGGTGGGGTCTTGGACCCTTTGTCAGGAGGCTCTGCGGCTCTGGACATGGCTGGAACATCAGGGCATGTTCCTGATGGTTCAACACCTGGCAGGTTCCCTGAACGCCAGGGCGGACGAACTCCAGCCGCAGGTGCATGATGGATCACGAATGGCGTCTTCACTCGGAAGTGGCGCAAGGACTCTTTCTACAGTGGGGAGAGCCTTGGTTAGATCTATTCGCCACCGACGAGAACGCGCAATGTCATCAGTTCTGCGCGTTGGAATTTCCAAGGCGGCACTTCGCTCGGCGACGCTTTTCGTCGCGAGTGGAGTTGCGGTCTGTTGTACGCCTTTCCGCCTATACCACTTCTACCCAGAGTGTTGAAGAAGATTCGGCACGACCGGGCCCAAGTCATTCTTGTGGCTCCGGACTGGGCTCGAAGAGTTTGGTATCCCGAGCTACTCAATATGAGCATAGATCCCCGATCCGTCTGCCTCTTCGGGAGGATCTTCTGTCGCAGCAGCAGGGGACGGTCCTCCACCCGATCCTGTCCAGTCTACACCTGCTTGCGTGGAGATCGGAGCGGCGGCAGTTGATTCCTTTCGACTTGCCTCCCGAAGTTTGTGATGTGATTCTGGCAGCCAGGCGTCCCTCCACTAAGGTGGTATACGCCTGCAGGTGGAACAAATTTGTGGCATGGTGCACAGCAAAGGCTGTGGATCCCTTTCTGCCCCTCTTCTGAGGTCCTTCTGTTCCTTCTCTCTTTGGCCCAACAGGGTTCTGCCCTGGGTACCATCAAGGGTTATCTTTGTGCTATCTCGGCCTTCCTCAGGCTCCCTGATCAGCCCTCCTTTTCAAGTCCCCTGTTGTTAACAGGTTCTTAAAAGGCATTACTCACCTCTTCCCTCCTATTCCGTTTGTAATGCCTCAGTGGGACTTGAACTTGGTTCTTACCTTTTTAATGTGCGCTCCCTTTGAGCCTCTGCATAACTGTCCTCTTCGTCTTCTGACTCTGAAGACAGCCTTTCTGGTGGCCATCACCTCCGCTCGGCGGGTGAGTGAGCTCCAGGCTCTATCTTGCAAACCTCCCTTTCTGTCTGTTCATCCAGACAAGGTTGTTCTTCGGACGCGTCCGTCCTTCTTGCCAAAGGTGGTTACTGCTTTCCACATTGGGCAGACCATCACTTTGCCCACCTTCTTTCCGCCTCCGCATCCTTCCAGAGAGGAAGAGAGGCTCCACCGTCTGGACCCAAAACGTGCGCTCTCCTTCTATATCGACCGCACAAAACACTTCCGGGTGGATGACCAGCTCTTTGTTGGCTACGTGGGCGCCAAAAAAGGTCGGGCAGTGAACAAGAGGACCATTTCCCGCTGGGTTACCTTGTGCATCAAGACCTGCTATTCTTTGGCCAAGAAGGAGCCTCCTGTTGGGCTGCGTGCCCATTCCACCAGGGCAACGGCTGCTACCACGGCCTTAGGCCGCGGTGTTCCGCTGCCGGTTATCTGTCAGGCAGCTACGTGGGCCTCGCTGCACACGTTTACAAAGCATTACTGCCTTGACAGTCAGGTCCGGAGGGACGGCTTCTTTGGCCGTTCTGTCCTCCAGGACTTCCTTGTCTGATCTTTGTTCGCAGACCCACCACCGGGGTTGGTATTGCTGGGGTATCTATTCTAAGGTAAGGAATCTGTCACTAACGTGTCTCTTTCAGATGCACAAGTTACTAACTTGTGTAACGATATATCTGTAAGAGACAGTAGTTAGTGACAGATTCCTTACCGCCCACCCATCCTCCCCGTTCTGCGAACTGATTTCTAGGGTTAAGGACATCCCTTTCAGGGCCCTAGTATTTTTCAGACACCTGTGTCAGCTTCTTGCATGGCTCTGCGTTCCTGGCGCGGAAAGTCGTGTACAGAACTGACGTCAGCGCGCAGGGGCGGCGCCTAAGTACTGCCCGCGACGTCATCCCGGCGATCACGACGCCGACGACGGACGCGGAGCCGCACGACGCCGCCTACCGACGCGCAAGGGTACTGCTACGCAAAACTTTCCGGATCCAGCCTGACGCCTGGGGATATTCTAAGGTAAGGAATCTGTCACTAACTACTGTCTCTTACAGATATATCGTTACACAAGTTAGTAACTTGTGCTTTAGTTCTCTCCTGACTTTATACCATGTAGTTGCAAAGCCTTGTAGGTTTTTCAGATGCACCTTTTTAAAATATCGCGGGTCTCCATATTTATATACAAAGCCATACTCTCCCCCTTTTACGTCACTAAGCATTGCTGTAAACATCTTCCCGACTTCCGAGCAATCTGGTGCATTAAACAAACATTTACCTCCTTTTAATAGGAAGACCCAGGCATAATAGGATATGTCAGGCAACCTTAAGCCCTCTTTGTCATATTGCCGTCTTAACTTTTTCCATGATATTCTTACACCTTTAGAGGCCCAAATGAAACTAGTGATTTTTGACTGGACCTTTTTAAGCCAGTCTTCCTTAAAGGCCATGGGGATATTCTGAAATAGAAAGGTAATCTTTGGAAGGATTGACATCTTAACAAGATTAACTCTTCCGTAAATAGAGAGAGGCAAATGAGACCAGCCAAGTAAAAGTTTCCCCACTTCCTTATTGATCTTGTGAAAATTGGTTTCAGGTATTTGTTCAATTTTTTTAACAATTCTAATACCTAGATACCTCATTTCCTCTTTAACACAACTCAATTGTGTGACGATATTCCATGCCATTATGAACGTTTTGTTTTCATTTATCTCATAATCTGAGATCCGCCCAAAACATGCTGCCAGATCATATACTGCTGGGAATGCAAGAATAAGATCTGACGTATAGATCACCAGATCATCCGCATATAACCCCACTTTTTTTTCCCAGCCTCAAGTTTTGAAGGGTATTATACTCTCGTGTTTTATTTTTTCCGCTAAAGGTTCCTCAACATGAAATATTTGTTTAATTAGATTTTCAGGACATGCCATTTAATTACTTTTTAATTTACAGTACAATTTCAGTGAAGTCAATGACGATTTATTTTTCTGCTGACCAGTTACACTGGCTGGATTACATTAAAGTGTGAACAAAGTTAACGTGCCTGAATGAGTTTCCTTCTCTGAAAACTTCCTGAAAGAAAATTTCAGTTTGTGTTATCAGTCAGAGAAATGGAACGTTGACCATTCAGATGCTGTAAATTAATATTAGAATCTACATAAGCATTTTTATGTCGACATACAGTAAATAACATTATGATGCTTAATTGTGGAAAATGTCTAATTTTTGTTCAGGACTCGTGTGCTAACCAGAATTGGACTGCTGTGCTTCTGCCGGAAGCAGTATTGGCTCGCCAAATTCATTTGTCCCCGAAATTATGGGGTGGGGGTGGGTGGGAGGGGGGGTGGGGTTGTTTTAATGGAGCGAAGATGAATTCCATTGTTATTATTAGGTGTAGATAGCAATATGGTCTTTATCCATTTTTGTATTATATACATATATAAAAATGTAGTCCATTACTCCTTAGGACACGTGTATGTCTGATTCATTTATTCTGGCTTCCTCTGTATCCCCCTGTACATACTCAACAACACGTAACCAAGAAAAATTTGATCAGGTTTTCTCCCCACTTCCTCATACAACAGTCCCACCAGAGTCCCTCTGCCCACTCTGGGTCCAATTGTCCCAGTTTCTTTGCAATTGTTTTTGCTCTGTTTCACCCCACAGTTGAATGGCCTAGTCTGTTTTGCCTCCACCACTCACATGTGCATATTACTTATTGGGCATGTATCTGTGTAGTGTTCTCTTCGTTATTCAAGATCCCTTGAGTACCCCAAGTCGGTTCATGGGGGGGTGGGGGTGGGGGGGGGGGGTCTAGTCCCTGGTGGGTCTTAGATTTCCTGTACTTCTCTGTCCATGTTTCTAGGTCTACTATCATTTTATGATCGCGTTGTACCAATCGCATATGCGCCCCCTCTGCAGTTGCCCATTCTGTCAGGTCCGACCATGCAATGCTCTCTGGCGCTTTTGGACATGCCCAGTGTATAGCTATACGTCTCTTGGCTAGTAATGTGCCTATTTTAAAGAGCTTGACCGCAGTTTAGTTTTATTCCCCTTAGGGAGGATATTGAGAATGTAGCTTTTGATAATGAGCGTGGTGCCTCCCTTTATGTATTTGCCTATTGTCAGCACCACTTCTTGCCAGAGAGTGTGGATCCCCTTGCACTGCCATGTCATGCACCTTTCCACCCGCATCTACCGCAATTGGCCAAAATAGTTGGGTAAATCTTGTGTAGTTTTGGTGGGGTTAATGTCAAGTGGATTCAGTTGTATTGTACAAGTCTAAATTGCGTGTTACTAGAGACTGTCCGGACTCTTTGGCACACCTCCCGCCACTCTTTTTCTGATAATTCACTTCCAAGTGCTTTGTTCCATGTCTCGAATTGGTAGCAGCACATCCAGTTTGTCTACTGCAGCGCCCAATATAAGTGTGTAATCAGGAGTCTGCATCCTGGGAGGGCTAGTAGCATTATAATGACGTTGGACTCCTGGCGGGGTTTGGGGGGGCTAGGACATCTGGAAAGGAGGTCCAGATACTCCTGGCTAAATGCGCCAGCTTTGCATATTTGAGGAACTGTCCCACCCGTAGCCCAAACGGCGTCTGAGCATCCTCAAAGGTGATAAATCTGTCTGGATAGAAGTCTGTGAGTGGCAAGCACCCCCCTCTTTTCCATTTCCCAACTGACATGGTCTTGGTCATGTCTGCAAAGGGAACAATGTCCCTTGTAGGCATGGCCTTTGCAAAAGGAGGGTGCTTAAGCACTCTGGTGACGGCTCACGTTATTGACGTGTCGGACAATATATTGCAGATATTGTGGCATCTCCTGTCATTTCAGCAATGCAGCAGATAATGATTCCCCCTCGTGGGTACCGCTCAGTAGTCTTTTCTCCCAGTTGTCCTCCTCATCCAGCCAATGTACAGCATGCTATAGGTGGGCAACAATTTAATAGTTCTAGGTGCAGCACTTCCAGTACCCCCCCTTTCCCATTCTCATTTCATGGTTTCCAGCTTTTCTCTGCTCCTCTTTCCCACCCATATCAGGTTTGTCAAAGCTTGGTTAAGGAGTGTGAACACAGCACTAGGAATTGGGTATGTGGCCCCTGAAGAACATCTGGGCGGGACAACTATTTTGGCGACCGCTATACTCCCCAGGGCCGGCAGTGGGAGTTCATTCCAGAATCTAATTGACTCTTGCAGCCCATGTAGCACTCATCTTATGTCAATATATGTCTGTTTGCCAAGTTTAGTGTGATTTGGATGCCTAGATATCGGAAGTTGGAGGTCTCCCAGGCAATATCTTGCTGGGGTAGCTGCGGAATTCCCAGATCTCGCAGACCTCTTAGCGGAAAAACTTTTGATTGAGCTCCATTTATTTGTATGTCTGAGACCTCCCAGTACTCTATGAGTGCATGAAGTAGTCTCGCCAAAGTAGTAGGGCAGGTGTCGGAGGTAGACTAGCGTGTCATCCGGGTACCTGGACACCACGTGGACTGCATGGCCAATTTTAATTCCCCATGGGTGCAGTACCGGTGGAAGTCTGCAAGCTAGTGGCTATATCGCGAGCGCAAACAGTAAAGCCGATAACAGGAAGTCCTGATGCGTCCCCCTGGCTCATGGTGAATTGGAGAGTATATGTGTCGTCCGAACCCTAGCTAGCGGCCTAGTATATAGTATATAGCAGTTGAATCCACTTTATGTATACCTGGCTCAAGCCCATTGCCCTGAGAACTTCCCATAAATAGTCCCAGGAGACCGAATCAAAGGCCTGTTCACTGTCGAGGAGTGTCGGGTCACAATCCTGGTCGGATCTTCCCACTGTGAGGAGTACGTGTGTGAGCCTCTGAATGTTGTGAGGTGCTCCTGTGTGGCATAAAGCCGAATTGTTCTTTGTGGACCAAGGTCATTATCACTGCAAGGAGCCGGTTCGCTAGAACCTTGCCTAGTATTTAAATGTCCACGTTTAGCATGGACAATGGTTGGTAGGACAAGACATTCTGAGGGTCTCTCTTCGGTTTGGGTATCAATATGATCTAAGCCTCCATTATTGAAGCTGGCAGTGTGCCCTTTATGTAGGTTTCGTTATACACTGCAAACAATTTGTCTGCCAATTGGACCCTATTTCGTTGGTAGACCTCCACTGGTAGTCCATCTCTTCCCGGCATTTTCGCTTTTATGGCATGTCCTCGATTGCTGTTATGATTTCTTCTTCTTTGCTCAGCGGGGCTGCCAACACTTCCCTCTGCTACGAGGTGAGTCTGCCTAGCTGGAGGTCCGCGATATAGTCAACTGTTTGCTTTGTATCAACCATTTGGGTCCCCAAGTATAGGTCCTGCATGTGGTGAAAGAATGTTATTGATCCCCTCTTGTTTGTACGAGTCGTGCTCACCATCATGGAGCCGCAGTGTAGGGGTATGCACCTTTTTCGACCGGACCAGCCATGCCAACAGTGGCTAGATTTGTCCCCCTCCCTGTACAGACACTGGTGGTATGTTCTCATAGTAAATTTGTCCAGCCTATCCGAGGTTCCAAGGAGTGAAGCCTTTTGGGCCGCCCACTGGGTTGTGTTTTGTGGGTGTGTGGGCAGTGATGCTTCTAGTCATTTCAAACGTCTATTTTGTGTTTTCAGCGCTTGTTCTAATTCTTTTTTGTCCCCTCCGACGCGAGACATGCTGTCCCCACGCATCACCGCTTTCATGTCTTTCCATTCTGTTACCTTGCTACTTGCTGTGTTTGTGTTGGTGTCAAAATAACTTGAAGGGACTCAGCGAACCAGCTGGAGAATCTTGCGTCTGCCAGCATGTCCGTGTGCAACCGCCAGAGTAGGGCAGTGGTCATGCGATATCCTGCCACATAGCCCGCTAACAACCGGGAGTGGTGCGACCGATTCCTGCCCATGTACGTCACCCCTTCATACTTGTGGCTGCATTATTTTTCTTTTTTTAACAAATTTTATTGATTTTGATCAGGAGCATCAAATAACATTAATTAGGCATCATGCATATAAACTGCTTGTGAGTATACATACGAAGTGAGTACAATCTCTTTTACACAGGTATTGGTGCTCTATCCCTGAGCAAAGGAAATAATTGTTACAGGCAATATCTTATAACTGTACATTAAGTTGTAACATTCATTAAAGATCACTGACTGTAATAGTGTGTCCTTATTACTACTGAAACCTTCTGAAAAAACACCCCCTCCCCCCAAAGAGTTAACTAACTGGGCAACAATCACATTGCTTATGCATGAATCCAGGGCACATCTTCCCATTGTTAGAGTTTATTGTCCCCACTGAGCACACTTCGGTGTAGTCTGTGGGATTGCTACAGGAGACGCTGTACGCAACCCAAACCTCTTCCGCCTCAATGACATAGACCCCCCTGCCAGGTGCCAATGTACATATAAGTGGCATGGCATGATTAATTGTCTCATAGCGCTACAGGTGCATTGGTTACATCTCTATTCTGTTCGTCCCATTCCCGGGCTTGAAGGCCTCCATTGAGAGATCCCAGGCCATAGCAATGGGTATTTTCCGCAGCCCTCGCTTTTCTTCTCTACGAATTGCCCTGCTTTCAGCCAGGCCCAAGTGTTCTACTTCCTCCCTCCAGGTAGCAAGTGTTGGTGGCCGGACTGCTTTCCATCACCTAGTTATTAGTCCCTTTGCGATTATAAGCGTTAGACCTGCGAATCGCGCCTGTACTTTGTATCCCTTGGGGTGTGGGTAAAGCCCCAGTAGACAGCTCTTTGCTGTGTTCCATGTTTGCCCGCCTACCAATTCTTTTAGCGCCTGCTCTATTTTCGTCCAATATGAAGATAGTGCAGGGCAGGCCCATATCATATGGACGAAGTCTGCATCTGCCTCAACACAACGGGGACAGTCCGCTGTCACTGAGGGGAACATCTTGTGCAAATGGTGTGGTGTAAGGTATGCTCGTTGCGTGATCATATATTGGATGAATTTAAAGCGTGCATTGTGTGAGACTGCTTTTGGGTAAGCAAGAAGTGACTCCCACTCTTTGTCCGTTAGGGCCTCTCCCAAGTCCATCTCCCACTTCATGCGCAGCGCGGCAAGGGGCGCCGGCACACTCACTCTTATGCTTATGTAGAGCCATTTTGTCAGGTGTCTCCCTAGCCCCATCAAGTGTAGCATGTGAACTAGTTCATGCGTTGGAGGTTCCTGTCCCTCCAGAGCCTAGGTCCTCCTGACGTAACGGGTCATGCTAGCATGCAGCAGAAATAGCGTGTTGGGCAGGCCCTGGGCGTGAATGAAGTCTGTGTGTGATAGTAGGGTGTCGTCCTCAAACAATGCTCCGACGGTGGTCACCCTCTCTCCCTACCATACAGCCAGTTGGTGCCGGGATGTGACTCCCGCTGGGGTAGGGAGTCCCAGCAGTGGGATATTAGGCGCGTAAGGTAACAGTGGCGCGGTGTATTTTAGCGCTTGCTGCCAATAGTATAACTGCAAAAAGAACAATTGATGACCAGAATGCAGAACAATGTCATACATTCACCCCAATACAGAGATCTGGGCCTAAATCCATCGTTTTTTTGCTCACCATGCCATTCCAGTTTGAACCCAGCCATATGCAAATCAGTCTTGACCCTGTGCCCCATGGGAACAGTCCAGCCCGAGCTGCCAGGCCAGGTCCTCCCTGGACTGGAAACAAGCATCCTAGGACCAGTTTCGGGGTTTCCCCCTCATCAGCCAGGACAGCTTGACTCCAGTGGCATGGAGAGCACAGGACCCACGTCTGGGCATACCCTTCCCACTCGGGGTGACAAATGCAAAAAGAACAATTGATGGACAGAATGCAAAACAATGTCATAAATTCACCCCAGTACAGATCTGGGCCTAAATCCATTGTTTTTTTGCTCACCATGCCATTCCAGTTTGAACCCAGCCATATGCAAATCAGTCTTGACTCTCTGCCCTATGGGAACAGTCCAGCCTGAACTGCCAGGCCAGGTCCTCCCTGGACTGGAAACAAGCCTCCTAGGACCAGTTTCGGGGTTTCACCCCTTATCAGCCAGGATAGCTTGACTCCAGTGGCATGGAGAGCACGGGAGCTGTCCTCTCTAAAGGGGAAAGTTAGGGATTTATCAAAAGTTATGGCCAGGCCAGACATCGCGCTAAATTGGGTGAATAGTGGCGCTATAGAGTGAAATCCGCAGTGCAGATCTTTGGTATATAATATCATCTGCATGTAATGAAATTGCGTTGTTTATAGGTCCAATTGGTATGCCCCACTCCGCGGCCGTCATGCATAATGTTTGGACTAATGGCTCTAATGCCAGTACAAAAAGTATGGGTGAAGGTAGACACCCTGTCTAGTCCCCCTATGGATCGTATACACGTTAGAGATGTGTGCACCCGTTCGCGCCCGAGCTGTCGGGGCGGTGTACAACAGCTTAACCCATTTTAGGTATTCCGCGGGTTTCCCAAATCTGGCCAAGGCAGCTAGCATATAGTCCCAGCTTAGTGTCGAACGCTTGGCGCAGATCCAATGAGAGACAGCCTGCATGCAGAAATTGCTCCGGGAGAGCCCACATCACTTGGTATAGCCTACGTACATTGAGGGCCGTACTCCTACCCGGAACAAACCCACACTGATCTGTATGTATTAGCTTTTTGAGATATGGGAGCAGACTGCTCGCCAGCACTTTACTTAATATTTTATATTCAGTGTTTAAAAGTGATAGGGGCCTGTAAGCCGTAATATCTGTATGATCTCTTCCAGGCTTTGGCAAGGAGGTTACAAGCGCCTGGATCGTGGTCGGGGGCAATGTCCAGCGCCACCGCGTATAGTTTTTCTAGTTGGGGTATTCTTTTGCACATGCTGTGTAAAATTCTACAGGGAGGCCATCCAACCCTGGAGTTTTATTTCACAGGAGATCCCTAATCGCCTCCTAGATTTTTGCCACAGTAATTGGTAATTTCAATGCTTCCTGGTCTTCGGTGGTCAGAGTAGGAAGCATCGCCTCCTGGAGAAAACTATGAATCGCCTGTGTGGGTGCAGCTGGGGGGGGCCCTATATAGGTACTCATAATATTCCCGATACTTGTGGCTGCATTTCACCTGCACAAATAAGTAGTCCAATTTGCCGTGTGTAGCTGCCGCCGGTGTATAGCATCCGTATGTGGTTGGACCTCCATATGTCTATCAATCTCATCCTCACCGTGGCCTCGCCTATGCTACTGGTCATGTTGGGTTTGATGCAGTGTCATAAGGGGTCCTTATCTAGGTCTCTGTCAAGCATACAGTTTAAGTCTCCCACAGATATGATTTCTGCTTGTACGTAAGGTGCCAGGTTATCCAGTATTGGGGTATCTTTCATAGATTCACATGCTTGAAACATTCCCCGTCGTCGAAGTGAGAGTCCCACGGTAACATAAATAAAGCAGTAGTCAAAGAACTTCCATAGGCTATCATGGAGGCCACCATGCATTTAATAGCCTATCTACCTCCTTTTCTAAAAAAGGACCAAACTTAAATACAACCAATCAGTAACCAACACCCTCTAGAACCTTCCCAAAGAGAGGCTGAGTCCCTCAGATTTTCACCGCACGTTGTGTAAAGGGAGTCTCCCTGAGCTCTGCTCAGTTCTTCAACATTTCTCTCAGATAATTATTATTTTTCTTACTGGACAATGTCTGACAGGAAAGGACTATTTCACCCTTGTAAATTCTGTGGAAAAAAAAGGGTTCATATTGATGATGCCCATAAGGATTGCATCTATTGCCTCTATCCTCGTCATAAGGCGAAGCAATGTAAAATCTGCCGCACCTTTTCATCTAAGACTCTTAGAGATGGAGAGGGCAGACTTTTGTTGTGGCTAAAGAAGACTCAAGGAGCGTCTTCTGAGGAGGAGAGTGACACTTCCTCCAAATCCCATAAGAGGCCCAGGTCACCTGAGGGTCAGCCCGAGGAGGTCAAGAAACACCCTAAAACGTCTCATCTGACCAAAGAAGCTCGAAAAAAGGACATAGAATCTAAAGTCTCCTCGGAGCTAGTTTTGCCTTATCATTCTGGGACCTCTAAGGCAAAATTGGAGTCTTCAGGACCTTCCAGGCATAAATCCAGCCACAGATCCGTGTCGGCCTCAGTTTCACCGTCGATGCCCGTTTCTTCAGCAACACCGACGACTACTCTCTCGTCATCGAGATCGTCGACAGCGCCTACGACAGCGACGGCGAGCATTGATGCCCCGATATTGTCGACACTATCCTTATCGTCGACGAAGACCTCAGTGACTAGGTTACCATCGGCGACGACGACACCATTGCCGACGACAACGGTTCCACCGCCGACGAAGGCTTCACCGCCGACGAAGGCTTCACCGCCGACGAAGGCTTCACCGCCGACGAAGGCTTCACCGCCGACGAAGGCTTCACCACCGACGAAGGCTTCACCGCCGACGAAGGCTCCACCGTCGACGAAGGCTCCACCGCCGAGCAGACCGTCGACTGCTTTGACGACGACATTGATGACGATATTGCCGTCAACAAGAAAATGAGGGTTGCCGACGGTCCCATCTTCGATGGACCCGGCGACGATGTCCCTTCAAATGCAGTCCACACCATCCACAGTGTCCAGAACATCGCTACGGCCTGGATTTCAATCGCCAGGCAAGATTTCGCCTTTACTCCCAAGTCACCTTCTAGACACAGAGGAAACGGATGACAATGGTCCCTTTGGGACTGCTCATAGTCCTTCTGAACATAATGTCAAGTGCGAAGAGGAGGATGAGGATTATTATGACGAGGAACAGTACTTCCAGCACTATCCAGTTCCTCCTACACAGTATCAGCATTTTAGATATTATGTTGATCCACCAAGGCAATAACCTGCTCAATTACCCTCTTCTTTAATTTAAGACTTAAAGGCCATGCTCATGGATTACAGAAAAAGGTTCCCGTCCCAAGAGGAACACGTGACTGTGCCACCTCCATCAGCACCACCTGTAGCACTGCGTACACCAATGCTGCCTCCTCCTGCTACTCCTAGGATGACACCACAACCCATCATCCCTGTTCCCCCTAGAGAGGATCCATCCTCTTCTGAAGAAGAGCCTGAAGAGGGAGAAATTCACGATCCTCTTCCATCCACAGATGAATGGGATAATTATATTATACCTACACCATCTCCTCCTCCTTGTCATCCTTTTGACTCCCCTCCAAAGGACATTGGAGGTTTTCATAATTTAATGGACAGGGCTACGTCCAGATTTCATCTGCCCACAATAGTCAAGCAAACAGATTGTTTCCTTTATGGCTTTAAAGAACAATCAAGGAAATCGGTAAGATCTATACCCATTATAGACCATATCTGGCAGGAAGTAATGAAGTCACCCGCCACTGTAGTGCCGGTACTGCCAAGATTAGATAAAAAATACAGGGCGCATGAGGATTCCCCCGCATGCCTTACGGGACATCCCAAACCGGACTCTGTGATTTCCCAAGCGGCTCAGAGAAGATCAAAAAACCCTTCCACCCCCATCACGTCTCCACCGGACAAGGAAGGACGCCGTTTGGATTCCATTGGGAAGAGATTCTCGTCCATGTCTGCATTCTCTGTCAGGGCTGCTAATGCACTAGCCATTCTGGGCTGCTACGACCGACAAATGTGGTCTGATATCGGAGCCATGCTGGAGTTTATAGTGGAGGAAAATAAACAGGAATTTCGTAAGGTACTGGCTGAGGGAGAGGGCACAGCTGCCGAAATTATAGACTGTTCCATGGACATAGCCACAACAGGTTTTCGTCAACTAGCGGGTACGGATGTTTTAAGACTCCAAGGATGGCTCAGGGCAACGTCCTTCTGTCCAGAAGTGCAATCAAAAATACTGGACATGGCGTACGATGGAGACCGTCTATTTGGAAAACATATAGACGAGGCTCTACTAGCCATCAAAACGAATACAGACACAACCAAAGCATTAGGTACCCTACAGTATCGCAAAGTGCCCTTTCGGGGTGCACGAGGACGTTGATTTTCAAGCTATAGCGGTACTTTCCAGCGTACCCAAAACTATCAATCCTTTCAGCCGTAATATCGTCAGGGTTCCCAGCAGCAATCCTATAGACAGCCAACAACAGCTGGTTTCTCCAGGCAAGGCTCGCGTAGGAAACCGACATCACAAGCACACGACTGAGGTCGCAAACAGTGACCACATCAGGGTACCAGTTACTACTTGCCCCCTCCCAACCGGTGCAAACGTTTCCAGTTATATTCATCAATTGCGCAATATTACAATGGACAGATGGGTATTGAATCTCATATCTTATGGACATACTCTAGAATTCATCCGGCGCCCACCAAACACTCCACCCAGGGGATTGCACCCCCCTCGTCTTCACTTACTCAAACAGAAAGCGAAGCTTATGCAACTGAAAGGGTCAATAGACAGGGTTCCAGTACCGCAAAGAGGAAAAGGCTTTTACTCTCGCTTTTCCTGATACGCAAGAAATCGGGAGAGTGGAGACCTATTTTAGATCTCAGACGGCTGAACAAATTCCTCAAAAATCAGACCTTCAGAATGGTCACACTCTCCGACATCCTTCGGCGCCTAAACAGCGGGGATTACATGACATCACTGGATTTAGAAGATGCTTATTTCGATGTTCCTATGCGCCCCAAACACAAAGTTCCTCCGATTCACAGTGGCTGGTACCCACTATCAGTTCTGTGTCCCCGCTTTCGGCCTCAAATCTGCTCCGCGGATTTTCACCAAGTTCTGGCCCCAGTAGCAGCCGCCTTGCGAAACAAGGGGCACCAAGTATTTCCATATTTGGACGATTGGCTCCTGAAAGCTCCATCGTCTCATCTAGCGGCTGCAACTAAAAAAGTTTGTATAGATCTGTTCCGAAAATTAGGACTTTCTTTAAACCAACGGAAATCATCAGTGTTTCCAAGTCAGACAATGACCTTCCTAGGGGCCGACTTGGATACCATTCAGAACAAAGCTTTCCTTTCGCATGAAAGGCAGGAAAGGTTGCAAACCTTGGCTTTTAGACTATCAAAAAGAAAGTGCCCTTCTGTGAGGACATACAAATCTCTACTGGGCATGCTCTCCTCAGCAATCGATCTAGTGCTACTGGCTCGTCTTCACATGAGGCCTTTGCAAGAGGAACTCCAATGTCAATGGATTCAAACTACGGGATCCTTTGACGACGTGATAACTATCACTCCACGCATGAGAGAGGCGTTCGAATGGTGGACTTTGAAGTCACATCTCTCACAGGGCCTTTCCTTTCTACCTTTGATCTCGAAATTCATAGTAACCACCGATGCGTCTATGGAAGGTTGGGGAGGTCATCTCCAAGACCTTCAGGTTCAGGGAAAATGGTCCTTGTCCCAGCGTCAAATGCATATCAATAGGCTGGAGTTGAAGGCCATTTTTCTTTCCTTGCAAGCTTTCCTCCCTCGGATAAAAGGTTCATTGGTGTTGGTCCGTACAGACAACACCACAAGCATGTTTTATATCAACAAACCAGGAGGAACCGTATCTGATTCTCTCTCAGGACGCCCAGCAGCTCTGGAGCTGGCTTGCATTTCACAGGATATCCCTAAAAGCGGAGCATGTTCCAGGGCTTCGGAATACTCTTGCAGACACCCTCAGCTGGACCAAAGACAACTGTCACAAGTGGGAGCTCGAACAAGACCAACTGAACAGGATTTTTTCACATTAGGGAAAACCAGCGCTGGACCTGTTTGCGACACACATGAACTCCAAATGCCGGTTCTTCGCAAGCAAATTCGCTCTCCCAAACTCTCGGGGGAATGCCCTAGCAATGCGTTGGTCAGGAATATATGTTTACGCCTTTCCTCCCATTCCACTGATACCCAAGGTCCTGACAAAAATGGAACACTGCTGCCTACTTCTAATAGCCCCCAGATGGCCCAGGCAGCACTGGTTCACGGAGCTTCTCCTCCTCTCGGAAGCCCAGCTCATCGGTCTGCTACCGACACCAACCCTGTTGACCAGGAACCAAGGTCAGATGTGTCACCCGGAGCCAGCATCTCTTCGATTGCATGCGTGGCTCCTGAATTCTTTGAATTTAAGGATTTGACAATTGCGCAAGTGTGTAAAGACATCGCCAGATCTCGTGCGGATAGCACCAACAAGACGTACAGACTGAAATGGAAACTGTTCTGTCTTTGGTGTCTGCAAAGCAAAGTACATCCGTACCTCTCTGCTCCAGAGCAAATCCTACAGTACTTACTGTCTTTGGCTCAAACTGGATTGGTATACTCCTCAATTAAGGTTCACCTCGCAGCTATCTCTCGATATAGACGCTCCCCAAAACGTCTATCTCTCTGCTCTGATAGAGTTGTACAGCAATTCATGAAAGGCCCATTTCGTACTTATCCACCTGTTCAAGCCCCACCACCTGAGTGGCACTTAAACGTAGTCCTATCACAATTGATGAAGCAAGCCTTTGAGTCCATCCATAGGGCGGATATCAAGTACCTAACGTGGAAAGTAGCTCTCTTGCTCGCCCTAACATCAACTAGAAGGGTTAGCGAAATACAAGCTATCACCATAAAACATCCTTTCCTTCGTTTTACAGATGAAATGGTTATCCTCTGGATGAATCCCAAATTCATCCCTAAGGTTCCTTCGCAGTTTCACCTAAATGAACCTGTCATTCTCAGGACTTTCTTCCCGGATCCTTCTACACCTGCGGAACGAACATTACACACTCTAGACATCAAGAGGTGTCTTAAATTCTACCTGCAAAAGACTCAGCCACAATTCAGTTTTGCCACGATAAAGCAGGCAAACCTTTGGCAAGAACAGTGAAAGCTCACTCTTCGAGAGCAGTCTCTACATCAGCTGCCATGTTCGCTGGGGCTTCACTGGAAAAATCTGCAAAGCTGCGACCTGGAAAACGATGCATAAGTTCACGCAGCACTACCGCCTGGAGTCGACAGTGTTCTGATGCAGCCGTGGGACAGGCAGTTCTACGTCATTTATTTCAGTAAGGTGAGCCTCTTTAATTAGAGGATCTCTTTTCTGTTGTCAATATTGATATGCGTTTGAAAAATTATCTTTTTTGGTTTTAAAAGTTGGTATACTTAAGTTGATAATAGAGATGTTGATTTCACAGGTCCATGCTTTTTATATGCATTTATTTTTACACCAACACGTTCACAAGACACTCCTTTTGTGATTATATTTTGAAATATTATTGGCCCTAGCCACCATCCACTAAGGGTATTTACTTTATGGAACATTACTGCTTGCTATTCTGATTCAAGCATATGAATCTATACCCCAATACTGGATAAGAAATAAGTTACTTACTTGTAACTGCAGTTATCCAGTATTACTATCTTTCATAGATTCACATGCAACCCACCCTCCTCCCCGGAGAGGCTCCCCTTACACTCCAGTATTACTATCCACACTTGTGCTGGACAATCTGAGGGACTCAGCCTCTCTTTGGGAAGGTTCTAGAGGTTGCTGGTTACTGATTGGTTGTATTTAAGTTTGGTCCTTTTTTAGAAAAGGAGGTAGATAGGCTATTAAATGCATGGTGGCTTCTATGATAGCCTATGGAAGTTCTTTGACTACTGCTTTACTTATGTTACCATGGGACTCCCACTTCGATGACGGGGAATGATTCAAGCATGTGAATCTATGAAAGATACCAATACTGGATAACTGCAGTTACAGGTAAGTAACTTATTTCTTCCTCACTATCTCCAGGAAGAAATTACCATCACCTATATTTGAGGCATGCACATTAATTAAGAATATATCTTGGGAGTTTAGTGTTCCCACTAGTATTGCATACCTTCTCTCCATATCAATGTGTCTTCTAGGAAAAAGGGACATTTGGTGCCACCCATGCCTTGCGTACCTGGAGCAGGACTTTTCTGTACATCTGTCCGTTCCATTTTTTCCTGGCTATGGGAATGTCGTCCCCGCATGTATGGGTCTCCTGCAGTAGTGCAATACCGTTTTAAATATGAGTGTATTCTGTCACACTTCTTAAAGCTGTTTAGGCCCCGTATGTTCCAGGTGATTCTTTTATATGTGCTGTTCTTGTCTTTCATGGCATACGGGCCTCTGTGGGGCCATGCCCACAACTGAGTCTCATGCAAGGGAAGGAAACAGATGTCCCATGTGATCTATACTCAAAAACCTAATGCAACTGTGTAACGCCCCAATACCCCATTCACTAACTTCGGGTTGCTAATTGGGGCTACAGAGGTCCGTGACTGTTCAAGATGAACCACTAGAACAGCCACGTCCGCCACCCCCCACCATAAAAACTAGTGAACCTATCCCCACTAGGATTATAGATCAGTAACTATGTTTTTTGAGCTGCTGGGGAATAGTACTGGGTGTGTTCGACTCCCTCCACTGTACTAGCAGCTAGTATAGTAGTACTTGCCAAAGGCAGTTATCCCTCAGCTCTCCTGGCGCGGGGTGTCTTATCAAATTCCCCTGTGCTCTGCATTCAATCAGTCTGCCCAATTGTTGTTTCTAGATGTGTCGCATCTAGGACCGCTCGGGCAATGTTACCTTTAGCCGACACACCTTTCACTGCGTCTCCAATGCGGATCATATGCTCCATTGTGGCTGCATGTACTCCCTTCCACACTCCCACACCCTTTTTTGTGTGCGTTTTTTTAGAGTTCAGAGTTTGCATCCTCCTCTTTAACCGTCAGCCCCTCCAGGCCTGTCGGGGATCACCTCCTCGCTGTCTGCCTCTCTTTGTGCTCCTCCCAATGAGCCATCTTGTTGAACCATGATTCTACGTGACAATCTCCAGGAGGTCCATTCGCCAGGGAGTCCCTTATCCCTAGTTCTGCTCCAGTCCCGCCAGAATCTATTAGAGCATGGACCCGGCCAACCCAAGCCCGCCTTGCTGTGCTGTTGTTTCCAACCATTTCCAGATGGCCTCGGAGGTGTTAAAGAAGTGAGCCTTGCCCTCCTGCTGGATATGTAATTTTGCTGTGAACATCAGGCAGTATTGGTAGTTTAAGTCTCTGAGTTTACGTTCAAGAACCCGTAATTTTTTTTTCTCTGATTCTGCACTCTTTTAGTTTAATCAGGGAAAACCATAATAGAGGCATTTTCAAATGTCAGGGGACCCAACTTCTGCACATGCTGCGGTATAGCATCTCGGTCTCTATGATTAAAGATTTTCGCTATTATGGCTCATATGGGGGGCGCGCCCAGGTCCTGCGCTGCCAACGCCACCAAAGTGCAGTGCGCTCTCTATGGAGAAGAATTTGGAGAGCCGCTGAGGGCGTAGCGTTTCCCTGAGCCAGTCCTCTAAGGATAGTTCAGCTGACAGGCCCCTCAATCTTCTCTGGGAACTTCAACAAATCGTAGGTTATTGCGTCTTGAGCGCCCTTCGATATCCTCCAATTGGTCTCTGAATTTATCGGTCTTGACAGTCATTGCAGCTACTGTGGCTTTCAAGGTTGTGACTTCCCGCTGCAGGGATTCAGTGCATTCCTCAGTCAGCTATTTTCTGCATGTCTGCTCTCTGCGATTTACTTAGTTTGTGACCTTGTCTATTGTCCCTCCTAGGGTTTCACAAGTTTCTCAAATCACTTCCAGTAAATCCAGTATGCTGGGTTCTTTCTACAGGCTCTGGGATTCCTGATGTCCCCTGCTTGGTCTTACTTGCCGCAGGGGGTTGCTTAATGCCAGATCTTGTTAGCATGGTAGTACCTGGGAGCTTTTTCTTTTCTCATCATAGCGTTTTCCTGTAAAGTCTCAGCAATCCAGTATTGCCTGTGGGCCTGCGGATACTGTCTTTCAGTCTAAAGGGTTGTGTGGCGCCGTTTATGCCCTGAGTACTCCTTCACCCTAGTTCAGTGCATTCCCAGCGGGCCAGCACTGTTCATTGTGGGCCCTCCGTTTCTCTCATCTCGAATGCTGCTCATGTGCCTCTGAGTGTCAGTATCTCAAGGTTGTCTCTCTCTCTCTCTCCGGCTTGGGCCCTCGAGGTTTCCCCGGCCCGGGTCCCCAGTTTCCCACAGCGGTTGCCGAATCGCTGCGCTACTCTCAGTCCTGGTGTTGTCTGCCGCGGGAGGCTCACCTCCTCCCCTCACTTGCCAGCCCAGAGCCGCTCCGCCAGTGGTTGCATTCGAGTGTCGATCCCCCTGCAATCTCTCTCATGGGGACCAGCAGCTTGGGCTCACTACGCTCCTGTGTTCCTTCAGATTGCCTGGGCTCAGTTAGCGATGCCTCGACCAGGCTTTCTAGAGGAGGGCTTCTTCCCCTCCATCTCGGCTGCGCGTCCTCTGCACACAAGGGGGCCCTCGCTCGCCAAGCAGTCTCTCCACGTCCCTCCCTGCTGCGTCAGGCTCGGGGCTCACCTCCCTGGAGTAGGTTTACGTTGCACTGCTCTATCCAATTGCTCCAGTTATCTCTGGCCTGCAATTGAAGTCTGCCAGTCCCCTGCCGCATCCTTCATTCAGCCTGTTCTCTGGCTTCCCGGCCTATGGCGGCTCCCTCGTGTATGTCGCTGGCCCTTGTCGCTGCGCTTCATCCAGGTCAGCGACGGTTTATGGCTCTCCCCAGGCGATTTCTGTTTGCCACCCGGTGCCCCAGTCACTGCAGGGTGCGGTGCTATGTTTTGCTGGCTTCTATGCATGCCAGATGGGGAGGGTTTCCTGAAGGATTATGCCACGTGTCCTGAAGCTTCAGCGGGATGCGGCTGGTCGGCCATGTTGCTCGGCCATGCCCTCGTCTTCCCCTCGTCTTCCCCTCATATGCCTAGAAAGTAGGGGTTGCATGTTCTTAAAGTTCCAAGCTCTTTCAGTGTGCCATCCTTGCATAAAATACTAATGTACCTTCTAGGCCTTAAAAATGATTTTATGAAGAAATATCTTCAAAATCTTGTTAACCATTCCGTTAGTCTAACTGTAACAAATTGGATTGTTGTTTGGGGTGGGTGACTACCCATCTCTTGGAATCATCACAACCCCAGTCAGGCTCAAACCTCAAAGTCACTAAATTAAAATGAGCTCAGCCACCTGCTAGCTATGGCACAGAGCAAACAGGCTTAACCTAAGGCAACGTGTAAAGTATTTATGCAGTAATAAAACAGTAATAATGTTGAAATGCAAAACAATAAAAAAACAGCCTAAATTTTAATAAACAAATTGACACCAAAATGACAAAAATCTAGTAAGAGGTACCGGAGATCTGAATATTTTAAAGTTTTTTTGTAGGAATAACGCCAAGAAACGTAGTGCCAATGATAGCCAGTGGCCGAGGTAGACCGTGATCTAGGCACAATTCGACGCTGACACGAGATGGAGCGTGGGTCGGATACACCAATCGGGTTCGTCCTGGTCAAAGATTTTAAATTCGAACTTAATTCAATCTGATAGACTAGCTGCAGATTCCTTACCTTTGAATTTCCCAGGCATCAGACTGGATCCGGAAACTTTTGCGTGAGCAGTGCCCCTGCGCGCTGTCGGGTGGCTTCATCCGGTTCCGCGCGCCATCTGCACCGGAATTGACTTCGTGGTCACCTATATAGGTGCCACCCAGGCACGTGGCTGTCAGTTCTTTTCTTTTCAAACCCGATGGCGCTAGAAGAGCTACCCTTCTGTCTCTTTTTGACAGACTTTTTTCGTCATTTTGTCGAATATTTTTTCGGGTGTCGAGAATGTGATTTAGGAACATAGGATTTAAGCCGTATGGCACCTGTCACCGCGCCATGTTGGTTACCAACCTGCACCTTGTGTGCTATGGTGTCTCGAGCGTGACCACGCCTCAAAGTTGTTCTCGGACTGCCGGGCCATGGTGCTGAAAGCTTTGAGGAAGCTGCTTGCGGCCCGACAATCAACGCTATCTAGCATGCCTCTTAGGAGGTCTCGTTCCTGATCGAGAGAAGGTAGCGGGACTGCTCCAGGAGCCCTAAGTCCTCTTCGTCGCACTCAAGGTCCTCAGGACACTCGGGGAAGATGCACAAGAAGAAGTCTAAACGGACTTCGACTTCACCTTCTCTGTCAAACACTAGCGAGACGAGTGGGGAACATCGATGTTCTAGGCATGGTTTCTGCGGAGCTATTGCCAGGTCCGAATCTGCTCCTCCCCCCGTTTCGGAAGCCGGGGCGACCCCCGCTCAAATAAAGGAGTTTTATGAGGCCACACTGAGTATTTGAGCGGGCGACCCCTCCGGAGCGCCTTCGGACCCAGCGGGTCAGAGGAGGCCCCATCAGGTTCCGAGCTGATGACTCCTGCCTCTGCTCCGGTGGGGTCTCGTGGATCCGAATCTGGATCGGCACTGGTCGAGCCAAATTGACCTTCTCTGGCGCTGTTCCCGATGTCGATGCTCCTAGTGCCTCTGGCGGCACTAGCCCCATTCTTATCCCCGATGACTCAGAACGGCATTGGTCGATGCCGAATCTGGTGCCGACAGAGCTCAGTGGCTCTAGGTCGTTTCCGAAGCGTTTTGTGGAGTATGCAGGCTTGGGGGAAGAGTGGGAGGGTCACTTGACCCTTTAGAACACCATGTGCACCTCAGGCGAGACTTTGGTCTAGTATGGGGAACTAGGAGAGGCCAGTGGACTGGACACCTCCAGATACTGGTTTGCTCTCTTCACCAGTTGTGGCTACAGAGGAGGGAGGTAAAGAGAGCAGCTGAGGTCCTTGACCTCGAACTTTGCTCTGTGACGGTCAAGACTAACCTCTTGACCGAAGTACTTCAGCATGGGGCTTCCTCAACTGAACTCCTATTGCCCTTTAATGAAGCGCTGACTGATGTTCTTCTAGGAACTTGGTCCAAGCCTAGTACAGGGGCTCCTGTGAACAGTACAATTTCCTGCTGCCCTGGCCCTGCCCTGGGTGATCCTAGTTTCCTCAACCAACATCCCACCCCTGAGAGCTTGGTAGCCCAAGTCTCAACTTCCCATGGCACGTTTCCTGCCGCTCCCCCGGACAGGGAATCTAAGAGGCTGGACACACTTGGAAGATGTTTTCTTCCGCCAGCATGGCATTGCGGTCGGTGAAAAACCGCATGCCTTTTGGGCCGTTACTCCTATACCTTAGGTCATCCTCTCCAAAGCAGTAAAAGACGGGAGGAATGCTGCAAAGTTTACCGTTCGGTGTGGTCTGGATACGACTGACTAGCTGGGCGGAAGGGTTTTGTCGACGTTGGCCTTACTGCACCAGTCCTGGCTGAGAACATCTGGCTTTTCGGGATATAACCAGGCCAACCTCATAGACATACCCTTCGATGGGACTCGTCTCTTCAGAGAGAAGACGGACTCGGTGCTAGACCGCTTCAACGACTCGTGGGCCTCTCAGTGACACCTCGCCCCCCAGCCTGCCTTTTGCCGCTTTTGTGGCTACGGAATGGGCGTACCACAGTGCCAACCATATCCCGGTCACTGTCCTGCGCAGGCTTCCCAAGTTGTGGAAGGATGTGAACGCGGTGCAGTCCGACCCCGAGGGAATGGTAGCCAGAAGTCGTCTGCCACCAACCACCCGGCAGCTGCAGCCTCTATGTCCTCCTAGTTTGGTTCTGCCAAACCATGAGTGCCCAGTTGGTGGGAGAATTCAACATTATCTCCTCCACTGGCAGCCCTTAACATCGGACAAATGGGTCTTGCAGATCATTCGGAGGGGTTACTCCCTCTCTTTCCGCTTTACCGCCTTCTCTCTGGTGGAGGATTATCTGATTTTTCTCCGAGAGGAAGTTACAGCTCTCCTGGCCAAAGGAGCTATAGAAAGGGTTCCGATATCAGATGTTGACAGTGGTTGTTATTCCCGCTACTTTCTGATACCCAAGAAGAACAAGGGTCTTCGTCCTATTCTAAACCTCTGAACCGTCAATCTCTTCTTCAACAAGGAGAAATTTAAAGATGCTTACTTTGGGTCAGGTCTTGTCTGCCCTAGACCAAGGAGACTGGCTGATAGAGTTGGACTTGCAGAATGCGTATTCTGCCCACAGGCGTTCCCTGTGGTTCAAGGTAGGCTATGAGCACTTTCAGTTCACTCTGCTACCCTTTGGCCTTACTAGCGCCCCTTGGGTGTTTGGCAAGGTGATGGCGTTGGTCGCAGCTCATCTGCGCAGGTTAGAGGTTTCAGTCTTCCCCTACCTCGACGACTTGCTGTTGAAGGCGGCTTGTCTGTTGTCTCCCACCTCCAGACTACGATGGCCCTCCTGGTTCACTATAAACGTGCCGAAGTCACATCTGACTCCTTCTCAGATGCTCCCTTTCATCGAAGCTGTTCTTGACACAGTGCAGTTTCAGGCTTATCCTCCCGAGCAGGGAGTCCAGGATATTCCGGTTATGATACAGATGTTTCAGCCTCTATCCTGGATTTTGGTGAAAACGACTCTGAGGCTGCTGGGCCTCATGGCCTCCTGCATCCTGTTGGTAAATCATGCCTGATTGTATATGCGGGCTTCTAGGTGGAACCTGAAGTTTCAGTGGGTACAGCATTAGGGGAATCTCTCCGACTTTGTCCAGATCTCAGAGGGAACTGCAAAAGACCTGCAGTGGTGGTTTACGAACAGCGATTGGGTCAAAGGCAAACTCCTCTCCCTTACCCAACCAGACCGGACAGTAGTGACAGGTGTGTCACTCCTGGGGTGGGGCGGCCATCTGGGAGAGGTGAGGATCAGAGGACTCTGGTCTCCGGCAGAATATGGATTCCATATCAACTTGCTGGAGCTCTGGGCGATCCGACTAGCATTGAAAGCATTTCTTCCCTCTGTGAAGGGAAAGTTAGTGCAAGTGTTCACGGACAACACTACTGCCATGTGGTACTGCAACAAGCGGGGTGGGGTCGTGGACCCTTTGTCAAGAGGCCTTGCGTCTCTAGACGTGGCTGAAAAAGCACGGCATAACCCTAGTGGTACAACATCTGGCAGGTTCTCTGAACGCCAGGGCGGACAAACTCAGTTGTCGATGTTATCTTGGTGGCCAGGCTGTACACGCCTGCTGTTGGAAAAAAATGTGTAAAATATTGTGTAGAAAAGTCAATTGACTCTTTCAGCCTCTCTTTCTGATATTCTTCTCTTCATTCTTACCCTTGCCCAGCAGGGCTCTGCTCTGGGCACTCTCAAGGGTTATCTCTCTGCTCTGTCCCCTTTCCTGTGGCTGCCTGACCATCCCTCTTTATTTAAGTTTTCTATTGTACATAGGTTTCTGAAAGGGCTTGTACATGTTTCCCCCTTTGCCCTTCATCATGCCTCAGTGGGATCTGAACCTGGTTCTCACTAACCTCATGTGTGCTCCCTTTGAGCCGATACACAATTGTCCTCTCCAGGGCTTACCATCAAGACAGATTTTCTAGTGTCAATAACATCTGCCTGGAGGTTGAGTGAGTTGCAGGCTTTATCATCCAAGCCTCCCTATCCTACCTATCTTATGGTACTCCCGGACAAGGTGGTGCTTCACACCGGGCCTCTTTCTTACCTAAAGTGGTGACACCATTCCATTTGGGACAATCTGTCACCTTGCCCACCTTTTATGCATCACTCTAAAGAGGAGGAACGACTCCACCTTCTGGACCCAAAAAGAGCGTTGGCGTTCTACCTTGACCACACCAAAGAGTTCCGGGTGGACGACCAACACTTCGTTGGCTATGTAGGAGCTAAAAATAAAAGGTTGTGCAGTTCAGAAACTCACCATTTCGCGCTGGGTCGTTCTCTGTATCTGTCAAAGTCCCACAAGTCTTACCTTATACTTGTGAGATGATCTCGCAGGGGCGACAGGGACCACCACCACCGTTTCCCACCTTACCCTAGTAGCTGTGTGGACGCTGACCAGGATGGAGATGGGACCAGGGGTAGAAGCCAGATATAAAAAACTGGGAGTTGTGTGAAGTTCCTGGAAACCCTCAAGGCACTGGTTCTGCAATGGAAAAATAAGGGCACAGCTAGTACCTGTGGTGCACACCAACCCCCTCCTATGTTCTCTGAGGACTACTAGGTCAAAAAGGACAGTATGGTCTACCTTATATATATCAATGAAAGCATCAACAAGGAAAGCAAAGAATAAGCGCTCCTGCGCATATTCCAGGAAACGGTATCTCTTCAGTACACCAGGAAGTGCACGTGGAACGGTTTCTGTGTTCAAAGTAATATAAACAAAGTATTATGCGCTCCTGCGCGTCAAAACCAAAATCAAGAAAAACAGCGCTCCTGCGCAAATAATAAAGTGGAACTGGCAGCACACAGCTGAACACACTCCTGTGCGTGGTGTCAGCAAAGTAACGAAACTAGGCTTCTGATAAGGATCACAGGCCAGAGGAGTGCCTGCACGGAAAAGGTAGTCTTGTGAAAGTCAAGGAAAATTGCCACGCTTCATCGGGATGGCACAGCCAAGGAACAACGCACAGCGCGGCAGACACGAGGCGTCTGCACAGAAGGAGAAGAAACAGCTACCTACTGGAGGAAGTGCGGAGTCTCTGCCTGCATCCGATGGCGGCAACGGCGTTAATCCAAAGCGCCGGAGTAGCGGGATGCGCCAGCTGTTAAGCTCGTAACACCGGAAGCGCCGTGACTAAGGTGGCGTCCGCTTCCGGTCTCCGAAGCTAGACTGCCAACCCGACTCCACACCTGCGAAGTCATGATCACGCTTCGTAAGGCGTGCGGAGGTCACGCAGCTGTCCGTAACCATGACAGTATCAAGGTCTGTTACACTCTGGCTAAAAAGCAGCCTCCTGAGGGCTTACGAGTCCAATCCACCAGAGAAAAAATTCTGACCTAGGTGTTAGCTCATGTGGTTCTGGTCCTGGACATCTGCTGGGCAGCAACGTGAGTGTCCCTGCACATGTTTGCCAAACACTACTGCCTCTACAGTCCGGTCTGCAGGGAAAGGCATTGCGCCTGTTCGGTCCTACAGGACTTCTCAGTATAGTCAATTTGTCCGCAGCCCACCGCCAGAATGGTATGGCTTGAGCATCTATTCAAAGGTAAGTAATGTGCAGCTAGAAGTCTCTATCAGATGAATAAGTTACTTACCTTCGGTAACGAATAATCTGGTAGAGACAATATCTAGGTGCAGATTCCTTACAGACCCACCCATGCCTTCCTGCTCTGTGGACACATTTCTAGGGCTAGGGTTGTCTCCTTTCATGGCCCTATTTTGGACACACACTAGTCAGTTCACTTCATGGCTCTGCACTCCTGACGTGGAAAGTTGTGAAAAGTAACTGACGTCCGCGTGCCAGGGTGAAGCCTATATAGGTGACCGTGACGTCATTTCCTGCGCCAACAACAGAACCAAACGAAGCCACCTGACTGCGTGCAGGTGTATTGCTCGTGCAAAAGTTTCCAGATCCAGTCTGACGCCAGGGAAATTCAAAGGTAAGGAATCTGCAACTAGATATTGTTTCTGCCAGATAATGCGCTAGCGGAGGTAAGTAACTTGTTCTTTAATTCCCAGTCCACCACAAGGGTATACTTCTAAAGCCCCCAGGATCTCAGGGGAGGCACTCAGACTCTCAGGGTGCAACATGGAGGCCAAACAGCAGGGTCCAGACAAGGTCTAGCTGCTACTGGATAGCTGGGGATTTGCAGGAAAAAGTCTCTTGTGGCTTGTTGTGTCCCTTTGGATTTGACAGAAGGTTAGCCTTATAACCCTTGGAGTACCCTTTTCACCTGCTGTACAAGATGGAGAGCAGGTCCAGTCTTCTAGGCTCTTCTTGCGTCTGACAGAAGGCTGGTCCTCTTCTGATCTTCCACAGGTCCAGGAGTGTTCTGAAGAGGGTGCTTAGAGGTACCACATTTATGTGTGGCACAAGCTAGTGTGTGGGAACAACTCCTGGAAATGTCCTAACTAGTGGGGTAAATTTTCCCTGTACCAATCCTGTGGGCATTTTCAAGATGGCTAAAGTTTTCACCCACATTAAACTTGGGCTCTGAGGGCTTCGGGTGTGTATGTGTAGTGTACTATGGTGATCCTTGTGTCCTCCCACATCTGCCACTAAAATCCAGTTTGAAGCAGGCACTGTACCCCTAGTAAACCTAGAAACAGAATTCTGGTAGAACAAAGCAGGTTTGGCCAGCAACCAGACAGTGGCTACACAGAATTGTTTGGGCATCCTGTTTCTCGTCCTTTAAAGTGTTCCCCAAGTGTTACATGTCAAAACGCGGTAGATCTGTTAAGCAGGATTTGACATTTAAGCTGTAGTTTACACTTTAATGTAATAAAATAGGCTCACTATGATTGGATCCGGCCTGACTGGGGGATAAAAGAAAGCCCTGACTAGGTGTCAGCCAATCTTTGCCTGTAGGAAACCCACCTCTCTAAATAGTCACCAAAATAGGGTACACTGTGCAAAAAGGTCGAGGAGACCCATAATTTTTTTACAGAGGTAAAAGTAGATGATACGCTCCATTTTTGTGGTAGTGGGCAAGCAGTCAGGCTTATCAGAGGATAGTGCTAAGCATTTGTTGTACTCACAGAGGCAATGAATGATACACACACTCAATGAGTGAAGTCGAGACCGAATTAGAAAAATAGTACTTCTTTTTATATAAATATTTAGACCAAAATCTTCGGGTACAAGGTAAATAGTTTTCGCAATCAATAACAAATTACAATAAATGCAACAATCACAGTTGTGCGCACAATACATTTCCTGTAGGAGGAAAAAGGCAATCAGTGCAATCAATGCAGTTACTTTTGACGTTTTTCCTTTTAAAATCAGAAGGTTCGGTGGCCAAGGTCCAAAGTTCCAAGACCGAGCTCTCTGGAGCTTCCTGGATTTCGCCGGAAGCAAAGAGCAAAGGGACTTTGTAGCTGGTGCGCTACGAAGCAAGGGGCCACCTGTAAAATGAAAGCAAAGGGGTACCTGCAGGCAAGTCCGAAGGCTCTCAAGGGAGAGTAGAGGTTGCAAGGGCTCTGTGGCCACGAACACAGCTGGATTGAAGATTCCCCGTCCGGATGGGCTAGGTGCAGTGCAGCTGGGCAATGGTGTGCAAGGAGACACCGTGCGGTCAGGGGCTGGCACCTTCTAGCAACAATTCTGGAGCTTCTGGGCCACTGCTGAGGTGGGTCTCCGGAGTCCTGAAGTCCCTCGTCGGGTGCTGGCTTGCTGTAAAGTTTGAGTGCGCCTGGACTCGGTTTTGTAGGTTTTTGCAGCAAGAGGTCCGATACCTCTGGTATTCGTGCCTTTCAGCTCTGGTGGGTCCTGGGTCATCCAAGACTTGGTGCAGAGGCCCAGCTGACCCTCCAAAGCTGGAGTCCCTTCGGCGGGTACTCAGACGTTGGTCGGGCGGAGGAGCTAGGCGACGCTGGACCTGACTTTGCTGTTTTTGGTGCCTGCGGCTGCAGGGAGATAGCTCTTCTATTTCAAAAGAAGTTCTGGTGATTTGTAATGTGCTGATGACCCTGCAGGGTTTGTGGAGGCCACATAGCGACGAAACGAGCTAGAGGATGTCGATTGTCGAGTTCTGTGGCGGCAGGCATGAGTTTGCACCAAAGTCCACCACAAGGTTTGGAGTTCTCAGTCCAACAGCGTTTCTTCGTCTGTCTTCTTGTGTCCATGGAATCTAGTTTCAGGGCCTGGGGATGCCACCTAAATACTACATTTAGGGGTGTTTATAGGGGAGTGACAGGTAGTGGCCAATGGACCCCTTACTTGGGGGTGTCTACACCCTCTATTATGCCCATTTCCTATGGGAGGGGAGCACTAGCCCTGACTAATGAAGTCCCACCATCTTCAAGATGGTGGGCACTGAAAAATGTGCTTCACCTCGCTTCTGGCTCCTGAGGGGTGGAGTTGGCAGAGGGGGGAACACCTCCTATTCTTACTTGGTTTTCCCACCTATGTTCCCGCCAAAAGGGGCGAGGACAGGAGGGGGCGGGGGGCTGCTCCTACCAGGAGAGGCTTGGGTCGCGTTTCAATGGCAGCAAGGCCTTTGAAGCTTTCCGTCACAGATGGCTCTTCCTGACTGGGGAGGTGTGAACACCTCCGTCCTGGCCAGGCATTGTTCTCGACCTCTGAGCATGGTGGCGCTCACCCCATGAGGTCAGAACTGTCTGTTGGTGACAGGCTGGCTTAGACCAGTCGGTGACCACACTAACGGTTGGTAGGTTTCCTCTAAGTGCAATTATTAATAAATCTGACACTGGAATCCGTGCAGGTTTATTATGACGAGATGTTTAGTACCAAACATCCCATAATACAGTGAAGCCATCATGGAGCTGGGGAACTGGTAATGACGAGTGTCCAGCCCATGTACTCCTTATGGCTACCCTGTTTACTTACAATAACCACAAATCGACATGGATACTATCAATCAATCAATCAATCATGTCACTTATAAAGCGCACTACATACCCGCGAGGGTCTCAAGGCGCTGGGGGAAGAGGGGGGTGGTGCTGCTACTGATCGAAGAGCCAGGTCTTGAGGAGTCTTCTGAAGGCCAGTAGGTCTTGGGTCTGTCGGAGGTTGGTGGGGAGGGTGTTCCAGGTCTTGGCGGCGAGGTGGGAGAAGGATCTGCCGCCGGCGGTCGTTTTCCGGATGCGGGGGACTGTGGCGAGGGCGAGGCTGGTCGAGCGGAGCTGGCGGGTGGGGGTGTAGAAGCTGAGTCGTCTGTTGTGGAGTGCTTTGTGTGCGTGGGTGAGGAGCTTGAAGGTTATCCTCTTGTTGACAGGGAGCCAGGGGCATATCTGTTCATGCAGATATGTCCTCACAAGAGATATAGTGCACCCTGCCATATGACTATAATGCCTACTTTAGGGGTGTCTTACCTATATCCCATACAGTGTCTGTGGGCATGGCGACTCTTCGGTTTTGTCTGCACCAAGGTATGCAGTCTGCAATTGCAGCATGCATCGCCTTGATGAGGGGACCCTAGGGTGGCATAATTCAACAAGCGTTATATGTAAAACCCCAACAGACCAGACCTGTCAAGCAGGATTTGACATTCAAGTAGGATTTGACATTGTATTATCAAAAAGGATGCTTACGTCCCCACCCTGTATATTCTGTCAGGTTCACAGTGATCATCCATGTCTATTCTGGTCAGCCTAGTGTTTGCTACGTGGAGGCTTTTCATGCCCATTCACATCTATTTAAATTCTAATTAATGGCTGGTTGAAGTGACCGCAAATGCAAAAGAGCCTCCAGAGGCTTTAGGCAGGGAAAAGGCAACTCTATAATAGTACCTTTTCCTTAATATTTAATGAAAATCTGACTTTACCTTTGAAATGGAGTCTAGTAACTATTAAAAATAATTGTTTAATTATTTTTCTAGCTGTTTCCTAACCACAATTAGCATTATTAAATGTAATAATGTAACCCATTATTTTCCTACGTAACAGCCAACTTTGCTACTGTGAAAATAGCTTTTGAGACGTTTAAACTGTAAGAACATGTTTGGCATTACATTCCTACATATACTACTTTTGAATATCATGCACCCTACGTGATGGACTATAAAGCCTACCTAGAGTTAACTTAGAAATATTTAATAGAAAGGTTTTGACCTGTCAAAATATGTTATTTTCACAGGTCGAATTTGCAGTTTAAAATTTCAACAGTCAGGCTACAAATGGTAGGTCTGCAATCATGTTTGCACTGCCGCTTTAGTGTGTGGCACAATGGGTGCTACAGTCCATTAGTGACATTTAACGTACAGGCTGGTTACACTTTGTACCATTTACTAAGGACTTATGGGTATGTTAAATATGCCAATTAGGGGTGTTACAATTTCATCATGTTGAAAGAGGGAGCACAGGCACTTTATCTCTGGTTAGCCGAGGTAAAGTTCACAGAGTTCTTCAGCCAGCAAAAATATAGGATCCAGCAAAAGGCACAAAATCTGGGGTGACCCTGCAGAAAGGGCAAATTTCCTACAATATCGGTCCTGGCGTCGGGTAACAGTGAGGAGGCAGTGAGTTTTTACTTAGGATTTACATGGGAAGCAGCACAACTGAGGCACCTGCCATTTCCATTTAGTGATCTGGCTGGAGTAAGAAAAAAATTGAGCAGGATACATTACTTTTGCAGTCTGTATCTATCTATAGTCAGTATTGAGTGATTGCTTTCGAGTAGCTGAGAGACTTCTTTTATAGTGCCAGGTTGACCTAGCCTTCTCAAGACTCATTTATAGCATTATGAAGTACATTATGTTTACATCATTGCTGGCCTTTTTGTACCTTTAAAAAAAAAAAATATATATTTTTTAGTCGTTTTTGAGTAGTGAGTAAATTAATCGAGGGTCAGCACCCAGTAAAAACTTTCTTGCCAGTATCTCCGCCGGGATTACAGCAGTTCAATCCTGGGAATGTCATAGAATTTTGATGTGACACTCAAAAGTTATCAATGCATACCGCTACTTTGTTCCCGGGAACCGCCATGCAGTTTTCAGTTTACTTTCAGTCTACTTATTTTTCTTAGGGTAGTCCCTCTCCATAGGCTCAACTCATTTTTCTTCAAGTCTTTCCCTACCAATTAGCGTTGCCCGACCAGTTGACTCCCAAGGAAACTCTTTTGCCTTTTACTGCTGTCACCCATCTTCTGTTGAAGGGGGCCTATAATCATCCCTGCACGTCAAATTAAGCAGTATCTTATCCCATTCATTGACCTCTAAGCAATTTAAACGGACTGACTTCTGTGATACCATGTGGCGTTATACGATAATACCACAAACGTTCCTCAACATAATCTTTCCAATCACCTCTATCCAAACTTCTTGCACCTTTAATGTACCCCTTAAGAACAACCCTGTTGAACCTTTCCACCTGACCATCACATTATGGGTCATATAACGCAGTGGTGATATGCTGAATTTTACTTGTACAAAGAAACTCTTTAATTTCACGAGATGATTTATGTTTTGTACTGTACCCCAATATAGGCCTGGGTAGTCACCTAACCTTTCACCTACATTTTCCCTTCCATTGTACTACATAACTGTTTTGGTATTGACCTTTTGTCTAATTAAGGTGCTGCATAAATGTCGTGTGGTTTTCCCAAAAAACTAACCTAATTTATTATGCATGAATTCTCAGAATCACAGCAGGATTACCATCGTCTGCATAATAGCTATGTATAAGGGTCATCCCTTCGGTTATCATCGGCCGACATGACACAGCAAGGTAGAACCCCTGAGGGTACCTTTTGGGTATATATACACCATATCTTTGCTGGGGCAAGCAGAGGAGAAAGACTTCCATGCTGACACACTGACGCGAGACGGTGAGGTTCCTGCACGCAGCCACATCCAGCACACAGTGTTCTGACATCCCTCGCGGGGTGTCCATCTCGAGACCAAGACGGGGTCCTTCATTCTCTCACACCAGATAATGGGGTTGGCTTCATCCTAGGGGGATTCTTGGCTCTACTCCTACAAACATGCTAGGTACACTTAGGTACATCTAGTTAGGGTTGCATCGTAAGAGTACGCATTATTATTGTCATGTATTTATGTACCTGCCTATATTCATTGTTTTAGCACTATGGTAGAAATCTACCATCCATTTACTCTGTTGGTGCTTATAATCATTTATATCCGTTTCTGTCTTATGGTTGTTTCAGCACACCTATTTTACATTAGAATGACGCTGGTTCAATAAATGCTTATTGAAAACGTCCCCACCTTTTATTCTGTGTATCTCTCTGAGACAAAGTGAGCACGAGTGACTCAGCGAAAAGTACTGTACTGTTTCCACGATCCCTGAGGGGACAGGGTTGTCATGTACGATAGTTGCCAGGAACTGTTCTCTCCTTGGTAAGAGGAGTTTTCAGTGACACTGTGAGCTAGCTGGTATACAGGCTAACATACCCGTGAGGGTGTCTGGAATCAATCTGGACACCAATCCCACATTCTATGTTGTCTAAACGCGCAGATCCTGTATAGATTTATAGGAACTACACAACAGAGTTGAGCGCCATTATCAGTGACAATTTGACTAGGAAGTCCTTACTCATAGAAAATGTCCCGTAAAAATTTGATAGCAATTTGTGAAGTGAGTTTATTTAATTTTCTTACCTCTGGCCAATTGGAATGATCATCTGCTAATAACATGGCAACTGTTAGTCTGCAGGTAGTTAGTCAAAGGGACCACAAAAATCCAATCCCACTTTCTTCTAAGCATGATCTGGCCATGGGACAGGAGATATTTCAAAACACTGTCAGAATTGTTACAATCAACACAGTCTCTGACCCACCTTTCTGCTGAACTGTCTATTCCCGGCAACCAGAAATGTTCTCTCGAAATTCTTTTCATGGAAGACCGTCCCGAATGACCCTTGTGTGCCAATTCCAAAATCGTATTTCTGAAGCACTCTGGAACCACACATTACCCATTCCTCAACAAAAACTCATTGTTCACTTCCAATTCATCACAAACATTCCAAAAATACAAGGCTTCCGCCTCAATATATTTCCTACTTGGCCAAGCTTTTACCACCCATTTACACACCTTACCAAGCAAAATGTCAGAATTCACACACTCTTTCCAGTCTTCTTCTGATAACTCCTTAAATGATGTCAAGTAATCAGATATCGTGGCTACAACCTCAAATTCTTTACCATGATGGTCTTCCCTTTGTACAGGCAATCTAGATAGACAGTCTGCGGTGACGTATTCTACCTTAAAGTTGCACTCTTGCGTTTTGGATAACAATCTTGAAATACGGGATGTTGCACTCCATACTCCCCTCTGGAGAAAATATGTTCACTAAGAGCTTGTGATCAGTTCTCAATGCAAATCTGGTAAATAGCTATAGATAGTTTATAAATGTTTGATTAATTAAAATCATTGCATATAATAAAAACAAGTACCTTCAACCCCCCCTCCTGTTGATACCTAACCGCTTTCTTGTGACAGGTGAGACTGTTTCTGTCCAGCAGGTATCCTCAGAGTCCTTAATGCTCTAAGATGTCAATAGGATCATTCATAAACAGATCTGTTCAAGCATTGCCCTTGTACCACATATTTCTCCTTGGAGTCGATGAAGATGATCCACCAAAAGATCAAATTAATATTGCACACTTTCCATATAGTTTAACGGAGTGTCCAAGGGATTGAAGCAGGCTAAAACTGCTTGTCTGCATGATCGTATACCCCGGAAATTAAAAGGTGTTCTCAGGAGAGCCCTCCTTTCGATGAAAAGTTTTGGGCAAATACATAAAAGATGGATCAAGTCTTTGGCACTTGGCTACATAAACAACAGGGGTTTATGGCCTCATGCCGAAGCCAGGGTAAGGTGTGTAGCTTTGCAGAAAGATGGTCAAAGTGGACCCCATAAGCTTCCTTTATATGTACTGGTTCCAGCCCGCAGTTAGATAGCACTTTGGATTGAGGGTTTTATATTAGTTTAAAAACATCCAGCCGTGTGATCTTTTTGCTAATAGGTCTTTATCCTTAACTGCTGATTGCTTCCTCAGTAAGCGATTTATAGTTTTTTAAATTTTTTTTTTACAGCAGGTGTGATGTTAAGATTGCATAGTAATCGTACCCCAAGAATGGTTATCGTAGATTCTAGGTAAATCCGGGCAGGGGCACTTTCATTTTTGGAGGGCTGTCACCATAAAGTTTTGCTTAATATTTCGTCAGGTGATGCTCTTAGTTTATTCCAAGATTGAAGATAAGGTCCCATCCTTGCAATTGTTTTGTCAGGCCAAATTCTAAACAAATTCGGCCTGAAGAGGCATTGACTGGTAAGCTAGAGAGGAGTCTATAGATTTTTTAATCACCTGTGTCAAGGATAACTGCGTCAGGCCCACAGAGAGCTACACTGCCAAATGTTAATGTTGGTAACAGTTTGGCTAAGATGACCTTTAACAGGGGATCAATTTTGGGGCCGACCAGAGATCTTTTTAAAGTTAAAAAAAGCAGTTAATAAAGAACTACTTCTCCACTTTAATTCCTGTTTATGTGGAAGAAAAGTTCCTCCATCATCAAATAAAACAGCTAAATATTTGTACTCCTTAGCGTAGTCCTGCTGCTGATTACATAGATACCCAGTACAGTTGTTCTAAATGTGGTTGCTTATCTTCATAACCTTTTGTTTTTTCACAATTGATTTCCATACTATTCTTTATTACGTATCGTGAGAGTTCATTGATGAGCTGTTGTGTAAAAGATTTGAAGTTGGTTCGTATCCTAAATTCGGCGGATGAGCGTTGACTTCATCAAGAACCTCTGGCAGATCGGCCATAAATAAATTAAATAAATAAGGGGCCAACTCACAATGTTGTTTCAGCCCTTCTCTGGTATAAATTTTCCTCAAGAATATAGAGCTATTACGAATGTTTATGTGGGAACATGGATAAGAATAAAGGAGTTAAATACCTTTTAGCAGTTCTGCAGGGATACCCCAGGATGATAGTTTCGCCCAAAGAAGGTTGCGACAAACGCGATCAAGAGCTGACCTGATACAACAAAACAGAGATGAAGTGATTTTGGACTCAATTTTGTTATAGCAAATCGTTGTGGACCCCGCTCCTCAAGGAAAACCTGTTTGATTTTGTGGTATAATTTTCCTCTCAGCAGCTCAATCAGTTAACTCCTCTAAAAGTAGACCAACAAAGTACTTACCCACGTTGTCGAAGAGTGATTAATCTGTAGCTTTCCGGTTGCTTCTTATCCACTTCTTTATAGATTGGGGTAATACTGATCCTCTGCACAAGTCAGGGATTATTACTTGTGTCTCCAATGCACTGTTAAAAACAGCGGTCAATGCCTTTGCTCAAAAGGTAGGATTGACTTTATACAGTGCCTGCGGAATGCTGTTGGGATTAAGGGCACTATCACATTGGCCTGTTTTTCTTTTAGTACTTGCTCTTTAGTAAATGGTAGACTATCCTTCAGAGCAACAGTATCTGGCACTGAAGAGGTGAGAGACTCAAAGGGTAGAGCCCCAGCAGTTGCAGACCCACCAATTTCTAATATTGGGTTGTTATGTACTCTTGGACAAAAAACGGTATTTAATTAGTGTGCCCAGCTTGATTCTGAAATGGTCAAGTGGTTGACTGTATTAGGGGCCCTTTTTAAGCTATTGACCAATCTCCTAAAGCCCCTCGAGTTTGATTTCATGCTGAGAACTAGAGCTTTGGGCCAAATGCCTGTTCCAAAGAACGTCTTTCCTCCCACAATACTATTTTAGACGTCTTTTTTATGTGTCGCAAGTTTCCCAGACTACGTTGATCATTTGGGGCTTGCCTCAGAAAACACAGGGCTGTATTCTGCTTCTTTTTAACAGCCCTTGTGGCTGGAGAGAGAAGAGTAATTTGTTTGCACTCAAGAGTAAGGGCTGCTCGCTTATGTTGCTTGTGGTAATTGTACAGCGAGTAAAACTCTAGAAGGGTGTTCATGAAGTCAGTTAGAAGTCGGGGATTGATCATGGATATTTGACCATTGTAAAATGCGTACCGCAAGACTTTCTATTGGGATGATTGCACACTCAGTCCATTGAATCCTATTAAGATTAATTGACTCCAAGTTACCAGGCAGAGTGTTTGTGGGCTTGGGCTTGAGACAATTGGTAACAAAATCAAAGTTCTGTGGGCAGTGATCGCTTTCCAAGTTGTCTCCTATTCAAAATGACCCTATTGAGGCAAAGAGGGACACAGATTCTGTTGTGAAATCAATGATAGAGCATGTAGTCGAAGAGAGATGGGTCCAAGCTGGCAGTTGATCAGTGTGAAATTGCCCATTTAAAATTCTCATACCAAGTGCCTTGACTTCCTTCATAGTAGATTCTCCCTTGATGTCCCTATGCTTTGTTTTACATTCTGCCTGGTTTGGTATACACCAGCTGTCTCCAACCAGCCGATCACGAGCTACCAGTAGCTCACAGACACCTTCAGAGTAGCTCACAGCCTTGAGTTCATTTTTAAATAAGCACAGGGTCATATTTTCCTGTTGAAGTTAAGGGAAGGCTGTGTTTATTTTAAATTAGTATCAGGCTGCAGATTGCAGGGCCTGATAATGAGCTGTGCTGGAGTCAGATTTATGACCCAAGCTGGGGCCCAGAAGTGAAGTATTTATGGAACAAATCTTTTTATTAGTTTTAGTAGAACCATAACAATACGCATGCTTACCTCCACTGGCCAGCATGAGATAAATGCAAATGCAGGGGGGAACAGCTATGCGCCTACAACCCGGAGGCCGGCAGCGATGATTATATAGCAATAACCAGTTGTCCATCGCATAAATCGGTGGGGAGCGGTCAGCTCTAAGTGTGCAATGGCTCCCACAAATAACAAATACAAGAAAATAAAAGGCAAAAAGGAAAAAATCCCCAATAAGGAGGAGGAGAAAGAAACACAATAGAAAATTAAAAAGAAATCCCTTAACTATTAAATGTAATGCCGTTGTTCTCCCACCCCTCCTCCCCCCTTCTCTCCTCCATCTCCATTAAAGGTCCTGATTCCCAACCAACATAATATATGTACATTCGCTTTGTCCTTCCTTAAGCGCCTGTGTTTTGGTCCGTGGAAGTAAGTCGTAGAATTCTCAAGAACCTGGGACAGGTCACTTCCCTGAACTCCTTAGTTAAAACCGCAATAAATGGTGCCCATAGTTCCCTGTACGCATCAGCTTTATTATCCACCGTCATGGACATATGCTCCATTGCTAGCTCCGACCATAGCCTTCTCAGCCAGGCCGAATGGTCAGGGACTACTAAGGATCCCCAGTGTGATAGCAGTTCCAATCTTGCAGCATTAAGAGTTAAAGCCATCTGCCGCCCTCTAAGTGAACCAAGGGGAAGGTCAGAGGATTGGGGAGACCTAGCAATGTGTAGGCAGGGAAGCGCAGGATGTCAGTGTTAAATGCTTTATTGATATCAGTCAGAATCAAATCCCAGTATCTCACCAACTTAGGACAATGCCAGAGTAAGTGAACCAATGAACACGTCTGTCCGCATCCTCTCCAGCATGCAGCCGAACGATCCCTATTCCAACAATGTATTCTAGCCGGTGTCGGGTACCAATAAGATGCAACCTTGTACGCTGCCTCCGAGCCCGACATATCATGTGCTGTGTGTGAGGTTCTGTAAAATATGTCCTGCCATTTCTTATCTGTGAACGCTCTACCAATTTCCTCCTCCCATCTCAGCTGCCCCTTGGATTTTGTGGGTATGGTAGTAGTTGAAAGAAGAGCATATAGCTCCGATATAATACGCTTGTAATTTGTTTTGGTGACCAGCCACTTTTCAAATTGAGTCAGTGGACGGGATGCCCCTCCTCGCATGTCCGGGGAAGTCACCCAGTGTATGACTTGATTATAAGTATAAAGGTCAGATGCCGGGATTGCGTAATCCTCCTGTAGTTGATTGAAGGGAATAACGAACCCACCCTTTTGCAATCTTTCTCACGCCACCTCTGAAGTGCTACGGACCTACATCCCGGGGGGAGGTCAGGATTATCTACTATCGGAGTTATTGGCGAGGGGAAAGTTGTAAGCCCATGTCTAGTCCCCAGTGCATCCCATACTTTTAGGGTGGTTGCAGTTACCGGGGAGGAGTTAAAGCCCCCATGCCCTATGCTTTCGAGGAAGCCAAATTTCCCTCCAGATGTTTACTCCTGCAATCGCCTGGTCCATGAACGTCCATGACTTTTCAGATAAGGGCGGTTCCATTCCACTATAAAGCGCAGTTGTGACGCCTGAAAATATCTCCGTACCATAGGGGCTCCCATTCCCCCTCTAGGTTTCGTGATCTGCTGAAAGCTAAGTCGTGGCCGTTTCCCACCCCATACGAAGCGGTTAATGGTACGTTGCCAGCTACGAATAGTCCCCGCAGGTGGGGTCAGGGGGATAGTCTGGAAAATGTATAGGATACGTGGCAGGATTGTCATCCTGCAGCTGCGATACGCCCTGCCCAGGAGAGAGGCCTGCCCGGTTCCACGTGGCCAGCGTCCTATTGGTTTGATCTCTGAGTGGACCATAGTTAACCCTTAACGTTTCTTCAGGGGTTCCTGCCAGCAAGATACCCAAGTAAGAGATACTGTCCGTGGCCCAGGTGAAAGGGAATCGAGAAGACAGAGCTGCCACTGTGGCAGGCGTAGCGGAAAGATTTAATATCTGAGATTTAGAAAGGTTTACCTTAAACCCGGATACTGCACTAAAGCAGTTGAATTCGTCCACCATAGCAGCTAGCGAGGATGCAGGATCTTTCAATGACAAGACCACATCGTCGGCATATAAGCTTATAGTGTGCGTGTCCGCCCCAACATCAGAGGAGACAGGGGGCAACCATGCCTCGTGCCTCTGCGAATAGGGAAATACCCGGAAGAGCACCCATTAACTCTGACAGAAGCCTTTGGGGAGTTCTAAATGCATCTCATCCAAGCGAGAAACTGCTCCCCAAAGCCGAATCGGCGGAGCGTTTCAAATAGAAACGGCCAGTGGACCCTGTCGAAAGCCTTTTCCCCATCGACTGAGATAAGCAGGACCTCCTCACTAGAACGAGAGATCAGATCTGTGAGGTGTATGAGTCGTTTGGTGTTGTCTCCATTCTGTCTCGAGGGAATGAACCCCGCCTGGTCCGGATCGATGAGCCCTGCCATGTGTGGGTTGAGACGGGCCGCCAGAATGCTCGTAAATATTTTGGCATCCACGTTAAGCAACGAGATTGGTCGATAGGACGCACATTCCAGCGGGTCTTTAGCGGGTTTTAATATGACCGAGATAGAGGCTTCGGTGAGGGAGTCGGGCAAATTTACGGAATCGCTAAGTGAGTTAAAGAGCCTGGTCAATAAAGGGGCCAAGATCTGGCAGAACGTCTTGTAAAATAATGGGGTAAAGCCATCTGGGCCTGGCGATTTGGAAGACTTGAGGCGAGTTATCGCTGCTACCACTTCATCTATTTGGATAGGGCGGTCGATTTGGGAAGCAACATCAGAGGGAAGCACAGTTGACCGTGCCTCCTGGAGGTAGGAGTTTATGTCCCTGGTGGGCGAGTCATCTCCCGCATAAAGCCTCGTGTAGAACGCTTTAAAGGCTTCTGCAATATCTACATCTGAATGCACTATTGGTCCCGATTCTGTTTGAATCGCCGTAACCGTCCCAGAGACCTCCCGCTGGTGCAATTTATGTGCCAACATGCGACCCGCAAGATCCTCACTGAGAGAGAATTTATGCTGGAGGCGTTCCAATGCATATTCTGCCCTATCCAGGTCGAGGCGGAGCAGAATTAGGCGTTTCTTTTCAAGTTCTCTCCATATGCGGGGAGCTCCTGTACGCTTATAAATTGGTTCCAATTCCGTCTCCGCAGCCGCTGCCTGTTTGCGTAATTCTTTCCGTACTTTATTCTCATTCGCTGAAATCGCTATTAGTTCCCCGCGGATTACTAATTTTAATGCCTCCCAGACATAGGCAAGGTGGACCTCCCCTGTGTCATTGAAGCTAAGATGAGATTTAATCGCTGCGCTAATTGCCTCTACCGTTTGTTCCAATTGGAACATAGCATCTCGGAGCCGCCAGCGCGAAATACGCGGTTGGCTGGCACCCAGGTCTAGCGACAGCGTGATCGGAGCATGGTCCGAGAGGGAGCGAGGTTCAATTGCCGCATCAACTACGCAATCTTTTAAGGCATCTGTGATTAGAAAGTGATCTATGCGAGCATAGGACTTGTGGGCAGCCGAGTAGTACGTGTAATCCCTAGTGGTGAGGTGTGTTTGTCTCCATATGTCGTTGAGGGAGCTATTCGTAAGCCATTGGAGCCCACTCTGCGAAAAGGCCCCAGTCTGAGAAGTCTGTGATGTAGAGCGGTCGAGATCTGTATTCATCATGAGGTTAAAGTCCTCACCCACTAACACTGCTCTATTGGGAGTTGCCAGAATCTGCGTAAGGGAGTTGATCAGGAAGTGTTCTTGGTGTTCATTCGGTGCGTTCACAGATGCAACCGTAAACTGCAAGTGGCTCCACTGTAACCGAATCCCCAGAACCCTGCCCTTGATTTCAGTCTCCAAGCCAATGACCCTACCCCGGAACCTCTGAGCAAGGAGTATCGCGACCCTGTTCTTCTTAGTTGTGTCTGATGTCCAGAATTGTCTGGGGAACTTGGGGGAGCGCATACAATGGGTATCCCTGGCTACCAAGTGTGTCTCCTGTAGCAGGCAAATATCTCCACCCGAATGTTCCAGGAGAGACAAAATCGCCTTGCGCTTCACAGGGCTGTTAAGACCTCGGACATTGAGGCTTACTATACAGATGGTGTATGTCATGTGTCTTCAGGGTGCCCCCGTGCAGCTGGGTAGTCAGGATTCAGTGGACCGGAAGGGGAAGCGGAGACCCATTACCTCCAATGTACTCGCTATCTATAAAGTATCTCAGTCGGAGTGGAGGAGAGAGAAATGAAAGAAGGCAGAAAGAGCCCCAAAACAAATATAACAAACATATTGTATACAACCCAAAACGACCAATGTTCGTGAAGTTCCATGGATCGGGGGGAGATGTGGCCAGCCTCTGAGGCATCATTCTTTCGTGTAGTCTCCCAATAGAGAGCAGAGACATCCAGTAAACAGGCGTCAGACGCTGCATCGTCGATCCCTCAGTCGCCCCGTCTCTCCGCCGCCGCCATTTGAGGTCATCTGGGTTCCCTCACGACCCCAGGGATTTGCCACCACGAGGTTAGGACGCCGCAGAAAGGGTAGACTCCTCCGAAAGGGCCTGCAGCACCGCCTGTCTTTCTTTGTCGATGGTGTGTGGATCCGGTTTAGACCGGCAGCGATTATTCGTCACACTCTGCCAAGGGGACCGCCACCGCCCAGGGGAGGAGGGCTCACCCCCGCCAACCTCCTGGGCTTCAATATGTAGAAGGGCGCAGGCCTCCCCGAGGGATCTGATTTGGTGGAGCACTCCCTCGTAACGAAAAATAATGCGAAAGGGATGGTCCCAGGTGTAGGGAATATTAGCCTTCCTCAGATGGTCCGTGACTGGGCGGAAGTCTTTACGTTTTTGTAGGGTGATCCGTGAGAGATCCTGGGAGAAGGTCGGGGAATGCCCTTTGAATTGAACCGGGTGCAAGTCTCTGGCTTTCTTGAGTATATCCTCTTTAACTTGGAAGTCATGTATACACACCAGTATATCAGCCGGCAGCCCTTTCCCGGCTCTGTCATGTCCCACCCTGTGGACCCGATCGATCTGAATTGAGGAGTCCTCTGCAAGGCCCAATATTTGACGAAAGAAGTCTGTGACAAACTTGCGTAGATTGGAGCCTTCTGCTTTGGATGGAACACCTCTAATCCGCACGTTATTCCTCCGGGAGCGGTTCTCTTAAGTCCTCATTGTGCGCCTGTAGATCTAGCTGTTGCTCTTTGAGCCGGAGGACCTCTATCTGCAGCCAAGTGACCTCCTCCACCCGGCCGGATTCTCTGTCTTCCAGTTCGGCAACTCTCTCACCCACCTCATCCACATCCCGACGCATCTCTCTGATTTCCGTTGCAATTTCAGACCTCATCGCCTGTAGATCCGCACGTATAGAGGTGAAAAGCGTTTCGAGAAATGATTTAGTGACTGGGCCATCCCCGTCATCGGTTTCTGATTTAGAATCCCCTCCTGCGGTTATATGTTTGTCGTCCGCACCAACACCTTCGGCCCTGCCGAACATTTCTTTAGGTGAGCGCTCCTTCTTTGTTCTGTTCCCCGCCATCCTGATTTGCCTTAGCGTGGTAGGTTCCCCAGTCTCCACTCTCGTAAAGGCCTCAGTCCCAAGAACTCGATAGTTTTCCGTTTATTGGAATCAGCACAGCTGCTGTGCCTACCCCGCTCTCCCAAGTGTCCGCAGGGTCTAAGATTTGGTCCCTTATGTAGACAAGTAGCTCTCAATGATTCGCCCGAGAGTCCCCCCCCGGTCGTCCACTACCTAAGGCCCGAAGTGAGGGAACCCTCTGCCCCACTGTGTCAGCGCTTCTTCAACTCTTTCAGACCTTACTGCGAGTGGGGGCAGTATCGCAAGATAGCTGGCTAACCAAGAGGGGCCCCGCAGAAGAAGCGCCAGACTGCACAGGCAAATCCGAGTACCATCAATGTCGTCCCAAGTCCTGCCAATGTTCTGCCTTCTTCACTGTGTGAAGTCCCGTAGAAATATTGTGCTAGTGGGGGGAATGATTCGTCCGCAGATGCTGCGCAAAGAGAGACTGATGCGTGGATTCCCGCCTTCTTCGTAGCTCCTCTGGCTACACTGCCTCAACACTTCTCCACACAGAGGACTCTGCAGCGCCGGGTCCAGCTCCAACCCCGAGAGTAAGCCGAGGCAGGGGGGAGGGATCCCACTCCCCTAGCGGCCTCTCCACTCCTCCGCAGAACCCCAGATGCGCCCGGGCACTACCTTCACATCCGATCTTCTCACAAGCCTCCGGGGTCTTCTTTTGTCCCGGTTAGCCGCCGAGGGAGGCAGAGGCCTCTCTCTGCCCAGCATGGGCCGAAAAGGCACACGAGCTTCGGCGCTCCCCAGCGCAGAGTCTTCAGGGCCACTGTAATTTACCTCCTCACACCAGGCCGCCGGAGCTAGCACAGACCCCTCCCAACCCCGTCGGGGCTGCGCTCGATCACAGTGCTCTTCTCCGCGGGCCGTGTTGCTCGCCCCGATACACTAGCACGTCGGGACAGCGATGAGGGGGGTCCCACCCTGGCAGATCGAAACCAGCGCCGGGGTACTCGCCAAGACCCTCTTGGCCGCCTCTCCGGATCAGCCCGCTCTCGCCTTCAGGAGGCTGCCGCAGCCCACAGGCCTCCGCCGCACTGCGTAGTCAGCCACCCCTCCGGAGCTCCGTGATCATGGACTCGTTCAGCATCCCTGTCCTCCGGCGGCGCCCCCCGGTCTCCGCAATGCGGTACGAGCCCAGGCAGTCACAGAAGGGAGCCGGCGAGCTTATTTATGTGCTTTAGTTTGCGGCTGTTCGGAGCGGACGCGAAAGCACGTCCTAGTCGTCCGCCATCTTGGCCACGCCCAAAGTGAAGTATTTAACTCTTAAATAAATATCCTTGTTAACTCAATATTGAAGTATGAGAACAAAATGTGGTTTCTAAATGCTTTTAAATGAGAAAAAATGAAAATGAAAACTTACCTTAATGATTAAGCTAACTGTTTATATTTCTCCCTTTTCAAAGTGTCGCATTGAGTCATTTTTTTTAAATGGGAAAAATTTTAAGTGGAGAAAAATATTTCTAAGAAACATTAAGTCTTAATATTTTTCCCCATTTTCAGTTAAGCCAATTACATCTTAATGTTTTATGAAGCATTTTTCTTCACTTTAACTTCCTCCCATTCAAAACAAATTTTTATGTTGTAAATATGGCACTGAGTCTACAGCCCACTAGGAGCAAAATGCCTGCTGTTTGTAAATGTGACACTTGGAATTGGGGGAAAAGTTTCATGATTAGTTTTTGGAATCCATATAAACATAAAGTCAACTCTTCAGTTTGATTTTCTCCAATTACAAAATATCGCCTGTCACACAGTAGGCATCTTGTTCCTAATGGCTGGTAGACACAGTGCCATATTTATAACTGAAAAATGCAGGCATTATTTTAAGTGGGGGAAATTTAAAGTGCAGAAAAATGTTCTATATTATGATTATTTTTGCAGGACATTTTTCTTCACTTTAAATTTCTCCCATATAAAAAAATTGTTGTATGTTTGTGTAATACATGTAACGGAGCCACATATGGCGAAAGGTTTGTCCTGTGCCTCAAGTACATACAACCCAGGCTCTCAGTCACCCATACACATATATCCCATTCATTACATACACATGTTCATACATCCTCAAAGACCACGTTCTCACTGACACATTTCCCTGTCATAGTTCCCCTAGTCAAAGTATTTTGTTAAAAAAACCATAGCATCTGGCTCTACAGACATTAAGCTTAAAGTCAATGAAGCTGTGTGTGTGTGTGGGGGGGGGGGTCTCTTGTAACAATGCATGAGTTGCCTAGTCTTTAGTAGCTTAAGGTGATGTTCACTGGTCAGAACCCTCACTACTGAAAAGGTTGAAGACCCCTGGTATAAACCAAACAAAATCCTGGTGAATTAAGAAGTCGTCTCCTTCCAAGACCTGCATCAGGTTAATATTGAAGTCCCCTGTTACAACGATGTTGAGCTGCAGACAGTCTTGTAACCATTTTATAAACCGGTTACTCAAGTTAGCTAAAAAAGAATCTTTTGAGTTACTGTCTGGGTGTACATATACTTTAACAAGTAACAAGGGGTTGTCAGCCTCCGGATGCCAGCCTTTTAGTAGAACTGTCAGCATTTGAGCGTCTTTATTTTCAATATGCTTGATGTCTATTTTTAATGAAGCTGCTATATTAAGGGCTTAGCCCCCCATGGGACGGGTGTTAGACCTGGCATCCTTGGCGTGGGTCTCCCTTCCATTTTTTCGTAATGCCTCCACTGTTGCCGATATGTTTTTGCTGGACTAGATGCTCATGGGCACTTTGCCGCTGCTAATCAGTGCCAAAGTGCAAGTGCTCCCTATCGTAAATTGATGTATGTATTAGTGACTCCATGATTGGATGATTGGTTTACTTGTCAGTCCCTAGTACCGTGCACGGAGTGTGCCCAGGGCTTGTAAATCCAATGCTGCTGGTGGGCTTGCAGCACGGGTTGTGCCACCCACAGAAGCAGCTTGTAAAGTGTGTCTCAGGCCTGCCATTGCAGAGCCTGTGTGCAGCCTAGGGCTGCCATGTCGACTTGGTGAGTGCACCCACTTACCAGTCCCTAAACCTTCCCTTTACTGCATGTTGGTCACCCCTAAAGTAGGCCCTAGGGCAGGGTGCATTGTAAGTATAAGGTGGGACATGCCCTGGTGTGTGTGGCATGTCCTAATAGTGAATTACAGCCAGTTTCGTTTTTCACTATTGAAAGGCTACCTGCTCCCCATAGGCCAGTGTAGCGGGTTAGGAAGGGACAGGAGACGTGGCTGTGGCAAAGAGGGTTTTATTGCAGAAAGCAAATGTCGTCGGTGTGTGGCCAGTCTATAATAGGGTAGTGGTGAAAGGGGTGGCTTGTCCTTGGTGTCCCGGGTCTTCGCCGAGCCCCGCCTGGTCTTGATCCACTCCAGCTCGAGCCCGTCCGGTCGTGGAGATATGTGAACAAAGGAAAACAGGGGCTCTGTATGAGTGGGTTGTTCTTAAACACGGGTGTGAAAGGGAAGGATAGTGAGGGAGTATCACTCAGTGCTCAACACAGCTATTTTAGGTGAGGAGGAGTGCTCAGGAACGGGGACACCGGGAAACAGGAGTTTTTATCACTATTGATGGGGTCTCTCCTTTTTACCCACCCAGCCCGCGAAACGCTCTCGTACCTGAGAGAGCCACGCTCCTCCTGGAGCGCGGCTGGGCGACTCGTGGAACCGTTGGCCACCTGGCTCTCCGTCGTCTTCTCTCCGCACCGCCTCGGTCCTTTCTCTCCCTTCCGTCCAACTCGCACTTTCCTCGCCTCGGTCTTTCTCCTCAACTCCTCCGGTGATGCCACACACCGGCTTCCGTGTTCTCTCTTCCTTTGTAGGCCAGTCCTCCTCCTCGTCATCACTGGGGGCGTGTCCTATGGCCCAGTCTCCCACCTTAAAGGAACGGCAGCCCATTTCCTCCTGTTTGTCCTCCTCCCGTACGTTTGTACGTAACCACTCGTCCTGCCGCTGTGAAGGGAGAGGGAAAACGATGGTAGTCGTGTTTTCTTGGTGTGCAGGTAGGTCTGTCCTTTCAATGCCCGGACACCCCCGGTTACACACCACCCCCCTTGGATTCTCCCGATCGGGGAGAGGATATCTGGAAAGGTAATCCGCACTCTTATTGTCTGCCCCTTTACGGTGTTTCACCGTAAGCGAGAAAGGTTGAAGGGAGAGGAACCAACGCAGAACCCTAGGATTAAGCGAGATGTTACGGCTCATCCACTGGAGGGGAGCGTGATCCGTGTAAAGGGTGAAAGGGTGGCCCTCAAGGTAGTACCTTAACTTATCAACAGCCCATTTGATAGCCAGGCATTCCTTCTCTACAGTGGGGTATTTGAGCTCTCTTGGGAAGAGTTTACGGCTGATATAGAGGATGGGATGCTCACTACCCTCCGGTGATACCTGAGAAAGGACAGCCCCTATGCCATAATCCGATGCGTCAGTGTGAAGAATGAAAGGTCGGGAAAAGTCAGGGGAGGATAAGACCGGATTGGTGGTGATGGCTTGTTTTAAGGTGTTGAATGCCTTCCACATGTGTGGCGTGGGGTGAAGGAGTCTTTGGGCCTTTACGTCTTGTCGTAGTGTGTCTGTCAGAGGGGCAGCTACGTTTGAGAACTGAGGGATAAACCGACGGTAGTAACCGATCAACCCAAGAAAGGCTCTCATGTCTCTCTTTGTGTTTGGGAAGGGGGTTTCCGCTATAGCTCTAATCTTTTCGATTTGTGGTTCGATCATTCCATGCCCCAAGACATAACCTAAATATTTCACTTTCTGGTAGCCCACCCGGGACTTACGAGAATTGATATGTAGACCCGCCTGTCGTAGGGCTTGTAGTATGGTTTTTAGATGATCAAGGTGGGTCTCCCATGAGGGACTGAAGATCACTATATCGTCCAAGTAAGCGGAGGTGAATGCTTGGTATTCCCGGAGCACTGTGTTCATGAGGCGTTGAAAGGTTGCAGGTGCCCCATGCAGGCCGAAGGGAAGAACCGTAAACTCGTACAGCCCGTCTGGGGTGGCAAATGCTGTTTTCTTCCGGTCTTCTTCCCTCAAGGGCACCTGCCAGTAGCCTTTGGTGAGGTCCAAGGTGGTGATATAGCGGGCCTCACCCAGTTTTTCAATCAGCTCGTCTATCCGTGGGATGGGGTAGGCGTCAAATGAAGAGATGCTATTGAGGGCTCTGAAGTCCATACAAAATCGGGTGCTCCCATCCGGCTTAGGCACCATCACAATAGGAGAAGACCATTCACTCTTCGAGGGTCTTATGACACCGAGTTGAAGCATATCTTGTACTTCTTTTTGGATTGCTGCCCTCTTCGCCACGGGTATCCTGTATGGTCGCTGTTTGATGGTTTTTCCGGGGGGGGGGTCTCAATACGGTGTTCGGCTAGGATCGTTTTTCCGGGTTTATCAGAGAAAAGGGAGGAAAACGGTGACAGGATCCGTTGGAGTTCTTCTTTTTCTGGGTCCCTTAGTTCTTCATTGACCACTAAGAATTCCAGAGTATTGTGAGAGGGAGCCTGTGTCGGTAAAGTAAGATGAGCCGTCTTTGGTATAGGTCCCAACCACTTCTTCAAGAGATTTATGTGGTACGTCTGGCTTCTCCGAACGGTGACCTGTACTCGGTAGCTGGTTTTCCCGATAGTCTCGGTGATACGGAATGGACCTGTCCATTCTGCCTGGAATTTTTTTGTGGACGAGGGTAACAGTACCAGTACCCAGTCGTCGACCTCCAACTTCCTCCACCTTTTCCCTCTATCGTAGAACTTTTTCTGCTTCTCTTGTTTTCTCTCGAGATTGGAATACGCCAGATCTCTCAGCTTTCCTATTTTGGACTTCAGGGCCTGGGTATATTCCAACATACCACGGGTTTCATTGGCCTCTTCCTTCTCCCATGCTTCTTTGGTCATCTCTAGCAGTGATCTGGGTTGTCGTCCATATAACATCTCAAATGACGAACAACCGAGACTACTCTGTTTCTGTCCACGGATGACGTACAATGCCAGGGGCATCAATTGGTCCCACTCTCTGCCATTCACGGTAAGCATCTTTTTAAGCGTTGTTTTGAGGGTTCCGTTATACCTCTCCACGAGGCCATCCGTTTGAGGATGATAGACAGATGTTCTAATGTGTCGCAGATCCAGCAGCCCACAGACCTCCTTCATCATCCTAGATACGAATGGGGTTCCTTGATCCGTAAGGATCTCCTTAGGGAACCCCACTCGTGAGAACAGTTCCAAAAGTTTCTCCGATATAAGGCGGGTGGTTGGCGCTCTCAGGGGAAAGGCCTCAGGATATCGGGTGGCGTAGTCCACTATCACAAGTGCATACTGATTCCTTCTCCCTGTCTTTGGTAGAGGCCCTATGAGGTCCATGCCAATCCTTTCAAATGGGGTACCTATGATAGGAAGAGGTTGTAAAGGCACCGCTGGCGGACGATGGGTGTTCCTCTTTTGACATATCTCGCATGTCTGACAATGGCTTTTTATGTCCTTATATATCCCAGGCCAGAAGAAGTGCTGCAGTACGTTTTGAGTTGTCTTTTCGCTTCCCGTGTGTCCGGCGGTCAAATGAGAGTGCGAGAAGAACATGACCTGTTCTCTAAAAGACAAAGGCACTAACAACTGCTGGGGTTCTTCTCTGGAAGCCTGTCGGTATAACAGGCCTTCTTGTATACTGAATCGGGGATACGTGGGAGGGGTCGTACTGCGTTCGGTGGGCTTGTTCCCAGGCATTGAACAAAGTGGCGTCGTTGGCCTGTGCGAACTTAAAGCTCCTGTCTATTGTCCAAGGGTCGGGGCTTATCAGGGCAGGTACGGGGTTGTCTGTTGTCTGTCCTGATGGTCTGTTATGATCTGCTTATGTACCGTCTGTAAGAACATTTCTGAAAACTCGGGGTTGTCTGTTCCTATAATGAGGACTTCGGGCAGGCTCTCTAATACTCCCACCCGGATAACGTAGGTCTTGCCATCGGGGTGTTCAAGGGTTACCTCTGCTATAGGATAAGGCCTGACGTCTCCATGAACACACCTAATGTGGACCAGGGTGTCGGGGATCACCTGTTTAAGTAGCACTAACCTACCCTGTATTACGGATTGCCTACAACCGGAGTCTAATAGGGCCTTTACCACTTTCCCATTTACCCGTACACTTACATGGAACGCGCTCCCCATCTCCGCGGTGTAGAGAATGGACCTAGGGATGTATCCCACCTCCATTGGTTCGTCGGCTGGTCTACGGTGAGGGCACACCCGGGCGATATGGCCCCAGTCCCCGCACTCAAAACACTGGGGTCCCCTGAATGATGGTACCTCTGGTTTAGGTACTCGGAGTTTTGTGGCTTCCGGGGCACCCCGGGGTCTCTTATCAAATCTCATAGGGAGGGGGCGGTTCGGTTTATCGTGTTTCCCCCCCCCCCTGTTTAGGCTGGGCGCGGGAGTACGTGGTGGCCATCTCCACGGCCTGCTCGGTGGTCAGATGAGTGTGTTGACGCAACCATTTCTGGGTGTTATACGGGAGGGCGTCCAAATACTGTTCGAGATAAATTTTATCCATTATCTGTTCTTTTGTGCTCATGGAGGGAGTCAGCCATTTGTCCGCAGCCGTTCGTAGGCGAAAGAACAATGTCTTGGGGTTTTCCCCGGGGCCGCCCCTTTCCTTCCGGAAGCGCACCCTGTATGCCTCCGAGTCCAGTCCCAGGTGGTCCAGAATGATGGATTTAACATCAGCATAGGGGGTGTTACCTGCTGCGTTGGCCACCTGGTAGGCAGCCTGTGTTTCCCCGGTCAGGAGGGGGGCCAAGAAGAACGGCCATTTCTCTAGGGGCCAGCCACAGGCCTTTGCGGCACGCTCGAAATTGAGCAGGAAGGCGTCGGGGTCCTCGCCAGCGATATATTTCTGCAGCGAGACCCCGGAGGGTCCTGGGGAGACGCCTCCGTGACCTGCGGGGTGATAGGTGGGTTGTCCTGTAACCATTTTCTGTAAGCCCTCTACTTGTGCGGTTATGGTGTCTCTGAAGGTGTCTCTGTCCGCCTGGGCGGACGTCATCTGCCGTTCCACGGCCCATTCCAGCTTCTCCTGGCCCTTCACCAGATGCTGTATCAGCGTGTCCATCGTGTTGGAGCCGACGGTGTCGTCTATGCCTGCATTCTCCACCACTTGTAGCGGGTTAGGAAGGGACAGGAGACGTGGCTGTGGCAAAGAGGGTTTTATTGCAGAAAGCAAACGTCGTCGGTGTGTGGCCAGTCTATAATAGGGTAGTGGTGAAAGGGGTGGCTTGTCCTTGGTGTCCCGGGTCTTCGCCGAGCCCCGCCTGGTCTTGATCCACTCCAGCTCGAGCCCGTCCGGTCGTGGAGATATGTGAACAAAGGAAAACAGGGGCTCTGTATGAGTGGGTTGTTCTTAAACACGGGTGTGAAATGGAAGGATAGTGAGGGAGTATCACTCAGTGCTCAACACAGCTATTTTAGGTGAGGAGGAGTGCTCAGGAACGGGGACACCGGGAAACAGGAGTTTTTATCACTATTGATGGGGTCTCTCCTTTTTACCCACCCAGCCCGCGAAACGCTCTCGTACCTGAGAGAGCCACGCTCCTCCTGGAGCGCGGCTGGGCGACTCGTGGAACCGTTGGCCTCCTGGCTCTCCGTCGTCTTCTCTCCGCACCGCCTCGGTCCTTTCTCTCCCTTCCGTCCAACTCGCACTTTCCTCGCCTCGGTCTTTCTCCTCAACTCCTCCGGTGATGCCACACACCGGCTTCCGTGTTCTCTCTTCCTTTGTAGGCCAGTCCTCCTCGTCGTCATCACTGGGGGCGTGTTCTATGGCCCAGTCTCCCACCTTAAAGGAACGGCAGCCCATTTCCTCCTGTTTGTCCTCCTCCCGTACGTTTGTACGTAACCACTCGTCCTGCCGCTGTGAAGGGAGAGGGAAAACGATGGTAGTCGTGTTTTCTTGGTGTGCAGGTAGGTCTGTCCTTTCAATGCCCGGACACCCCCGGTTACAGCCAGAATGGGCGGTTTTGATTATTACACCTTATAATCCTAACTGACCCGGGGAACATGGTAGAAAAACGAATTTAGTATGCCTGAACTCAGGATGATAAAATACATCTTTTAGTGAAGTTGGTTTTAACATTCTGTGTTTGAAAATACCACTTTTAGAAAGTGGGTATTTTCTTGCCTAAACTATCCAGCCTGCCTCTGCCAGCTTGTGTATTGTGTGTCTGGTTTTTGCGTGACCGGGGCTGGGGGTGGCTACAGGAGACAGGGTGAGTCAGCACAGGGCTGAATAGAGAGATCTGCATCCCGAGTGGAGGGAGGAGTTGCACCTGGGTCTGAATAGGGCTGTGCCTGCCTGCCACAATGCTGGCTCCACCTCCTTCCGGGCATCTGAGTGCCCTGCCCCACATTCTGAAAGGAAAGAAGGAGTCAGAAAAACAAAGTGCTCCAGGACTGACCAGAACTGGTTTTGGGCTAGGCAGAGGCCTCTCTGCCTTCAGAGAACAAAGAGAAACTGTGTATAAAAAGGGGACCCAGACCCCTAGGAGATTAGATCACTTTTGGGAACAAGAAGAAACCTTTGCTGAGGAGCGGAACCAAGAAGAAACTGAGGAGAGACTATCCCTAAGCCTGAAGTGCTGCTTGGGGGATTGGCCTGCAGTGGTTTGCCTGACTGCCAAAGAAAGGAGAAAGGAACTTTTGCTTTGCTGTGACTTTCATCAACTTGTGAGGGATCTCCAAGGGCTTGGAAGAGAGCTTGCCCCCTGACCGAAGTCCCAGGACCATTGGACTTCACCCCCTTTGTGAATTGCTGCTGGAAACTCTGTTTCAGTGGCTACAGAGGTAGGGAGCTGTGACCGACTCTCACGACCGACTCAGTGTCCTGTAAGCACCGCATCGAAGCACCGTCTCGCCCTGCAACGCACGGCCCTGGTCTCACCGACTCCGTCAATGAGCCGCTGCCTGCACCGCATCGAGGGACAACGCGTCCTGCAACGCTTCGCTACGCCAAATCGAACTGGTCCGACCGACACGGTCACTGCTGCTGAGTTCGAGTCCTGTGACCGCCCGGAGTTGGGCACCGCTCGCACGCTTTGCGACGCACCGCCCGACTCGCACCGCTGTCCGGACTGATTGACGCCAGCTCCTGAATCCGGCTCCATCGCCGCACCGCAACCTGCCAGCACCGCCTCGAAGCACCGTCTCGCCCTGCAACGCACGGCCTTGGTCTCACCGACTCCGTCCTGACGACGTCAACGAGCCGCTGCCTGCACCGCATCGAGGGACAACGCGTCCTGCAACGCTTCCATCTTGCATCGCAATCGCGACGTACAGCCATCCGGCTCGCACGCCCGTGCCTGCCGCTTCAAGTAAAAGGTACTGTGACCGAGTCTGTCTACGCTGTGTTGGCCCGTCTCGACGCGGTCAGCTGGATTTGTTAGACTCTGTTTGTTCTCGACATCGCCGTAGCCGGAGGAGGCTACCGACTCGCACAGAACCTTGAATTAAGCCTTCTTGATCAGAACTAAGCACTCTTGACAGTATTGTGGATTATTTTTGTCGTTTATGGTCTTGTGATAAATCTATATAAAGTATACCTATTTTTATAAATATATAACCTGTGTGGTGTCCATTTGTAGTGTTGTCACTTGATTACTGTATGTGTTCACAAATGCTTTACACACTGCCTCTGAACTAAGCCTGTCTGCTCGTGCCAAGCTACCAAGAGGGTGAGCAGGGGTTATTTCAGGAGTGTACCTACTTTCCCTGACTAGACTCAAGGGTCCCTATTTGGACAAAGGTACCTACCTCTGCCAACTAGAGACCCCCAAATCTAACAACGGGCATATCTCTTTATCTTTGTGGCAGCATTGAAAAAGCCAAGAAAGCCTTCAGGTGGAAGAGACAGCCTAGACCAAGCCTCTTGCCTAAACATTATGTCAAAACAACTGAAATATCTTACTATATTCAGGTCTGTTATTTTGTTCCATAGACTGTTAATGTTCCACGAGCAAAATCTTGGTTGGGCCAGTGATTGAACATTATAAGAATACATAGAACTTCAAGCCTTCCTGGGATTATGAAGTGCTGCTGCGATCCAGGCTAAATTGGTCTACATAGATTTAGGCGTGTCGGCTGTAAAGTTTAGATGTGAATTGCAATGGTTGTGTTCCTCATTTATGGTGCTTATCGGCTGTTTGAGAACGGAGTGCACACGTTTGGTCTTTTTTCCCCCTATTTACCTCTTTATACTCTATCTGTTCCAGTAGAGGACTGGGGTAGGGCGCCACTATATGCAGAGAATCAGCAATAAGCAAATGCTTCTTTTTCCTGCAAGATTAATTTGGCAATAGAGTTAGAAGACCAAGTTACTAGAGAATGCTTCCTTGCATTCCTTCCTATGGGAGTTAAAAATTAAACGGTCTCGATTTCGGAGGTGCTAAGATGAGCAAGGGTAGGGAGGGCGTGCAAGAGTTTTAATATGTTGCCACGGTTTGAAATACCACACCTCCCTCTAGAAGGATAATCCGGGCGGAAGATCTTCTACCTACTACCTGAACAAGTCATCCAAGGTGGCCAAATTGCAGATACTTTCCTTTGTGCATCTGGATATACCAGGTGACTTAGAGTGTAAAGAATGATCTTCAGGAGTAGCACCCGTGATGGAGATACTTGTATCTGCTTTTTCACAGGGTAACTTTGCCCTTTGGATGTTAAAATCTGCATCCAGGGTTGTAGTTGGCAGGGAACCGAAACCGGCCCTGACAAACTGCTCGGGTGGGGAGCTGTTTGCTAGGGCCTTGTATGCCGATTTTGTTAAAGGGGGCTGATATTGCCGGCCCCGGTAACAAAAATGGACCCCCAGGGGCCCAAAACCAGCCGCTACCCTGGCAGCCCACCGGAGAGACACCCGGTGCCCGCTACGGCCAGTTTTCCCTGGTAGTTGGGGTCAAGGCAGTTGTAATAGGACAGCCCCTAGTAATTAATTTGTCATTTATTTTTGAAACTCTCGAGGTTAGAAAAAGAACGGTGCAGCAGAGGATCTGCTAGATTGGTAATTATCACTGATTCTTATGTGTTTTCACGGTCTGCTTTGTTTGCTCTACCTGAGGTATTGATGTTTTGGCTATGCTTTTAGTCTGTGTAATAGCCTCAAAGATTGAGAAGAATTCAGGCATTAGTTGGGCAGATACCTCATCTGTCCGGCCAGAATCCACTTGTGAGTTCAAATTTGAGGGCGATAGCTCGTTGTATGTAAGTTGGTTTTGCCTGGAGATAGGAGGCCAAAATATTTTTTGTTTCATTTCTGGCTTTACGTAGCTTTTGCCTTTGCTTTTTTGTCAATGGGAGACTAGTTTGACCTTGCTGGGTTACTGGTTCGCCAGCACACTCTGCCTGAGGCTGTATATGTTTTGTTTTTAACGTTGCCACCGGATCTGTTGTTGCTGAATTTGTTGTAGATAATGCCAAGGGACAGTCACCCTGGCTTACGTGGGCTATATCGTTGCACTGTGCCACCTAATCAAGATAAGTTTGTGTGGCCTTTGTTGCTTTCAGATTCTTGGGACCGTGACCGACACTTTTAGGACAGAACTTTTCTTTAACTTCTTGTGTTTGAGTGTCCAATACCTGCGGAAGGATATCTATTTTGTTAATAATTGATGCACAAAGGCACTCCGTTTGCTCAAATGTGATGTCGTTTTGTGCCATGTGTATTAATAACTGTCCACTAGTTTCCGGTCAATTCCTGGTACAAACATTGCAAGTGCATTTAATAGATCCCCCTGCAGGTCCATTGATTTGGGTTGATAGCTCCGGGCGTCCACAGTTAGCTGAGATGTCCTTAAGAGTGACTCCCAAAGGTCTTGAGTTGATTTATCTTGGCAGTTTGGATATCAGGATGAAGCTTATGATCTGCATCTGCTGATTTTGAGAGCTTGGCCTCTAAATTGCAAATTCTTGTTTAGAGTACTTCGAGTAAGACAGGAGCAGGTCCCTAGGCAACACATCTGGAGTAATAAAGTCTAGTGGAGGTTTTAAACAGTGGGCAGATCTAGTGGATAATTTGAGCCTGTTTTTGATTGGAGAGAGTGCCCATTCTGGTTCGAGTTCACACTTCAAGTTATGCATTGAGTTGAGCGTGCTGTATAGCGGAGTCCGTTGCTGTTCTTGTTTATCATTTGCTGTGTTAATCCCCTCCTGTGCAGGGCCTCCACGGACATTTGTTTTAATACCCTTTGAGGGTATAGTCCCTGCACTACCCCAAGGCTGTGTCTGTTTCAGGTATTCCATGTAAATAACAAGGACCCCCTGCAGAAACTTGAAATTCCTAGGGCAGGGCAAATAGCAATCGAAGAAAAATCCTTAGGCAATAAAGGTCTCTAACAATCAACAGACCATATTAACTAACAACATGATATAGTGAACTCAGTGTAGACAGAGATAATTTTTAAAAACTAATTTCTTTAATTCAAAATGGTAAAAAATGTATCTAGGCATAGTTCATAAAGATAATTGGTTTTGAATACATTCTCATCATGATACAAACAAACAACAAAAATACATGAATTTTCACATACACAAAAAATACAAACAACAAATGTTTTGTAATTAATACAAATCTCAAAAGACATACAATACAGTGATAGACAAAAAGTGGCTGTTAGATGTATCCTCTACGCGCGTTTCGGCGCACACTGCACCTTCATCAGGAAAGCCACAAAATTTCCTAAAAAGTGAATTAAAAAAGGAATAAAATACACTGAGATTCAGAATGAACATTAAGGACGATCAACTACATGCCTTCACCAAAATGAGAAAATATTTTTAAATAAATACGTTACTGGTGGTAGATCGTCAAGGAGACTGAATCGTGACTACATGGTGGATCACGCGAAGTGTGGCAGTGACAGCAGCTAACGAAAATAGATGACAACATATGGAATAAAATTAAAATTAAGAACCGTTACTTGACCAGAAGTGTGTTCTATAGCATTATTGACTACAAAAAAAATAAATATATATATATATATATATTATCTACTGGCGGTCGCCAGTAGATAGTTATAGTTACAACCTATTATCCATAGGAAATCCGCGACATTCTATTTGAAATAAGTCTCTTGCCGGTTGACGTATCTTCGCAAAATTTTCAAACTTTATGGCCCGCTCCGGTCCGCTCCTACCCTGAAAGTCTCGGGGGATTCGTCAAGCGGGGCCGAGAAAAAGGGGGTCCCAAAACGCGTTTTCCCCATGCAATTTTCCATAGGAAACTTTAGACACGGCTACAGCCCGAACTGCTGAACGGAATTACACCAAATTTGGCAAAGAGGTAGTTCTTGGTTCAGAAAGAACCCTTTTTGTTAAATGGTGTAAATCCGTTCAGTAGTTGCTGAGAAAATCAAAAGTAAAAAGATAGTGATATCTATGGCCGAGTAGGGTCCGCGTACCCTCCCGATCACGAGCTGCATGTTAATTGGCTGTCAGCTGGCTGTCAACATTCCGATTCAGGAAATGTTGGCAGCCATTTTGTCCCTCGGTAGAACCGAGGGACAGAAACAAGTGCGCAAAGCGCACAAAGGGGGCAGGGTAGAAACACCCTGACCCCTAGGTTTGCTCAGGGGTCCCACAAGGACCCCTGGGCAAAGAAAAAAAATTTTTTTTTAAAAACCGGCAGGATGCGCTCAGGGTGCGCGAATCCTGCCGAAAAAAAATCGAAGCGCGGTCTCCCGCGCTTCGATAGTATTTGCCCCGGGTGGCCCAAGTCCCGGGGGCATGGTGGGGGGATAATTTAATGTGTGGGGGCCTCAAGGGCCCCCAAGCCCCGGGGACCGCCACCCCCGGGGCTTTTTAAAATGGTGCGGGAGGGCTCTGAGCCCTCCCGCAGCCCCGGGGACCACCACCTCCCCGGGGCTTTTTTTTTTATAATTGAAAAACCTGTGTGGGGGGGCTCCAGCCCCCCCACACGTCCCGGGGACCGCCACCTCCCCGGGCCACTAAACATTTAAATATGGGGGTCCGTTACGGACCCGAGAGCCCCGGGACCACCACCTCCCCGGGGCTGTGAACTGAATGGGAGGGGGCCGCGCGCCCCCTCCTGGAGCCCTTGATGGCCCTGGGGACCACCACCCCCAGGGCCGGCTCCTGCAGTGTCCCGGGGTGCCTACCCCGGGACACTGTAGTTTGCTATGGCAGGACGGGAGCCTCGCGGCTCCCGTCCTGCCATAGCAAACTGCTTTGGATATTGGAAGAGAGAGCAGGAAACCTGCTCTCTCTTCCAATATCCAAAGCATTGCTTTTCCACATGGGGAGCTGCATCTTAGCAGCTCCCCATGTGGAAAAGCAATGCCGGCGCCCAAGGGACGCGGGGAGCCGGCGGGACTGTGGGGGATTGGGGACCCCCACAGTCCCCAACGGAGAGGGCCAGCCCCGGGGGATGGGGTCCCCGGGGCAAGTAGTGGCCCGGGAGGGGGGCCACGCGGCCCTCCTCCCCAAATAATAAAAAAAAAAAAAAAAAAAGGAAAGGCCGGCCCCGGGGATGGGGTCCCGGGGCCTTAAATGGCCTGAGGAGGGGGCCACGCAGCCCCCTCCAAAGAAAAAACAAAAAATCGAGGCATGCCCCGGGGGATGGGGTCCCCGGGGCCAATACAGGCCCAGGGAAGGGGGCCACGCGGCCTCCTTCCCGTTTTTTAAATAATATTTAATTTAAAAAAAGGGGTAAGGCCCTGGGGGATGGGGTCCCCAGGGCATAAAAACTGGAAAAAGGAAGGGGGGCCACACAGCCGCCCTTCAGGGGACAAAAAAAAAAAAAATTTAAAAAAACAATCGGGCCCGCAGGCCCCGCCCCTTCCTTCACCACTCTGCAAACGCGCCCCTGGCGCGCTTGCAGAGAGGGAACGATCCCCTTGAATACTGGGGGTCCCTGGGGCCAACTAGCCCACCAGGAACCTCCAGTATGCGCCAGGGGCTGCCTTGCAGAGAGGTGTACAGAGGCCACGCCCTTTTTACACCTCTCTGCAACGCAGCTCTGTGGCGCTTTTGGAGGTATATGGTGGGCTAGTTGGACTCCGGGGACCCTCAGGATTCAAGGGGACTTAATCCCCAACTTAAAACGTGCCACGGGGCGCGTTTGCACAGTGGTGAAGGGAGGGGGCGGGGCTTCAGGTGACATGTGTGCAAACAGGCCCCGTGGCGCGTTTTAAGATGGGAATTAAATCCCTTCAATCCTGAGGGTCCCTGGGGGCCAACTAGCCCAACAGGTACATCCAGAAAGCGCCACAGAGCTGCGTTGCAGAGAGGTGTAAAAAGGGGCGTGGCCTCTCGACACGTCTCTGCAACGCAGCCCCCTGGCGCATATTGGAGGTTTCTGGTGGGCTAGTTGGCCCCTAGGGACCCTCAGGATTCAAGGGGACTTAATCCCCCAACTTAAAACGCACCACGGGGCGCGTTTGCACAGATGTCACCTCAGGCCCCGCCCCCTCCCTTCACCATTGTGCAAATATTCTTCTAAAATCATCCGAAATACGAATTCCGATTTACTCACCTGTTATAAGGAGAGACCTCAGTGCTGTATCTTTCAGCCCAGTACTGGTCCTGAAAAGTAATTTTAACCGTACTTACCAGTAACTTGAATTTCCTTCCATAGGCTAACATTGACTGGTTTCACTTGGAAATTGTTCTAAGTGTGGAGTTTTGGAACTTTAAAATATTCCTCTAAAATCAGCCGAAATACGAATTCCGATTTACTCACCTGTTATCAGGAGAGACCTCAGTGCTGCATCTTTCAGCCCAGTACTAATCCTGAAAAGTAATTTTAACCGTACTTACCAGTAACTTGAATTTCCTTCCATAGGATATCATTGCCTGCTTTTTGTTGAAAAAGTTTCTAAGTGTTGATTTTTGAAACATACAAATATTCCTCTAAAATCAGCCGAAATACGAATTCCGATTTACCCACCTGTTATAAGGAGAGACCTCAGTGCTGTATCTTTCAGCCCAGTACTGGTCCTGAAAAGTAATTTTAACCGTACTTACCAGTAACTTGAATTTCCTTCCATAGGCTAACATTGACTGGTTTCACTTGGAAATTCTTCTAAGTGTGGAGTTTTGGAACTTTAAAATATTCCTCTAAAATCAGCCGAAATACGAATTCCGATTTACTCACCTGTTATCAGGAGAGACCTCAGTGCTGCATCTTTCTGCCCAGTACTGATCCTCAAAAGTAATTTTAACCGTACTTACCAGTAACTTGAATTTCCTTCCATAGGATATCATTGCCTGCTTTTTGCTGAAAAAGTTTCTAAGTGTTGATTTTTGAAACATACAAATATTCCTCTAAAATCAGCCGAAATCCAAATTCTGATTTACTCACCTGTTATCAGGAGAGACCTCAGTGCTGCATCTTTCAGCCCAGTACTGGTCCTGAAAAGTAATTTTAACCGTACTTACCGGTAACTTGAATTTCCTTCATAGGCTAACATTGACTGGTTTCACTTGGAAATTCTTCTAAGTGTGGAGTTTTTAGAACTTTATAATATTCCTCTAAAATCAACCAAAGTACGAATTTCAATTTACTCACCTGTTATCAGGAGAGAACCCAGTGCTGCATCTTTTAGTCCAGCACTGACCCTGAAAAGTAATTTTAACCGTACTTACCAGTAACTTATATTTTCTTCCATAGGAATCCATTGTCTGGTTTTCAGCAGAAAAGTTTCAAAGTGTCGATTTTCACAAACTACAAATATTCCTAAAAAATCGCCTGTATGACTTAAACGCATTCTTTCAACTGTTTACAGGAGATGCACCAGTGCTGGATCCAGGATCCAACACTGAGTGAGAAAAAGTCACGATAACACTACTTACCTGCTAAGTGAATTTCCTCCCATAGGATAACATTGGTGATTCTATGTGAAAAAGTTTCTAAGTGTCAACTTTTAAAGTACAATAATATTCCTTAAAAATCACGACTGTAACCAAAACGCTTTTACTCAACTGTTTACAGGAGATGTCCCAGGACTGAATCTAGGATCCAGTCCTGTGGTTAGAAAAGTAATCCATAAAGTAACTAATTGCATTTAACTAGAAATTCACATTGAGCTGAATGTTGCATTGTGTTTGAAAATGTGTTGCCCATTGCAACAACTGTAACTACTGTACTTAAAAGTCTATTGCCTATGTGCAAAGTATTTAAACTAAAGTAATTCATTCTGAGAAAGTATTTTTGTAATGTAATGTATAATGTAATTACAATGTAATTTAAAAAATAAAATATGTAAAAAAATTGTTTCTAAAAATGTAGTAAATCAGTATGAAAAAAATGTATATAACAATTAATACATTTAAAAATTGTCATTTACAAAACCTTTGAAATTCACTGAAAAAACCGTAGGTTTCAGACATGTTATAGTTACAAATTAGCATTTAAAAAACCTTTGAAATTCACTGAAAAAACCATAGGTTTCAGGGACGTTATAGTTACAAATTAGCATTTAAAAAACCTTTGAAATTCACTGAAAAAACCATAGGTTTTAGGGACAGTTCTAGTTAGTTGGACATTGCACTCGTACAAAACCCGTGAAATTCCCCGTTATAGTTAGTCCAGCTAACTATAACTCGCGCCCCGCAATGCACTGCTGATGACGTCACATATTACATCACTCATGATATGGTCAGTGACATCACTGATGACATCACTGATGACATCTCAAATGACATCACTGATGACATCACTGATGACATCATCCATGTGATAATTTCATGCATCTTCTCACACCCTAATATAACCTTTGATACACCCACTCTAAATTACAGACTGCCATTCGCAAAACCATAGACACTCCAACACCAATAACTACATACCCACTCACTGATTCTTAGGTCTACGCACACATCCACTCACTCACCCGTACAGTCACTCATACTTACGGTCACTCAGTACAGGACTATCATATGCACTCATACTCCTATATAGACACTCAAACACCGCCACTCATCCATAGAGGTACTCACACACCTAGTCAGTCATGCAAATAATTAAACACACTACCATTTACTCACCTATACAGTTATACACACACCAGCTCACTTACTCATACAAATACTAGCACATTCTTACGCTCTTATACAATCACTGATACAAGCACACACTCATCCATACAGCCACTATCACAATCACTCACTCTCGCTTATAGCTATTTATATACTCCAACACACATATATACTGCCTTTCACATATGTAGTTACTCACACATGTACCACTGGGACATACATTCACTCACTAACACACTCTTACACACACTTACCCACCCATACAGTCTCTCACAGATGCACTCTTGAAACCATCCACCCAGTGAATCACCCACTCACACATCTATGCACAGAGTTGCACACACCCCTCCCACACAAACACTCAGGCACCCATACAGATACTCACACAAGCATTCAATAACTCATATAGACACTCATGTAGCTATTCACAAACACATGCAGCCACTTACACAGCAACAGACAGACGGATACAGACATTCACCCAGTTTAGTCACTAACCCATGCATTCAGTAAGATACGTTAAATCACTCACTTATACAGTCAGTCACGCACCTACTAAATCATCCATACAGACACTTACACACCCACTCATTCTTCAATACGTCTTTTCCTATATATATTAAAAATATTTAAACTTTACAGAAACACACAGTCACTGGATGATGTCATCAGTGATGTCATTTGAGATGTCATCAGTGATGTCATCAGTGATGTCACTGACCATGTCATGAGTGATGTAATATGTGACGTCATCAGCAGTGCATTGCGGGGCGCGAGTTATAGTTAGCTGGACTAACTATAACGGGGGAATTTCACGGGTTTTGTACGAGTGCAATGTCCAACTAACTATAACTGTCCCTAAAACCTATGGTTTTTTCAGTGAATATATATATATATACATATTTTTTTTATTTAGTCAATGCTATAGAACACACCTCTGGTCAAGTATTGGATTTTAATTTTATTCCATATGTTGTCATCTGTTTTCGTTAGCTGCTGTCACTGCCACACTTCGCGTGATCCACCATGTAGTCACGATCCAGTCTCCTTGACGATCTACCGCCAGTAACGTCAAGTGACCTGAGAACGTCACGTGTTACATTTTACGAGACCTATCTTATATCCACGGTCTAGTCTTTTTGACGTTCCATCGGACGTAACGTCAGGTGACCCTCGCACGTCACAGGGTATGCCGATTTATATCAGGGAACTCTGTAATGCCTCTTTCACCCGGCTTGTCAAGACACGCGTGCAGTCTGACCTTCTTCCGTTAGTAAAATCTTACCTGCTATCTATTTTTCAAAGTCTGGCCATTTTCTAGTGAGCGCGTTCTATACCAGAAGACCCGTTATCGCCCTTTGATAGATATAACCATTTAGCGGTTGGGGTCACTCTTTACTCACCATACCGAACTGTTTGCTATTTCCAGGACGTTGTTTATCGATATGCCCGCATTGTGAAGACTCCATGTTGTTAAACCATCCTCGGGACTTCAACTTTATTTATTTCTCGTAAGGAACTAATTGAACCCGACTACTATCCTTATCTTGAAGCAAGTATTGATTCTTACCTATTCACTATGGTCAATGATATTCATTACAGGCCTATTCGCACTATTCTAATTTTGTGTAGTTTTGTTCCTACTAGATTAAGTATATTGGCGTACAAGCCCTCTTACATTGATAAGACGTTTATTGAGGGATACACATCCGTATTCCTCATCGAGGGTAAATATTTTTGTTAGTTAATACGACAAGAAATATGCCCTATTCCATTCTATGTATCCATTAAACTATCTGTACTTTATCTACAGACTCCGGTGCACATCCAGTGAGTTTTGGGTGCCCCCTTTTTATCATTTCCATACGGATCCTGCTTAATGACCATTGCAGCGTAAGCATACATATCTATAGTAATCCAATCTTTTGAATTAGAGTGTACACCTATATTGGCATGGCACTAGTAAGTGCACTCCCTCATTTGGATTCTATTTCTCTCCTCACTTTTCCATTAATAAGAGAACTTTAATATGCATGTGTTTTATTTTATTATCATTTCTCACATAAGATTCTTGACTTTGGGGTGATGGTATGAGCACTACATCTCCCTCTCTGTTTCCATCTTAATTATTATGCTGCTTTATTTATTTAAAAATATTTTCTCATTTGGTGAAGGTATGTAGTTGATCGTCCTTAATGTTCATTCTGAATCTCAGTGTATTTTATTCGGTTTTAATTCACTTTTTAGGAAATTTTGTGGCTTTCCTGATGAAGGCGCAGTGTGCGCCGAAATGCGCGTAGAAGATACATCTAACAGCCACTTTTTGTCTATCACTGTATTGTATGTCTTTTGAGATTTGTATTAATTACAAAATATTTGTTGTTTGTATTTTTTTGTGTATGTGAAAATTCATGTATTTTTGTATTTTGTTGTGTTTGTATCATGATGAGAATGTATTCAAAACCAATTATCTTTATGAACTATGCCTAGATACATTTTTTACCATTTTGAATTAAAGAAATGAGCTTTTAAAAATGATCTCTGTCTACACTGAGTTCACTATATCATGTCGTTAGTTAATATGGTCTGTTGATTGTTAGAGACCTTTATTGCCTAGGGATTTTTCTTCGATTTCTGTTTCTGGTATTTCCTTAAGTTCATTAGCAGCTTTTTTGTCAGCCTTGAAGTGAGTTGTATTCAACGGGGCAGGTTACCTTTCAACTGCTTATTTTTGTGAAGTTAAAGGAGGGTAAAGCTTGAGATACAAGTTCTTGGTGGCGTTGCAAGCATAATTGCTCCACCTGTCGAATCACTGTCACCACTTTAACTGCAGTTGGAGGTGGAGCGAACAGAAGGGGAGACATAGGAAGAAGAGACCATGAAATGTTAGAGAGAGGATATGTTAGGCTAATTAACTCTGAGTCAGACACAGGTTCCCAAACTGCATCCGAATTCACCTTATTAAATTTCGTACCTTCCTTTTCGATACTCTGGTTGCACAGTACGACCTTTGGGGAGATCAAGGTTGTGAGCTCCTCGGGTTCCTCGATCGAGGAGAATATTGCTTCACCAGGATCCTTTATAAAGCTAAATTTATCAGGGACCTCTGCACATTTTTCAAACATCTTCGCAAGGGCTGAAATCAAGCTCTGCCCACGTTGTGCAGGTTTAGATTTGGTGTTTTATAATGTGGGAAGTGATTGAAGGTTCTTTTTTCTTCTTGCCACTGGCTGGTGTGGTGCCCTAACCCGCCCTGATCTCATGTTCCTGGGAGGTCAGGCACACTGTGGATTTCCTGGTGCTTATTCCCTTAGGTGTCTTGACAGATGTGTTACAATTATTTGTATTAGCCCCTCCGTGAGAGATAGTGAAAAATGACCACCAATACAGCCACAGACTACGTTGAAGCCTCAGGCCTTACCTTGCCTCCGTACCAGGTAAAAGTTCAGTCTATACTTCCAGCTAAAAGGTGAATGGGGAATTTGTAGCACTTTAAGGGACCAGCCAAACACTGAAGACATATTAACTGGGAAGGGACCCAGCTTGGGCCTGAAGCGCAAGTCACAGAGCGATGTCCACTAAGTTCAGTCCAGAAAAACATCCACAAGGACTACGAAGGGTATGGTAGCCCTAGTGACTCCTCGCTGGCCACTATGATGTCTATGATTTGGTAGGAGCACAAAGTGGAATGCAACCTTACTCCAAAAAGCAGTGCTGCAGCCTACGACTATGCCTGATGCCACCTTTCCTACTGGTTACCTCGTAGGTCATAGCCCATTAATGGCAAGAAAGTCCTCTAGGGGAGACAACAAAGGTCTCCGGCTGGAGGTATGAGCACACCAGCACAAAAATTCGAGAGAGAGGAGGAGATGGGGGGGGGGGGGGGGGGAAAGGTGGGAGAGCGCTGTTTTGAGCAAGCTGCACCGACACCTAGGGCGGCCACTTCCATGCTCCGTGGCTCAGCGACAACGCTGCAGTGCCTAATGCGCTGTAGCTTACCTTCCCCTCCTTGTTCCTCACGGTACCTTGTCACAAGAGTTTCCCACTGCAAATTGCAGATGCTCGAAGCACTTCCTGCCTGCCCCGCAGCCCGTCGGGTGCAATCTATTCCATAGCCCACTGTCCACAGGCCACAACTTCCCAGGCTCCTTGATGTCCAAGAGTGGTCTCCAACTCTGCAGCGACAGTTGAGAGGGCGGCCGGCGCCGGTTGGTCGGTCGGCTGGTCAGTTGATCGGGCGGGCCCAGCAGGTGTTACAGGGCAGACCAAAGGCTGGTTAATGGGTGAGTCGGTGTGCGACATGTGGTAGGTGACACTATCCTTCCTCCTCACCAATGTAACGAGCACCAGAGCACCAATCCAAGCAATTGGCTGTGTACAAAATGTAAAAGCAAATTGCACTCCCTCGTCCCTTGCTTCTGAGATAACACTGCACCTATACCATACAAACTGGCATCAGCAGTGATCATGCATGTCTTCCCAACACAATAAAGGCTTAAGTGTGGCAGCATTCACTATATCAGTTTTAATTAATTCAAATGTCTTTTGTTTCTAAGCTAACTATCCAAACTTGTCATTTTTCCTCACCAACTTTCTCAAGTGTTTCATTGTCTCAGCAAAAGTAGGAGGTGTGAATGTGCTGTAATATTCATGCAGCCCAGCAAACGAAAGTAGTTTTTCCTCAGTATCTGGTGCAGGAGCATTCACAATAGCTTCAGCTAACAAAGCTTTTAGGTACAACCCCTTGACCTTTAATGTTATGACCCAGATACTCAACCTGCTCTTGAAACAATTTGCATTTTTCTTCTTTCAAAGTTAGTGCCTTTTCCTGCAGCCTTACACAGACTTCTTAAAGATGTTCTACATGCTCATCGTCTGTCCTGGAGAAGACCAATATATCGTCCTGAAAACATTTGACAAATGTTTCTGCTCCCTTAAAAATGTAAAACATAGCCCTTTGGAACACAGAAGCAGCTGACGCTAGTCCAAATGGCATTCTGTTGACCTGGAACAAACCTATAGGTGTAAAAATGCAGTATATTTTTTTAATCAGGTGCCAGCATAACTTGATGTTAGGCAGAATGCAAATCCAAATTTGAAACCTTTTGCCCCTTCCAACATTCACAGCAGTTCATTAATGTTGGGGAGAAGATGAGAATCAATCATGATGTTAGAATTCAATCCACGTAAATCAACCCACGGACGCAATGTACCATCCTCGTTACGTGCCAGCACAATGAGAGACATCCACTGCGATGACTCTATTTCTTGTAGAACTCCCCCTTCCGTCATACTCTTAAATAGATTTTTCAAATCTTCCCTCACACTTAACGGAACGGTTCTTAATTTATGTTTGACAATAACACCATTAATCTGTAACTGAGTTTTGCGGAAGAACCTTTCCAGTAATCCCAATTTACTAGAAAAAACATTGGGAAACAATTTTATCAGTTCTTTGCTTTCATCTTATTGAGCTAGCAACATTACTTACTCCTTGGCTCCAGTTTAAGTCCCAGTTTCCATAAATATCCCTACCAATCACATCTACACCTTTATATCCGCACTCCTCCCTTTGAAACACAAATTGGAATGGAAGAACCCTTTCATTTCAATACTTCCCACTTCAAACTTTTCAGCAGTGATATCAGCTGGTTCATGACCTGCAAAGTCTCTGTGCAACACATCTTAAGAAATAATGGTCCAAGGAGAACCAGGGTCTGTCATTATTCTCAACTTTTTTCCTAAAACCTTAGCAGTACAATCTTGGGGTCCAGGTGGTTTGTGCAGATCCTCCTCCATAACTGAGCTGACCACTTCTCTGAACACCAGAATGATTCCTTGTTTGTACTTCCCACCATTTTTCTCATCATACACATAATTCTCAACTGCTTCACTTACATATCCAATTTTAATTTTCTTTTTCTCTAGTCTTTGCTTACTGTCCTTACATACTCTAGCAAAGTGTCCCACTTTTCAACAAATGTTACAATCCTTTCCTATGGCAGGACAAAACTTTGAAGATGCAATATGTGTGTTACTACTGCATTTAAAATACATAAGCATTTTCACATCTTTTTTCCGCGCCATTCAGAACCACTATTGCGGTCTTTCACATTTGACACCACAGTACATATATTAGCTGATCTTTCGCTGTCAACTGTTTTCAACCAGAGCTCTGATTGTTCAGTTGCCTTGGCTGTAGCAATGGTGTCACTCAATGTGGGATAACCTAAAATCCAAAGTTGTTCCTGGATTTCCTTGTTCCTTACATTGACTATGATCTGATCACAGATCATCTCATCTGCCATATCACCAAAACTGCAAGACATAGGCCGTGCCCTAAGTGCTGTTACAAAGTCATCGAATTCTAATCTATCCAATGCAATACTAACAACAGGTTTAAACCTCTTCTGCATTCTCATTAGAGCTTCCATACATTCGTTATTGTCTCCATCATCCTGGGATCTCACTTGTGGCAAAGTTATATAGATAACTTGCCCTCAATGAACTAAACAATGTAATAATAAGTTTTTCCGTCTTTCAATTGACGTATCCGCTCTAATCGCTTTCATATAAATCAAAAACTAATCTTTCCATCTGGCCCATGGAATAAGTGGTTCACCCTTACTCTGAAGACCTTTAGGAGGAGGTTCAAATTGCATAATGATAAAGCAGTAGCAATAGGATTTTTTTTTTTTGAAATGTACGAACAAATATCTCATCAGATAATCTTTTAACAACCAGTCGAATTTTCCGCAGGATAAGCACAAAGTGTGCGTATCACCAAATTGACAATATCTAGGGATGGATAACCAGAGCTTTCCTAGTCTAAAATGGGCACTTCGTTCATAATGCTCGATATGAGTTCCTCAAATTAAAATTTGACCCAACTGAAAATGGTTGCTGCTTCCTATCAATAGGTGCAGGATCCTTGCCTCAATCCATGATGGCTGCTAAAAAGTGTTCAGCGTTACTTAGTTGTATTCCTGATCTACAATGGCCACCGATGTAATCAGCGTCACAAAACGTTGATATCTCTGGCTGATGGAGCACAATAACTCCGTGGGGCAGCAGTGCAAAGCGTGATGACGCTTAGGTTAATATGGCCAAAGGAGCTAGACTAACTCCGTAGGGCAGCAACGCATGGTGGGAGGCCAGCTATTAACCTTCTCAGCGTATTAACTGATAGCGGCACCGGCAACATAGTATGGCCACAGCAGCTGATCGTCCTGTCAGTTCCTATATTCAAAAGAAATATAGGGCAACCATCAATTTCTCTCTGCCCATCCACCGGTTGATATTGTGTACAAACCGTTCTCAACATCGCTTGTCGCCAAATTGTGAAAGAATTACGCAATAATGGCAGGTAAGTCATGCAGTTTTTTTTTCTGCTTCGCTCTCATGCCTCCATCAATGGTGCGTCCCCCAACCGTAACTCACCAGCACATTCCATTTAGTCCGGGTGAAACACCATGATGAGGGGCTACCTGGCGTATGGCGTTCCACGGCAGACAATATAACACTAACCAACTCCGCTTTCCAAGTTAACACCCTTCTCGTTCTGTTACTTTTCCACTGCATCACAAATTGTCTTTCGAGAACTATCATGGCAGGATCCACCGGCCTGTAGATCAGTTTGAACTTTTTATGCCTTTTCAACAAGCCTGAGATGCACTCTTTGGGCGCATGATTGAGCTACTTTTCCTTCAATTAATCCATGTAGTTAAGCACTTGCAGTGCTTAGTTTAAAAAAAATAATAATAATTAGTGCCGGGGCCCTTGTCAGGAGGCCACCGCAGTTTGCACCACATATTGCCACTGCACTTACACAACTACTAACCATCACACTGCTGCAAGTGTGACAATTCAGACTGTTTGAGGCTGCCAAAGCTTTAAGAATGGCCTGGGTGGCAGTTATTAGTTGTTTTAAATATGTATCTAATAAACAACTGTTTTTCAGCTCATCTTTAAATTGCACAAATAGCGCCACTTTGCAGGTTCCAGCAATTAAGTGCCGTGCTGGCAATTAAGTGCCCGTACCGAACACTGGAACCACCGGCTGTAATTAAGCACTGAGCACTTGATCTCTTTTTGTAATTCAGTGCATTATTTGACAAGAGATTATGATCTGTATTTGGGCATTTTTTACACAGGGTACTAGGAATTTGTATACATTTTTAATGCTCCAGGTTTTTTCTATTGTTATCGGGTTTTTTTTATGGTTTGTGTGTATTTCTCTGCACGTAACAAATGTATTTGGCTTCCAGAGTGGTTTGCTTGATATCAGGTGATGTTTTTATTGTGCATTGTTTTATGAAGGACGTTCAAAATAATATAATGAAAATTGTATGATTTGATTATCCTTGAAGGTGTTCCCCCTGCTAACTTTTATGAATGTTTTTATAGGTTATTGAATTAGTTCAAAGGTATGGTCCAAAACGATGGTCTTTAATAGCAAAACACCTAAAAGGAAGAATAGGAAAGCAGTGCAGAGAGAGGTGGCATAACCACCTAAATCCTGAAGTGAAGAAATCGTCCTGGACTGAGGAAGAGGACCGAATCATCTACGAGGCTCATAAACGATTGGGAAACCGGTGGGCAGAAATTGCAAAACTTCTTCCTGGAAGGTATTTTTTTAAATTCTTCTTTACATCTGATTTACACTTTCACAGTATTTTGTATTTTTTCAGTTGTCTGTGATTTTGCAATTCATTGTTGACCAGTAAACCTCAACACTTCCACCACATTCGCAGTTTGCCTTCTCCATTTACAGGTGGGGCAACCACAGGGTTTCTGTGGCAGAGCCTCTGCCATCAGAAACTATTGATATGAATGCCTGTCTGCCACTGGACTATTAGGTCTCATTGCTAGTCATTCCACTCTATTTATGGTGTTCTGACAGTCACCAGATTGCCCTGCCCAGGACCACACGACTAACATGGAACGCATGATGGTCCCAAGCAGGGAAATTAATTTATAACCCCCTACTTGTAGGGAGAAAACCCCATGTGTGTTGAGACTATTGGTTTTGGTTTTTGATGACTAACAACAGCTTTGGGAGTTTGTTTTTGAAGAGCTAAAAAATTTGCAGAGCAGGCAACCCAGACATGGTGCCCGCTTGGCAAAGTTGTCTACCCTTACTGCAAATGCTGCCGTAAAGGCTATAGCGATCTCTGCTAGGCAGAAGAGAATCTTAACCTCTAACTAGGGCGTGTGGACCTCTACCAGGGGAGCAGAGGCCATGGCATCCACTGACCTGGTGGGCGAGAGGCTATCCATCTGATTTTAAATGACCAACTTTATTTGTATTAGTAGGTGTGCACATTATTCATGTCCTGTTCTATTCCTAGCTTTTGTAATTTACCACCACTGTGTGGTGGTGCGTAAAACTTCTTCATTTGTGTTCATCCTTAAACTCTGACTGCGCTAGCCACAGAACAAGACGGACAATCATTGCAGTGGTTAATTTCAGTTTGCGTTATCGGCTAGAGAAATGGAATGTAGACCATTCAGATTCTGTAAATCTCTATTAGAATTGACTTAAGCATTTGATGTCAACAGATTTTTTTTTTCTTTATAAAGTCTGATTCCTAAAGTTCCCATTGTGGTTTCGCAAGCTGATGTTAGCACCTCTTTTCAAGAAGAAATGTAAAAGATGACACATTTTTTTATACAAGAAGCCTCCGCTTCATTGTATTCCAAACTTTTAATTCAGGTCATATCAAATAAATATCAACATAATGAGTTTTACACTTTACATGTAATAAATGAAAGATTAATTTTTTTAACGAAAACTGTAAAGTCCCGGTACTTCTCAGGGGAACAGGATAATCCTGCATGTGAGAGGTGCTATATCATCTACCAGGTATGCACAAGGGCCAGCCACTCTGCTCGTTCTAAGCTAATCTTGAGGACTGAACCAACTCCCTAACTCTTCTGCCCAGAGATCTACTGATGAACAATTTGAACAATGAATACACTTTTTTCCCCCACACCTGTGTCCCAGACCCCCAAACTATAGTGGCCCTAAGAGCTGAGAACCTATTTAATTCTGTACCACTACAAAATGTTAACCGAGATTTCAAGATCGAAGGAAGAAAAAGTATTTTGACATCCCTTAAGGCATTTTTAATGAATAGTAGATGTGTGGTGAAAAACAATTTTCACATAGCTCTCTCTTCTGTCCAAATTCCTCTTCTTTTGTGACTGAAGGGAAGAAAAACCCATACATTAGATACATTTGTTTGCCTAAGATAGTTATGACAGTCATTCAAAACCACAGGAAATTATTTCCAAGGCATGTAGAAGTAAACATTTCTGTTGCCAAGTGGCACTTGATACGCCATAACAGTAAGTAAAGTTTTTACCTGCAAATTGGATTATCTCTTTAATATCGGGTAAGAGGCAGATACTGTATGAGAAGGTTTCCAAAATGGAGACTACAATGGGTGGTCTCTCATATATAACCAATTTATAAAGTAAGCTATGCATTATAAGTATATTATCAATACAAACAGCCATCTAATAATTGCTCGCACTGTCTAAATCTGGAAGAGAAGTACTAGTTCTCTAACATTTGATTGTTCATATATTCACATGCATGAATCATTCCCCGTTGTCAGGCTGGGAATCCCTGGTAATCTTAAACTGTTGTAAATAGTGTTAAAAATATCCATAGGCCTCAACAACAGTGTTGGTATAGTAGCACATCCACTTCATTTGAAGCAACCCGGACTTCAGTCAGTGAGATGGAAGTACCAGCTCCCCATCTCCCCTTAGAGGCCACCGAAGCTCAAATTTCTATCAGACTTAGTGTGTGGGAGGGAGTCCCCAAGCATAGCTCTGCTCTAACCTCTCAGTGACCAAATGCTGTTACTTTCTAGTCTACCTAAGACGGTCTTTCCCTCCCCTCAGCTTTCAGTGAACTTTAAGTTGTTTCTAGGGGAAATTCCCCTTTTCTGGGTCAAGAGACCCTTGATCTGTCACCATGTCTGACAGAGAGAAAAAAACTTTTTTCAAATCCTGTTCTACTTGTGGTCAGAAGAAAATCTTCACTGATGGCCTACTTGAGCAATGTACTTATTGCCTTTATCCAGCGGACAAGCCTTAAACCTTTCCATCAAAACCCCTAAAGGACAAATAGCAAATTGACTCTGTATCTATTGGAAAAGAAACCAGCATTGGTAAATGCATTAGGTTTCGCCTATGTGATTAATAATAAGCTGTTTTTTTGTTGTAAGTTGTAGCTTGCTTAGTAGTTGTACAATATAAGTTACAGAAAGTCTGTTGAAGTGCTATGACTTGTCTATGTACAAAAAGGCAATATATTGTGCTGTTACTAGTGGTATAGTGCGGGTAAGTAATAGCAAAATATTGAGAAATGAAACGGGGAAATAATAGAATTAATTGATGTAATAGCAATATTATGTGTTTAGAGGAGTTCTGACAACGTTTGGGCCCGGTGTCACTGCACCTGCTGCACCATTGAAATCATGACCCTAGTGCCTGCAAGGTCACTTGTGACTGCTTATTTAGTGGAAATATCTAGCAATATTTGGGGCTTAGAGGAGTTATGACAACTTTTGGCCCGGTGCCACTGCACCTGCTGCACCATTCAAATCACGACCCTATAGCCTTTTAGGTAACTGCACTTGTGACTGCCTGTTTAGTAGTAAAATATTATAATTGGTGTCTAGAGGGGTTCCTGGAGCTTTGGGCCCTGGTGTCGCTGCACCTGCTGCACCATTGAAATCATGACCTTAGTGCCTGCAAGGTAACTGCACTTATGACTGCTTATTTAGTAGTTAAATATAGCAATATTTGGTGTTTAGAAGAGTTCTGACAACTTTTGGGCCCGGTGTTGCTGCACCATTCAAATCATGCGCCTGTTGTCTGCAAGGTATCTGCACTTGTGACTGCCTATTTAGTTTTACGTTTTAGCAATAATCTGGGTTTAGTGCGGTCCTTAGAGCTTTTGGCCCCGGTGCTGCTGCACCATTCAAATCAAGTTCCTTTTAACTGCAAGCTAACTGCAATTGTAACTGCCTGTTTAGTAGCCACATAAAGCAATATTATGTGTTTAGAGGAGTTCTGACAACTTTTGGGCCCTATGCTACTGCACCTGCTGAACCATTCAAATCATGACCCTGTTGTTTGCCTAGTAACTGCACTTGTGGCTGCCTGTCTAGTAGTAAAATATAGCATAGCTCTAGTATACTACCTTTTTTTTAACTTGCAATGTTTATTTCAACATTTAGAATTTGATCATAATGACCAAATAAAGTTGAAAAAATCTATATGATAATGCCTACAAAGTGCAAAGAAAGGTACTGACGCGTGAATAGGAAATGCCACAAATGTTCTAAGGCTAAAGCTCAGCTTTACTCAACTAAGTAATAAAAAGCATGCATTCCAGCATACTGTTAGAAGCTGTCTGCCTATTCAGTGGGAAGAGATCTTACCTTGACAGTGAATGGGGCTTAAACAGTGTGAACAGTTTTAGTAGAAGTATCATAAATGCGTGCAGCCAGGGGAAGTTAACAAAAAAAAAAAACTTTCCACACAAAGCGATGGAACACAGTAATTCGGTGATGCGAACTGATAATGGCTCCCTTTTAAGATATATTAAATACAAGAGATTTCACAAGCACAGAGCAAGCGCTGTGCAGGCCAAACCTAAAAACTACCCTCCTAATTGTTAGTGGAAGGAGGGCGAAGCACTGTGTTGACAGTTGTAAATGTTTGTAAAACTGCTATCTGATTAATGTTTGGCAAACTGTTTGCTTGAATCTGACATAGGTCATAGAAAACTTTTTTAAAAGTATTTTTAAGACTAGGTTTTATAATTTTCTGACTGCGCTTTATTTAAAAGAGTTTTGGGGAAAGGTCGGTGGAGGTTTGGGCAGCCATTTTGCTGGGGCCATTAGAAGGAGCTTGTGTTGTAAGGTGTGCGGTCTAGTGTACCACCATATGCTGAAGCGAACAAGCCCAATTACCCAGAAAAAGTAGGCTGATGTGCAGACGCTGGCACACCAAAGGCAAGCCCATCTGCGCCCATCTGTGCCTGGATGGCGCCAGGGGGTAGGAATCATGCCAGTTCAACCAGGCATACTTATTCTTCGGCACAGTTAAAATCCCTACGCCCTCCTATACACACACGGTGCAATATATTGGATATAGGGACGGAAGAAGTGATATGTAAGTCCTGTGCTTTCACTTTATTTCAAGCCAAGGCGCATACCCTTAGTACTTGTAATTTTGATGATCAAGTGAATCTGTGTAATGTGAGGGATATGGCGGAAAAAAGGACTGCATTTGGGCATGTTTAGTTTCAACCGTTGCTAGATGGTCTCACTATGCGGAAATCTATGACTTAATTTGTGTCCAGGCTCTGGATGTTTTATTCATTACAAAGACCTAGCTCAATCAAAATTCCAACCCAGAAGTGGCCCTGGCCCTTCTGGCTTAATATAAGATTTATGGATGTGACACGAATAATGGGAAGGGGGTAGGAATTGCCATACTATTGAAAGACATCTATTCTTTTTCCCTGGAACCCTTTAATGCCCCAGATTGCGAAAGTGTTCTATTTTCATTCGGAGTAAATGAGAATTTGTCGGGAGTCTTGATATAAAGATCCCCTAGTCCTGATAATAACTTTCGGGATATATTCGAGATTATTTCACTGCTGAAGCTAGCTAATTTTACCATAGTAGGTGATCTTAACTTAAATCTGGAGGATCTGGCTCCATGTCATATTTTTAACTTCCTTCAAGTCTTGGAAGCAATTGAGCTTACGCAGTTGGGTTACGAATCCCACTCATGAAGCAGGTCATCTGTTCGATCCGGTATTCTCCAATCTGTCTCAGCTTGCGGTGTCTGTCCCTATTCCAGTCCCTTGGTGTGATAATTATGCAGTTCTGCTAATTTTGGATGTGCGGCAGATAGAAGGTAGCATTATTAAAGGCAGACAATGTTATTAACTAGATGCTAGTCATTTTCGTAGATTACTACAAAATAGGCACCCAAAGGGCATTACTAATCCCAAAGAGGCAATATTTAACACTATGTTTTGGATAGGTTTGTAGCTTGGTGAACTGATTCCTGTTAGAGAGATAAAATAGAAGAAGAAACTACAGGCGTCCTGGTTCCCAAAACAGATAATGGCTCAGAAAAGCGCTGTAAGGTGTTAGTGCTGCTGGAGGAAATATTATGACACAAAAGACAAAAATGATCTATGGTGCTGCTATCCAAATCTATCATAAAATGATAAAAGAAGTTTGCGCCAATTATTATACGACTAAAATTGAAGTAAGTTGAAATCTTGACAAATATTTAGGACTGTGCAGGAGTTTGACACTAGGTAACAATGCTTCCGTGGAGGATGCTTCGGGTGAGAAATGTAATTTGCTCGCAAACCACTTCCCGAAACAAATAACAGACTTATGCTCTAGGTTTTCCAAAAATACAGTGTATGCAAACATAGCACTGCCTACCCTCCAATCGTTTACATGGCTGCCTGGAAGAATTTGCTCCAATTGAACTCGAGGGGCCACAAACTCTAATAGTCAAAATAAAATCGGGTTCTTTGAATGACCCAGCCAGAACTGGTGTGTTAAAAAGTGCAGACTCTGTTCTCTTTACCATATTTCTCAATCTGGTGAATCTATCTTTATCAGAGACTGGTTTTAGACCACTTCACATTACAGAAACCACTCTGCTTAAAGGGACAGAAGAAACATACCAGCTGCTTGATGATGAAGGCTGAGCGACGCTTATTTTGTTGAGTCTAAGTGCAGCATTTGACACCTGTAGCCCCTAAGGTTCTTCTAGGCAGGTTAGCTGGGATTGGGATACGTGGTAAGGCCCTGCACCTGGCATGGCTCACCTAATTTCTGAAATATCACTTTTTTGAGGGGATAGTGCCTCTGTTCTTGGCGGTGCGTTAAATTAACTTTGGGGTTCCACAGGGCTTGGCTCTCAGTCCCACTCTTTTCAATGTCTTTAGCAGCAATTGTGGAATCATTTGGCTTGCCCTTAGTATCTTATGCCGATAACACCCAATTGATTTTGTCACTGTCGTCCTCTGTGGAGAAGGGACTGGTGCCCTTTAGAAACTGCATGGATGCAGAAGCTCAGTGGATGTACTTGAATTTTCTGAAACTTAATGGTAAGAAGATAAAAATTGTCTGATAGGTAAAAAATCTGATAATTGGGGGCCCCAGTGGTGGCCGGAAACGTTAGGGCCACCCCTACTCCCCGAATTGGAGGTAAAACATCTGTGTGTATGAGTGGATAACACATTATCTTTTGGGCCCCAAGTTAGGGTACTCCCCTCCAGCTGCTTTGACTTGCTTCTGAGTTTGAAGGAAGTGATGTTTTTTTTTCACCCACTCAGCCCAAAAGATGATGATTCAGGCCCTGGTCATCTCTTGGTTGTACTACTGTAATATACTATTCCAGGGTCTTCCTAGATCTGCCAAAAAAGACTACAAATCATCCAAAATGCAGCAGCGAGACTTCTTTGCTATGTGCCACGTTCACAATTGGGGCTCAGCAAGTGACGGTCTTGTGTTGGCTCCCCATCGATAAGAGGATGCATTTTAAGGTCTTATGCATGGTGCATTGTATTTGCTACTAAACTGGTGCACTGACTTTGCAGCCTCTTATTCAACCATATCGCCCTCCTAGGCCGCCTAGGTCAGTGGAGCTTAATCTAGCAGTGATTTCCCAGTTTTATGAAAGCAAGACAAGGAGGTCGGTCATTCTGTACACTCACACCAACTGTATGGAACAAACTTCTCTATCCTTTAAGGACAACATCCAATCATTTCAGTTTCAGAAAGCAGCTTAAGACTTGGCTGTTCCAACTGTAAGCTGTGCTCTCTTCACTAGCTTCTTAACGTGCTGGGAAGCCCTAATTAAGAACAGCCATGTGTGTTATAAATTCTTTTAACCTAACGTTCTAAGGGGGCGGGGGGATGCCTCCTCTTCTGGGGATGATTCCGTGAAATGTGCTCCTCCAAGCATTTCCACAGATTTGGTGCAAAAAAGGAAACATGGATTTACCTGAGCTAGACTTGCATCTTAAAGCGCATGCAGCCACCTCCACACACCAAAAGACTAGAGCTTCCTCCGAAAAACCCTTCACGAATGATGAACACCACCTTGCGCTAAAGTATTTGAGAAACTTGGGCTCTCTGGACATCCTGACTGACTTCCAGTCTCCGTCGGTGACTTAATAGTCTTCGACGTGGGAGAAAAATCCATTGTCATCTGTGGCACTGGACTCACGGGCCTCCATGAAGATAGCGTCAACGACGTGTCCCTCATCGACATTGACAACCAGACCCCATCATCGACGATGACAGCTCATGCGTCAAGATCATAATCATTCGACACCAAGGACGTCCTTGCTCCTGACGACAACTCCGTAGATTTGACAATGACACTGTCGACAACAGTTTTTCCCATGCCAGTCACTTTTTGGCCTTTTGAAGTGACAGCCTTCCTAATCAAATTCTGGTATTTTGAATTGAATGGTGAACTGAGAGATCAAGAAGCTTCGGAGATTGCTTAAGGTCCTAGGCAATTGGATGTCTGCTACGGAATTTGAAGGAGACGCTATGGATGATGAGGATGTTTATTAGTAGTATGATTACCCACTACAGATATGTAGCTAATCATCCTCATAAACCCTATAACCATCGTGGCTATGCGTAATCTGAGATTAAAACAATACAGCAGATAATAGACATCTTTCAAAGACTACTTCCTCAACAGGCAGCCCATGCCGGCCCCTCCTCTCCTTCCACCTCCTCCTCCACCACCTTGACTACAACTTCCACCACCAGCACCCTGCACCTCACCTCCACTCCTTTCACAGCCAAGACCACTTCCAAATACAGTTACACCAAAGCTGGTCCTGCCAACTCCTAAGGATATGGTAGACGAGTATTCTTCTGATGCGTCCTATTTGGATATGTAGGAAGAGGGCGAATGAACAGTGACTGTGTCGAGGAGTGGGATGTCATACCTAGGTGACAAGTCCCCCATCCAGCGGAATTCTCCTCCAGACGTCATGGCTCGTTTCCATGCACTTGTGGTGAGAGTTGCTAAAAGTTCAACCTTCTAATGCCCTCTGTGGAGCAACAGTGCTTCTTGTAGGCTTCAAGGAGCAACCACATAAAGCTATTAAATGAATGTCTGTTTTGGACTTTCTATGATCAGAAGGGCTAAAATGGGTGAAAATTCCAGCCACGGTGTCTGCAATGTTGCCCAGTTTGGAGAAGTACATGGCCCCAGACTCCGGTCCTGCATTCCTTACAGGCTATCCTAAGGCAGACTCTGTTGTAGTGTCAGCGATTCAGAGCAAATCAAAGAATTCAATCACGTCTTCCTCTGCACCCGCTGATACAGACAGCAGGGGCATAAATAATTTGGTTCAAAGAATTGGATCCATTTCGGCAGCATCAGTCAAGGCCACAAACTCCTTGGCAACTTTTTGCCCCCACATGGGAGTCCATGACAACGGACCGTTGAGTGAGGCAGATTGTATGCTCAGGTCATACCTTTGAGTTTGTTGACACCACCCATCTGGCCACCTTGAAAGGAGCATCATCTACATTTGCGGGAACTTGAACAATAAATTCTCCTGGATTCTTTCCAATCCAGAAGAAAACACGTCCAATGGAGACCTCAGGGAACTGAAGACATTCCTCAGAAAACAGACCTTTTGCATGTTAACGCTCTAAGACGTCCTCCTGACATGCCAGAGAAAGTATTAACTAATGTCCCTGGATTTTCAGGATGCATAGTTTCACATCCCAATACACTAGCAATACAGAAAATATCTCTACTTTGCAGTGGCCAATTTAAGGTGCTTCCATTGGGCCTCAAATCAGTGCCACAGATCTTCACAAAGTATGTAGGGTCAGTTGCTGCCTTCCTCAGACAACAAGGTCACCAAATGTACCCATAACTGGACGGCTGGCTCTTCAAAGCTCCATCAAGGGAAGAGGCAAGGAATTCCGCGGCCACCTGCATCAATCGTTTTTGCACGTTAGATATCACTTTGAACACTGACCGGTCTTCTTTGCAACTGAACACAAAGATTCTGTTCTTAGGAATACTACTAGATACGCAATTGTGGAAGGCCTTTCCATCACCAGAAGGAGAGGAGAAGCTGCAGGCCATGGTAAAGAATCGTTCTAACAAGCAATCGGTCTCAAGCAGGCACTACACATTTCTGCTAGGCCTGATGTCATCCTGCATTGGCCATTTAGCCTTTTCAGACTTCGAATGAGATCTGTCCAACAAGATGTAGACACTCAGAGGAAACAAATAGACAGCTCATATGATGACACAGTCATAAGACTGCAGAAACAGGCATCGATGTAGTGGAGATTTCCCGCGTATCTCAAGGCAACTCTCCCTTTCCAACCTTCATCAGACCGTGTAGTACTGACAATGGATGCGTCCATGGACGCTGGGGAGCTCACTTGCAGGAACGGTCGACCAGAGGCCATTGGTCGGATGCAGAAAGATGCTCCATTTCAGCATTCTGGAGCTCCAAGCCATAAGACTGGCCATACAGACGTTCCTCTCAAGACTAGCGCGTCAAGCAGTCCTCATCAGGTCAGACAAGACAACGTTAGTGTTTTACAAAGCTAAGCAGGAAGGAATGTGGCCCCATCCCCTCTTGGAAGAGGCACACAGCAAGGGATTGGGCCATTTCTCACAACATCAGCATGGAACATTTACCAGGGTACCACAATGACCAAGCTGGCACTCTCAGTTAACAACTGACCGGCTGCCGCAAGTAGGAACTTCACCAGGAAGAGGCCGACTACATTTTCCAAAAGTGGGATCAGCCCACAAATGATTTGTTGGAGACCCGGAACAACAGAAAATGCCGGTACTACGCCAGCAGATTTTGCAAACCAGGGACTATGAGCAATGCCCTTTCAATCAAATGGTCCAATGTCTATGCATGCGCCTTCCCTCCATTTCCGCTGATCCTCAGGGTACTGAGGACGGCAAAGGTGGATCACTGTACCCTGAGCCTAATTGTCCGGCGTGGCCACACCAGTACTAATGCAGCAAACCGCTGCAACTATCTGCACATCTGGCGAAATTACTGAAACTGTACTCCATGCTGCTCTCCAGACAACACTGAGATACTTCACCACACCCCCATTTCACTAAACCTGACAGCATGGTACCTGACCACTTAGAGTTCGGTCACATGGATTTGTCGACAGAACATAGAAACATCCTGGTGCAGGCATGAGTGGCAGCAACCACAAGACATATAATGCCACGTGGAAGTGTTTTTTTTCTGTGTTTGCTGCACAACCAAAGGTTTTCATCCACTCTTTATATAGCCCCACCAAATACACCAATACTTGTTGAACCTAGCCAAGAGTTGTCTGAAATACTCATTAGTATGAGTCGATCTAGCAGCAATATCAAGAGTTAGATGAACAGAAGACCCCTTGTCCACTCTGTTCTTTCAAAGCATTATAAAACAATTTAGAAAGGAACTGTTTAGAGCATTACCACATGTACTGTGTCATGCAAAATTAGCACTATCCTGGCTCAGCTGATGCTGCCTCCCCTCAAACCGATCCACAAGGCACAGGTAAAGTTCATCTCTTGGAAGACCACACTTCTCCTAGTGCTTCCATCAGCAAGGAGGGTAAGAGAAATGTAAGCATTCACTGTCAAAGAACCCTTTCTACGATTCACAAGGGGCTAAGTCATTTTGCAAGCCAACCTTAAATTCATGCCTAAAATCCCTACTGACTTCCATCTAAATTAACCTGCCATACTATGCTGATTCTTCCTGCATCCAACAATGTCAGCTGGAAGATCATTGCATTATTTAGATTGTGCAGATGCATTGGGTTCTAAATAGACAGGACAAAGGACATCCGTTCATTAGACCAGCTGTTTGTGTCTTTCGGCTGACCAGGAAAGGTTCAACCCCTATCAAAATAGGGGATAGCATGTTGGCTCTGAGCCTGCATTACTTACTGTCACAGCAAAGTCAAGCGTTTGTTCCAAAGAAGAGTGAGGGCGCATTCCACCAGGAGCCTTGCTACGACAGCTGCACTCTACGTTGATGTACCCTTGCAATACATCTTCTCTGCAGCTACCATGGAGGAGCAGGCCCACATTCACGAAGCTCTACTGCCTCAATGTGAGCGGAGAAGCTGCCTCAATAGTGGAACAGGCAGTCCGCTGTAACCTGCTTCAGTAAAGGTGAGCTTGCTTCTCTCTTTATTACAAATTATTATAATTGCTATCTGCTGCTTACTATTCTGATTCAAGCATGTGAATATAGGAAACATCCAGTGCTGGAGAAGAAGTTAGTTGCTTACCTGTAATTCTAGTTCTCCTGCGTTGATATCATTCATATATTCACATGCAACCCTCTCTCCTCCCCAGTCAGAGACAACTCATTTATAATTAGGGCACCCACTTTTATGGTAATAATTCTTTTTACATTTCCGTCTGTATTTATCCATATTTATTTTTGGGCCATCTTAGTAGTATTTATCCATATTTATTTTGTGGGTTGCGAATAAGTGGAGTCGAAAATGGTAAATTTCAACATTTATTTAACTGATACATATGCACTCATACTCTGATTTCTGTCACGTTTTAGCAAATTCCACAGCGAAATATAGCAAAGCACTACAACCACAGGTAAATATTAGCAATTTATTACAAATATATTTTAACATATGCCTATATTTAAAGATATCTTAACTTGTTTTTTAACTCCCCATGCTGTCTATCGGCTTATCTGTTGTCTTGGAATTCGCAGCAGACATCATTGAAAGTCACTCATGAGAAGCACAATTTTCAGTATTTTTATGCTTTTAAAATAAACACAGACAGGAAGCACATTGTTTTCTTTCTGTAGTTATCTGTAAAAAATCTGTAAAAACTGAAAACTGGGAGCCTTATTTATAATATACTCTACTCTTCTCATACTTGTGCATGAAATCTTGGCTTTGGTGGCCTCTAGGGGGAATAGGAGAGCTGACATTTCCACTTCATTGGCTGAGATTCGGGTTGCAAATGAGGTGAATGTGCTACTAAACAAACACTGTTTTTAACACTGTTTACTCCTATTTAAGGTTACCAGGGAATCCCAGCCTGATGAAATGAAGGACAGAATAATATAGCTACATTAAGCTAATGCAACTGTCACTGTGCCTTTAAAAACCTCACAGTACCCTCAGTATCCCATCATGCCCCACAGATGACAGGTCAGTACCTTTTTCTGGCTCTTGGAAACAGGACCCTGGGGCACTGAGCTCTGCCTTTTTGGCAACTATCCCGAGATAAGATTTATAAAAAAAACTTGGTTTCAAGTTTTTACTCAACGTCCTTTTAGGATTATAGTAATTCAACTCCTTTTTCCTAACCAAAAGTGGTGATTTTTCTGTTAGATTGCCTTCACCTTTTGTGATTTGCCCATCCCGTGGGAAGAAGATGGCTCAAACAGACCGACACAGGGTCTGTATCCACTACTTTCCAGAAGATCACCATCTTAATTCATGCAGACACTGTAAAAGACTCTCCAGAAGAACATTGAGAGGTAGAGAAAAAAATCTGACAGCATGGACTAGAGGAGAAACAGCAGGAAAAATAACAGGAGAAGACTGCTGGTTCCTGAAGAAGCCATGGTGAAGGTCAGTCTACAACCAGAGCACTTTCCTCTCACTCCAAGGACTCTCCTAGAGACAGAGCCAAAGAGAAAAGGCATCAAGGGGAGAGCTAGCTGTCCCGATGGACGTCGGAGTATGACGACGAGTACCATGACGTCGAGGAACCTACCTACCTGTTCGCTGTCGACAGGCACTCCATCGAAGTCAACATTGAGGCACTAATTTGACATCAGTCGATCGACGTCAAGGCATGTGAAAACGTCTAGAATCCCCCGTCAACATTTGAAAGGCTACTGGTGTGGGTGGCACAATCAGTGCTGCAGGCCCACTAGTAGCAATGCGTCTGTTGGCCAATAAAGTGGATTTTTACTAGGTGCTCCGTTTCCTTTTTGGGGAAGTTTAGTGAAGCACATGTTATGTGTGCCCACTGGCATATCGGAAGCACCCGTTTTAAGTTGTTCTGCAGTTTCGAGTGGCATTTGAGAGAGACATTAATTATACAGCCAGAACTGCTGCATGCCAACAATGAGGATATGCTTGCCGTGAGAAGGGACATTGCTTAAGTGTCTAGATGTGGATTACTATAGTCAATGCTTTCAGGTCTCCTCACAAGTATTGGCGAATGCGGCAATGAGGGGCATGAAACTCATGAATTTGTGCAGTAAGACCACTCCTAACAAACATTGTGGCTGTATACATCAGAGAGTCTGTGCAATTGACTTTACAGCGTGTTGTGCGGCTGGTGCTCACTATGCAAATAGTGATACTCAAGCGGTAACGTCTACATAAACCATGCCAAAAAGGGAACAGCAAGGAATGTAAAACCATATTCTGCAATGGCTGCTGTGCATGAGAGCATACCAACATTGAGAGAGGCAAATTATGCGGAAACGCGTCGGTTGGGCAATAAAGTGGATTTTTACTGACCCGTGAGAGCTCCATTTTCTTTTTGGGGAAGATTGGTGAAACACGTTATGTGCGGCCTCTGGCACATCGGAAGCAACCGTTTTAGGTTGTCAGCAGTTTTGAGTGACATTTGGGAGAGATATATTTGCATGTATATATGTATTATGGGTATGGATCTATATATGTACGTAGAGCACAGACTACATAGATTTGGGCATTTTATGATCATTATTTTTGGCAGATTCATATTTGTATGCTTGCCACCTTACCGTCTCTTCGAGTTCTATGCATTGTGGGACCCTTGTAGTGGTCACCTTATCTAATGATGTTTTCTTCAAGGATACACTTCGATTTGCATCAGTCCTTGTCCTTGGTTTGATCTTTTCCGACCTTACCATGAATGCGTTTATTCATCTGGGCTGTATTGTGGATGTAGTCTGAAGGTTCTTTTTTATGGATTTCTATGGACAAGTTTCTTTGAATACTTCCTTACTGGTGTAGGGAATGGTAATTTACATGGCATTCATTATTGCTTTTGGCCTTTCTAGTCCAGAGGCCCATTCCATCCTTTAGGGGTCATGTACTACTGTTTACTGATGACTGTTTTCTGACACAGTGGTATTCCACTGCCCTTTGGGCATGTTTTTTTTTTCTCATTCCCTATAGAGTTGTTTTTTAATTACAATGCCTGTGGTCCTTGCCACAGTTTTTTATAAGGAGCCTTTGCTCGTTTTCATCTAATTCCTACGTACATCTGGTCTATTGATCAGTTCGCCTGGCTGGTTCTCTGTTAGAACTTTTGTAGGATTAGTTTGCAGACCCTCCACTGGGTGGGTATAGCTAAGGTATTTAATTCAAAAGTTAAGGAATCTGCGGCTAGTTGTCTATCAGATGAACAAGTTACTTACCTTCTGTAACGCATTATCTGGTAGAGACGTAGTCTAGCCGCAGATTCCTTAACGCCCTACCCATCCTCCCCGCTCTACGAACGACCTGTATTGTAAGGGTTATACCCTTTTTCAGCACTGGTTTTGGACACCTGTGATCACTAGTTCACGTTGTTGTGTGATTCAACGAACCATTTAGTCTCTCCTCATAGATCTTGACTTGGTATTGGCATACCATTCATTTCCATTTTCTGGTTATTGTTTCAAAGATACATTGATCTTTTTTGGCACACTGTTTCCACATCCAGTTTCTATAGTGGCTCCATATTTTGGCGCAGAAGGTTTCATAGAAGGAACTGACGTCCGCGCGCCGGAGGGGACTTGTATGACTCCGCTGACGTACCAACCGGAGTCAGCGTCATCTCGAAGTCGTATGACTCCATCCCCTGGCATGCAGAAGTTTTGCTGAAAGTTTGCCGGATCCAGACTGCGCCTTGGAGAAAATTCAAAAGTTAAGGAATCTGCAGCTAGACTACGTCTCTACCAGATAATGCGTTACTGAAGTTAAGTAACTTGCTCTTTATTACCACATTTAACCATACTGAACACAGCATTGTGAAAGAGGTGCCTTTTTAACAAAAAGGCGAGGAGGCAGCTATCACCACAGGTGCATCCTGCCAAGGCTAAGAAGCTTATCTAGGAAAAACCGTGTAAAGTTTGGTCACCAGGAGGTAGGTGGCGGAGCCAACCGCCATGGAGTAAGCAGCTTCACCGCGCCGCCCCTTGCCTGGCTCAGGGCTTTCCCATAATACTGCCTCTGGTGCTGGCCCCGTGGGGTGGAACTGGCTCTCTGGCAACTGGAGAAGCCGGAGTGGTAGCTGATCAAGCGAATCCCAGAGGCGTCTCTCCCCAGGCTGCTGCTAGGTGACGGTGGTTTGCGGCTGATAACCTTTGGCATGCAGTAATTAGTCGACAGCCAGGCGAGGGTAGGGGCAGTTCTAGTTACTTTTTTCTTGTTTACTTAGTTGTTTACAAATATGTTTAATATGCCATGCTAACGGATGTTCTAGATTGCCTTCCAGTATTGCTGGGCGCACCGATGTATGGCACCTGTAACCGCTGCCAACTGCTCGACTACTGAATTTGTAAAATTGTAGCAATACAGTACTGTGATCAGCATGTGTGATCCTGTATGACAAAATTATCTGTGGGAAACGGCAAATAAATAAAAAAAATTAAAAAAGTAGTCGGCGACCGCGGAGTTTGGTGACAGGCTGAGCTGAACAGGGGGCACCAGGAATCCGGTGACCCCCCCCCCATACACCCCATTCTGACTCGGGTTCTTTTGGGGGTATACCCTCAGAAGGTAGAGGGCAGAGAAGTACTGGTGAGGCCTGGGCCTGCCTGGCCAAGGCGGAGGATGGCGTGAATCTTCTGAGCCCTGCGGGGCACACTATTCCTTCCTGCCCCTCAAATTGGCCCTGGAGTTGGTCCCTGTATGGTGGCAGTGGCGACCTGAGCTGAGTACCAACAGGCTGGAGGGACCCCTGGGGGCAGCCTAGCTCAGACTGGAGGAGACATTGGTCTGTTGGGGCCCTGGGGTGCACCATCCTCTCAGGGGCTACTGCAGGAGGACATTTGGATGTGATGGGGGGGCTCACAGAGGCACCCCCATCAAATCTCTTCCATTACCCTGGATATCTGCAGCTGGTGATCACTGGCCTGTGCTTTTAGGGCTGCTGCAGGGCAAGTACATATAATCCAATGGGGACCACATGAAATATTCAACATCGTTGGGACCCTGGGGGAACCCAGGGCCTCATATCTGCTCTGACAGTGAAAACGCTGGCTTTGCACCCCAGACCTTGTGGGCTTGCACACAGAGTCTGCTCCTCTCAGTGCTCACTGGACAAGGTTATTGGTGCGTTGGCATATCGTGGGAGGAAGCCTCTGACAGCAGCCATTTGTTAAGAATGCCTGCCCCCCTTTGCCCACTATTGCTGTACGACCCAAGGGAGTTGAGTCCCTCAACTAACCCACCAAAGGGTATTGGGACACTAGTGGAACCTCTCAGCATTTGCTCTTTGTTCTAATCGACTCCGACCCCTCTGGTGGTGCTGGGGGAGAGGGGAGCGGAGCATTACTTGCGGACCATTCCACCTGCCGTCGTGTGGCGGACCCTCAGGGCCATGGAGGACCCTTTTGTGCCCAAGCAACTGAGCGACCCTCGCGCATCCCCTCAGACACAAACTACAGGCACAGCACCAGGGAATAAACTGGACACCATCCTGCCCGTTATCATCTCCACCAGGTAGATACTGGAAGCCAAAATAGACTCTGTGGCAACAGAACTCTGTCTCCTCAAGGATGATCACTGTAAAATGGTGGACTGAGTCACTGCTGTTGAGACTGCTGCAGCAAATCTGTCCCCTATCACAAAGGAACACTCAGTCGCAGTACATAACATGGCTGACCAGATCTGCACGTTGGAGGCCAGGATCGAGGACCAAGAGGGCGGGGTGCGCCGCAGTAACATCAGAGTGGTTGGTCTTCCTGAACGCATTGAGGGGGACTTGGTTATCTCTTTCCTTGAGGATTGGTTGCAGTAGGTGGTGTCCCCAGAGGGGTTATCCAAGTTTTATGCACTAGAGCTGGCCCACAGGCTACCGGCCAAGCCCCTAGCACCGGACGCGCCACCCCGCTCTGTGGTGGCCTGGCTCCTGCATTTCAGAGACCGAGACTATATATTACAACAGGCGTGCACTGTGGGTTCTTACCAAGTAGAAAATGCGAAAGTCTCTATTTTCCTAGACTTCACTGCTGCCGTCCAAAAACTCAAAGCCTTGTTCCTTGCGGTCAAGAAAAGATTGAAAGAACTCTCTATGCCCTACGCCCTGCTTTTCCCGGCCAGACTTGGAGTGCAACAGGACTTCAAATCCCTGTTTTTCGACACCCTGATGGCGGCATGGGACTGGATTGATGCATATGATGCCCAGGGGCGACCACGTCTCCAGGGCGACCTACCAATTCTGCGACGACATAAACGCCCTTGCCCCAGGGGATGGCGAACCCCAGGACCCACTCTGCAGCAGGCCTGGGCGGGCAGAGACCAGGCTTTGCCAGCGGCGGCTGTGATTGGGCACCCCATGGGGGATCGCAACAGTATAGCTGCATCTGGGGTGAATTCTGGATCTGGAACAGACCGCGTTCCTGGCTCTGATTCCAGCACCGTATATGTCAAGGTCACACCATAATCAGTGGAAGACATTGTCTAGTGGAGCATAGGATGCCCTTACTGGATGGAAGTGGGTGGCAGTATGGAGGACATGGGGGAGACACAGCTGACCGATCACCTCACGAAGAGCTGCTGCTCCTTCTACCTTGAGGCCCCGGTGCCGGAGGGACCGGACGAGGGGAGTTTAAACTGCCTACAGACACTCTGTAATACACTCCTTACCCCTGAACTAGACTGGTCGTCCACTTCAATCTCACTGGAGAAGTGTTTACACACTGGTTTTATGTTGTTTCGATGGAGCGCTGTGGCCTGAGTGGCCGGAGAGCAGGGGGTGGGAGGGCGGGATGGGAGAAGGAGTATGTTATTGTTGTTTTACCCCCCAGCGGCGGCTCTGTTACTGTTCTTTATTTAGTGTACCTAGGGGTGATGGTCCCATTTATACATTTCCAATGGAGATGAATGGGGGTTGCGGGGCGGGTTGCACAGGGAGCGGGGTCTCCCGCATACTATCACCCACATGGCTTGCGTCATCTCTGCTGTTAGGGTGATCACCTGGAATGTCAGAGGTCTTAATTCCCCCTCCAAGAGTCATAAAATCCAATTGTATCTCAAGAGACGGAAGGCACACATTGCCTTTCTCAAGGAGACACACTTAACGAAAGCTGAGGGTTTGACTTTACAAAAACACTGAAGAGAAAAGATTTATGTTACTACATACTCGATCTTTGCATGGGGTTGTACTAATATGGGTACTCCATGGGATTCCCTTCCTACTTCAGTTTGAGATCATAGAACCCAAGGGCAGTTACGTACTATTAATGGGGAAACTCGATGGAAAGGACATAGCCCTGGCAAACATGTACGCCCCTAATGCGGTATGACCATCCTTTCTGGCCACCGTAAATACTGCTAATACCCTAATTCGCGACTACCCACTATTAGTTTGGGGGGGGGGGGGATTTCAACTGCGTAGAGGATCCTGTCTTAGACAGATCCCACCCCCACTTCCCACATCACCGACCCACAAAACGGCCCGATTATTCTGCCAGTGGATAGCAGAGTGGGGACTCACTGAGACCTTGAGGGCCCATAGACTGGGGAAGGGGGTGACACTAATTCCTTCTATTCGGGTATGCACAAAGTATCAGTTTGCCTTGACACTTTCCTCTGCTCCACCAAGGGCCAAGGAGATTTAATACTTAGCGAAAATGTATTCTGACCATAACCCACTACTGTTGTCCCTGGCCTGGATTAATGCCAGACCCTTAATCCCAAACTGGAAGCTCAGTGTTGCTGGCCTAGATTACCCTATTTTCAAAACGGTATTAGGAGACCTAATCTGTAATTATTTTAGGGGAAACCCTGGCATGGCCTCCTCTCTGCTGGTGGAGTGAGAGGCGTTCAAAACAGAGAATTCCCTGCTGAGGGTGCCCAGAGCTGCAGATTAGATTGCGAGACGAACTTATTGAATGCCTTCGCATATATGACTATCTAGCGTAAATCACGAGGTAAAGCTGGCAAACTGCTGGTATGGCTGGCCAGCCCTGAACGTTCGGGATCTCAAATACTCCAACTGTGCGCCACAAGCGGAGACCTGGTTTATAGTCCGGATGAGATCATTATACCTTTCTGTCCTACTACTCCACCGTCAACAGCTGCTTTGACACAAGCCCTCCATAATTATGTGCTGGCCGCAGATATGAAGAGACTCCCCCCCTCCCCCCATACCCCCCTCCCCCCGTACAGTGGCAAGCTTACTAGGAGGTGAAATTACGGTCCTGGAGGTGAGAGGATCGATTAATGCCCTGGCCAGGGGCAAGGTACCGGGGTTAGATGGGCTCCCACTAGAACGTTTTGCGATGTATGCTGAGGCTCTAGCTCCAGTCTTGGCCGCATTGTATAACACAGCCAGAACGACTGGGTGACTCCCACTGTCTATGGGTACCTCTGCGCAAAAAAGGGAAGCTGGGGGAACAAATGACATCCTATAGGTCCCTTTCTGTATTGAATGTAGATTATAAAATAATAAGCAAAATTCTGGTTGCAAACTCCTCCCCCACAAAAGTGGCCTCATACACACCAACCAAGCAGGATTTATACCCACATGCAGCACGATTCCCGACAATTCTTCATACCCCTCCTAAGGACCATCCCAAAGCATTAGGTATGTCCATTGATATAGTGAAAGTTTTTGATACCCTACTCTGGTACCCTACACTGGAATTTTCTCTACACTATTATGGCTAGCATGGGAATTGCGAGCCGCTTTCTTGGACACAGCTTCTCTATTAATTACTGACTGCTAGAGTTAAGATAGGGAGAGGCATTTTGATACCTTGTAAGATTTAGTGTGGCACACAACAGGGTTGCCCGCTGTCGCCAGTACTTTTCGCAATGGCTGCGGAACCCTTAGTCCTAATGCTGCGCTCAGGCTGGTCTTATCATGGTATACTGGTTGACAGCAAATGGGGGTCTCTGGTTGGCAGAGGCAGGTACCTTTGTCCAAATAGGGACCCTTGTTTCTAGTCGGGGCAAGGGGGATACACACTTTAGATAACCCCTGCTCACTCCCTGGGTAGCTTGTCACGAGCAGACAGACTTATCCCAAAGGCTATGTGTAAAGTATTTGTACTCAAAACACACAGTAATGCTTTGATAACACCACAAATGGACACCACACCAGTTTAGAAAAATAAAGTATCTTTATCTAAACTCAACAATACCAAAACGACAACAATCCAACATACATGTAATAAGAATGACTTTAAAAAGGTTTCAAACAACTTGGTCCATAGAAAACTATGGATGCGTGATTTCTCACAAAGTACCTGTAGATGCGTCAAAAGTCACAAGGCCAAACAGCCGCAGAGAGTGGAAGTGTCTAGAAACAAAGAGATGCGTCAGTTTCTGAGACCTTGGGGAGGCGATGCGACAGTTCTGCTGCACGCAGGAGAAGTGATGCGTCGAATCCGGTCTGTAGGGGGAAGTGAGGAGTCTACTCCAAGATGATTCTGGTCCGCTAGTGACGTGTCGGGAAAATGTGCCACACAGGTGCGATGCCTGGAAATCCGGGATGAGCCGGCGAACGATGCGGCGGAGTTGAGCGGCGCTGCGTCGGTTTCTTCAGCTGCGATCCCTCGATGCGTCGTTTCTTGCAGCTGCGACAGGCGCTGCGTCGGTTCTGCAGCAGCGCACCGATCCGTTGAGATTCTTCTTGCACGGCGGTGCTGCGTCGGAAAAACAGCCGCAAGAAGAGCGATTTGTTGATTTCTTCAGTTCTTTTTGTCTTCCAGCTCCCAGCTGCAGGGTCAACCTCCAGAGGCCCACAACTGGAATAGGCACCTCCTAGCAGGTCAGAACTCTCAGTGGCAGTCTACAGTGAATGTACATCCCCAGCCATGTCACTCCAAAACAGCCAGTCAATCCACAACTGGGCAGAGGCACACATAGTGGTTACACAAGAAAATGGCTACTTTCTAAAAGTGGCATTTTCAAACACGTAATTTAAAAACCATCTTTACTAAAAGATGTGTTATTACATTCTGAGTTCAGAGAGCCTAAACTTTATTTCTCTATCTTGTCCCAATGGTAAGTTATACTTGTAAGATGTTAGAAAGTCACTCCCATTCTATCCTATGGGACAGATATCCTTTCTATTGTGAAAAACGAAATTGGCAGTATTTCACTATCAGGACATATCTCGCACATGTCCTACCTTTCATATACACTGCACCCTGCCCAGGGGGGTACCTTGGGCCTACCATAGGGGTGCCTTATATGTAAGAAAAGGGAAGGTTAGGGCCTAGCAAGTGGGTGCACTTGCCAGGTCGACAGGGCAATTAAAAACCGCGCACAGACACTGCCGTGGCAGGTCTGAGATACTTTTTCAGGCTACTCATGTGGGTGGCACAATCAGTGCTGCAGGCCCAGTAGTAGCATTTGATTTACAGGCCCTGGCACACTCCGGGCACCTTACTATGGGCTTACCAGTAAATCAAATATGCCAATCAGGGAGAACCAATTGTAATCACAATTTACACAGGGAGCCCTTGCACTTTGACACTGATCAGCAGTGGCAAAGTGCCCAAAGCATATAAGCCAGCAAAAACGAAATCCAGCACAGCATCAGAAATACAGGAGGTAGAGGCAAAAAGTCAGGGGAAACCACGCCAAAGATGCCAAGTCTAACAACTGCCACCCCATATATGTGTCAGTATATGCGGAAGACCTGCTCCTTTATGTTTGGGGAGAATGCTCAGACGACGTGGAGGGTTGCCTTGCCCTGGCAATCTATGGCCATTTCTCGGGCCTCCGCATGAACTGGGATAAATCAAACTCATTCCTAATCCATGCTCCAGTGACACCGGCGTTCCTACCAGAGATGGGAACAGAAATCCGTTGGGAGCCATGCACGTTCTGCTACCTGGCTATCCGTATCTACCATACATCGACCGACACACCAGAGTAATCTGCGACCAGCCCCATCATCCCTTCGATCCTCCATCACCTTCTGGCTGACTCGTCCACTGTCCATAGCGGGCAGGGTAGCACTCTCAAAGATTGTATTCCTTCCCCGCCTCTTGTATTTCTTTGCAGCACTCCCGATAATGCTCCCAAAATCCATCTTTCACGAGATGGATAGCCTGCTACTCCACCTCATCTGGGGGACAAGACGCCGGTGACTAGCGTTGGCCAAGCTTAGACTTCCAACTGATACCAGAGGGTTGGTGGTCCCTAATTAAGAGCTTTATTGCTTTGCGGCACAATTAAAGTGGGTGGCTTACTGCAGACATTGTAGATGGGGGGGGGTGCCAATGGGGATTATGCTGTATACCGAATCGTGCCTCACTGTTGACCCTACTGGTTAAACTCACATACTTGCACAGATAACGACAGCCCGACCTCTTGATGAGTACACTGCGATTTGCATGGTCCAGGGCACGCTAGCGGACACAGACAAAAACCCCATATGCAAAGAATCTTCCCCTGATGGTCCTTTTACATCTCCCACACGAGGGATATTGGTCAGGATTATACAATTGGGAGGGGCAGGGCATGACAGTGCTTGGTGATTGGTACAGAGATGGGAAACTACGGTACTTTGAGGATCTTGTTGAGGAATAGGCTATACCAGCCCACCACTTTCTGCTCTATGGGGCGGTGGCAGCACAAATACAGCCAAAGTGGGGGGAGAATGGTCTGGAACCATCAGAACATAAAGGACTGGACATAGTCTATACCACCACTGGCCAGTCCCATGAGATTACCCTCTTTTACAGAGCACTGGTGGCTCAGACTCGGACATGGATCATGCACTCACAAATGAGGAATGGCAAAACATCCTAAGTTACACACCTCATGTATCCCGCACTGTTCCATTCAGGCTTATTCAAACATATTACATCCACAGGGTGTACCTAATACCTAAGCACATCAATCTTATGTTCCCAGGAACATAAGCAGCATTCATCCACTGCCAAGCGGTTTTCTACCACATGGTATGAGAGGACTCGATCCTCACCACGTACTGGGACTCAGTGGTGCTGTATATTAACGGTGAGACGGGCCGCAACATAACCCGTTCACCAATGACCTGCCTATTGTGCTTCTTTCCTAAAACAAAGCTAACTTGATCACGTCCATATTTGCTGACCTAGCCCTGGTGCTTGCATGGCATTAGATTAACTTGTTTTGGAAATCTCATAGATGACCCACAATCCAGGGGTGGGAGGAAGAATTGTCCTGATGGGCCATTTGTGAAGGTGCCCTGCTCAGAACTAAGCCACAGAGAGGGCTGGGCAGTCATGACCACACATTAGCATGAGATATGGTACTCCAAGATTGCCCCCACATAGATGACATGGGTCAAGTGATACCGGTATCAGATGACTACTCCGCTGGGGAGGACTAACTGAGGACACCTTAGGCACCGCAGTGCTGCTATCTCTGGCACCTGACACGGGGTTTCTCAGGCACGAGCACTATCCCTCGCCCAGCCCCACTGCTGTACTACACAACACCCTCACCAACACCACAATCTCTGAAATCATCACCCACACCTAAGGGCTTCACCTACCAGTTACGCTGTCCAGTTCCCTTCACCCTGGTTGACGACTACACTTACTGTCAGTTATTATCTCAGTTACCTAGCAGTTTTGACGGACCCCGGAGGATACGTTCGACTTCCTGCCTTTATAAGGACTCACACTTAGTGGTTTTTGTTTGATGTAATTAAATATAGGTGTTCCACTATCCTGATTATCATAAGTGTATAGAGGGCTGAATTGCAACCCTGATGCCTTGACACTGTATTATCGTGATGTTAATAAAAATGGTAAAAAAATAAATTTAAAAAAAGGGTTTGGCCACCAGGAGAGAACCTTTCCTTTAAACAGGTAGGATAGCCTGTCCTTGATTTTGTTCGATGAGTGCTTTATAGTGGAGGTACTTGATTCTGCAAGCATTTATCCTGGCCCTTGAGTTCTCCACCCTAGCAGGGTTAATTCATACTATATCTCCACTGATACTTTTGTACATAGTGTTTGTGTTCGGTTGTCACACAAGCGCTGTTTCTACTTTTTTTTCACATATCAGATAACTGGAAGAATAGCTATGGTTGTTTGTTTCAGAAATGGTGCATCTTCCATAAAGTAGTATAAGCAAAAATGCTTACATGCATTGGTATTCAGATTATATAACACACTTTAGCTGCCTCGTCCTTGATTTATCAAGTATTGCATTATGCTACAGTGTTATGAGCTGTATATGTCAGTAATACTCCTACTTACACATGATTACAGTCCGTCATGCTAACTGTTTATTTCCAGATATGGTATTTTGTTGCTAGCTGTGACAATTGGGGATTATATTTTAAGAGCACTCGGGTATCGTGCCACGTATGGGTAGTCTTAACACTGGTTATGATTGGTGCTGACAAAAAAAATCTTGTTTTGAGCACACCCTTCTCCAGTATTGGGATGTCTTTCATAGATTCACATGCCTGAATCATTCCCCGTCATCGAAGTCGGAGTCCCACGGTACATAGAAAAGCAATACAACAATAGCATAGCACTAGCATAGCTAAAAAGAGTAATAGGAAGTATTAAGACATAGAACTTAATAGGAACATTTTGTCACTTTAATAACTTATCCTAGTTATTAGATATGGTCCAAACTCCAGCCAATCAGGCGACAGCACCCTGTAGAACCTTCTCCTCAGAGGCTCAAGCTCTCAGATTTTCTACCGCACGTCGTGTGAAGGGAGTCTCCCTGAGCTCTGCTCAGTACTTCAGTTGTTTCTTCACAGCTTCTTCTCAAAATTCATCTCTACAATGTCTTCAACAAAGAGGTCACTCTTTAGACACTGTGACTCTTGTGGAAAGCTCCGGCTTCATTGTGAGGATCCACACAAGAAGTGCATTTATTATAGAGAGAGTGTAAGATATGCAGGACTTTTCCTCAAAAGACTCTTCGTGACAGAGAGGGTCGCTTGCTTCTGTGGCTTCAGAAACTTAAAAATAAAGATAACCCTCTGTCAGATGTGGAGAGTGATTCCTCTCTCAGGACTGTCACTTCTAAGAAGAGGTCCAGTGAGGCGGAGATGGTATCTCCCAAGGCTAAGGTGTTGAAGAAACACCACACCAAGCCTGTGGATCAGTCTTCATCATCAAAGAAGATTCCTGCTTCTCTGAAAGGTCAGTCTGTCTTCTACACCTCCGAGATCTGCCTCCAAGTCTCAGGCGTCGACGTCTCTTCATGGCATAACTTTACCTCCGAAAACTGATCGTTCGTCGACGAGCTCGTTGTCGATTCCTTCGTCGACGAAGTCTTCCGTTGCCGCTACGACGACGACAACTTCCACCTTCTCATCTCCTAAACCGGCAATCGTTCTGTCGTCGGCGTCTTCTCCGTCGACGCTGGTGTCTGTGACGGTGAGGCCTCACTCGTCAACCACGTCGATGCGACATTCGACGACAGTCAAGATTATCTCTCCTTCGTCGACGGAAGTTTAATCGACGGCCGCGTCGACAGTGGTGATGCGACGATCGCTTCGACGACGGAAGCCTCGTCGACGCTTGCATCGTCAACGGTTCCTTCGTCGACGGCTGTCTCGTCGACGGCTGTCTCGTCGACGGCTGCCTCGTCGACGGCACAAATGCCCTCAGTTTTAAAATCCCAACGACACTCACCGTCGGCGGCCGCACCATCATCAGCGGACTCCTTGATGTCTCTTGTCCCTTTAAAACCTTCAGCTGCACTTTTGCCGTCTCCAGGAGTAGCAGAGTCTGCCCTGCTTAAACGTAGAAACTCTTCCCTGGACATCTTATTGCCGGTTCAAGCCTCACCTAACCTTCCTGTGCAGCTCTTTGATTATGGGGCCGACGAGGAGGACTCTGACGAAGACGACAGGTTCCGGGCTGCTCGCAGTCCTTCTGAACTGCTTATAAAATGTCAAGATACTGAGGATGACCAAGTATATGACTATTATCAGGAATCTAATATTCAGGCACCACCGGAGAATCCAAATACACAAATACCCATGTCGCTTATCTCTAATCTACAGTACATGCTTGATGACTATTACCGTTGTTTCCCTCCTTCAGAGCCTGTTTCATCTGTGCCACAGACACCTATCCCTCCGCCTTCATCTATCATAAGGCCGGCGCCTCCAGTCTCTCCTATGGCATCGACGTCGCACCAACCTGAGGAGACACATACCTCTGATGAGGATAGAGAAGAAGGGGAATTGGATGAAAGATCCTTACTCTATGAATGGGACAATTATCAAATACAGACCCCATCGCCTACCACTCCAACTCCAGTCGACTCTCCACCAGCCGACTTAGGTGGTTTTCATGTCCTTATGGATAGAGCGGCCAGAAGGTTCGAATTTCCTATGGTCACCAAGGATGACGATTGCTTCTTATGACTTCAAGGACCAGCCTCGAAAACAGATTCGGGCCATGCCAATTATCGATTTCATCTGGCAGGAGGGTTTGAAGGTTATGAAGACCCCTGCCTCTATTCCAGCGGTCTTGCCACATCTGGATAAAAAATACAAGGCGCCAGATAACTCACCAGCTTGTCTTATTGGCCAGCCTAAACCGGACTCGGTTATTTCTCAGGCAGCACAGCGTCGTTCCAGGAACCCCTCGTCCCCGCTCTCTGCTCCTCCAGATCGAGATGGCAGACGTCTTGATTCGATTGGAAAGAAGTTTTCCACCATGGCGGCAACTACGGTCAGGGCGGCTAACTCCCTAGCGATCCTAGGCCGATACGACAGGCAAATGTGGTCGGACATTTCCCATTCATCGAGATGTTGCCTGAGGCCTCTAAAGCGGAAGCTTTAAGAATTCTTCAGGAGGGAGAAAGAATCTCCGCAGAGATTATTGATTGTGCAATTGATGTCTCTTGTACGGGGTTTCGCCAACTAACAGGGGCAGCGGTCCTCCGGCGGCAAGGCTGGCTGAAGGCTACCTCTTTTCGGCAAGAGGTACAGACTAAGATTATGGACATGCCTTATGACGGCGAATCGCTTTTTGGTCAGCATATCGATGACGCCCTACAGGCGATTAAAAAAGATACCGACACTGCACGTGCTCTAGGCACTCTACAATTTAAAAGACAGCACTTTCGTGGCGCGAGGGGTCGAGGCTCCTTCTCCTCTTCCTTTCGGGGAGGCTACAATCAGTACCGGCAGTACCAACCCTACCAGGGCCAACAACGTTACTCCTCCTCCCAGCAACAGCAGTCGTTTCGACAACAATCGGCTGCATCTTACAAACAGTACAGGGGAAAATCTACTTACAGAGGTAGAGATACCTCAAAAAAGCAGTGACAACTGCCACCTGCCAACCGCTACACCCATCAATACGACCAAGGTTGGAGGGCAAACCTCCCACTTCTTCTCCAATTGGTCCGCAATAACCACAGATCGATGGGTTTTAGACATAGTGTTAAAAGGCCACACTCTGAAATTTGTGAAACTCCCTCCGAACTCTCCTCCCAGACGTCCTCCTCCTGCCCACCTGAAGGAACTTTTAGGCCAGATCAATCTCATGTTAAAGAAGGGAGCCATCGAAGTGGTACCAAATCTACAAAGGGGTTCAGGTTTCTATTCCAGGTTCTTCCTGTTAAAGAAAAAATCGGGAGAATGGCGCCCCATTCTGGACCTTCGTGCCCTCAACAAATTCCTCAAGAAGCAGAGTTTTCAGATGTTGTCTCTACAGGAAGTGCTTCAATTTCTATCTCTAGGGGATTACATGACAACATTAGACCTTCAGGATGCCTAGTTTCATGTCCCTATCCTACCCAGACACAGAAAATTCCTGCGGTTCAGAGTGGCTGGCAGAGACTTCCAATTCAAAGTCCTTCCCTTTGGCCTTCGATGTGCACCCAGAGTGTTCACCAAGGTCCTGGCACCGGTGGCAGCGCATCTTCGCCAGGCTGGCGTCCAAATATTTCCCTACCTCGACGATTGCCTTATAAAAGCGCAGTCATTGGCAGTCGCGACCAGGCACACACTATTATGCCGGTCTCTGTTCCAATCTCTGGGCCTATCCATCAATCTGGAGAAATCTCAGTTCGATCCCTCTCAGGTGAGGACGTTCCTGGGAGCCGTCATAAACACACAAACCACGAGGGCGATTGTCTCAGAAGAGCGACAACAACGGATTTGCAAGCTAGCAACCCTCCTACGCACAAAAAAGTCAGTTTCTGTTCGACAGTTCAAATCGCTTCTGGGGATGCTATCTTCCTGTATTCCCCTCATTCCCAACTGTCGCCTAAAGATGAGACCATTACAAGAGGAACTCGACATCCAGTGGCAACAGGTTTCAGGAACTTTCAATGATCTCGTCAACATCACTCCGCAGATACGAGGAGCGTTGCTATGGTGGACTCACATCCCAAACATCTCAGAAGGTCGTTCGTTCGTACTGAATGCTCCAGATTTCATCCTCACAACAGACGCCTCCCTCGAGGGGTGGGGAGCGCACCTTCAAGGTCTGACAGTCAAGTGGAAATGGGACTCTCTCCAACGAACTTGGCACATAAACCGTTTGGAGTTGCTAGCTATATTCCTGGCACTAAAATCCTTTCGTACCCTCATTCACGGAGCTTCTGTGTTGATCAGGACGGACAACACAACAAGCATGCATTACGTGAACAAACAAGGAGGCACAAGGTCTGCGCAGCTATCCCTGCAAGCTCAAAGGATCTGGGATTGGGCGATTCAACATCAGATCACGTTAACAGCAGTCCATGTTCCGGGAGTGTCCAACATTCTAGCGGACTCTCTGAGCAGGTCGGCCTCATCCAACCACGAGTGGGAGCTTCATCAACCCACGCTGGACCACATCTTTCAGATATGCGGTCGCCCCACTCTGGATTTATTTGCGACAAGGACGAACCACAAATGCCCATCCTACGCTTCCCCAACCAGGGTCATGCGGGAATGCGTTTTTGATGAACTGGTCAAAAATGTATGCTTACGCCTTTCCTCCGATTCCCTTAGTCCCAAGAATACTTCGAAAGATTCGGAAGGAACCATGTCGCATTCTTCTCATAGCCCCCAGATGGCCTCGCCAGTTCTGGTTTACGGAACTCCTTCTACTGTCGGAGAGCAATCCTATTATCCTGCGTCCAATACCGAATCTCCTGACTACGGATCACGGTCAGGTCTACCATCCGGATCCGGCATCTCTGAGATTAGCAGCCTGGCACCTGAACACTGAGTTTGCCAACTTAGTTATTCCTGCAGAGTGCAGGGAGGTTTTGGCTAACGCCAGAGCACCTTCCACTGTAAAGACTTACAAACTTAAGTGGAAGCGATTTTGTCTTTGGTGTGAAGCTTCTAAGGTTCATCCGGTTCATTCTTCACCAGAGCAGCTTTTGCCTTTTTTTCTACAATTAGCAAGATCCGGACTCTCCCACTCTACCCTCAAGGTTTTTCTGGCAGCAATTTCCGGATTCCGGCAGGATGGTTCTAATTCACTGTACTCTTCAAGAATTATTCAGCAATTTTTCAAGGGCCTCTTTCGAATGTTTCCCCCAATTCGACGCCCTCCTCCATCTTGGCATCTGAACATTGTATTGGCACAGCTCATGAAGTCGCCATTTGAGCCTATTCATAGGGCTGAGTTAAAATTAATCTCCTGGAAGACATCGCTGCTGTTAGCTCTTACTTCCGCTCGGCGAGTCAGTGACATACAAGCTTTTACTATTAAGTCACCTTTTCTTCGCTTCACCAAGGATTCGGTAGTGCTCCGCACTAATCCAACCTTCATTCCTAAGGTGCCATCTGATTTCCACCTCAATGAGCCAGTTATCCTAAAGACTTTCTTCCCGAATCCGCAATCTCCAGCGGAAAGATCTCTACATTCTCTTGATGTGAAGAGATGTTTAAAGTTTTATTTACAAAGGACAACCAGTATCCGTAAAGCGGATCAGCTTTTTGTGGCCTATGGCAGGATGCATAAAGGACGTCCAGTGACTAAACAGCCTATTGCACGTTGGATAGCGGCTGCAATTGCCTTTTGTCATCAGCAAGCAGGAAAACCACTTCTGGCCAAGGTTAACACACATTCTACGAGAGCAGTCTCTTCCTCTACTGCTTTTTGCTGGTGTGCCTATTCATCAGATCTGCAACATGGTCCAGCAGGCACACGTTCACCAAGCACTACTGTCTGGAGGCTGCTGACAATGCTGACACGGCTGTGGGGGCAAGCAGTGCTGCGTAATCTCTTTAAATAAAGTGAGCCTCTGTTGTGCTTCCCTCCTCCTACAAGATGTATATATATTTGTTTTCTTTGCCATCGTACTGAGTTTACGATTGGCTTATGACGTAACATACTCTGTTCTAGAATTACTGCTATCTACTCTGATTCAAGCATGTGAATCTATGAAAGATACCCCAATACTGGAGAAGAACATAAGTTACTTACCTGTAAACTGTGTTTCTCCAGTATTGGTATCTTTCATAGATTCACATGCGACCCACCCTCCTCCCCTCAGAGGTTCCCCACCTTCTCTGGGCTCTTATGTCACACTTGTGCTCGAAAATCTGAGAGCTTGAGCCTCTGAAGATAAGGTTCTACAGGGTGCTGTCGCCTGATTGGCTGGAGTTTGGACCATATCTAATGACTAGGATAAGTTATTAAAGTGACAACATTTTCCTATTAAGTTCTATGTCTTAATACTTCCTATTACTCTTTTTAGCTATGCTATTGCTATGCTATTGTTGTATTGCTTTTCTATGTACCGTGGGACTCCCACTTCGACGACGGGGAATGATTCAAGCATGTGAATCTATGAAAGATACCAATACTGGAGAAACACAGTTTACAGGTAAGTAACTTATGTTCTTCTTCGTTATGCAGGCTTTGATTACCTTGTTCACTACCCCTCTCTCACTACAAGCTCAAATAGCACATGCACAGTTAGAGCCACATTCGGTTTCCTAGTGGAGAAGCATCCAGAAGCTTGTTTCTTCACCTCCAATATCGCAGTTGTGGAAATTAGATTACCTTTGGTTCCTTTTTGTGATTTCTGATCCGTATAATTAAGCAGCTTTGCTTTAACTTCTAAGATTCTTTATGTTGAGTCTTCCCCGGATGAAAGAACTTTGGTCCAAAATGCTTAAGGGCTTAGATTGAACATGGTCCAAATCATCCTTCACATCAACTATTATGCTATGTACGTGAGTGATGAGTCATTAAAGTAGACGCCTTGCAATGTTTATACAAATACATTGAAACAATTTTAATGGCATTTATATAGCGCTTACTACCCCTGACAAGGCGTTGAAGCACTTTTTCGGTGAGTAGCAGCTGCTCCTGAATCCATAAAGGATTAGTGGTGAATTAGTATAGTGAAATATGAAAGTAATATGAGAGGTGGATATGTTAGTCTGTTATATCAGGCCCCTCCCCCTCCCTGCACCACTGTGCAAATGCGCCCCCTGGCGCGTTGTAAGTTGTAAGTTGACCATGTCATGAATGATGTAATATGTGACGTCATCAGCAGTGCATTGCGGGGGCGCAAGTTATAGTTAGCTGAACTAACTATAACGGTGGAGTTTCTCAGGTTTTGTACGAGTGAAATGTCCAACTAACTATAACGTCCCTGAAACCTATGGTTTTTTCAGTGAATTTCTAAGGTTTTTTAAATGCTAATTTCTAACTATAACGTGCCTGAAACCTATGGTTTTTTCAGTGAATATATATATATATATATATATATATATATATATATATATATATATATATACACACACACACAGGGAATGTAATATATGTAGATTAAAGTTGCATTTATTAAACTCCGGCTTTCAAGTGTTGTTCTTTAAATTCATTTATTTTTTATTTTTTGTAGTTCAATAGTGAAGCAATTGTAGATAAATAGGTATGATAAAAGATTTACTTATTCATGCAGTCACTTATATACATGTTCAAGCATAGAATAATGTAACTAAAAGTAATATGTACATTTTTTAAGCAGAACTAACGAATATCTATATTCATATCTATAGTTCAAATAAATGCTTATATACAGAGGGATATGTTGTATATTTATGTTTGAGTATGGTTGTTATGTGGGGAAGAGCAAACTCTTGAGTAGTCTTCTGAAGATAAGGTGGTATTCCGTGGATCTTATGTTCAGGGGTAAAGAGTTCCATAGTTTGGCTGCTTGAACTTGCCACCCATGTTGTTTTTTGTACTGTGGGATTTTGAGGCAAAGTGCCACTCTAGAGCGGAGGTTCCTTTGTTGAAAGTATTTGATGATTTTATTCCTGATGAAGAGCGGTCCTGTTCCATGTATCGCTTTGTGGGTGATACAAAGCAGCTTGAATGTGGATCTTCTGGCAACCGGTAACCAATGTAGGGCTTTCAAGGCAGGGGAGATGTGGGCTTGTGGCTTTATATGTAAGAATAGTCTGGCAGCAGAGTTCTGAATCCGTTTTAGTCTTTTCAAAGTTGTTAAAGGTGATCTGTTGTAGAGACTATTGGTGTAATCGAGTTTGAACAGAAGAAGAGAGATGGTAGCCTGTACCTTGTTTGGAAATCCCAGATTGGGGGGGGGGGTAGATGTGTCAGAGTTTTTATAGAAACAAAGCTTGATCTTGCTAATTTGTCTACCTACTTGGGCATTCATTGATAGCTTGGAGTCCATGGTCATTCCGAGGTTTCTTACTTCCTTTGATTCTTTAGGCGGTGTTCCCAGATCTTCAGGCCAGGCGGCGAGTGGGTCATAATTTTTCCAATCGCCACACATGAGTATTTCCGTTTTGGAAGTATTCAGTTTGAGATGGCTCCATTGATCCACGGTTCTCAGACAACTGAAAATTGGTGAGTTTCCAATGTCTTAGGGGCATTCCAGTTGGAGGAGTATTTGTGTTTCATCTGCATAGTTATAGCACTTGAGGTGAAATTGATTGATCAGTGCCGGTAATTACTTTATGTAGATGTTGAAAAGCATGTAAAATCCAATCAATGCAAACTACAACATTTTGACAACTGAGGTTCAAAGTAATGGTTGGAATACTTGAATAAAGGAGATACAGGACTCTTTTCAGCAGTGGACATTGTGACTGCACCCCATGAACGGGGCAGCATTTACTGAAGATATGAAAGTATCCAAAGACCAAGGATATTCCTAGCACACCCATTGAATTTTAAAGATTGAACATTGCAAAGAATTCCTAAAGTAAGGTGTGCAAAATAGGAACCATTTTTTAAGAAACTCCTATCATTCCATCTTACTGAAGAGACATGCTATCAAATAACTCATCAGAAATCTATATTATTCCAGGCAGACAACTTAATAAGAATGAGTGGTGGGAATATGGTCAAAGTCAAATACACAAAGAGAGATGGAGGTGCTACTATTGCATACCCACCTACCACAAACTAGTTTACCACACTAAATGCAATGGTGTTAAGGTTGATCCCACGAAAAGATAATGGGATGGTCACTAATCTCACTGGTAGATAAGTGCATCAGTTATACTGGATGAGGAAGTATCACCCACATCTTGTGGCATTCTTCATTATCAGCTTCCTCATTCCACCCTGGTAGGATGATACCACCAGGGGCGACTGAACCTCAGAATGAGGACGTTCTTTATAAATGACCCTGGATAAAAGTGGGATCTAAAAATACCTTGAGGTAAATCTAAGTATTTCTCTTTAATAATAGGTACCTCTGGCGTAGTTTAAAAATGTGGGTGGAAGATAGTTTGGTGTAATTACCAAATTAGCTAATTAAAGCCAACATGTTTCTGTCCTCGCTAGTGCCAAAGGAAAATAGTCAGCGTCATTCTTTAGGGCTTCTATTTCTCTAGTTACCTGTGATGTACATGGGCAAGGAAATTCTTACCTCCCCATAAATGCAAATTTGTGAACCCTAACTATGGATGTTTTCAGCCTCATGGTCTGACCGGAGGGGAGTTCTCCCTGTAATCACACATTCATCAAGGGGCATACCGGCCAAATTGCCTAATTCGTCTCCATCTAACCAGCCGTCCTCATTCAAATGCAATCAAGCCCTTTATCGAAGGATGCTAAAACACTTTGGTAGTGGACATTGAAAGAAACCCTAACTATGAAGCAATAGCCATGGGAACATAACATGTGGCCCTGATTATAAGATGAGGCTACATTCAGAGTTGTGTGCTAATTATTATACTCTGCTGTGTTTCCTTGATCCCTTGCAGCAGGTCATACATGGCACAATTTATCTGGGGGGATGGCCTGTGAAAAAAACTGAAACATGTAAAATTCGATTTATCAAATACTGATTCAGTATGGTATGCCTCATTTCTAAGCTGAAAACTCAGATTAGGTGGTTACCACTCTGGGTAAATCTCTCAAGCCAGGCTCATGGTCTTTTCCATGTGTAGTAAATTCCCTACTCTATGCTGCACAACTTGTAATCCAAGCCTAAGAGACGCACTAAAGTGGGAAGAACACAAATTTGTCTGGATAACCATAGTCTTTCCTCCCATACCTCTTATCCAGTGGGTTTTTCTCAAATTCAAGTATTCTAAAACCAAGATGATAAGCATCAGCCCAATCTCCACTCAGATCTTCTGCAATTATTAACGTTTTTAAGAAAATACCGTCAAGGCAATAGACAGATTTAAGTTGAAATATAATACTACTTTTAGTAGAAAAGAAGGGGGAGTTCTTATAGTTCCTTTATCTGGATAAAATTCCTGGTTAGAAGAGCTTGATCTCAATAACTGCACAAAGAAGTGATGGCAGATTTAAAATCTGTCCTCTACGAAAGATGGTACAAAGAAGCTTTATGTACAGTCTTAATATTTTGATAGAAGTACACTGATCTCCCAAAGAGATGAGGGTCTCTAAATAAGAGACAGAACTTTTTTTGACCCTTCTAAAAAGTCCTTAATGACTGGAATCATGAAAAATTATTTCTGAGATGGTGACTTTCTCTAAGCAGTAATAGCCACCAAGTGTACATTGATCTATAAGACCTGAAGTTCAGACTTGTCCAGCCGCAGTAGGTATGAAAGCAGCGAATATGGAAGCAGTGCACATTTATTGGTAACACTCATAGAAACACTTTAATTTAAGAACATAAGTGGCTGTTTTAGTTGTCTTTGCTTTGTTAATAATGTCCATACAATCTTGTGGCATATCTAAATTTCCATATTGAATGTATTCAGGAGCCATGCTGCCAATTCAAGGATGACCGAGTTGGATGGAGTACTAGGTACTGACACTTGAGCAAAAGATTGGGTTTTGCACTGCAGCCTGTTTGTTGTGAGGGTTTTTTTTGCTAGCTGAAGTAATTTTGTGTAGCACCACTGTTTTGGCAATTCTGATGCAATCATCTTTGTTTTCACCCGTTTGAATCTCAGCAGAGTGATAGGTATAAAAGGAATTTGTGGTTGTAGGTAGAAGAGTGAAAGGTGCACAGAAAACTTCCTAACCAGTTCACAAAAAGGGCATTTCCCAAGGGCCGTGGTTATGGAAATGTGGATGTGAAGTCTCTGTTGCTGGTATTTTCTGCAGTTGCAACTTTGTGGTGCCAATCGTATGAACTATCGATTTAGTCAGGATAACTTTGGAGCCAGAGTATTCGCCAGTGATTCTAACCATCTGTAGAGCTTTAGGCCCATACTGTCCGGGGTGTTGAAGGTGCATAAGCTGATGGTCTGCTTGTAAAGGCACCCTGTTAGCTTAAAAAAAGGTTTCACCAGACTGAATTTATGGGAATTGGTATATGTAGTTTGTTAAGCAATAGGTTTAGTTGAGTCCATTTACAATTGAGTTAATCTTCTAGCATTAAAGTACAATAAGAAATGGTAGTGAAGTTGATTTATTAAAGTACAAAATCAAGAATATTTTAAACCGATTAAATTATTTATTGGTGATAATTTTTTCCCTTCATTGTAGGACAGATAACTCAATCAAAAACCATTGGAATTCGACGATGCGGAGGAAAGTGGAGCAAGAAGGCTACTTACAAGATGCTCCCAAGTCTGACCGATCCGTAGCGACCAAACCTTCACACAAGAGCTGTACTACAGTGGACCATTTGACAACCCATAAGCAGTTTTACATTCCAGTTCAAACCCATGTAATTTAATTTATTTTTCTAACCATAACAATATGAATATAGTTCGTGTTCTACAGAAATATTAAGACTTTGTTATAGCTCAGCAGTCTTTAAAAGTCTAATTTTTTTTATAGCCAGCATTATCTGTCGTTTAATATGAATCTATTTATGATGGTCTGAATTTTGTTTAGATTTTGTTTATATGTTTGCCTAAAGGTCCAGAAAGATGCCAAAGACAGAGGAGCATGTTTCTGCTGTTGCAATAATGTTACAGAGAGAAAACAAGATCTCCACCTTTGCGCTGAATTAGCTTTTTATTGTTTTTTGCCTTACTAAAAACCCAGGTTATCTGTTTTCATCTTTGTGCACTTGGTTTCAAATTGACCCAAAGATCATTAAATACTGTACAGTTATTTAAAAAATGTATCCCAATAGTTTTTGGAAATTGATTGGATGGGAAATAAATTGGTTCCATTCAACAGGGTTCATTCTGATATACTTCACTCAGGCGTCGCTCTTGTGAAAGATTTGTTTTTATTTTGTTTTTTAAAAGATCAGGTGTCGTCTGTAGCAGCTCTCTGTGCTCTCACCTTCTGAGTGAGGAAGCTCCAAAAGATCATTTTTCACTTTGCTTGAGAGGACATTACTTAGGATGGCACTGAAGTAGGTGTAGGCGTAATAGTCAAACTTGGGCAAAAGAGCATGGGATAATGTGCAGGAGATTGTGCAAAAGTCAAATAACCAAGTCATAAGATTGCACAGTTTGCAAAAGGGTCCATATCTGTTATCATAACATTGCATAAGAACATGTATTTTGTGATAACTGTGGTTAAGCAATGGTACCGGTACGTTTAATGAGTGCTAAGTTCATAATATCAGGTTGGTCTTGATTGTCTTAAATGTCTGGGAGTATTGACCAAACCAAGCAAATATTCATTGTTCGGGAGAGAGGCGATTTTTCACCCAGAAGTGTTGGTCTCGAAGTCGGTACTCTCATCCAACAACTTGTCAGATGAGACTGTCTATTTTAATAGCTCCGATGGTGAGACTGCATTTGAAGCATCTATTCGTCTTCATAGAGCACATTTAGATTCAAATGTCAGGAAACATGAAAATAAAATTGACGCAGTCAGTGACAGCATTGTAGTGCTTCCTATGGGTATACAATGAATGAGAGAACGTGATAAAAAGAGATCCATTCCAGCAGTTACTCTTGTTTCATACCATTGTATGTACCCCGCTGAGAACCGGGGGTCCCGAGATGCAGCCGCCGCGAACGTTAGGGATGAAGGTTTCTGCCTCCAGGGTGTGCTAAACAACTCGGGGTGCCGTGACCCGGGCCGCCTGACTTCAATATGGCCGCTGTCACAAACAGGCGCCGGGTCCCAGTCCTGACTGCCTGACCCCTTAATGGCTGCACTCACAGAATCCCATCATCGCGTGGCAGTACCGAGCGGATGATTGCCACTGATCTAACTTCCACTGGTGGCCTCATAACAGAGATTGCCGAGCGTTTGTCCCAGGATCATCGCCCTAAGGCCTTCACGCCCGAGTCAGAGTTGGTGTAATTGCGTGCAGCTGTAATCCCAGTCCCCTTCATCTATAGTAACACCTACCGAGTGCTCCCATCTTTGAATTGACGTGTTCTGCATCTGGTGTTGTTCTCCCTGTGAAATGTGATATAAACGCGTTACCAGGCCCTGCGGTGTGGGAGCCTTCAATAGGAGTTGTAGTGCATGTAGCTGGGGTGGCTCGCTCGGAAACGTTGGGAAAAGTTCCTTGATAGCCATGCGCAGCCGCAAGTATGCGAATATCTTCAGCGGTGCACGGTGTGCGCTAACAGACGGTTCATCCTGTGGGATGAATCGATTGTGTGGAAAGATTTTGCTCATTTCATTTAGGCCCATGTCCCTCAGAAGAGCAAGCATATTTTTCTCTTGAGTAACTGTGATCCTCGGGTGATGGGCTAAGGGGAGTGCAGGGGCGTATATTGGAAGTTTCTGTGCTCGGTGTGCTAACGTGTGCCATGCTCGCGACGTGCAAATCACAGGGTGTATTTTGTCCTTAGGGGTATGTTTTTGCGGGTCAGATATGTAGGCTATCAGTGGGGAAGGTAGCACGCTTTCATGTTCCACAGCTATGTGGGGGATGTACGCATGTGGTTGTAACCAGTAGTGAGCATGTTGTGCTTGTGCATAGTAAAAGTATAGTTGATGGTCTGGTGCCCCGAAGCCTCCTTGGTGATAAGGTTTGGTGAGGGGTTTCCAGCCCACTCTCGCCTGCTTCCCCGCCCATGTAAGCCTCTGCATAGTTGATCTCAGTTTGGAAAAAAAGGCCTGTGTGAGCCAGATCGGAATATTCATAAATAGACATAGAGACCTGGGCAGTACTACCATCTTTTGTATGGCGATCCTATCTGCCAGTGAAAGCGGTAATCTGATCCATCGGTCTACCTGTTCGTCCAACTTCACCATGGCCCTACCGTAGTTTTCTCTAATCACCGTTTCAGGGTTACTGTGTACCCATATACCTAGGTATTTTACTGGATCAGCGTGCCACTGTAGTGGAAAGTCTAAGACTGGCTGGGTCGTGGCGGGCTTGAGTGGTATTACCTTTGGTTTATCCCAGTTAATGCCGAGACCTGAGTAGTTTTCGAACCGTATATATTCCCTGATGAGTGGATTGAGATTTGAGTCCGGGTGGCGTGCATAAAGGACCATATCGTCGGCATACAGAGATATGCCAATGGGCCGTAGTTGAAACTGTAGTGCAGAGTCTGAGTGTCTTTGACGAATCTTACAGGCTAGTGGTTCGAGTGCTAATGTGAAGAGGAGTGGCGAGAGTGGGCAACCCTGTCTCGTTCCTCGACTGACGCTAATTGGGGAGGAAGTGTTCCCGTTGATTCTGATTCGTGCGCTGGGCTCGGTGTATAGAAGGGCTATCCATCGCAGGAAGGGTTCCGGGAACCCCATCCGACGTAGGACAGTGAACATGAATACCCATTCCACAGAGTCGAATGCCTTCGCAGCGTCCAAGAGGGCTGCTGCAGCCAGCATTTCGGGATCTAAGTGGTAGAACATTGTAAAAATGGTGCGTAAGTTTTGTGTGGTAGACCTGGTCGGTATAAACCCAGCCTGGTCTGGTAGCACCAAATTGCGAATCAGTAGCTGAATGCGCGTCGCTATGATTTTAGCAAAAATTTTTACATCTATGTTTATTAGAGACAGCGGACGAAATGATTCACAGTGAGTTAGGTCTTTGTCAGGTTTAGGGAGAGCAATTAATCGCGCCTCTCGCAGCGAAGTCGGTAGTATACCGTCCTCATATGATTCTTTGTACATCTCAGCTAAGTGCAGGATTAAGGTGTCTCTGAATTCTTTGTAGAATTCCCCGGGGAGTCCATCCGTGCCAGGGGCTTTGTTATTGGGGAGGGAATTGATAGCGTCAATAATCTCGTCCCGTGTGATGTGGTGGCTAAGGAATTCGTGGTGGTTCTCATCCAGGGGATACTCATCATAGTCATAATCTATGAATAATCCCCGCCCACGTGCGGGATCCCGGAGTATATAGAAATATATATATATATATATATATAAATATATATATACACATATGTGAAACATATAAATGCAGCCTAAAAAGTTTCCAACATGGCAGAACTGCCGAAATTACATAGGTTTGCATTGTAAAACAAATACTCTCCTAACCCATAAGGAAAAGAGTACATTCACAGCATAATTGTGATATACCAATGCTTTATTGCCACAAGGAAAAACTTGTAATTGCAGGCATTCGCCTGTAGGCTGCATTGCAGAGTAATAATGAAACAAGACAAAAAGAAAAACTGGCACCTTGCCTTTAAGGCTTCCAAGGGTTAGGGTACCGTGCCTTTAAGGCCTGCCAGAGACCCTCTGCTCCCATCATGCACCACAGGTGACAGTTAGGTCAGTTCTTTTTCCGGCTCCTTCTGTGAGGATCCTGGAGTTTTTGCTCTTCAGTTTTTGACTGAAAGATAATTTTTTGTATTAAACCTTGGAATTTTTGACATTTTCTGATACCTAGAGGTATATTCGGCTGGCTTTTGGCATTTTTTGTTCCAAAAATCTTTCCAGTCAGAATGCCTGCTTTATTTCGGAAATGTCCTTCCTGTGGCAAGAAGATGGCACTGTCAGATCCACACTCGGTGTGTATTGTGTGCCTTCCATCGTCACACAATCCTGACCAGTGCTATCATTGCCAGAAGTTTTCGAAGAGGACCCAGCGCGACAGAGAACGCATCAAGCTTCATGCCCTACTGGAGAGGGATAGAGATAGAGCTCCCTCTTCAAGTAAACACCGAAAACGGCATCGCTCCACCTCTCCTGAGTCCAGGAAGAAGCAGGTGCCTGAATGTTCGCCGTCGACGTCGAGATCGCCGTCGAAGAGGCCGAGACATTCTTCAACGTCAAGGGACAAGCCAAGTAAGTCGGCGCTCAGCACTTCAGGCTCGAAGGCTGTGGGTACTGAGAGACTGTCCAAAACTCCGTCGACGTCGAGGCTTCCGTCGACGTCGAGGCACACTCCGCCAACCTCGAGGGGATCGGCGTTGAGAGACTCGCCGGCGAAGACCATGCCGCGAGGGGACATACCGACGTCGAGGCATTCTCCGCCACCCTCAAGGGGTCGACGTTGAGAGAGTCACCGTCGAAGGCGATGACGCGAGGGGACGTACCGACGTCGAGAGCATCGTCGAGGTCCCATCATTCGACGTCGAGGAGGTCGATGACATCGAGGAGGTCGACGTCGAGATCCCCCCATCGGCGCCGTCAGGCTACATCAGGGCCCCCCCATCGACGTGGGCGGTCGACGTCGAGACCTGTTACTGATCATTCGCCGTCGAGGAGATCGGCGGCAACGTCAAGGGCGACGTCGAAGTCTCCCCGTCGACGCCGACAGTCGACGTCAAAGTCCCCCATCGCCGTGGGCGGTCGACGTCGAGATCAAGATCAGAGCGCAGATCGACGACGAGGGTGACGCCAGACCTTGTCGACATCCCGTTCGACGTCAAGGCAGTCATCTCCAGGGCTGAATATTGTACAGATTTCACCAGAGAAATCTCCTACAGTTGCTGAAAAGAATCTTTGCGGCCTGTCCCCTCGCTGGCTGCAGGGGTCGGAACAGGTGCCCGCAGAGGTCCGGGCTCGGACGACTACGCAACGAGACTTTCTAAGTCGCCTTCCAGAAGACCAAGGTCGCCTTCTACACGCCGATCTCGGTCAGGAGGTCGTCACAGCTCGCACGATCATCCACATAAGAGGAGGCGCAGAGCATCTTCTACCTGTTCTTCGTCTTCCATTCGGCACTACTCGCCAACTTTCTCATCTACACCACCTTCAAGGGTGTCTCCTATTGATGACATTGGGACTTTCTCTGACGTACTGGGCAGAGGAGCTAATAAACTAAACATCAGTTTATGTACTCCTGTGATCCCTACATCGGTCATTTTCGAGACATTGCACCATCGTACAGCTCCCAGACCGCTGCTACCTCTGGTGCCAGGTTTTTAGAACCAGCCATGACCACGTTCCTTACTCCAGCCACAGTGGGATCAGTTCCGTCGAGGATTGCAAAAAAATACAAAGCTCCAGACCAGGATCCCTTGTTCCTTAGGTCTGATCCTCCGGCGGATTCAATCATTGTGGCAGCCGCCAGGAAAGCGCACTCCGCAGCCTCATCCGCTTCTGTTCCTCCAGAAAAGGACAGTAAACAAATGGACTCTTATGGCAGGAAGATGTGCAATACTTCGGCATCATCGATGAAGATTGCAAGTGCTTCAGCCCTTCTTGGGCGCTATGATAGGTCTCTTTGGGACTCCTGTCTAGGTTTACCGACAAGCTTCCCAAAGAAGATAGACAAGACTTTCATGAAATCTTGCAAGAGGGCGGCTTAGTAGCCAATCAAATCATCAGCGCGGCGGCTGACGCCTCAGATCTCGCCGCACACGGCTACTCACAGGGCATCTGTTCACGGCGCTCAGCGTGGTTGCCCCTCACAGGTCTAAAACCGGACGCCCAGAAGAAGATCCTAAACCTTCCTTTCAACGGCTCCTCCTTATTCGGTTCTCATGCTGATGAGGAGATGACAAAGATGAAGGCCGAGCTAGACACAGTCAAAGCAGTTGGACTGGAGAAGCGGAAGGAGTTTCGAAACGCTTCCGTCAGAACGACAAGCGGCCCTTCCAACAGAGGGTTCAAACCCCTCAATGGTCCTCCCAAAACCAACAAAAGTTCCAATACCAGAACAAGCGTCCTGGCAGGGGCAGAGGGAACAATAAGCAACAGCAGTCCTCCTCCAAGCAGCCTCCTAAACAGTGAGACATTGCTTCCTCCGCACCCGTTTGCCACTCCGGTAGGAGGGAGTATCGTTTTTCACCTGGAAGAGTGGGAAACAATAACAAAAGACAGATGGGTGCTAAATATTGTACAGCATGGCTACTTGCTGAGGTTCAAGACCCCTCCTCCGCAAGTTGCCCCTCATTTGACGTGCCTTCCTCAACACAATGTATTGTTACAGGGCGAAGTGTGTACCCTCCTCTCCAAAAAGGCTATAGAAGAGGTCCCACCTCACCAGCAAAATCAAGGGGTATACTCACGGTACTTTCTGGTCCAAAAACGAGGAGTAGCCAAAGAGTACAGGCCCATCCTCGACCTGCGCCTGCTGAACAGGTTTATAAGAAAAGAAAGATTTCGGATGCTAGCCCTGCACCAGATTTTCCCACATCTTCATCTGGGAGACTGGATGTGTGCCATCGACCTGCAGGACGCCTACTTTCACATTCCTGTTTCAGTGAAACATCGCAAGTTCCTCCAGGTTCCAGGTGTCTCGTCAGCACTATCAGTACCGAGTACTTCCATTCGGTCTCAAATCCGCTCCCCGGACGTTCTCCAAGTGCATGGCGGTGGTAGCCGCTTTCCTACGCAAGAGGAAAATCTTCGTCTACCCCTACCTAGACGACTGGCTCCTGAAGAGTTCAACACCTTCTCTACTCCAGAGCCATCTCACTTACTGTCTCAACCTGCTTCACTCACTGGGGTTGCAAGTCAACTACAAGAAGTCAGTTCTCAACCCCACGCAGAAAATACATTATCTGGGCGCATCCCTAGACACCGCAACGGCAAGCGTGTGTCCTTCGGAGGAGAGGTTGTCCTCAATGTTGATCAAGTGCCGCGCACTTCTCAGCACTATACATCCTACAGCAAGGCAGGTGTCATCACTGCTGGGATCGATGGCCTCATGCATCTTCATTGTGCCAAATGCCAGGCTTTACATGCGGCCTCTACAGCAGTCCCTCGAAGATCAATGGACTCAGCACTCAGGCCGTTGGGAAGATCGTGTCTCTCTTCCTCAGGCGGCCAGGGACTCCATCAAATGGTGGATGAAACGTTCTCACCTTCTGCAAGGGGTCCCCTTTCACCAAGTACCTCCGACACAGACTGTAGTTACAGATGCCTCACTGCAGGGTTGGGGAGCGCACATGGGCCAGCTTCAGGTACAAGGTCTCTGGTCCGAGACAGAGAAAAGTTATCACATCAACTTTTTGGAGCTAAGGGCAGTCCATCTGGCTCTCAAGTCGCTGTACCCGTCCCTACAGTCCAGCTCCATTCAGATTCAGACAGACAACACAACAACAATGTACTATCTGAACAAGCAGGGAGGCACCAGGTCACGGGTCCTGTCTCTGGAGTCACAGACCATATGGAAGTGGCTTCTGGCGAGGAGTCTCACGATCGTAGCCGTTCACCTTCCAGGAACCTTGAACGTGCAGGCAGATGTTCTCAGCAGAGACTTCGTAGAAGCACACGACTGGGTGTTAAACGAAGAAGTCGCTCAGGACATTTTTCGGCAATGGGGAGTGCCAGACATCGACCTGTTCGCAGACGCGGCAAATACAAAATGCCCCGTCTTCGCGTCCAGATTCCCACAACAAGGATCACGGGGGAATGCACTTTTGATAGGATGGTCGCAGACATTGCTGTACGCTTTTCCACCTCTCCCTCTGATCCCTGCGGTCATACAGAAGTTTTACAGGACCAATGCCAGAATGATCCTGATAGCACCAGAGTGGCCGCGCCAGTGGTGGTATCCGGATCTCCTGCAGCTGTCCGAAGTCCCACACCGGAGGCTTCCCTGTCAACCGGACCTGTTGACCAAGAACGAGGGAGAGTATTTTATCCCAATCTCTCGTCTCTGCGTTTGACTGCATGGCTCCTGAAGTCATACAGTATGGACATTTAGACCTTCCTGCTGATTGTATGTCTATTCTCAAGGAAGCAAAGAGACCCTCCACTAGGAAATCTTATGCTTTCAAGTGGAAGAGATTCTACCTGTGGTGCAAGGACAACCAGTTTGATCCGACTAAAGGTCAGGAGCAAGTGATTCTTCCCTACTTGTTATACTTAGCAAAGTCAGGCCTACAATATCCCTCCATCAGGGTTCACCTAGCTGCTATAACAGCTTACAGGAAGTCCCCGACCCAGGGTTCATTCTTTCAGATGCCAGTGGTAAAGGATTTTCTAGAGGGTCTCAGGAAGGTTTACCCCCAGTGAGATCTCCCTCTCCTCCCTGGGAACTTAACATTGTGCTTACTGAAACTTATGGGTGCTCCTTTCGAGCCTATTCATAAGGCATCTTTGCAGCATTTGACCTGGAAGGCTGCTTTTTGGTAGCCATCACTTCTGCACGCAGGGTGAGTGAGATTCAGGCCCTGTGCTGTAAGGCACCTTATACTGTTTTTCATGCCAATAGGGTGGTGCTACGTACACATCCGAGCTTCCTCCCGAAGGTGGTCTCGGATTTTCACATCAATCAGGTTATTACGCTGCCCACCTTCTTTCCTAAACCTTCAACTCCCCGAGAGATCATTACACTCTTTAGATCTCCGGAGAGTGCTGAAGTTTTACCTTGATAAAACTCACACACTTAGGAAGTCTGACCGGCTTTTTATTAACTACGGTTCTACTAACACCGGTCTAGCTGCATCTAAAAGATCCATCTCTCGATGGATTGTCTCTTGTATAGCTTTATCCTACCAGTTAGCTAACAAGACCTTACCAGGCAGACCTAAAGCGCACTCTACCAGAGGGAAAGCCTCTACCACAGCTCTCCTTCGCAATGTGCCAATGTCTGAAATCTGTAAGGCAGCCACATGGCGGTCGGTTCATACCTTCACACGTCATTACTGTCTAGATTCTGATGCACAGGCCGATGCCCAGGTGGGGCAGGCCTCTTTGAGGAATTTGTTTGCATGATTGCAATTTGAATGTAATGTTCTGTATACTCCGTTGCTCGTCTGCAAGGTACTGGGTATGGGCTTGCTACTCTATTCATAGATTATGACTATTGATGAGTATCCCCTGGATGAGAAGGATTAGTTACTTACCTGTAATCCTAGTTCTCATCCAGGGTATACTCATCATAGTCATAAGCGACCCTCCCTCCTCCCCCGGACGAGCATCACTGGAGTTCTTCTATGTTATTGCATCCTCTACTCAGGTGTCTCTACATTATACACCGTCAAAAGAACTGACCTAACTGTCACCTGTGGTGCATGATGGGAGCAGAGGGTCTCTGGCAGGCCTTAAAGGCACGGTACCCTAACCCTTGGAAGCCTTAAAGGCAAGGTGCCAGTTTTCTTTTTGTCTTGTTTCATTATTACTCTGCAATGCAGCCTACAGGCGAATGCCTGCAATTACAAGTTTTTCCTTGTGGCAATAAAGCATTGGTATATCACAATTATGCTGTGAATGTACTCTTTTCCTTATGGGTTAGGAGAGTATTTGTTTTACAATGCAAACCTATGTAATTTCGGCAGTTCTGCCATGTTGGAAACTTTTTAGGCTGCATTTATATGTTTCACATATGTGTATATATATATTTATATATATATATATATTTCTATATACTCCGGGATCCCGCACGTGGGCGGGGATTATTCATAGATTATGACTATGATGAGTATACCCCTGGATGAGAACTAGGATTACAGGTAAGTAACTAATCCTTGTCTGCTAGCCACCCCAGTGCAATGTCATCCAGATATTTGTTAATTTCAGGCGGTGATGTGGTCGAGTGCGTAGAGTAGAGGCGAGTATAGTAGTCGGTGAAACTGTCTAAAATCGCCGGTGTATCGTAGGCGTGTTGGCCATGTTTATCTATGATCTGGGTGATGTAGGTTGCCTTATGTGTAGAGCGAAGTCTGAGATAACGCCCTGCCTGGGCGTCCCCCCTCCCCGTAGGTACGCGCAGTGTATCTGCGCGAGATGTACTTGATCTCAGCTGCCGCGTGTTCATTAAATGTGTCTATCTTCTGCCTGATTTCAGCTAACAGTGCAGGGTTTTGCGTGTCTACGAAAGCTGTCTCCAGCCGTTGGATTTCTCGTTCTACCATTGATAGCTGCTGTCTAATATCTCTTAGGATGCCTGCGTGTTTGCCGATGCAATGTCCTCTAATTGTGACTTTAAAAGCCTCCCAGAGTGTTTTTGCGCTGTTCACAGAGCCTGCATTTAACTCGAAAAAGTCCACGATGGCTTGGTGAAGTTCGACACGGTACACCTGATCCAGGAGTGCGGTCTATTGCAGGCGCCAGGCAAACAGACGTGGCGTGTGCGTGGGGATGTCAAGCGCGAGGCGTACGGGTGCATGATCTGACCGTGTCCTGGGCATATGCTCAATCCGCGTGGTCCATGAACTGATGTCGTGTGTGGCTAACCAGAAGTCTATTCTCGACCACGTGTTATGTGTTGATGATGTGCAAGTACCTTCTCTACGACCGGGGTGTCGCAAACGCCACAGGTCGATCATCGTGCATTCTAGCATGCCATCTCTGAGTGCCTTAGCCGACTGTTTCCCATATCGGTCATTGCCTGTGGATCTGTCTAGTGCTGGGTCAAGACATGTGTTAAAATCTCCTCCCCATATAATGGTGGTGGGTGGTAGTTCGCGCAGTTTAGCCCAGATGTGTGCGTAAAAGGCCGGATCATCAGTGTTTGGGCCGTATACATTGATCACTGTCAATGCCGTGCCTCCAAAGTTGCCCTGCACTATAACATAGCGCCCCTGGTCGTCCTTGATAGCAGAGATGGACGTGAAGGGGGTGCCGCGCCTAATCAGGAGCATGACCCCTCTAGCGTAACTGGAGTAAGAGGATGCCATGCGATACAGTGCCCATTTGGCGCCTATCCGCCCTTCAGTGGTGGATGTGAGATGTGTCTCTTGTAGGCAGGCCACATCTATCTTGTGGCGGTCTAGGTATGCTAGGACCCTTCGAATCTTTTGTGGGTTTTGAAGGCCTCTCACATTCCAGGTCAGGAACACCAGAGGTCTAGTGTTACGTTGGCAGCCAGCCATGTGTGTCATCTCGTCTCGCGAGACCTGAACGGTGTTTCATAGCGTGCACTCTACCTGTACAATCTGTATTCTGACATTTAAACTCTGACCAGTTTTTTGTGATAACACCCCGCCCCACCCCCCACCCACTCCGCATACGTCGTGCAGCAGAGACAATCCCAGAAACCTTGAACATTCCCAGCATATTCCCCAAGAACAATAACTAAACAATTGAACTATTTGTGGTGTACACACGTGGGCTGGAGCTGCCGCCCCGGGTGCCCTGTGATGCAGCTCACAGGGTTTGCTGCCATAGCGGTAAAGCATTAGTCACAATCGAGCCCGTGAGGGCATCCCTCTGTCATTACGGTAGTTCTCTAATTATGTGGGCATATTGCCGTCTGACCCTGTATCCAAGGCAATAATTTACACCCACTCACAAACTCCCCCGCCCAAATAGCCCACTTATCTGCATCCGCAGTGTGCATATGTAGGTGTCCATCATCTGGAAGTCAAGGCGGCACCCTGGCATGTGTAGAGCAATGGCCAGCACAAGAAGAGCATATTCACACTGAGTCTCAGCATACGTAGATGCGCCACGTTCAGATATGGAGTACCAATAGTCCCGCCCTGCGGTATCTGTTCGGTGAAGTGTTCAGCAGCGTGGGAGTACCAATGTCCATCTCGTATTTAGTAGTCCATTATTCCTCGTCCGATGTGGTCGCCTGTTCGTCTGGTCCTCCTCTCGGTGATCTCCTACGTGTGGGTTGGGCTCCTTTCTGTTGTAGGAATTTTTGTACTTCCTTTGGGTCATTGTAGATTTTTGATTTCCCTCCATCTGTTACTCGCAGCCTGGCAGGGTACAGCATTGCATAGGCTATGTTCATGTCGCGGAGCTTTTGTTTAACAGGCACAAACTTCTTTCTCGCCTCTTGGACGAGCGGCGTGAAGTCAGGGTAGAGTGAGATGTCCATGCCCTCGTGTCGTAGACTGCCGAGCTCTCTAGCCCTACGGAGGGCCGCAACCCTGTCCCTGTAATTTAGAAGCCTGGCTATTATCTGTCGCGGCAGCGCACCTGTTGGTGGCGCCGGTGCAAGTGACCTGTGTGCTCTCTCGATAATGAAGACTTCCGAGAACGTTTCACGGCCCAGTAAGGATGTAAGCAAGTTTTCTACACAACGTTCCATATTGCCTGTGTTGGTTGTTTCTGCCACCCCCACCAGGCGTATGTTGTTACGGCGGGAGCGCGCCTCCGCGTCCTCCGCCCGTGCCGCCAGCACCGCCAGTTGCTTGTCAACTTTCCCCTGCTTGGTCTCCATTTGCGTGTGGGAGTCCTCCACCTCGGAGATGCGGCGTTCCGCCATGTCCAGCCACTCCGTGTGGCGATCCAGGCGCTCTGCCATACGATCCACTCTGTATGTCAGTGAGTCTATCTTACCGTCGATCCTGGAGAGAGCTGCCTGGATCGTGGTGAACATGGCCTGTACATCGCCAGTTGGGACCCCGCTTGCAGGCGCCGTCGACTGTTGTGAGTGCGGTTGATCTTCCGAGCTGTGTTCCGATAGTTTTTTTGTTTGGTCAAAATTGAGTTTGGGCTGGTTTCTGTCGGGTTTGCCCATGATTCATCTGTTGGTACTGAGCAGTGTGTGCTTACGACTTCTGGTTCCGTTGTAGAATGAGCGCAGTACTTTGGGAAGAATAGGGTATGCGGTTGGGCGACACCTAGGGCTATGTCTAGTCTATATTGCCGTGAAGGTTCCGTAATCCAATTGTCTTTGTCTTCGGTCTTCTAGTTTGCTGTTGGTACCTCCAATGGTCGGAGCTCTATGTGGAGAGGGCACCCGTTTTGCTTCTGCATCCACGTGAGTGTGCGCCCCCGCAGTATATTGGGTGTTCCCGATGGTCAGTTGTATGGGCCAAGTGTGTAGCGATGTTCGAAGGCGGTGTGGCGATGCCCAAAGCACAGGGCGGAGGGAGCCCCCTCCCCCCCCCCCCCGGGTCAGGTACTCGGGGGGGGGGGGGGGGGGTTTGCCGCAGGAACACTGGAAGATGCGGATTGCGCGGCGGCGCCCCGGTGCTGCTGCGGTGTCCTTCCAACCGGGGGAGTCATGCGGCGCCTGCTCTTACCCACCAGGCGTCGGGCGCCAGCAGCTCAGGCTCACAGGCCCACCACGAGGGCACGGTCAATACAGACAAGGAGGGCGCCGATGCCACCCCCCGTGGACCCCACGTTGCCACCTCCCCGGTGCCTTTAAAATGCGGCGTAGTGGTATCTTCGGCCCCGCCCAACTCAGTCAGGGCGTCTAGTTAATGCTGTTTATCCGGGCCGTGTGGGGAGATGAGGAGCTCCTCAGTCGCGGGCCCACCTCGGTACCACACTCACCCGAGGTGCCCGATGGAGGTCAAGTATAGGTGCGCGGCAGCCGAGGCGCCGTCGCCGTGCTGCCAGTGCATATCCCAGCTAGTTGCGCAGAACTTCGTTTCCTGGACGGGGCCGCGACGCAGACCCCCGCCGGCGTGCGTGCTGCGCGTCGCGGCAGAGATCCCACGCAGGGTTGCTGCTCAAGTCCTCGCGTCTCCTATGGAGGCCTCGCTCGCCACCGCCGAAGCTGCAGGGCAGTGTCGGATCTCGGCAAAGTGGCGTGGGCAAGGGCAGTCGTGGCGGCGGATGTGCCCGCAGGTAGGCAGGGGTGCCTCAGGGCTCTAACCGTGCAGGATTTGTGAAGGATGATTCGGCGGCCGGAGGAGCTCGCCTAGGATACGGCCATCTTCCTACGCGGCAAGCTCCGCCCCCCTCCTTTTATCTTTATTGCTGTCTTTTGGTCCTCCTGGTACTCAAACCCCTTAATGTTGTTTCTTAGTCCAATTTTCTCTGACAACCTGAAGAAATCCCGAGCTCATCAGTTCGAATGATCTTTTGCATCCAGGGATAAACAAATCTGCTTTACCTGTATGAGAAATCACACAAGATTGCCCTTCTTACTGGACCTTTTATCCAGTTTACAGAACCGGATTCTGCACCACAACTTATGGCTTGGCTCCTGAATGCCTTCTGTACTGCCATCTAAACCACCTACCACCAGACTGAGAGGTTTTATGCCACAGTTTTTTTTCACAAAATAAGTGTTTTTGAGACATTCTATTACTGTCACTTGATGTTTTAGCATCTTCCGGTCGAGTAGAATACTTTTTATCACCTTGTGGACTGTTTTTCGTCACAGAATGCATTCACTTTTTGAGAAATGTCCTCCTGTGGGAGAAAGAAAGCAGTTACAGATCCCCACAAGGTCTGTGTGGTATGCCTTCTACTGTCCCATATGGTGAAAGACTGAAATAGCTTCTAAAAAAATGTCCAAAAGAACTCTCAATGACAGGGAGGTCTTCAAACTTCAAGGAATGCTTCTGAACATGAAGGCCGAAAGATAGGAAAAGGCTGGGTGAGGCAGCTGCTCAAGCATCCCTTTCTAAGAAGGCACACTCTGGTAAGGAGTTCCCAAGATGGAGATCTTTAGAGAAAAAGTGAGGCCGAGGAGTTTACTGCTGACGACGTTATTCTAAACATAATTCAAAGGCAATGTTGAGAGCCTCAGCCCAAGCATGTTCGCCCTGTAATATAGGTTCTGCACCTTCCCACCCCAGGCATATTTCCTACTCATTCCTCACAAGGCACACTTGTCAGTGTCTCCGACTTCACCACTGCTGAGGAAGTAAATTTCTGCGCTTAATTCCACATCCAAGCCTCCTCAGTCATTGAGATCACTTTTAACACCAGATCCTCATTCATCACCACTCAGGCCGATTAGGCCTATCGATCCTTTTGAGAATCCTGTTCAAGAACATCCTTGTCCTCAATAAATATCAACACCATAGATGCTATTCAAGATTATCTCTGCCTCCTCCATGTTTTCTTCCACCCAGATCTCCTTCGCGTCTCAGGGACGCTCTCCCGAAATAAGGAAAGCTGCTACTTCACCACCCAGGTCAAGTTCATCTTTCCCGGATACAGATGATTCACATTGTTCAAATACCCCAATATAACCCACAGCTTTTCCAGCTCATGACTTCCTTGTGGATGATCTCAACATGAGGTTTTGACTGGAGATGCATCTAAATTAAATATTCCTGTGGAGAGTTCAAAGCCCATTCTCTGCCATTTTCAAGACTCTTCAGATAAGTGCAGTTCCAAAAACCACTGCTCCCTTTGGTTACATGACTCCTGGGTATAGCACAAGAAAGATTCCTGATACCGGCACCAGTTGAGTCAGATACATCAAGGTTATTAATGACATTTCAAAGCTCCAGATCAAGGTCTGGACTTTCTAAAAAAAATAAAAGAATAAAATGAACCTAGACTCAATCATTGTCACTTCTGTTTAGAAGGAAGCATGCATCAGCTCTGGAAACCACTGCTCCTTCAGGAACAGAAAATAAAAAGAGGGACCTAGCTGGTAAGACAGTATGTGGTACAGTTTCAGTCCATCTAAACAAAGCAAGTGGGACGATACCAGAAGGAGATTATGGACTGGTGAAGTCCATTGTTGATCATTTGCCCAAACATTGGCAACAAAATTATTTTGAACAACTAAACAAGAGCACACTGATATCTAACTAGATCATCAAAGTTGCTGTGGACTCTAGCCTTGACTTGCTATTGCCATGGTGTGGCTATCAGAAGATCATCCTGGCATCGTCTAACATGTTTGAAACCAGAGACACTGATGGAGGTAACCAAGCTTCCATTTACAGGCATATCTTTTTTTGTTTTTTGAGTTTTATATAGCGCGAAGTCGACCCAAAGGTGTCAGAGCGCTTTACATGAGCACCAGTTGCCTTAAAGACGGACACATTCATTTGTTTAGGCACGGGGAGATTAAGTGATTTGCCCTGAATCACAGGATGTTGAGCGTCCCTGCTCAGACTCGAACCCGGTTCCCCAGCTTTGAGGTCGACTATGCTAGCCGTGAGGCCACATCCTCTCACCTTTGTTTGGTCAGCACTTGGACAACGAGATGCTAAACATTTAAATGCGGTAGGAAGCCTGAATGCAATATGTAAAGGTAAAGAAAAGATAACTTCATGCTTCACTTTAAGACCAGGGAAAGGACATTTTGCCAACACAGAGCTCAATCCCCTTGTCAGCCCTTTCAAACATACTATCGACAAGTGCAGAAGAACCAACACTGGAGAAAGCTGACAAGATCAAAGACAACCACTCCGAAGTCATCTACCCCCAAAAGCGGAAGACATTCGTCAGGGAGGCGTGACAACCCTTCACCGCCACACCCTTGTTTGCCACTTTGGTGAGAGGAGCCATGTTGCTTCTTTTAGAAGAGGGGTCTACCATCGTAAAGGACAAGTGCGTGCTAAGTTTTGTATCTCATGGATACTTTCTTAATTTCAAGACCATTCCACCATTTGTGCCACCAAAACCAGCATCAAAGCACCAGCTTTTGAAATGCCAAGAAAAACATCTGCCCTACTGTTGAAAAAATCCCAAAAAAATGCTTCTACACAAACAGAAAGATCAGGACATGTATTCAGGATACTTCCTTGTAAAAAATAAATTAAAAAAAAACGGACTTCAGACTAATTCCATACTTGCAGCTTTTAAATAAGTACCTCAAGAAAGAGAAATATCGCTTGTTGGCATTACATCAAGTTATCCCCATCTAAAACTAAATGAATGTGAATGACCCATAGATCTTTAAAAAGCATACTTCTACATTCTGATAAATGGATATCACCGGAGGTTTTTGGGGTTTGTAGTAGGTCACTAGCATTGCTAATACACAGTTCTCCCCTTTGGCCTGAAGTCGGCACCACAAACGTTTTAAAATGTATGACAGCAATAGCAGCTCATATACGAAAGCAATATATATATATACACATACACACCCCTATTCGGGTGGCTGTCTTCTCAAGGCAAGCACTCAACAAAAGCTGAAACAAGTACTTGAACAAACTTGCAGCTGTTAAGCACCCTAGGTTTCCGATTAAACTACCAGAAATAAAACCTAGTCCCAGTTCAAAGGCTGATTTACCTGGGAGAAAACGTGGACACTGTAAAATGAAAAGTGTATTTTTTGAAGGAGAGAGTCCTATCTATTTGAAACAAGTGTAACTCTGAAAAAAGTACTCAAACCAATTGTAAAAGGGAGTCCGAAACAAACAGTTGTCACAGATGCCTTTTTCATTGGTAGGGGTGCCAACGGTCCACAGTCAAGGGACAGAAAAGTACAAGACTTACCATATAAACCTGTTGGAACTGAGAGCTGTTCACTGTGCTCTCAAATTGTTCCTTCTGTCACTACAAGCTTGTGCGACAATCCGGATTCAAGCGGTCAACATGACCAGCGTGTTCTTCATCAGCAACCTGGGAAGTATTTGATTGAAAGCACACACTAACTGGCACTAAGCTTTACCAAGAAAACTATTGCTGATAGCAATATACATCCCAGGGAAAATGAACTCTCAAGCAGGTTTCCTAAGCCAGCACTGCGAGGCAGGCCATGAATGGGTCCTAGATGACGAAGTTGTTGACGGAATCTTCAAAGAGTGGGGTACACAACTTCGCAGCGGCATAAAACAGCAAATGACAATACTTTGTGTCCAGGTGACCAGAACAATGACCGAAAGGCAACTCCCTTTTGATGACTTGATCACAAGATATTCTGTATGCCTTCCCTCCTCTACAACTAAGGCATTTGGTAATCAAGAAATTTAAAACATCTAGAGGGAAGATGAACCTGATAGCTCTGGAATGACCAAGGTAGTGATGGTATCAGGACCGTCTCCAAATGTGCATCACACTACACAACAAGCTTCCACTCAAACCCTATCTATTATTTCCACCTGAACCTTACTTCGTTGAGTTTACAGTGGCTGTATGGAAATTTTAATTGAACACAAATGTCCCTCCACTAGACTGTTGTTCCATGAAGTACAAATGTTTTGCATATTGTATCAAAACAATGGGCATAATCCAATTACCTGTCACAAAGACACTGTACTGCTCTATTTGCTTCATTTGGTCCAGCCAAAGGTACAATATCCATCAATAAAACTTTATTAAGCGGCCAGTACAGTTGACAGAAAATCTCCCAATCAGACCTTTCTTAAAAAAATTCCTGTAGTCAGACTTCTTGAAAGGTCTGAAGAAAGTATTTCCTACATATAAAAGGCCATCTCCCTGAGTGAGCTTAATCTAGTTCTTTCAAAACAAATAGGACCGCCTTGTAAACATACATAAGGCTACATTGTAAAATCCTTTGTAAAGTAGACTTCTTGCCTTCTTACTTGCTATCACTTAAGCTCGAGGAGTGAGTGAAATACAAGCCTGTCTTCTGTAGAACTCTACACTATATATCTGAAAGAAACACATAGTGATAGATTCCTTACCTTAGAATATCCCCAGGCGTCAGACTGGATCCGGAAAGTTTTCGTCAGCAGTACCCCCTGCGCGTCGGTAGGTGGCGTCGTGCGGCTCTGCGTCCGTCATTGGCGTCGTGGTCGCCGAGATGACGTCGCGGGCGCTACTTAGACGCAGCCCACGCGCGCCTACGTCAGTTCTTTCTTTTTCCGCGCCAGCAGGCGCAGATCCGGGAAGAGCAGGAACCCCCAGTCAATTTTTGACTGACTTTTTGAGGCTTTTTGTCTCTATTTTTTCATTGAGTCTTCGACTCCTGGTGCAGTTAGGATGCCTGGTTTTAAGTCCTGCGGGGATTGTCACCGCATGATGTCGGTGACGGACCCGCACCGTGTGTGTCTTTTCTGCCTGGGAAGCGACCACGACCCCAAGTCGTGCCCCGACTGCCGGGCCATGGTGCCGAAGACTTTGCGGGAGCGGTCCCGAAAGTTGCTGGAAGCCCGGCAGTCGGCTCCGCGCCTTTGGAGGTCCCGGTCCCGTGGGAGGTCGAGGGACCGTGCGCGGAGTCATCACCATCGATCTTCGGGATCCAAGTCTTCGCACTCGGGGTCAGGTAAGACGAAGCACAAGAAGTCGAAGAAACAACATCATTCTCCGACTTCCCCTCGCCGGACGCGCGACACGGCTGAGGGTGCGGTTGGTGCCTCCCCCGCGGCTCCGGCGGAGCCTACGCAGTCGCCGCCCGACTACCCGCACTTCCCGGGGTCGTCGGCGACTGGCCCAAATACAGGAATTCCTGTCGGCCATGGCTCGCCTCTTTGGGCCGTCGGGTCCCGATGGTGCGCCTTCGGGCCCCGCGGTCCCGACTGGGTGTCCTCGCCTTTCCTCGCCGGCGGCTCCGGCCCCGGCGTCGCTGTCAGCTCCGGCCTCGACGCTGCAGGACACCCTTGGATACAGGCCTGGATCCCGGTCGACGCCGGTTGCCCTTGTCACACCTCCACCGACGTCGACTCCACCGGCACCACTTCTGACGCCGCCCGCTCCTCGGGATGACGTCGACCTCAGTTTCAGCCCCGATGTGGACGCGGCGTCGAGCCGGCGACGATCGATGCCGTTCTCGACGTTGCTCGGGGATTTTTATCCCCATGTCCCTGCTCCTTATTTTAGACCTGTTGAACAGCCTGAGGAGCAACGGGAGGACTGGGAGGGGTCTGAGGACCCTCTCGCAGCTGCTTGCGAGTCTGAACAGGACTGGGCAGAGGAATTGGGGGACGCCAGTGGTCTGGATACCTCACCAGACTGTGGCATGCTGTCTCCTCCTACCGTGGCTACGGAGGAGGGTGCTAGTTATGCTGTGGTGTTGCGTAGGGCAGCCAAGGCACTACACCTCGATCTCCCTACTGTGGCCGTCAGGACTAACCTCCTGACAGAGGTGCTTCAGCCAGCAGCTACTTCTGCGGAGCTGCTGCTTCCCTTCAATGAAGGCCTTTCTGACGTTCTTTTGGGCACTTGGTCCAGGCCCACCACAGGGGCTCCTGTGGATAGGAACGTGGCCCAACGCCATCGCCCGGCTCCGGCGACCCCATTTTCCTCTCCCAACATCTCACCCCCGAGAGCTTGTGTTAGAAATGGGATCTCTGGTTGGCAAAGGCTTGCGCCAAAGCCAGGCAGAGACCACCACTCTAGTCAGGGCGAGGGAGTTACACGCCAAAGATAACCCCTGCTCACCCCCTTGGTAGCTTGGCACGAGCAGTCAGGCTTATCCCGGAGGCAATGTGTAAAGCGTTTGCGCATGCGCACACAGCAACAACATACTAGGCACACCACAAAAGGAACTCCACACAAGGTTATATATAAAAATAGCCTTTGTATTATCATAAAACACATTAGAATAGTACTCACATAATATACATCGTGCCACCTGGCACTAGGTCATATTTACAAGGGATTATTTACACCTGACAGGGCCCACTGGACCACTGTCAGAACCAGCACAAAGCGAACTTAGTAAATGTAGCACTTATAATAAATGTAGCACACATCATAAACGTACAACCAGTAATCACTGGTAACCACTGTACTCAGCATCACCCTGTAACATAAACCACATTATGCACAGAATCACATTAGGCGCGAATTACATTCTGCGCCAACCTCATCAGTCTAATATCTTAGACCCAAACCTCCTAAGTATAACTCACATTGGGGGCATAACTCACAGTAGAGAATAACTCACAACCTAAACGCATTAGGTAATAATAAAATCACAAGCATAAACACATTATGCCAAACCTCATAATCATGAAAGTACATTAGAGGCATAAAACAGGGTGCGTAAATCATGGTAAATGCATCACATTTCCTAGCACCACATAACTCGCATTAGCACATAACCTCCTAGTAAAAAGAACCAAAGCAGAGGCATAAATCACATTAGGTCCTGGCGCCCTACAAACCCAACAGTCCCCCTGGCCAACTGGCCATCTCAAAAAGGGGCTCAAATGCCCTATGTCCAAGAGTCAGGGCGCGCTGCCAATGCAGCAGGAGTCATGGGTGCGCACTTGCGCAGACCTAAACGTAGCAGCTGGCACTAAGTGCTGCGCAGCTGGGAAAGTACTGGGGCAGAGGAGTGCATCTCACTCCTAACTTAAAACATGCCCCCAAAGAACTGCGGCCTAAATGATGCAGCTGCCCACTACTTGCTGGGCAGCTGTGAAGCAATTAGAATGAGGCCTGGCACCACTGTGCCTTCTGGACAAATAGTTATGCAAAAACGTTGCAGCTGCCTGCGCTCTCGCAGGGCAGCTGGGAAGGGAGCAAGGGGGCCCTGGCACCTCTGTGCCTTCGGGGCCTCCCTGGGGCTTCTTAAACAATATTGCCCCCATCGGTGCAGCTGCCCACTGTCAGGTGGGGCAGCTGGGAAAATCACCAAACTGGTAAGGGCCCGGGGAACAGCACGGGCCCCTCTGGGCCCTATTAGCACAAGAGACAAAATATGCCCCCTTTGTTGGGGCGACCCCCTATCAGACGGGGGCCGCTCAGGAAATAGGCTGGGACACGGGGAAGTACGGGCACCACTGGCCCTCGGGACCCCCTCTGGGGCCCTTAAACAAAGCCTGCCCACGATGGAGCGCACGGGCTCCAAGAGTAATTATGCCCATGTTGGAGCGGCCCACTGTTAAGCGGGGCCGCTCAGCAGGTCGGCACCGGTGCCTTTACCTCGCCTCCCCCCAGCTAACCCCACTCACCGGGCTTTCTCTCTGCCGGGGGGGGGGGAGGTCTCTGATCCTCGCGCTCTGCTTCTCCCCTCACCCGGGCCCCCTCCGGGGACCTGGGACTTCGTTGTGAAGCCTGCGAGACTATGGCAGGCATTTCTCGGCAGGACTTCTCTCGTGCGGCGGGGGCAGGCACCGGCAATGTGCCTCGGGCCCCCTCCGCCTCCATCACCACGACTCCTCTCCTCACTTCACCATGGAGCCTGCAAGGCTCCGGACGGACCTCTGGCGGCGGGGCGGGACTTCCTCTCCTCGCTCCGCCCATGTCCCAGGCAGACGTGCCTGACTTCCTGGTCAGCTCGGGCCGCCGCGGTGATTCTTCACTCGGTAAAGTGCGGGGTGGGCACCCGCTTTTAGATAGAAACATAGGCGGACAATGAGGGGTAGGCTCCCTCCTAATTAAAATTAATAAGCGGGGTGGGCACCCGCAAGCATGGTCAATCAGCGGGGTGGGCTCCCGCTCGGCAGCCATCACGGGGGAATCCCTCCGGTGGGGGATTCCCTCTACAGGGCCGGGCAGCGCCGTGCTGCGCAGCCCACGCTCCTCTTCCAAGGGGAAAGTAAAATAAAGCGCTCCCAGGGGCTAGGAGCCACAGCTCCTTTAGGAAAAGTCCAGGAGAGGTTCAGGGGCATAGCTGGGCCCAGGGAGGCCAGCACACAGGGCCCTCCAGCAGGGAGGCAGCCCCCATGGCGGTTCCTCTTGGGCCCCAGCAGCAGCAAGCCCCCCACGAGTACAGGAATAAGAAGTGAACATTTTCATGGGGTCACAGCCCCTATATTTATATCACATTTCCCTTTGCGTCACAGCACAGGGCTTGGGGATACCAGTCAGAACTGGTTATGGGGGGATTTGGAGCACTTTGTTTTGGGAAAGCTCCTCTTCCTTTTCAGAGTGTAGGCTAAGGACATCAGACGCACCACAGGAGGTGGAGCCAGCATTGTACTAGGGAAGGCACAGCCCTATTCAGGTCCCAGGTGCAACTCCTCCCACCCATCTACATGCAGATCTCCCTATTCAGGCCTGCGCTGACTCACCCTGCCCCTCCTGGAGCCACACACACCTCCCAGCCCCTGTCACTCACAAGCCAGACATGCAATTCACATCAGGCAGGCAGACACAGAGCACACATAAATGCCAACTTCTAAAAGTGGCATTTCTCTACCAGTCACCATAAATCTGCGCACACCATTGCACAGCATTTATTCTCACGAATTCAGACATACTAAACTTGACCACACTGCTCCTCTCATAACAGGAATTACCACTGACACACTCATCCTCAATGCATTCCTATGGGAGGGCAGGCCAGTCTCACCACACACAGCGCGCACGCAATTTACACTGGACCACAGTGCTAAAGTGCCCAGAGACTTAAAACTACTAACACCAAGTTACATATAAGGCAAAAAGTTTAGGGGTGAACCTGCCAAAAAGGGCCAAGTCCAACAGCTTGGTTGTCCAAGCCTCTGCTTCCCCTACCGCCTTCCCTTCCGCTCCACCGGATAGGGAATCCAAGAAGCTGGATCAGTTTGGGAAGAAGATTTTTTTCTTCCACCAGCTCTGTGCTGCGGTCCGTGAACACCGCATGCCTCTTGGGCCGTTATTCCCACTCCCTGTGGGATACGTTGGCGCAAGTGCTGCCCCAGTGTTCAGAGGATGCCCGGCCAGCTCTCTCCCAGGCTGTTGCAGAGGGGAGAGATGCAGCAAAGTTCATGATTCGTTGTGGCCTAGACACCGCCGACTCACTGGGCAGGTCGATTGCAACGACGGTGGCGGTTCGCCGTCACGCCTGGTTGAGGACCACTGGATTTTCGGGGGATGTCCAAAACATCCTTATGGACATGCCCTTTGATGGCCGTCGCCTCTTCGGCGACAAAGCGGACAGCGCGTTGGAGAGGTTTAAGGACTCACGGGCTACGGCCAAGTCCTTGGGACTCTTGGCAGTCCGCCCTCCTCCGCCTTCCGCTTTTCGCTCCTTTCGTGGCACAGGAAGGGGCGCCCCGCAGCGTTCGCAACAGAGCCACAGGCCTGCGCAGCAACAATCACAGCGCGGCCGTGGACGCGGGTTCCGCCGTGGCGGACCAAGGAGCCAGCGGGCGGGTCAGTCCACCACCACCCCGGCCACCACTGCCTCCAAACCTTCCTAGTCCGAACTTTCAGGCCCATCAAACGCCAGTGGGCGGCAGGCTTCGCCATCACCTCCCCCACTGGCGCACCATCACTTTGGACAGGTGGGTTTTAGAGATAGTCCGGAGGGGCTACTCCCTCCCCTTCGAGTCTACCCCTCCAGCCATGCCACCTCAGTACCACCGCATGTCGGGGGATCACTTGGTGCTTCTTCAGCAGGAAGTTGCGGCCCTCTTGGCCAAGGGGGCCATCGAGCGTGTTCCGACGCCAGAAGTAGGTCGTGGTTGCTATTCCCACTACTTTCTGGTGCCCAAGAAGGACAAGGGCCTGCGTCCTATCTTAGACCTCCGGGACGTGAATCGCTTCCTCCGCAAAGAGAAGTTCAAGATGCTCACTCTAGCTCAGGTCTTGTCTGCTCTCGATCCACAAGACTGGATGGTAGCGCTGGACTTGCAGGATGCCTATTTCCATATCCCCGTCCTGCCAGCCCAACGGCGTTACCTGCGGTTCACGGTAGGCCACGAGCACTTTCAGTTCACCGTGCTCCCCTTTGGCCTTACCAGCGCCCCTCGGGTGTTCACAAAGGTGATGGCGGTGGTCGCAGCTCATCTGCGCAGATCAGGGGTTTCAGTCTTCCCCTATCTCGACGACTGGTTGTTGAAGGCGGGCTCGCCCCAGACAGTCGTCTCCCACCTCCAGACTACGGCCGACCTCCTGCACTTGCTGGGGTTCTCCATCAACGTGCCGAAGTCGCATCTGATTCCCTCTCAGAAGCAACACTTTATCGGAGCAGTTCTGTACACGGCGCAGTTTCGGGTCCATCCTCCCGAACAGCGAGTCCGGGATATTCGGGCTCTGATTCCCATCTTTCAACCCTTGTCCCGGGTTTCGGTCAGAGTGACTCTGAGGCTGCTGGGCCTCATGGCCTCCTGCATCCTGCTGATCAATCATGCCAGATGGCATATGCGGGCTCTGCAGTGGGACCTAAAGTTCCAGTGGGCGCAGCATCAGGGGAACCTGTCCGATCACGTCCAGATCTCGGAGGGCACTGCACAACAGTTGCAGTGGTGGCGCACGAACCGGCATTGGGTCGACGGCAGATCCCTCTCCCTTCCCCAACCGGAGTTTACAGTGGTGACTGATGCCTCCCTCCTGGGATGGGCCGGCCACATGTGAGAGGCGGAGATCAGAGGCCTCTGGTCTCCGGCAGAGTCCAAGCTCCATATCAACCTTCTGGAGCTTCGGGCGATACGGCTTGCACTGAAGGCATTCTTTCCCTCTGTCAAGGGGAGAGTAGTGCAGGTGTTCACAGACAACACCACCGCCATGTGGTACTGCAACAAGCAAGGCGGGGTGGGGTCGTGGACCCTCTGTCAGGAGGCTCTGCGTCTCTGGACATGGCTGGAACATCAGGGCATGTCCCTGGTGGTTCAACACCTGGCAGGTTTTGTGAACGCCAGCGCAGACGAACTCAGCCGCAGGTGCATGCTGGATCACGAATGGCGTCTGCACTCGGAGGTGGTGCAAGGTCTCTTTCAGCAGTGGGGAGAGCCTTGGTTAGATCTATTCGCCACCGAAGAGAACGTGCAATGTCATCAGTTCTGCGCGTTGGAATTTCCAAGGCGGCACTCGCTCGGCGACGCTTTTCGTCGCGAGTGGAGTTGCGGTCTGTGGTACGCCTTTCCGCCTATACCACTTCTGCCCAGAGTGCTGAAGACCGGGCACAAGTCATCCTTGTGGCCCCGGACTGGGCTCGAAGAGTATGGTATCCCGAGCTACTCAGTATGAGCATCGATCCCCCAATCAGACTGCCTCCTCGGGAGGATCTTCTGTCGCAGCAGCAGGGGAGGGTCCTCCACCCGAACCTGTCCAGCATCCACCTCTTTGCGTGGAGAACGAGCGGCGACAGTTGATTCCTTTCGACTTGCCTCCTGAAGTTGGTGATGTCATTCTGGCAGCCAGGCGTCCCTCTACTAAAGTGGTATACGCCTGCAGGTGGAACAAGTTTGTGGCATGGTGCACAGCAAAGGCTGTGGATCCCCTTTCTGCCCCTCTTTCTGAAGTTCTACTGTTCCTTCTTTCTTTGGCCCAGCAGGGCTCTGCTCTGGGCACTGTCAAGGGCTACCTTTCTGCTATTTCGGCCTTTCTCAGGCTCCCTGATCAGCCCTTTTCAAGTCCCCTGTTGTAAATAGATTTCTCAAAGGCATTACACATCTTTTTCCTCCTATTCCTTTCGTAATGCCTCAGTGGGACTTGAATCTGGTTCTTACATACTTGATGTGCGCTCCCTTTGAGCCTCTTCACAACTGTCCTCTACGTCTCTTGACATTGAAGACTGCCTTCCTGGTGGCCATCACCTCCGCTAGGCGGGTGAGTGAGCTCCAGGCTCTTTCTTGTAAGCCTCCTTTCCTTTCAGTCCATCCGGACAAAGTGGTGCTCAGGCCCCGTCCTTCCTTTTTGCCAAAAGTGGTTACGGCCTTTCACATTGGGCAGACTATTACCTTGCCCACCTTCTTTCCGCCTCCGCATCCTTCCAAAGAGCAAGAGAGGCTCCACCGTCTGGACCCAAAACGTGCGCTCTCATTTTATCTCAACCGCACACAGCAGTTCCGGGTGGATGACCAGCTCTTTGTTGGCTACGTTGGCACCAAGAAAGGTCGGGCGGTACACAGAACTATCTCCCGTTGGGTTGTCTTATGTATCAAAGCCTGTTACTCTTTGGCTAAAAAAGAACCTCCGGTGAGGCTGCGTGCTCATTCCACCAGAGCTACTGCAGCCACTACTGCATTGGGACGTGGTGTCCCCCTGCAAGACATCTGTCAGGCAGCCACGTGGGCCTCGCTGCACACGTTTACCAAGCATTATTGCCTGGACAGCCAAGTCCGGTGCGACGGCTTCTTTGGCCGTTCTGTTCTCCGTGACTTTCTGGTGTGATCTTAGTTCGCAGACCCACCACCGGGGTTGGTATTGCTGGGGTATGTATTGTAAGGTAAGGAATCTATCACTATGTGTTTCTTTCAGATGAACAAGTTACTTACCTTCGGTAACGATATATCTGTAAGAAACATTAGTAGTGATAGATTCCTTACCGCCCCACCCATCCTCCCCGTTCTGTGAACTGATTTCTAGGGTTAAGGTCATCCCTTTCAGGGCCCTAGTTTCAATGCACCAGTGGTCAGTATCTTGCATGGCTCTGCGTTCCTGGCGCGGAAAGTCGTGTACAGAACTGACGTCAGCGCGCGTGGGCGGCGTCTAAGTAGCGCCCGCGACGTCATCTTGGCGACCACGACGCCAACGACGGACGCGGAGCCGCACAACGCCACCTACCGACGCGCAGGGGTACTGCTGACGAAAACTTTCCGGATCCAGTCTGACGCCTAGGGATATTCTAAGGTAAGGAATCTATCACTACTAATGTTTCTTACAGATATATCGTTACCGAAGGTAAGTAACTTGTTCTTCATGCTAATAGGGTAGCGATGAGGACAAATCCTTCATTCCTGCATAAGGTAGTTTTAGGTTTCCACTTTAATCAGAACATTACATTACAAGCTTTTTTCCAGACCCTTCACATCCAGCTAAATGGTCCTTTCATTCATTAGACATTAAAAGAGTTCTGAAGTTCTGTCTTCTTGAAGACAAAAGACTTAAAGGCAACTCAAATGTTCATTACCTTTGGCCACATTTGATTGGGTTTTTCTCCCTCAAAACAGCATATTGATAGGTGGATAGTTCTATGTATCCTCACCTGCGATCAGCTAGCAAATAAACCCCTTCCTGGTAAACCTAAAGCACACTCTACTAGAGCTAAAGCTGCTGACACAATTTGGCTGAGAAATGTTCAGATTGCTGACATTGCGAGACAGCGACTTGAAAATGGGTTCACACTTTTTCAAGACATTACTGCCTTCATCTTGATACCCAAGCAGAAGCACGATTGGATCAGGAAATTCTCTGGAATCTTTTTAAACAGTAGAGCTCAAACACACTCATGGCTTGATAAATCTATTTTAACCCTGGAAAGTAGAATCTCTCTCTCTCTCTCTCTCTCTCTCTCTCTCTCTCTCTCTCTCTCTCTCTCTCTCTCTTCTCTCTCTCTTTCTCTCTCTCTCTTTCTCTCTCTCTCTCTCTCTCTTTCTCTCTCTTTCTCTCTCTCTCTTTCTCTCTCTCTCTTTCTCTCTTTCTCTCTCTCTCTCTCTCTCTCTCTCTCTCTCTCTCTCTCTCTCTCTCTCTCTCTCTCTCTCTCTTCCCCGCCCTCCCCCCCCCCCCTTTTTGCTCTGAACAGTACATCTAGGTTACAGTGGTCTAAGTCCATGCAAACAGTGGGGAATCATTCAAGTGTTTGACTTCAGTGTAGATCACTACAATGCTGGATACCAGGACTTTTCTTCTTTCCTGTAAGGTTTCGCTTGTAGCCAACATGGGCTGTCAAAGTTCTTTCTTCACTGCACCTGTAATTAGGGAAGTTCTTTACAATATTTTGCTCTTCTTAAAAAGCCTGCTACTCCTTAGTTAAACATTTAACTGTCAAAGCTGAATGGCCCTTACTTCAAGCCCATCGCCAATACCAGGCAGCAGCATTTGTTCTGAACAGTTGGTTTCCTACTGTCTATTTCTGTAATGCCTTTTGTCAGATAAGCACCTCCTAAAGACTAGAGTTGATACAGCTAACACCTCCTGGGCTTTAAGACACTGTTAAATAAAATAGCGGCTCAGACAGGAAAGCCAAGTCGCGAACAGTAAGAGAACAAGCAAGTCTTGCACTGGACACAAACAGTCCTTATGACCGAACACATTCAAGGAATAAATGACAAAAACTTAGATGCAGGTGACTCCTCATGCCCAAACTAAATAACTGAGCAGGAAACACACTTGAATAATGAGAACAGGTCGTTGAGATATGTTTCAGTGTACATTGCCAAAGCCACAGCGGGGATATCACCTGGATGCAGATCAGAAGCGTAGCCCGGCATCAGTACAATAGGAGATTGTGATCATAAATCACCGGACAAAGTGGTGCTCAGGCCCCGTCCTTCCTTTTTGCCGAGTGGATGACCACCAACTGTCTCCAACTGAATGCCAACAAGTCGGAGGTGGTGTTGGTGGGAAAGGACCATGATCTTTGGAATGAGCTCTGGTGGCCAAAGAACCTAGGCACTGCCCCTGCCTCTAAGCATGCAGTGAAGAACCTAGGGATCTGGATGGACGCTTCACTCAACTTTCAGACTCAAACTAAAAAGGTGGCGGGAACCTGCTTTGGATTGTTGCGTGGACTAAGACCAATCCTGGGCTTTTTTGATGCCCCTACTAGGCATATCATCATCCAGGCTCTGATTATGTCAAGACTTGTCTACGCCACTTCATTGTATCTGGGAGCGAACAAGTCAGAAATACAGAGGCTACAGAGAGTCCAGAATGTGGCTGCAAGATCTCTCCTCGGTCTGCGTAGAGCTTGCTCAGTGACGAGTGCCATTTGCCTTCTCCACTGGTTGCCTGTGGCTAGGCGAAACCAGTTCAAGGCACTCTGCACAGCCTTTAAAATCTTGAAACTGGCATCTCCGTAAATCCTGACCGAACTGCTTCTACCCTATATCCCCACTCGCCAGCTTCGTTCCATGGGACAATGTCTGGTAGTGGTCCCCCGAGTCAGGAGGGTTCGCGGCGGAGGTCGTTCCTTTCGGAACAGAGCTGCCATCCTTTGGAATTCTTTACCAGCCCACATTCGGGGGCTTACTAACTACCTCAAATTCAGGAAAGCCATTAAAACTTTTCTTTTCCCCACTGCGTAGGCCTCCCTGGGCCCTTCCCGAACTCGGTCACCTCTCTGCTGTTTAGCGCCGGGACGCCTCTTTGCCGGGGCAGCTGTCGCGCTCTATAAAAACTCCTAACATAACATAACATAAGGCAGATCAGAATAAATTATCAGAATCTGTTTACAAGAATTACAGTAAATGTCCAGATGGCAGGTATTGATGTTCAGCGAGTAAGGATTTGATACCAGATTACATATTGATAAAAGTATGGGAACATTCTGGGCCTTTTTGGGCTATGACCTATTATGCTCCTTCAGGGGTGGGAGAACATAGCCCCATGCATTTGTGGATTTGCAAATTTGACTGATCCAACGTAATCGCAATGGTGTGTGTGGTGCTGTCCTGCAGTGTAACTGCTCCGCTCTCCATCTTCCTCCAAGATGGCCTGTACAGCTGCAGGGCCAAGCCACCAAAACCCAAACCTCCTTTGAACTTGGATGAGTCTGGATAGTTGCATCAAAGATGCACAATACAGTGTATAAAATTACTGTGTATGAGCACTGTCATTCTCCACTGGTGCCAGCCATGAGATTTCACACCAGAGTCCTGTCTCTTGGCACCCACAGAGCTGGGGAGAACCCACTTAACCCTGACAATGTATTCATATACAGGGTTGCTGTGTGTATTATGATCTATATGCAGCAGTTCTTTTTTTTTTTTCTTGCCATAAGCGCAAGATAATTTTAAGAATACATCTGATCTTCACAACAACTCAGAAGACCACAGAACGCAGAATATCTCTCTTCCCATCTTCTTTCACAAATTTTGATCTCTATTGGACAGATCCGTTCATACGTTAAAGGCTCTTCTGCATTATTTAGCTAAATGAAGCCATTGAATAAAGCATTTAAGCCAATTCAGAGATACATTTCTTCATCTACGCTTTTGTGTAAATCCCCGCCTAAATGCATTCTGCAGCAGTGGGCTGAGATTTATACCTTGTAAGTGACCCCACCACCTTACATGAGTTATGGGGGGGGGATATAACTAATAGTAACTTTGCAGGCATATTTTAGGTGTAAATCTTCCAAATGTCGTTCTTCAGACCCTAGGCAAAGATATCCTCCTACACTCTGTAGAGATGAATTGAAAAGAACCGGGAAATGAACAACATCTGGAGAAAGTAATAGGCATGTTACAGTATTACTGCCAGGAGCACATAAGTTCATCCCACACCGTGACCTTTAAAACTTTGAGGCTTTGTGGAGCCAGACAACAGCTATAGCTGTGTTGTCTCATTGTGTGTGCGTTGTTTGATTGGAGCATGCAGTGTGTCATAATGTCTTAAAGTGTGTTTAGAGTAGTGTTGGTTATAAGACGATTAATGCTTTTTTTAATAAGGCATTATTAACAATTTACATGTTTGTAATTAATGTGTTAGGTTTGCTTTTGTATAATGCGATTTGTATAGATGTCTGCAATGTTTCTAGTTATACAACTGTTTCTTTTCATTAATATTATTTTCACATTCTTTTTTTTTTTTTTACATTTCGATAATGTTATTTTGCTGATATTTGCAATGTTAGTTATTAGTTTTTTTCTTGAGTTTTATATTTATTTATTTTACATTTATACAGTGTGATGTATACAAATGTATCTATTTGTATTTTTTAAGGCATTGGGCTTTGTGGTGACAATGCTATTCTCATTCTCCATTGTTGTCCATGTGATTCCCTTGCAGTACCAGAGAGTGGCTGTGTGTGGCGTTTGGGTGTAACTATTCTGAATTGCAACTGACATCCTTTTATGTGTTTTGGTATTTTCATGACCCACTCTGTGCCCCTTCCTTGATTTTTATTTTGCTCCTGACACTTTGTAGTAGATATTTTACCTTTTCCTGCCACTCCCACATTTACACCTACAATGTAGACCTACTTGTGGGGAGTTCTTCACTCATAAGATATAGAGGAGGCATAGGGAAATATGTCCTCCTGCACCTTAATGAATTGGACTTGTGAGTATGTGAAGGAGTGCTACTGGAGTACTACTTCATGTACTCAAAATGCCTTTGTGAACTTACCACTTAGTTGTGAAATGCTGTTTAATCTGTACAAGGCTGGAGACTAAATCATCCCACGTCCTGCTGCACTTTATTCTTTACATTGCTATCAAAAGTCAAACTCATTATAAAGGGCTAAATGAGGCTCCTATAGCTTCATTCAGAAATGTTCTTATTGCTTACTTTTTTAGGCCACCGACATGTTGATCAGCCCACACATATGTAATGCACTGTTGTTTGGAACAGATGCCCAAACTTCTCTGTGAAATGTATTTAGTTGCTTTCCATTTGTGTAAGTGTGTGTGTGTGTGTGTGTGTGTGTGTGTGTGTATATATATATATATCAACCTTTGCCCTGCTTTGTTTGATGTTTATTCAGTGGATGATCTTGCGGTTCTATTAATTTTTCTGGAATATACGAGAAACCGAGTCAAAGCATATCTATAATTTACCATTATGAAAATGTTCACTGAATTTATGACCACAAAGTCCTCCTGCTCGCACTCTCAAGTCAACTGCCACATCTGTGCCTTCTGTGATCAGGTTTTAGGAGCACAGCTTAGTGCATTTTGTTTTTCTTCCTGTAAAGCTGCACTGCCTATTCCTACTTTCCTTGACTTTCCTAATTAAAAACAAAAGAACCATTTGGACAGTTCAAATTCTGCAACCACAGTTATGATAATTTTAAGGTTGTATTGGCTTTTCTTAAACATGAAAGAATGTACTAGATCTGCGAAAAGAAAACAAGTGTTTACTCTTGTAAAGTATTACAGGATCCTGCGCATAGGCACAACTTTTCCATGGTCCTGAATTGCGTGAATACTTTTATGATGGAAAAGTGGTATCACAGATGATGGTTCACTTGCTTACTTCTGGATGTTGGGGACTTCTTAAATTAAAGGATCTACTATACATCAACCTGTAGGCATCGAGGTCAGTTGAACTAGCTGTGAAAACCTTCCTATGCTGCAGTGTGTCACCGGGAGTGCTCATACACAGTAGCAATTCAATACCTGTCCAAAAGACAATGTCTAGCACCCTTTCAAAGGAATCCCAAACAATTTGGTATTGGCTCATTCTACAGGGGTTCTCAATAATAATGCATCATTTTCCTACTGTGCAGAATGTGGAGACAGAAGGGTTGAACATAATTTTCCAAGAAGCCAGGAATGTGTCCTAAATGAGAAACGTGTAGAAATAATTTGCCAGCAGCTGTATGCTTCACAAATGGATCTGCCAGCTGCCTAGACTTTATAATCTGTTTTGTCAAACCACGTACATTCGTAAAGCCCGCTTTTGATCAAGAATATTTTTCAAGTATTTTCCTCCTATAACACATGAAAGTCAAGCGTTTCAGGAACCGTATCATCCTTATTTCCTGGGAACAGCTTAAACAATGATGGTTTCCACATGTCCTAAACCTTTTCAAAAGGCCACACATGAAATTGCAGTGCTTCCCAGATATTGATCTTTGCTAAGGAACCAAGGCAGGCTACTACACTTTAATCCACAATCCTTGGCACTGTGGTTCCTTTCTGTCTCCATTATCAACCATCAAACTTCCTTGAGACTGCATGTGAGCCATAGAGATGGAAAAAATTAATCCACTAGAACATCCCACATCTTAAAGTAGAAACATTTATGTGTCTAGTGCATAGGGAGTTCTTCCAATTTTAGGAGTATCCAAGAAGACGTGGTAAAACCATTTCATCTGTATTTTGCCACATCAAAGTACAGCCTCTCTTTGATTTGTCACGATCCTGGGGATTCTGAACATCTTAAAGGGGCTTTAAAAGTATCCCCCCAGTGAGCCAACATTTGCACTAGAGGTGCTGAATGATATGTTCATTACATTGTTGAATTCCCTATTTAAACCTATTCTTAAAACCAGGACATAGCCTGTAAAGTAGCCTTGTTCGTTACTATTACTTTGGCCTGAGGGCTCCGCAAGAGGCAGGCGTGATGTTCTTGTGAGCCAAGCACTATCTTTAAACGAAATAAGGTGCTAAATTACATAATTCCTTATCAAGAGATTGTCTGTTCTCCATTAGCAGTAGAATATCTATACACACATTCGGTATCGCAGGAACTCCATTTATTATAAACATTTAGTCATTGAAAACATGCCTATAAGAGGTAACATTTTCTACTTATTGTCTTTTTTGGTTTTAAAAAGTAAATCCAGTTAACCAAATTGATATGCAATACACTTAGCTGAAAACACCACTGAATGGCCTCTTTTCAAAATGCCAAAATCAAGGGAACATGTAGCCTCTTATAAGCTAGGTACACGCTGCCAATTGGACACTGGCCCTTTAAGAAACTCCTAGGTGAGCCAGTCTTTCCGTCATGCAGTGCAGGGTCAGTGAGGCTTTATTTTTCTGACTTACCAGGGAAAGATTCCCGAACACTGTTATCTTTCGAATGCTATTCTTTTTTTTTTCCCCCGCTGAAAACATGTATTTTGTAAACGTTTTTGGGCTGTATTCGATGTTTTTCATCATCTTCTCTCCACTCCTGTAATTTAAAAAAAACTTTCACCAGTTTTTTCTTCTTCTTAGCCGTTTTCTTTCTCAACTTCTCCTCTTTGAGAGCTGTACCGGCTCTTTGTAACAGTTGCCCCTCAAAGGATGAACACTATGTCTGCCACATTGTGACTTCATCACAAGGTGTAAATTCTGTCTGGAGTTGCCTTACAAGCGCCTTTAGAGATTGAGTTTGCCTCAGAGCTAAGCAGGGTGGAGATGGCTTCTCTGCCTTGCTGTCCTCTGGCTCCATAGGGGCAAGAGAATGGTTTACCTCCTCTTCAGGCCCATGTGTGACCAGGCCTGATTTTTCCTTCGGACCATCAGGCTGCAACTCGATTTACTGGTGCTCCCAGTCAACATCGAGGATTTTAAGAGTTTCCCAGTCAGTTTCTGGTGGTTCCTCTTCAATGAGATCAGTCTCCATGTTGGGGCCACTAATGCAATGAAGGATTCTCCCATTATCCCTGTGCCACCGAGAGGCTAGATTCCAGAGTCCAGATCCTTGATACACATCATGGGTTTTCCATCATCTCAGGAGCTTCAGCTTTCTGTCGAAGAGCTTCCATCAGTGGAGCATGACTGAGTCACCCAGTGGTTGCATTTGTGTCCGCCGCACCATTTCACACAGGTAGCAGTCTTCTGATGCCTCCTCCTTCCGCAAAAGAAGAGACATGGCTACTGCAGAAAAAGAAGCATCTTCATTCTAGACGCTCTAGCAAAAGAAGCCCTGACAGGTCTCACAGATCCAGACCTCAATCCTCTGAGAAGGGTCTTGCCTCTTCAGTATCACACGACTGGGATCTCTATCAGGTCTTCAGACTTGCCACATCCTAGAGCATCTCTGGTAAATGATATGGTTTGAGCTCATGAAGTTATAAATATTGAAGCATTTGCTCCAGTTTGAGACATCAGACATTTTCGAGAAACTACTTTCAAAACCTCAGCAAGGTCTATGCTTGCTGTGGTTCTTAAAAATATATCTATCTATATATATCTATATATATATATATATATATCTCCAGAATTGGATCTTCTCATCTGAAGAGAAGCACCACCACATCAGTTATTGGTAGTGTCTCTTGCCAGAAAACTCTGAATAAGAAAATAAGAGTGGACTCAGTTAAAAAAAAAAAAAATTAACAGTTTTGACCACAGCTTTGAATGTTGCAAGTTCCACCGCATTACTGCGCTGATATAACAGGGAGCTGTGGAATTTTGCAGTCTGTTTTCTGGATCCTGTTTCTGAAGAGGATCAGGAGGATTTCAAAGGCATTCTACAAGAGGGATGATTACCTCAGACAAGATCATCAGTACAGCCAAGGATTCTATTGATTGGCAGCACGCAACCTCTGTCATGCCATCTGTTTGAGATGAGATTCCTGGCTAAGACTCGCATCTCCACAAGCGTAACAAAAAACATGGATATACCTTTTTTTGGATCTACTCTCTTTGGTTCTAGCAACAATGACAAACTCGATTCATGATAACAGAATTGGAATCCTTAAAATGTGTTGGTTTTGAAAAGAGAAAGGAGTTTTCAAAAGTTCAGTTCTAGGATTATTGAAAAGACGGATAACATACCCTTCTCTTCCAGGGGATACTCATCAATAGTCATAAGCACTGAATTATCTCCGCCCACGTGCGGGAACCCGGAGCATATACAAAAATACATATATATGTGTATGTAGTAGAAAAAGAGTACATATATACATGTATTACATAAAAAATATGCAGCCCCAAGCGTTTTTTCTAGCCACAAATTTCAGAAAAAACATTTGCTCCCAATAACGTCTGTCCGCTGTTGGGGTAAGGCCTCTCCAATGAAACAATGACTCTCTCGCTATTCCATCAGCACACAGGTTAGGGGGAACATTTCCAACCATTATCCTTTATGACCGAAGATAAAAAAAGGACAGTTGTATGCCAAATATTGTCAAATCTGGTTACAAAATCAAATTCCTTTCTATACCACCTTCCATTCCACTGAAGATAGCCAACCCTTAACACTTAAAGCAACATTCTCAAGAGATCAAGATTCTTCTTAGAAATTCTTTCTATACCTCTTCGCATAAGTTGTAGAAGAAATAGGAAGTTTACTGCTGGTTTCCTGGTTCAGAATTAAAGTCAGAATTTAGAATTTCTGCTTGCTGCAAAGCAGATTCTTCTGTTCTCAAGCGGAATGCGTCTAGTCCATATATTAGTAAAGTAACAAGTTGAGGTATTCTTTTGCTAAGCATTAGACGCATATTGTCATGTGTGTATCACTTGTATGAGAGCACCGAGCACATTTCTCACCACCCACCCACCGTGCGTCACATTGTTTTGAATGTTTTTTATATACAATTGAATACATCGATCATTTGATGTATTTCTACATTGATTGTGATATCTATAGTCTTGGGAACTCTGTTCTTTACGCATAATCTTACCCAAGGGCCCAGACAATACTCTGGTCCCCTTGTTACCTATAACCTATCCCAGTACCTGTCATGAAGTCAGAGCTATGCAGTAACGTTTAGTAAAATAATCAACTTGCTACCTTACTAATATCTGGACTAGACACATTCTGCATGATCAGAATGAGCTTTGGGCTTACTAGGAAGGGGTTTAGTCACCTTTTGGTAGTAAGACAATACTTATTGACTGCGGTTCTTGAAGATATTGCAGTACTCCTCTGGAAGCCCGTTTACATTCTAGAAGTGGCCCACTCTGTCCGTGCACAGTACCAGATCCCCTTGCACCCCATCTGAACTACACTGGCAATTTTTGACAACTTCAGAAGTCTGTACAATCCTCGCACAGGTGTAGCTTAATTGAGCCCATTGTTTGATTTGTGCCCATCCTCTATTTTTCTTGGGCTCATGTATTCTTAGAGTCCTGATGATGATCCTTCTATCTATTTAAATGATTGAAACAATGTCTACTAGTTCTACAAATCCAATTTGATTGTACATAAGAATGAAATGGACCGTGTTGTTCTTAAGTGATGCACACTCTTGATCATGTATTGTCATACGTATCACTTGTGAGAGAGCACCGAGCAGGTACTGTAGTAGGCCAGGCCTCATTGCATAATTTATTTCCTCAGTGATGTGCCCTCTTTGGCATAGTCATTGGAACCCACCTCCTGGGATTAGTGTGATTTTGCTTGATACTCTAGTTACTATTTATGGATGCCAGAGAAAATCCCATGACTGAGAAAGCAAAGTTACTTAACCTGTAATCCTAGTTCTGTAATAGGTATTCTTTCTGAATTCATAATAAACCGCCCACCTCCCTGTTTCAAAGGACATCGGCTAATAGGCTATAAAGGTGGCAGTCATACCCTTTAAGTCCTTCAAAATGAACTGCCTCTCTGCCACTGCATGATCGAAAAGCTGGCTGACTATGAAGTTTCTCAAAAGCGCAGTGTCTAATTGGCACAGCAGGTGCTCTGGCTTTTAGAGGCTTCATTATCCTTTTATTTTGGCATTTTAAAAATGAGGTAAGTCAGTGGTGTGTTCATCCAAATCTATACTAATTTAACTGACTGGATTTACTTTTCAAAGCCAAAAAAGAAAATAAGTAGACAATGTTGCCTGTTAGGTTTTCATTGTTAAGACCTCTTAAAAGCAGATTTTTTAGGGATTGTGCAACAGCAAGATATTGTACTTTTATTGATTGAGAACGACAGAGAAATTATATTACAGGTATATAGTACTTTTTCCTTCTTTTCTGAGCAAAATTTGTTTTTAGAATTCAGTGTAAATCAAACCATTTCCTTCTTCCCAAATCCATTTTTCCAAACAAAGAACTGTTCACACACTCAGTAGCGGCCCTTCCCCTGCCAAAGTGGTGAGGTGGGCCGGAGGTGGGGATGGGGATCAGGGGATAGGGATCCAGGGATAAAATAAAAAACTTACCTTAACGCCACCGCCTTCTCCCGCCGCATCACGCTCTTCCTGATTCTGGGCACAGGCTCCCAGAATGCACTGCGGCCAATCCTGACGCTGCATAAAAGCAGCGTTGGGATTGGCCTGAGCGCCGGCAACTTGTGCCTCCAGGCAGACAGGGAGCCTGTGCCTGCTTTCTCCAGCCCCAGCAACGCAGCTGGAGAGAGCTTCACTGCGCATGACTTATTAGGCCGACCTGAGATGGCCAGCCGAACACCTCATGCGCAGTGAAGGAAGTGCCCACCTCTCGTCCACCAGCAGTGTCATCCCCTGGACCCGCCACCAAGACTCGTCAGAGTCCTTGGGCTGGATCCAGGTGATTAAAATAAAACGATCATAAAACGGGTTTAAAACCTGTTTTATTTCCTGGTGGCGAGGGCGCTGCTCCGCTCTAATGGAGCGACCGCCACTGCACACACTTAATGTTAAGAGAACCTTTTGCGATGGTTTAGCTAGACACAAGGGTATTGGAAAATCAAAATAACTATTATTCTGTTATGGACTGATCCATACTGGCATGGCAATATATGAAGATCTATTTCCAGATTGATCATTTCATGCATTTATAACCAGTTACCAAAAGATTGAAAGCCCTTTTCATGAGTCCAGTTCTCGCTGCATGGGGAGAAGCGGAGTTACTACTGCCTTGCTGGTAAATGTTACAAAGCAGCTGCCTGAAGATCAGTCTGTTTGTTCAAAACATCTTCTGTCTGGACTGTTTCTAGCGTTGGTTTCCAGGTGTGTCTGGCCTATTTTTATATTCCATTTGATTATTTGTTCATTTTCCTCCTCTTAAGCTTTACCATACCATTGTTGGTTTCTCAACTTCTTACCTGGATGTCTAAGCATGGAATTTTCTTCAGTTTCACCAAACTCGTTTTGTCCAACATTGGGTAATCTACATGTTGACTGTTTAATTTTTGCTGTAGACTAATGTTCATCCGGTAAACTCACCATCAATACTAAAAAAAATCTAAAGTACTGTAATTTGGTAGTGGACAAAACAAATTTAGTTGGTGATAAATTAAAAACAATTTGGGAATTGATGACTAATAGCAGTACTTAGGCACAGCACTCTCCAAATCCTTGACTTGGGCACCGCATTGGAAATGGATGATATCCAAGGTACTGAGCTGATTGAATGGCTTACGGTAGTTAACCATCTTTATGGGGAATTTTCTTCCCAAACTCTCATTATGCGAATAAATGGGAAAATTGTTCTGCTGGTCAGATATGTGGCTGAACATTTAGCCCTTGAGGGTAAAACCATTTTTCTGCCCTAGAGGTTCTCATTATGAAAAAGGCTTTTGGGCTCCCGTAGCTTAAGTGATACAAGTCTATAGAATAGAAGTTGACTGATATATGCCTATGAACTTCAAGCTGCTTAGCGCCTGAAAATGTTTATTATTAAATAAATTGGATTAAAACAAATTATCATTTGCTTGCTTGAGCTCATTAAGTTCATCTTAAAAATATTTTTATAAGGCGCTAGCTTCTAATATCTCTGATTCGTTAAATGAGTAGTCTACTGAAAATGAAGTGGACAATTTAACCATAATATTTTATTAGGCAAGTTGCATTTAGCAGAGAGCATAGATGAGTTAGTTATTTGCATTCAAAAGAGTATGTAATTAGGAGTAAGCTCCTTAGGCTAGGCAGGGGTGGTATGACATCTTTACCTATTGATAAGACTAGTCCTTGTAAAATGGAGTGATTGTTCATCAAAGCTGACTAAATTTTGGTTTTATTATTACAGTCCAGCAAAAGGGAAGTATTTACACATGTTCCTTTAATGCTAAATTAATAGGATGCATATTTTAATTTTGTTGTATTTTATTTTGATCATCACGAAGAATATTTGAAACCATTGTTCGCTATGGTTTGGAGCTTTTATTCTGAATGCAATTTCAGTAATAGGGCATGTGGATTGTTTATAGGTAGCCCTTGTCCTGGGCAAATATACGACTAATACGAAGACCTATGTAACAGATTTTTATAGTTACGCATTTTTGAGCTTTTGCTTATGAACAAATCAATACATATTCAGTGTAACATGCACGTAATCCTATTTCTTCAGCAAGGGAATCTTCAATGAAGGTGTAGATTGTCATTCTCCACAGCTTCCTGGAGGACCATGACATGTTTAAACATGGGAGTCAAACAGTCCTGCTAAGCTGTCAGAATGAACTGGTCTCCAGTTACCATTGCTGTGGGTTGCTTATTTCTGTAGGGGATTTGTGTTTTTTTCAGATAAACAACTCCTGCTTATCTGCCCATTTTTTTTCTACCATTTATTTTCCTTTTCCTTGTTAAACATAATTAGAAACCCCTAGTTAAACAACATTGCTCAAAGTATTTTCATTTCTAATTCCAGTTGGCTTTCTTTTTAAATGAAAAAGGAATATATTCAGTAAATGTTTCCTACATACAGATAGAAGAGAAGGATATTCAAGTGCTTCTTGATTTCTACAGATGTGTGAGGATATTAAATGTTGAATTCAGTGAAGATTTCGATGATGGAGAACTTAGGAGAACTAAAATTTCAAGTAAATAACCTTTCCTACTTTAAGGAAACACTGTTTTTGCAGTGTGGGTATCTTTCTCATTAAATTGGCATTGCTTCAGGCTAAGGGATCTACTGGGATTGGCTCTCTATTCTCTGGAGAAAGCATTCATTTTTTTCTTGCATGCCACAGGGCATTCTGCTTGTTTTTTGTAGTTCTAAAGTGTTGTGAAAAGATGACGTGCATGCAGTCTTACAGATGGATTGACCTGTAATGTTTGTCTCTGAATATGCCACTGTCATGTTTGATGACTTGCAGTGATAGTTACTTAAGCATGTATAATTAAAAATAAGGTGTTTAAAAGTAAGCCTGTGGCAATATATATCTCACAAGATTTTCTTTTTTATGTATATGGAGCACAAATCTGATAATTAGCCTGAGCCAACAAACACACAATTTACAGGAAATGTTGGTAATCCATTAGTGGAGATTTTGCTTACAAAATAAAAATTTGCTTCACCCTTATTTAAAAGTTAAAATAATGTTCAGAAATCTTTGACTTTAAGAGAGGGATTCCAAACTTCAGACATATGTGGCAAATAATACTGGTCTCCCAATGGCAAGAAGCTGCAATAAAGGAAAATTACACAAATGCTTTGTCTTTTGGGTAAAAAAATGAATTTAAAAAAAAGGTTCTTACATTCTTTTGTATGTTCTTACTTCTAGATCCCAGGCTACCAGTATGTGTCACCAGAAAGCAGCAGTGAAAATATTCAGAACTCTTTTGCACTTATCCAGGTTAGATGCTCAGTGTTTAGCTTTTGATAAAATCAGTGTTATTTATGAACATAATTACTTTATATAAAAAACACACCACACATATTGCCATCAGCAGGCTAAATAGCAGCTGTCTTCTGGTATTTGGTGCAAGTGGTATTAATTATTCTTACAAACAAAAATGTCTAGTTGATTTTACTTTTTAAATGTGGGATTCATGCCTTAGCATCATTGCATTCACAAAATATTGTTTTCATTCACCAGTTTATTTGCTCTGGAAAACCTTCCAATAATACAATAATTTAATTGCAGGCAACATGTAATGCAATTTGTTGCCAGTTCATTTTAATAATAAACTGTTATATGTTCATCTGTGATGCTTATTATTATTGTAAATATTTCCTTATTTTTTGTACCACTGCTTATTCCTTTTTAGCTCTGAAACATTTCAGCGCAAACTGAAGTGAAGAATGTTGATGGCTTCTGTTGGCTACTTTTAACTGCAGGTTTCTCACCTTTAGAATATCCCCAGGTACCAGACTCTATCCAGAGAACTTCAACAGCAGCTCTTCCGTGTGACGGTGGTGGTGTGCAACTCTGTTTTGGCTCGGAGCTGCATATAAGCACCGTCACTTTGCACTGCCGTAATTTTCTTTCTTTCTGTGCCTTTCAGTGCTGATCCTGTGCTCAACTTGCATCTTTTATCAATCTATTGACAATTTCCAAAACTATTTTCTACAATGTGCTACGTAACTACATTACCTTAAAAAAAACACAGGCTTCAAACTGTGCTGTGATTGCAGGAAGCAGATTTTGGTTACAGACCAGCAAGGTGTGTGTTTGGTGCCTGGGCTCAGGTCACAACTCTTAAGTTGTGCATCATGTGTGCCCTCATGCACCTGAAAGCTATCCAAGACCAGAAGACGAAACTGTACATCACTGAATGCAAGAAGAGGTTGCAGTTGAAGCACTGGTCTCGCATTCTCTCCCGCTCCAAGTAGCAGTCCCAGTTTTTCTGTCCCAGTCATAAGGCTGTTCACTTGAGCGATTCACCACTTCCCGCTTGACGTCTGGAGCTAGGTCGAATGCATGCACAAATGTAAAAAGGATGAAGCAGAACTCTACCGCGTTCCACCACTCTGATTCGAAAGAGAAGGTATTTGGGAATCAAGATGGACATCTCACCCCTTCTAAGTCTCCGGTTTCAGAACTGATTCCTCAGTTTGTCCTGGGCCCAAGGAGCGCCCAAGGGCCACTTGTCAGATTACAACTGGTGGGTCCATCTCCGATGCAGTCTATCTCCTTAGGACCCATTCCTGGGGCCATACCCACTCTGGGACAGACTTTGGCGCCGGTGCATGTTGCAGCAGTGCAGAAACCACTCTCCAACAGGGCCTATAGAAAATTCAGTGCCAGTGGTCATGTTGGAGCCTGAACCAATGTTGTAAGAAAGTTCCTCAGTTGCAGCGGTGTCTGGAGGACAGTACAGGTGCTAGATCTGCAGCTTCTAGTATGTAATCTTTGCAGGCCTAGATACAACAAATCAGTGGCGGCTGGTGACATTTGAAAGTGGCAGGGCGTAAAATTTTGTAATGAGTGCTCTGTGGCGATCGAGCGTAGCGAGCGAGCTGGACTGCCATAAGGCGAGTCCGGGGGGTTCTCCCCCCGGGAAAATTTTGAAAAACAAGTGGGCAAATGGTGCATTTTCAAGCAAATTTGAGAAAGCAAGAAGGTTAATAAAGCAAGTGTAAACTGTCCTTGCAGAAAGGGGCCCAACAATGAGTGAGCCTGTGGTGTGTTCAGAACGTTCACCTGTCAAAGTCTACTCATGTTGCACCAAGGAAGATGGTGTTTATTGAGACATGATCTCTGTGGTCACCCTGGAACACAGTGGAGATCAGTGTTCACCAAGCCACTTATTTTAGTAAGCCTGTTCTGCGACTGCAAGAATTGCATGGTCCTCACTATCGCCCATTCTAAGAAGGCACCATGATATCACAAGGAGAGCAGTTTCTGAGCGGACACCAATAAGATGCTCCAGGTGGGGTTGACATCCCATTAGCCACCTTGGAACCCTCATGAAATAGTGTTCGTCAAGCCACTCATTCTGCAAGCACTTTCAGAGACTCCATAGAACACTGTGCCATCCCACCCTAGGGCACCACACAGCTAGGCACGCACTCAGGAACACTACTGACAGCCATTTCTACCATAACACCTACTTCAGGAGTCCCATCCCGTGGCACCATGGAGTAAAGGGTCCAACTTATGACAGTGCAATGACAACATTAGAAGACTGACCCTACGGTCCAACAGAGCATGGTGTTCATCCCAGAAACCAACCAAGCTCAGTATCTGTCCCAAAACCTGGCCTAAGAAGATGCCACAGAGTGCAACGTCACTCAAGAAACCTATTCTAGGAGGCCACCCTGGAGAACCATGGAGGGAGCAGTTCACACTGGAGCATCGCAAAATGAAGTGTACACCCTACAGAACCACCTATTCTAAAAGAGAAGGTAGAGACAGGATCAATCCTGCCACTTATTCTTAAAGAAAACTCTCAGATAAAATGAAAGGTAGTGTATAACCCAATAAATCTTCTAGTAGGTTCCATTAACAAGGTGTTCACCCGTCAAAACACCCGGCACCACAGATTGCCTCAACATCGATTCTAGGAGGGGGTTCAATTTTGGAAACCCAGGAGTGAAGGGATCACCTGGTGACTGAATAGAGCAAGTGTCTCCACCTTGGGCACCACAGACTGCAGACTGTTTCCAAGCAAGTTTTCTATGCGGACCAACCTGAGGCACCATGAGGTGGAGAAAACCAAGTGAGGAATTCTCCCCTGGAGGTCATGGGATAAGGGCACCTCACACTGACTCTGCATAGCATATTGTTACTAAAAATTAACTGCTGCAGTAGGCCATCCTGAGAGGTCACAGGATCTTCTATTTACTGGACACACATCCAGGTGGAGGCCGGTTTTTCAAATGCAATGTTATGGCGGTATCTCTTGGAGCCAAACAAGACCATTGGTTTTCACAAGCCAATACTGGAATGACTCACTGTCAGATCCAATCTTGGAGGTCAGCACGCCTGATTTGCAGATCTGACTCATTCTGAAAGAGTAGCAAGACTGTTCCTGCCATACAGGCCCTTAGTGTAATGGGACGGATTATTGCTAAGAGCGACAAACAGTGAACCCTTGTCTGGAGGATGATCCGGGAGGAAGAAGGAGACTAGAGCTGAGGAAAGCGTAAATGTTTAGAAGTTTCCTTTGAAATCCCCTTTTCACCTGTGCAAAATTAAAGGCTTTTTAAGTGACATTGAAAAGAAGATGCCCTTCACAAGCACTACACCAACAGGCCCACCTTACAATGATAACACAGAGTGAAAAAATAAGTAATATCATATTTACAATCCATACATTGTTCTTTGGTTATAAATATATAACCTAGAAAAATAAAGTAATGAGAACAAAAAGAACTGAGCAATGAGAGGCCATTGTGTAGGAATCGCTGCTTCTACAGACTTTCCTTCTCCTCAGAGTACATACAGCGATTTAAGAGAATGAATTTGGTGTAGGAGCAATGAAGGAAGAAACTGCTTCAAGAACATTTAAGAGGCAAAAACAAATTTAAAAAGATGTACTTTGTGCAGCAACAATTCTGCAGATCGCTTTAGATGCAACTTTGGAGTCTACAAAATCACACAGCTGTGGAGCTGGCTCAGCAGCTGTACAGGGGCATACACAGATCTTCTGTCCACCCAACTGAACTATTGATCCATTCCTTAAAATGGTTCCAATGTACAAAGGAATATGCAGCTTGAGCAGCGCACTTCTGAAAGAGAACAGTGGAAAAGGTCTCAAGGGACGGAGAAATGCGCCACAGCCTAGCAGTAGTCCTGCAAGTGCACAGAAGCACATGTATTGAAATAGCACCAAGGTACTATGGAGCACAACTCTGAAAATGGTTCCAAATTGTACAAATCTTAGAATGGCGAAGGTACACAGGAGTATGTAGGCCTGTCAGGAGCTCTAGGAGGCCCGGGGGGGGGGAAGGAGGGTTGGATGGATGCACTGCACAACTCCGGCAGCACCCCATGAGTGTGCGAAAGCCATCCAGAAGCACAGCTATGGAAACGACTGCAGGATACACGCAAGTACATAGCTCTAGAAGCGTGGTGCATGTGGAGTTATGGCCAATGCTCTGTTTCCACTGGAACAGACACCATAATTTGGCCAGATGTTGGATGCCAGATGTCAGGCTACTAACTACACAGAAAGAAAACTAAGTGTGTGCAATACATCTCTCTAAACATACTAGACCTTGTTTTGTCAGGTCAGCCACGTATCTACCTGGGTGCTAAATTTTCTGTAAGTATAGGCAATATTATTAGCCTAAATTTAAATTGAAATGTATCCCATTTTTTCAACGTTCAATTAGTAAATTATGACGCACTCCAGTGTGCCGTGACCCCACAGACATGTAAATGCTCGTAATGACAATAAGCACTCAGCTATCTGAAAATCAAGTCTGCAGACACTAAAATCTGCCTACATTGGCATCATACTAGTAGTCCATCATACAAGTAGTCCTAAAGTGTTTCAAATAATTTTAAGAGGTGCAGCAAGAATCTAATGTGTTATATTTTTCAGACTGGCCCTTCAAGTCTTTAATTTTGTACAGTGACTTGAAACAAGGTGCCCAGTACTACTTTTAAGCTCCCTGGTTTAGAAAATAAAGGGGGATCTAGCGTTCTGCCATCTGATTCAAACTATGGGCCCAGGTATAAAGTTAATGCGCTTGCTAATCACACCGCAGTGCACCAGAATTTTAGGTGGGGAAAAAAGAGAGGCAAAGCACCCACAATAGCCATAATCTGAGTCCCTATTACTTGCGTGGGCAGCAGTGAGAATGCACTAGCAAGTGCGCGCATACACAGTGCAAAATAATCAGAGGCAAAAAAAAAATATGCACACTTTTTCTTGCCTGCTTTTTGCCTCGCTGAACTGTCTTCCCTTACCTTGACTGTGCTGTCTCTTTCGGTCACTGTTCTCAATCGACTTCGTGATGATCAGTCCGATGAGGGTGGCTGTTAATGACCACAAGCTCCTGAGGGTGCCCACCACCTTCTCTGCTTCATCTTCAGCTGATGGCATCCAGACATGACACAGGCCTGCAAATAGCAGCACAGGAAGCACACCTCGTATCTGTGCAGTGAGTCTTCAAAAGTCCTGAAGACAAACTGCGCAGACTCAATTTTTCAGTTTCCAGCGCTGCCTGCAGCCTCTACCCCACCCTTTCCCAACTCGTCACAGGGATGGACCCACCCCCTGTGACGAGTTGGGAAAGGGTGGGATGACCATCCTCTCCACTCTCTGACTGACGTGAAGCCCTTGGTGCTGCAGGGCTTCAGCCTGAAGCGCCCGGGGCAAACTTTACTCTCACGTCATTAGGGGGTGGAGACTGGTCCTCGAGGCTAGGTCTTTCCCGAGCTGATGACCTCACAGGCCTCAGGGCAGTGAGCTCGTCAGCCCGGCAAATACTATTGGCTCAGGGCAAGTCCAGAGGGAATGCAATGCATCAGCGTGATGCTGAGGCATTACTGTGTGTCACGTGACTCATCACAGCACAAGCCCCGGCCCCAAGCAAGAGGTGAGAGTATTTTTTATTTTTTTTAACTAGACAACTACTTTGCCGACCCTGGGGACGGGGGTGTTAAAGTAATGGGGGCGGAGCCCCGACGCCCTCATTCAGAATCCGCCACTGCAACAAATAGAGTTTGCAGAGCTATTGGCACTATTATCATGGTTAGGAGGCATGCATGGATGAGGTCGTCCGGATTCTGTGGCGATTGCACCTGTCTTTAATAGAAATGCTCTTTATTGGTTCCAGACTGTTTGCGGATAATGTGCACTCTGTGCTAGAAAAATGTAAAGACAGCCAAGCTTCACTGCATGATCTTTGGGGTTCTGATGCACGCGAAGCAACTGTCCCATCAATTCAGAACAAAGTTAAGGCTATTCTAGGGGACTAGCCGATGAGCAATGTCAGCCATTCCAACCAGCGATACAGCAGACAGTCCAGTTCTTTCGGAGCCCTGGATGTGGCCCCAGCAGATACTGTACAGGGAAGAAGGAACAGTAGTCCTCTAATTCCTCCTCCCATGCTGCAGTGGTTACGAAGCCGCTTTAACTTCTCCCCAGCCATGCCAGGCCGGTGGCGAGCAGGATTTAACATTTTCTCCACGGCTAATGATTCATTACATCACACAAATCAGTCTTATAGATTTTTCAAACGAGCTACACCCAATTTTTCTTTTCCTACATGCTCCTTCTATCAGCCACACCAGAACATATTTCGGAGGAGCACTTGACAATCCTGATGCAGGAGGTACATTTTTTACTCTCCAAGGGTGCTATTGAACTGGTACAGGACTTTGAAAAGGTTGAGGGTTGCTATTCATGCTACTTCCGCATCCTGAAAAAAGACATAGGCTACTGGCATATCCTGGAATGTCTTTTTCCTGACGGACAAATTCGGAACGCTCACATTGGCTCTGATTCTTTCTGTTCTGGACCAAGGATACTGGATGGTGTCCTTGTAGGACATGTTTTTTCATATACCCATCCTGCCAAGTCACAGGCATTACCAGTGGTTCAAGGTGGAACAAAATAACTCTTTCAGTTTGCTGTGCTCCCTTTTAGCTTATCTCTGCCATTTGAATGTTCACAAAAGTGATGGCATTGGTTGTTGCCCATCTTAGGAGGTTGGGAGTACATGTATTCTTGTACCTCGACAATTGGCTGCTGAAGTCAGACTTGCTGAAGTCAGTTGATGACCACTTCCAGATGATTGCCAACCTGTTGACATCGTTGAGATTCTCTATCAATGAGCCAAAGTCACGCTTCAACCCCTTGCAGTCTATTTAATTTGTTAGATGGCAGTACCGTACATGGTGGCTTTCCTCTACTGAGCCTGGGATATCAAGGATATGTTCGCGATGTGTCGGAATCAGTCTGGTGTCAGGGAGAATGGCTCAAAGGAATCTTGGTTTCCTGGCCTCGTTAACCCTCCTTATCCTGTGTGCCCAATAGCAAATGAGGGCTCTGTAGTGGAACCTCACATCCCAGTGGGCTCAATATTAGGGCTGACTCCTACACCATACTGGTCTCGTAGGAGGCAGCTTATCTGCAGTGGTTTGACAGGTGCCCAACTGATCTGTAGCAGGCCAGTCTCTCCACCATTCAGAGTTCTCAGTGGTTACAGATGCTTCACTCCTGATTTGGGGGTAGGTTGGTACCTAGTATTGGTAGAGATCAGACACCTCTAGTCCCCATTGGAGAGCCGACTCCATATTAACCTGCTGTAGCTGGGGGCAATCTACTTGTCCTTAAATGCCTTCTTGCCATCTATTAAGGGGAGTCTGGTGCAGGTTCTTACAGACCACACTACTGCCATGTGGTTCTGCACAAGCAGAGTGAAGTGGAGTGGGTTCGTTGGGCCCTCTGTTAGGAGGCTCTGCCTCTGTAAGTGATTGGAGCAACAGAGCATCTTTCTGGCAGCCAACCACTTAGTCCGGTCCTTGAATGCCTGAATGGACAAACTGAGCAGACACAATCTGGCAGACTACAGTCCGAGCTTGTGCATGGCATTTTCAGTCAGTGGGGAGATACCTAGTTAGATCAGTTTGCAACGAGCGAGAATGTGCAGTGTCAGCAGTTTTGCTCACTGGAGTTTTCCTCCAATGCGCTCTCTAAGAGATGCCTTTTGACTGGAATGAAATGAAGGACTGCTGTACGCTTTCCCACTGTTACCTCTCTTGCCTTGGGTACTGAAGAAGATTGTCATAAATTATTTGTCTATGCTTAGTGTCTGAGAGTGTGGAAAGGGAAGAGACCAGAAACTGATGTCCGCGCCTAAGGGGTGGTGTCTATGTGTGGCTCTGCTGCTTCACTTACAAGGCGGTATGGAGTCACAGTACGCCACCTACTGGTATGCTGGAGCACTGCTGTTGTAGTTCTTCGTATCCAGTCTGGCACCTTTTGAAGGTGAGAACTCTGCAGTTGGAGCATCCACCAGAAAGACTGTTACTAGAGTTAAGTAGCTTGTTCTTTTTGTGTTGCAACAGATTGCTAACATGCATTGGAAATAGATTATAAACCATACTTGTCAATTTACTTTGAGATGAGGTGAGAAGGTTCCTGTTGTAGAGAGGGGCAGTTCCCTGCTACATGCATCATTCCAGCCCATACCTCACAACTCAAGGAAAACCCTTTCTAAATGCTGCAACACTTAAATCATGAGTGCTTAAAAACATGGATCTGAAAGAGACACGTTAGTGACAGATTCCTTACCTTAGAATATCCCCAGGCGTCAGGCTGGATCCGGAAAGTTTTTTGCGTAGCAGTACCCTTGCGCGTCGGTAGGCGGCGTCGTGCGGCTCCGCGTCCGTCGTCGGCGTCGTGATCGCCGGGATGACGTCGCGGGCAGTACTTAGGCGCCGCCCCTGCGCGCTGACGTCAGTTCTTCTTTTCCGCGCCAGTAAGCGCAGATCCGGGAAGAGCAGTGCCCTAGTCACTTTTTGACTATCTTTTTTGTGAAATTTTTCACTGTTCTCTTCAACGAGTCTTCACGACTCCTAAGGTGTCGTAGGGATGCCCGGCTTTAAGCCCTGCGAGGAATGTGGTCGTATGATGTCCATCACGGACCCCCACCTCGAGTGTCTCTTCTGTCTCGGCCGAGGCCACGACACGAAGTCGTGCCCTGACTGCCGGAAATTTCATCCGAAGGCTTTGCGAGAGCGGTCTCGAAAGCTCCTTGAAGTCCGGCAGTCGGCTCCGCGCCGCAGCAAGCCCCGGTCCCGGGAGAGGTCGAGGGGCCGGACGCGGAGTCCCCGCCGTTCGTCGGAATCCAAGTCTTCGCGCTCCTCCGGTAAGTCGAAGCACAAGAAGTCTAAGCGGCGTCATCGCTCTACGACTTCGCCTCGCCGGTCGCGCGACTCGGCTGAGGTCCCTGTCGGCACCGTCCCCGCGGCCCCGGACGTGCCTGTCGAGTTGCCCCCGCATTACCCGTCCTACCCGGGTTCGGGGGCGACTCCGGCCGAGGTACAGAAATTCCTGTCGGCCATGGCCCGCCTCTTCGGGCCTCAAGGTCCCTCCGTGCGCCTTCGGGCCCCGCGGGCCCTGATGGGGTTGCTCCGGCGTCGCCGCCGACTCCGGTCCCGGCGTCGCCTGTCCCACCAGCCTTCGTCCCGGCCTCGGCTCCGGCCCCGGCCTCGACCCCGGTTCCGGTGGTGCCGCAACCCCCATCGACGCCGGTTGACCTAACCACGCCTCCGCCGACGCCGATGTCCCCGGTGCCGTTTCCGACGCCGTCCGGGGCTCCGGGCGGCGTCGTTCCCCGGTTCTCCCCGGGTCCGGACATGGAGCCGGACCGGCGCCGCCCGACGCCGGTTCCGGCGCCGATGAGGCCTTGGGTCCCTTATGTCCCTCCTCCTCCATCTTTTCAACCTGAGGAGGACCAGGAGAGCTGGGAGGGGTCTGACGACCCTCTCACACAACAGTGCGAGTTTGACCCGGACTGGGTTGAGGAACTTGGGGATGCCAGTGGGCTGGATACCTCCCCGACTCTGGCATGCTGTCTCCTCCCGTGGCAACGGAGGAGGGGGCTAATTTTGCAACGGTGTTGCGTAGAGCTGCTGGAGCCTTAAATCTCCAGTTGCCTACAGTGGCCGTCAGGACTAACCTCCTGACTGAAGTGCTTCAGCCGGCGGCCTCCTCTTCGGAGCCTGTGCTGCCGTTCAACGATGCACTCACTGACGTTCTTTTGGGTGCCTGGTCCAAACCCACCACAGGGGCTCCTGTGGATAGGAACGTGGCCCGACGCCATCGCCCGGCTCCGGGCGACCCCCTGTTTCTCTCCCAACACCCCACCCCTGAGAGCTTGGTTGTCCAAGCCTCTGCCTCCCAAACAGCCTTCCCTACCGCCCCTCCGGATAGGGAATCCAAGCGCCTGGATCACTTTGGGAAGAAGGCTTTCTCTTCCTCCAGTGCTGGCTTGCGGTCTGTTAATACCGCTTGCCTCTTGGGCCGATACACCCACTCCCTGTGGGATTCGGTGGCTGATGTTTTGCCGCAGTGTTCTGAGGAGGTCCAGACACTGCTTACCCGCGCTATTGCGGAAGGGCGTGATGCGGCTAAATATACCATCCGCTGTGGCCTTGATACCGCCGACTCGCTGGGCAGATCGCTTTCAACGACGGTGGCGCTGCGTCGCCACGCCTGGCTGAGAACCACTGGTTTTTCAGGGGATGTCCAGAATACTCTCATGGACATGCCCTTTGATGGAGTCGGTCTTTTTGGTTCGAAGGCAGACCATGCGCTGGAGCGTTTCAAGGACTCACGGGCTACTGCTAAGTCCCTGGGCCTTGCTGTTGTGCGCCCTCCGCAAACGTCTGCTTTTCGCCCCTTTCGTGGCCACGGAAGGGCGCCCAGTCACGTCCACAGCCCGGCCAACGGCCCGCGCAGCAAGCGCCTTCGCGTGGCCGAGGACGTGGATACCGCCGTGGCGGTTCGGGCAACCAGCGTGCGGGTCAGGCCACCACCTCCAACCCGTCCGCGGCCTCCAAGCCCTCCTAGTCCCTCCTTTCAGGTGCACAGCACGCCAGTCGAGGGCAGGGTCCGCCATCACCTTCACCACTGGCGTCCCATCACCTCGGACAAGTGGGTCTTGGACATTGTCCGAAGGGGCTACTCCCTCCCCTTCGAGACCACCCCCCAGCCATGCCACCTCAATTCCACCGCATGTCAGGGGATCACTTGGTGCTTCTACAGAAGGAAGTCACGGCCCTCTTGGCCAAGAGGGCCATCGAGCATGTTCCGACCCCAGAAGTAGGGCGTGGTTGCTACTCCCACTACTTTCTGGTGCCCAAAAGGACAAGGAGGACATGCGTCCTATCTTGGACGTCCGGAACGTCAATCGCTTCCTCCGGAAGGAGAAGTTCAAGATGCTCACCCTAGCTCAGGTCTTGACTGCCCTCGACCCCGGAGACTGGTTGGTAGCGTTGGACTTGCAGGACGCCTATTTCCACATCCTCGTCCTGCCGGCCCACCGGCGTTACCTTCGGTTCACGGTAGGCCTCGAGCATTTTCAGTTCACCGTGCTCCCCTTTGGCCTTACCAGTGCCCCTCGGGTGTTCACGAAAGTGATGGCGGTGGTCGCAGCTCATCTGCGCCGGGCAGGGGTTTCAGTCTTCCCCTACCTCGACGACTGGCTGCTGAAGACGGGCTCGTCCCAGGCAGTTGTCTCCCACCTCCAGACTACGGCCGAACTCCTGCACTCGCTGGGGTTCTCCATCAATGTGCCAAAGTCGCATCTGATTCCTTCTCCACAGCTCCTTTTCATCGGAGCAGTTCTGGACACGACGCAGTTTCGGGCCTATCCTCCCGAACGGCGAGTCCGGGATATTCAGGCTATGATTCCGATCTTTCAGCCCTTATCCTGGGTTTCGGTACGGATGACCCTGAGGCTGCTGGGCCTCATGGCCTCCTGCATCCTGCTGGTCACTCATGCCAGATGGCATATGCGGGCTCTGCAGTGGGACCTGAAGTTCCAGAGGGCGCAGCACCAGGGCGACCTGTCCGATCACGTCCAGATCTCGGAGGGGACTGCAAAACAGTTGCAGTGGTGGCTCTCGAACCGGCAATGGGTCATGGGCAGATCCCTCTCCCTTCCCCAGCCAGAGCACACAGTTGTGACGGACGCGTCCCTTCTGGGATGGGGCGGTCACATGGGAGAGGCGGAGATCAGAGGCCTCTGGTCTCCGGCGGAGTCCCGGCTCCATATCAACCTTCTGGAGCTCCGGGCGATCCGACTTGCACTCAAGGCATTCCTTCCCTCTGTCAAAGGGAAGGTAGTGCAGGTGTTCACAGACAACACCACCGCCATGTGGTACTGCAACAAACAAGGCGGGGTGGGGTCGTGGACCCTTTGTCAGGAGGCTCTGCGCCTCTGGACATGGCTGGAACATCAGGGCATGTTCCTGGTGGTTCAACACCTGGCAGGTTCCCTGAACGCCAGGGCGGACGAACCCAGCCGCAGGTGCATGATGGATCACGAATGGCGTCTTCACTCGGAAGTGGCGCAAGGACTCTTTCTACAGTGGGGAGAGCCTTGGTTAGATCTATTCGCCACCGAAGAGAACGCGCAATGTCATCAGTTCTGCGCGTTGGAATTTCCAAGGCGGCACTCGCTCGGCGACGCTTTCGTCACGAGTGGAGTTGCGGTCTATTGTACGCCTTTCCGCCTATACCACTTCTACCCAGAGTGTTGAAGAAGATTCGGCACGACCGGGCCCAAGTCATTCTTGTGGCTCCGGACTGGGCTCGAAGAGTTTGGTATCCCGAGCTACTCAATATGAGCGTAGATCCCCCGATCCGTCTGCCTCTTCGGGAGGATCTTCTGTCGCAGCAGCAGGGGACGGTCCTCCACCCGAACCTGTCCAGTCTACACCTGCTTGCGTGGAGATTGAGCGGCGGCAGTTGATTCCTTTCGACTTGCCTCCCGAAGTTTGTGATGTGATTCTGGCAGCCAGGCGTCCCTCCACTAAGGTGGTATACGCCTGCAGGTGGAACAAATTTGTGGCATGGTGCACAGCAAAGGCTGTGAATCCCCTTTCTGCCCCTCTTTCTGAGGTCCTTCTGTTCCTTCTCTCTTTGGCCCAACAGGGTTCTGCCCTGGGTACCATCAAGGGTTATCTTTGTGCTATCTCGGCCTTCCTCAGGCTCCCTGATCAGCCCTCCCTTTTCAAGTCCCCTGTTGTTAACAGGTTCTTAAAAGGCATTACTCACCTCTTCCCTCCTGTTCCGTTTGTGATGCCTCAGTGGGACTTGAACTTGGTTCTTACCTTTTAATGTGCGCTCCCTTTGAGCCTCTACATAACTGTCCTCTTCGTCTTCTGACTCTGAAGACAGCCTTTCTGGTGGCCATCACCTCCGCTCGGCGGGTGAGTGAGCTCCAGGCTCTATCTTGCAAACCTCCCTTTCTGTCTGTTCATCCAGACAAGGTTGTTCTTCGGACGCGTCCGTCCTTCTTGCCAAAGGTGGTTACTGCTTTCCACATTGGGCAGACCATCACTTTGCCCACCTTCTTTCCGCCTCCGCATCCTTCCAGAGAGGAAGAGAGGCTCCACCGTCTGGACCCAAAACGTGCGCTCTCTTTCTATATTGACCGCACAAAACACTTCCGGGTGGTTGACCAGCTCTTTGTTGGCTACGTGGGCGCCAAAAAAGGTCGGGCGGTGCACAAGAGGACCATCTCCCGCTGGGTTACCTTGTGCATCAAGACCTGCTATTCTTTGGCTAAGAAGGAGCCTCCTGTTGGGCTGCGTGCCCATTCCACCAGGGCAACGGCTGCTACCACGGCCTTGGGCCGCGGTGTTCCGCTGCCGGTTATCTGTCAGGCAGCTACGTGGGCCTCGCTGCACACGTTTACAAAGCATTACTGCCTTGACAGTCAGGTCCGGAGGGACGGCTTCTTTGGCCGTTCTGTCCTCCAGGACTTCCTTGTCTGATCTTTGTTCGCAGACCCACCACCGGGGTTGGTATTGCTGGGGTATCTATTCTAAGGTAAGGAATCTGTCACTAACGTGTCTCTTTCAGATGCACAAGTTACTAACTTGTGTAACGATATATCTGTAAGAGACAGTAGTTAGTGACAGATTCCTTACCGCCCCACCCATCCTCCCTGTTCTGCGAACTGATTTCTAGGGTTAAGGACATCCCTTTCAGGGCCCTAGTATTTTTCAGACACCTATGTCAGCTTCTTGCATGGCTCTGCGTTCCTGGCGCGGAAAGTCGTGTACAGAACTGACGTCAGCGCGCAGGGGCGGCGCCTAAGTACTGCCCGCGACGTCATCCCGGCGATCACGACGCCGACGACGGACGCGGAGCCGCACGACGCCGCCTACCGACGCGCAAGGGTACTGCTACGCAAAAAACTTTCCGGATCCAGCCTGACGCCTGGGGATATTCTAAGGTAAGGAATCTGTCACTAACTACTGTCTCTTACAGATATATCGTTACACAAGTTAGTAACTTGTGCAATAGTGTACGAGTGTGGTATGTCCTGAGACATTGAGCAAGAGCATCCAGCCTCAAAGGCAGGGCGTTTCTCTTCCTGAAGCATTACCTTGGCAGGACACCACTTCGAGTGGAGTCAAGCAGGTAGACGAGGAGTCACACAAACATGTACAAAATCCTTTCTAAGTCCAGTGTTATTGAGAAGCCCGAGGAGGATGGTGACATGAGATTAAAAGTGTTGACCTAGACAGTCTGAATCACTGGAACATAGGAGAGTCGGCTGAACATTAAATATAAAGTACAAAACTGAGACGTTCTTGTCTAGGCTGTGGATCTGGTGCACTAACCCACTTGTTGATGCCTGACTTTAGGCCTTATTTGGAGTTTAGCGAATGGGGTATTAAAATGTGGTAGATATCCCGCTCGCCATATTACAAACAGTATAGGCTATAATGTACATGTAATATGTTGGTGGGACATCACCATGTTTGCGACATGGTAACCCACCCTCCAAACTCTAAATAAGGCCCTTAGTGACTTAATTGTCAGTCATTACCATATCACCCTCTGTTGAGCATGGCAGAAATATCCTGAACCACTTTCAATCCCCCATTCTAGAACAGAAAACCCTCTGCTGGTACGTATGGCCTTCCCCCCATTCTAGAACAGAAAACCCTCTGCTGGTACATATGGCCTTCAGTGGACCCTTATCTTGGAGTGCCTCTTTACCCTCACTCTCCTGTCCGCACCACCACAAACTTGTATATAGTGTTCCTTTTGAAAGCATTGTAGACAGGGCACAGTAGTAGGTGAAGCCTATACAATTACAATTCAGTGCCCTAAAGCACCCACATTAGCTGTAACTGTTTGTTGGAAATGACCATCTTTTGCGAGGTGTTCCCCAGTTATCCAGTATTGGATCCTTCATAGATTCACATGCTTGAATCATTCACCGTAGTCAAAATAGGAGTCCCACTGTACTATAATAAATCAGTAAGTATAACTAGCATAGGCTATAATGGCACTAGGCCATGAATTTAATAGCCTATCTAAGTCCTTTTTTTAAAAAGGGCCAAACTTTGAACTATGACCAATCGGGTCGGAACACCCTCTAGAACCTTCCCAAAAGAAGCAAAATTCCTCAGATTGTCACCGCACGTCGTGTGTGAAGGGAGTCTTCCTGAGCTCTGCTCAGTTTTCTCATCTGAAAAGCTGTTTTCAACTACTATTCTACTATGTCTGACAGAAAAGGCCTTTTACTCCAGTATTGGAACTTTCATAGATTCACATGCTTGAATCATTCCCCGTCGTCGAGATGGGAGTCCCCGGTATTATATAAATAATTGTCCTATTAGACATAGCACATAAGGCTCTAGGCCTTAAAATCTTTTATAACCTATCCCTGTCCTTTAGTAAAAAAGGACCAAACTTAAAACTTAACCAACCAGAAGAGACCACCCTGTAGAACCTTCCTGAGAGAAGCTCCAGTCCCTCAGATTTTCTACCGCACGTCGTGCTAAGGAAGTCTCTACTGAGCTCTGCTCAGTTTTCTTCTATTTTTCAAGACTGGGAGTGTTTTTTTACCCTTTCAACTTACTACCAACTCAGTGGATTTTTGAAGGTGATTCAAACTGACGTCCACCATGTCAGAGACACCGAAAAAAGGTCTATTCAGAGCCTGTGGAACTTGCAGGAAGAAATGGCTGCATATTGATGATAAGCACAAGGACTGCTTATACTGCTTGTACCCTGACCACAAACCAAAGGAGTGCAAGGTATGTCACACCTTTTCTCCAAAGACTCTTAAAGACCGAGAAGAAAGGCTTCTTGTGGCTTCAGAGGCTTAAAAACAGGTACACTGTGGTCTCTGATGAGGAGAGTGATACATCTTCTATATCTTCCTCAAGAATGCCTCAGAAATGACCTTTGGATGACCCTGCCGGCTCATCGTCACCGCCACCTAAAAAAGCGTCAAAAAAGTCTGTTGAGTCCACTCAGAAACAGACTGGATGTGCCAGCAAAGCTTCCCATGAAGAAAAGAAGGCTTTAAATATCAAAAAATCAACTTCAGAACCTCCAACACCACCTATGAAACTGAAGCATACCTTCAAAAAACCTACTTCAGCTCCGCCGTTGAGCAGCTCGTCGACGACACCACCGTCGACGAAAAACCTCTCCTGAGGTGATTCTAGTAACAACGACGGTGTCTTTAGTCAACACCGTGACTGTATCTGCGGCGTCGATGTCCTCGTCGACGACGATATCGTCGATGGGTAATGTACCTTTGTGGTCGAAGAAGCAAATCGTGTCTTTGAAGTCTTCATCGTCGTCGAGGGGTCAACTTCCGACGACGACCCACCCTTCGACAACACAGCTCACGTCGACGATCCCGTCATCGGACACCTAGTCGACGACTGCGTCTACGAGATAACCCGCGTCGACGGCGGAAGTGTCATCGGCGTTACCGTCCACGAAAATCCATGTCTCCGGCAGTGTGCCGTTGACGACGACAATTCCGTTGACGGAGCAAGAAAAGCAGCTTTCGTCAATGAAGGTGATTCCGGTGGTGATACAAACATCGACGAGCTCGTCGACGACGACGCCGTCGACGAGGAGGGAAAAACATAACATTTCAAAAATACAATTAACACCAGCTGTAACCTCACCTAGTCAGGTGCAGGCTCCTTTGCCATCTCAGTTCTTAGAAGAAGATGATGAGGACGAGGGGTCTGAGGATGACAGTCTCTTTGGGGCAGCCTTGAGCCCATCAGACCTTCACGTCAAATATCAGGAGGATTCAGATGATGATGATGGTTATGGACGTCAATATTACCATCCGCAACAGCAATATCACCAACAGGAGATGATGTACCTCCCTTCAAGTCTTATGAAAGACGTGCAGTTTATGCTGGCGGACTATAAGAGGAGATTTAGAGCAGAGCATCCAACAGGCTCCGCCTCCTCCCCCTTCTCCACCTGTTTGTCCACAAATACAGGTTCGCTCCCCTCTTCTGCAACAGTCTCCTAGGTTTCAGCCTCCTACTCAGGTTGCTCCTGTCCATCAGTTGACATCCTCTGATGAGGAAGTAGAGAGAGAAGAAGGAGAGATTCAACAAGATGAATGGTATTCCTACATCATTCCCACTCCGGCATCTCCATCTCCCCCACAAGTGGATTCACCTCCGGAAGATATTGGGGGATTCCACAGCCTTCTGGATAGAGCGGCTAAGCGCTTTGATTTACCGATACCTATGCGGTGGGCAGTCAAAATATCGAATTTTAAATATCGACCTACACTAATATCGAGTTTTTAATATCGTAGGGACAGAATATCGAAGTCAAGAATATCGTTGACCAAAATATCGACTTTAAGGTAAGTAATATCGATTTTTTTAATATCGAAGTAAGTAATATCGAAGTCATTAATATCATTAGCAAAAATATAGTTGTAAATATCGATGTTTTTTTTCTTCTGTTATGTATTTTATATGTATGTTTAAGATTTTTTAAAAAGTTTTTTTCATTATTTTTAAATATATGTATTAAATGTTTAGAAAATAGTAATTTTTTTTAAAGGAAATTTTGCGTTTTAGTATCAGAGCGGGTTGTGGGTTTATAGGGGAATAGGGTGGGAAGTAATTTAATTATAATTAATTAATGTTTTTATTTGTTATTCATTGTTAATTTATTGTTAATTAATTATTAATTGGTAATTTAATTTATATTTGGTTAATTTATAATTATATTAATTATAATTAATTTATTAATTTGTATTTATTGTTATTGTTAATTAATTAATTGGTAATTAATTTTAATTCATTCATTAATTGGTAATTAAATTAATTATGTTAATTTTTAATGTGTAGCGGGTTGTGGGTTTATAGGGGAATAGGGTGGGAAGTAATTTAATTATAATTAATTAATATGATTTTATTTATTGTTATTCATTGTTAATTTATTGTTAATTAATTATTAATTGGTAATTAATTTATATTAATTGGTTAATTTATAATTATATTAATTATAATTAATTTATTGTTGGTAAATAATTTATTAATTAATTATTAATTGGTAATTAATTTTTATTAATTGATCAATTAATTGTGTTATTTTTTTATGCGTAGCGCGTTGTGTGTTTATAGGGGAATAGGGTGGGAAGTAATTTAATGTTCTTTAAGTAAATATTAATTTAATAGGTATTTATTAATAATTATTTTGTTATAAGTATGTTAATTTAACCCCTACGCGATCCTACATTTTCCCTACTGTTGCACTCACTAGAGTGGGAATAGTAATTTTTACCCCTACGCTATCCAACACTTTCCATACTGTTGCACTCACTGGAGTGGGAATTGTAATTTTTACCCCCTACGCTATCCAACACTTTCCCTACTGTTGCACTCACTGGAGTGGAAATAGTAATTTTTACCCCTCCTCTATCCAACACTTTCCCTACTGTTGCACTCACTGGAGTGGGAATAATAATTTTTACCCCTGCGCTATCCAACACTTTCCCTACTGTTGCACTCACTGGAGTGGGAATAGTAATTTTTACCCCTACGCTATCCAACACTTTCCCTACTGTTGCACTCACTGGAGTGGGAATAGTAATTTTTACCCCTACGCTATCCAACACTTTCCCTACTGTTGCACTCACTGGAGTGGGAATAGTAATTTTATTTTCTCCCCTATCTAATATTTTGTATTTTTTTAGCTAATGTACTGTATAATTATTTTTTTAAAGATTTAAAATAATTTTACTTTTTTTAAATTTGTTACATATATTTATTTAATTTTTATTTATATTATTGTTTTATTTAAACAATTTATAAGTTATTAAAATAAATATTAAAACATATTAATAAGTATATATATATTATATGTATATGTTTAACGTATTTTCAAATTATATCTATTACTTATAATTTTTAAGCATTTTAAAATATTTTAACTGTTTCTTTTAATTATATGTATTATTTACTTTATTTAACAATATTTTTTTAACTTAAATTAAAAACGATATTTTTAACAACGATATTTTTGACATCGATATTTTTTTCTCAATATTTTTGTACTTACCTTAATGTAGATAGGATGTCGATATTCTTGTCTTCGATATTTTTGCTGCGATATTTTTGTAGGTCGATATTGAGACCTTCGATATTTAGTCAGTGATTCACCTATGCATCAGCAGGACTGTTTTCTGTATGACTTTAAAGAGCCTTACAAGAAATCAGTGAGATCTATACCCATCATTGATTACATATGGAAGATGGGGCTGAGAATAATGCAGAATCCGGCAACTGTTCCACCCGTGTTGCTGAAACTGGACAAAAAATATAAGGCTCCGGATGATGCTTCAGCTTGCTTAATAGGTCATCCAAAAGCAGATTCTGTGATCTCGCAAGCAGCGCAGCGACGCTCAAAGAATCCTTCAGTTCCCCTGACTGCCTCTCCTGATAAAGAAGGAAGAAAGCTTGACAACATCGGGAAGCGTTTTTCAACAATGTCAGCTCTGACAGTACGAGCGGCGAATTCTCTGGCTCTACTGGGCCGTTATAATAGGCAGATGTGGTCGGACTTGACACCATTCTTGAACAAACTTCCACCAGATGACAAGGAGGAAGCTAAGAGAATTCTTCTTGAGAGCAAACGGACTGCCTCTGAAGTGATTGACTGCTCTATGGATGTAGCGTCCACTGGTTTCAGGCAACTAGCGGGAGCGGCTGTCTTGAGGCGTCAAGGCTGGCTCAAAGCCACTACATTCAGGCCTGAGGTACAGACAAAGATTCTTGACCTTCCTTACAATGGTGAAGAATTATTTGGCAGCCATGTTGACGAAGCCTTACAAGCTATCAAAAAAGACACAGATACGGCTAAGTCTTTGGGGACTTTACAATACAAAAAGACTTCTTTTCGTGGCTCACGAGGAAGAGGTTACCAATCTTACAGATCAGGATACCAACAATCTCGCTTTTCAGCATATCCTGCTCCCGCTCAACAATACAGACCCCAGTATACTAGCCTCCAGCCACCTGCGGCAGCCTGCAACAAGGCTTCTTTTAGGGTAAAATCTGGACGCCAGGGTAAGGAGACCGGTCGACGCCAATGACCTCTCCCAGCTGTCGGCCTCTATCCCACCAATTCCATCCCCGGTGGGCGGCAAAATATCCTGTTATTTACAACAGTGGCGGGTATAACTTCGGACCAATGGGTCCTAAACATAATCCAATTCGGCCATTCCTTGGTATTTATAGAGATCCTTCCAACAACTCCTCTGCCTCACTTCCAAAAACACCTGCATCTCTTAAAGATGGAAGTTACCAACATGTTGCAGAAAGGAGCAATAGAACGAGTTCCCCTCAATCAGAGAGGGAAGGGTTTCTACTCCCGGTTCTTCTTAATACGAAAGAAGCTAAAAAACTGGAGACCGATCTTAGATTTGCGGAACTTAAACAAATTCCTCAATAAACAATCGTTCCGTATGATCTCTATTCAGGATGTGCTTCACCTCCTCAACAGAAACGATTACATGGCGTCGCTGGATCTCCAGGACGCAAATTTTCATATACCCATACGCCAAAAGCACAAGAAGTTTCTAAGATTCACGGTGGCCGACAGTCACTTCCAATTCCGTGTCTTACCTTTCGGACTAAAATCCGCTCCCCGCATTTTCACGAAATGTTTAGCACCAGTCGCAGCATTTCTAAGACAACATCATCAGATTTTCCCATACCTGGACAACTGGCTTCTCAAAGCCCCCATGTACGAAGCAGCGAAAGCATCCACCAAGGCATGCCTCCAACTCTTCAAGAATTTGGGCCTCACTTTAAATGCAGATAAATCGACTCTGCAACCGTCACGTCGACTGGTGTTTCTAGGAGCTATCCTGGACACCATAGAAAACAAGGCTTATCCTACTCTGGAGAGACAACAAAGGTTAATGTCCTTGGCAAAGAGGGTCCAAAAAAGAAAGTCCATTTCTGTACGCCTTTCCAAATCTCTCCTAGGAATGATGTCTTCTTGTATCCCCCTCATACCTCATTGTCTCCAAATGCGTCCTCTTCAGGAAGCTTTAAACGAACAATGGTTGCAGATAGAAGGCTCATTTGACGACCTGATCCGGATCACTCCTCCCATGATAGCGGCCTTGGACTGGTGACGCAACCTCACCAATTATTGCAGGGTCTGCTGTTCCTATCGCAGGCTGTTCCTCTCGTGATTACAACGGATGCATCTCTAGAGGGCTGGGGAGCTTTCCTGCAAGACTTGCAGGTCAGCGGAAGATGGCCGCCTTCCCACAGGGATCTTCATATCAGTCTTCTCGCGCTAAGAGCAGTTTACCTAGCGCTCCAAGCATTTCTGCCAAAAATACAAAACGCATTGGTACTTGTCAGGACAGACAACACCACGACAATGCACTACCTCAACAAACTCGGAGGAACAAGATCTCTCCTGCTCTCTCAGGAAGCCCAACTCATATGGCGCTGGGCGATTCATCACAAAGTGCATGTATCAGCGGAGTATGTCCCAGGAAAACAAAATGTCATAGCGGACACGTTGAGCAGACTAAAGACTACTTGCCACGAGTGGGAACTGGACCAGCACACTTTAGACAACATTTTCTCCCAATAGGGCAAGCCAAACATAGATCTGTTCGCATCTCCAGAGAACGCGAAATGCCGGTACTTCGCAAGTTGGCGTCACCATCAGGGTTCATGGGGGAATTCCTTTTCAATAGCTTGGTCCGGCATATTTGCTTACGCCTTTCCCCCCATTCCTCTCCTTCCGCGAGTGTTAAAAAAGATAAAGACAGAACCCTGCAAAATCATTCTGATAGCTCCAGCCTGGCCTCGCCAGCACTGGTACACAGAACTTCACCTACTCTCAGTCAAGTCTCCGATCCTCTTCAGACCATTTCCATCTCTCTTGACAATGAACCAGGGACAAGTATGCCATCCGAACCCCAGTTCTCTGAAATTGTCAGCCTGGCTCCTGAGTTCTGAGAATTTCAACACCTAAAGATCCCACAGGAGTGCAGACAGGTGCTGGCTAAAGCAAGAGCAGACAGCACTAACAGGACTTACTCGCTTAAATGGAAGAGATTTTGCACGTGGTGTACGTCGTTTAAAGTCAATCCTCTCCATTCACCTCCTGAGGACGTTTTACCCTATCTACTTCTCTTGGCTCGCTCAGGTTTGGCCCACGCGTCAATTAAAGTTCATTTAGCTGCCATTTCCAGTTTCCGCAGATCAGCTAACGCTCCATCTCTATGGTCCTGCAGGCTAGTAAAACAGTTTCTCAAGGGGCTGTTTAGAATGTTCCCTCCAGTAAGGGCACCTCCTCCTGAATGGCAACTAAATACGGTGCTCAGTCAACTAATGAAACATCCGTTTGAACCTATTCACAAGACGGACATGAAGTTCCTATCCTGGAAAGTAGCTCTCCTCCTAGCTCTCACATCAGCGAGAAGGGTTGGACAACTTAAGGCTTTTACTACTCAAGAACCTTTCTTACAGTTTAAACAAGACAGTTATTCTACGAACGAACCCTAAATTCATTCCTAAGGTTCCTTCGGATTTCCACCTTAACGAACCAATTATTCTGAAATCATTCTTCCCAAATCCGCAGACTGCAGCGGAGCGTGCTCTGCACTCTTTAGATGTTAAAAGGTGCCTTAAATTTTACTTGAACAGGACAAAGTCATTTCGCAAGTCAAATCAACTCCTTATTGCGTACAGTGCACCTAGAAAAAGTTTCCCTATCACTAAACAGAGCATTTCCAGATGGATTTCAAGTGCAATCGCATTCTGTCATCAACAAGCAGGCCATCCTCTGGCGTCAAGAGTTCGTGCCCACTCTACAAGAGCGATATCCACATCTACAGCACTGTTTGCAGGTGTATCCCTGCCTGACATTTGTAGAGCAGCAACTTGGAGGACGCCGCACACATTCACCAGGCACTACTGCTTGGATGCTGGGAATAAGCGAGATGTGGAAGTAGGACAAGCGGTTCTCAGAGAGCTCTTTCAATAAGGTGAGCCTTTCTTCTTTCGTTCCTTCCCACCATCCTGTACTGTCTCACATTTTCAATGGGTTTATGGCAAAAAGGTATACTTTGGATAGTTTTGCTTATGCATTTATGTGAGTATATTAATGTATACGGATAATGCTTTCAGGCATGCCTTTCCTTTAGTGGTTATATGGCATGAATATGTGTTCCTCACTGCTAGCTATTCTGATTCAAGCATGTAAATCTATGAAAGTTCCAATACTGGAGTAAGAAAGTGGTATCTGAAAGAGACACGTTAGTGACAGATTCCTTACCTTAGAATATCCCCAGGCGTCAGGCTGGATCCGGAAAGTTTATGCTTAGCAGTACCCTTGCGCGTCGGTAGGCGACGTCGTGCGGCTCCGCGTCCGTCGTCGGCGTCGGGACCGCCGGGATGACGTCGCGGGCAGTACTTAGACGCCGCCCCTGCGCGCTGACGTCAGTTCTTCTTTTTCCGCGCCAGTAGGCGCAGATCCGGGATGAGCAAGGCCCTAGTCATCTTTTTTGACTAACTTTTTGGTGATTTTTCACTGTTTTTCAACACGAGTCTCTCGACTCCGAAGGTGTCGGTAGGGATGCCCGGCTTCAAGCCCTGCAACGTCTGTGGTCGCATGATGTCGATCACAGACCCGCACTTAGAGTGTCTCTACTGCCTCAGCCGCGACCACGACACGAAGTCGTGCCCCGACTGCCGGGCCTTGCACCCGAAGGCTTTGCGAGATCGGTCTCGAAAGCTCCTCGAGGTCCGGCAGTCTGCTCCGCGCCACACCAAGCCCCGGTCACGTGAGAGGTCGAGGGGCCGGTCGCGGAGTCCTCATCGGTCGTCGGGGTCCAAGTCTTCGCACTCCTCCGGTAAGTCGAAGCATAAAAAGTCTAAGAAGCGTCATCGCTCGACGGCTTCGCCTCGCCGGTCTCGCGACTCGGCTGAGGCTCCTATCGGCACCGTCCCCGCGGCTCCGGGAGTGCCTGTGGAGCCGCCCCCACATTACCCGTCCTTCCCGGGTTCGGGGGCGACTCCGGCCGAGATACAGGAATTCCTGTCGGCCATGGCCCGCCTCTTCGGGCCTCAAGGTCCCCCCCGGTGCGCCTTCGGGCCCCGCGGGCCCTGATGGGGTTTCCCTGGCGCCGCCGGCGACTCCGGTCCCGGCGCCGCCTGTAACACCAGCCTCGGTCCCGGCTTCGGCCCCGGCCTCGATCCCGGCTCCGGTGCTGCCGCAACCCCCATCGACGCCGGTTGACCTAACTACACCTCCGCCGGCGCCGATGTCTCCGGTGCCGCTCCGAGGCCGCCCGGGGCTCCGGGCGGCGTCGTTCCCCGGTTCTCTCCGGATCCGGACATGGCGCCGGACCGGCGTCGCACGACGCCGGCTCCGACGCCGCTGGGACTTTGGGTACCACATGTCCCTCCTCCTCCTTATTTTGAACCTGAATTGGAGGACGGAGATGACTGGGAGGGGTCTGATGACCCTCTCACACAACAGTGTGAGTTTGATCAGGACTGGACTGAGGAACTTGGGGATGCCAGTGGGCTGGACACCTCCCCTGACTCTGGCATGCTGTTCTCCATCCGTGGCAACGGAGGAGGGAGCAAACTTTGCAACGGTGTTGCGTAAAGCAGCTGGGGCCTTAAACCTCCAGTTGCCTACAGTGGCTGTCAGGACTAACATCCTGACGGAAGTGCTTCAGCTGGCGGCTACCTCCTCGGAGCCACTGCTGCCGTTCAACGAGGCGCTTTCAGACGTTCTTTTGGGCACGTGGTGCTTCGAAACGATACTCTCGTTCCTACCGAAAGTTGTCACTCCTTTTCACATCGTACAGACTATCACTCTGCCCGCCTTTTTCCCTCCTCCGCACCCTTCCAAGGAGGAGGAGAGACTCCACCGTCTGGACCCGAAGCGTGCGCTGTCTTTCTACCTTGACCGCACAAAGGATTTCCGGGTGGACGATCAACACTTTGTTGGGTATGTGGGTGACAAGAAAGGTCGAGCTGTGCAAAAGTGTACCATCTCTCGATGGGTTGTCCTTTGTATAAAGATTTGTTACGCTTTAGCTAAAAAGGAACCTCCAGTGGGGCTGCAAGCTCATTCCACTAGAGCAACGGCAGCAACTACTGCTTTGTCACGTGGAGTTCCACTCATTGACATCTGCCAGACGGCCACGTGGGCTTCTATGCACACGTTCACCAGACATTACTGCCTGGATAGTCCAGTCCGGAGGGATGGTTACTTTGCCCGTTCTGTCCTCCAGGACTTTCTGGTGTAAACTTGGTTCGCAGTCCCTCCTCTGGGGTTGGTATTGCTGGGGTATCTATTCTAAGGTAAGGAATCTATAACTAGTAGTCTCTTTTTGATAAACAAGTTACTTACCTTCGGTAATGATGTATCTGTAAGAGACATATATTAGTTATAGATTCCTTACTGCCCCACCCATCCTCCCTGCTCTGCGAACTGACTTCTTGGGATAGGGACTCCCTTGCAGGGCCCTAGTGTGGCGCACCAGTGGTCAGTGTCTTGCATGGCTCTGCGCTTTTGACGTGGAAAGTCGTGCCAGAATTGACGTCTGCGCGCAGGTGTGGTGTCTAACTAGGCCCCGAAATGTCATCCCAGTGACCACGATGCTGACGACAGACGCGGAGTCAACCAACGCCACCTACCGACGCGACTGGGTACTGCTGAAGAAAAAATTCTCCAATCCAGTCTTGACACCTGGGGGTAATTCTAAGGTAAGGAATCTATAACTAATATATGTCTCTTACAGATACATCGTTACCGAAGGTAAGTAACTGGTCACCTATAACTGCAGCTATCCAGTATTGATTTCTTTCATAGATTCACATGCGACTCACCCTACTCCCCTGAGAGGCTCATCTTCTCACTAGGGATATTATTCCCACATGCGCTTGAAATTCTGAGGAAGTCATCCTCTCTTGGTAAGTTCTATTTAAAAAGGACATAGGTAGGCTATTAAATTCATGGCCTAGTGCCATTGTAGCCTATGTTAGTTATACTTACTGCTTTATTATAGTACCTTGGGACTCCAACTTCGACAGGAATAATTCAAGCATGTGAATCTATGCAAGATACTAATACTGGATAACTACAGCTAAGTAACTTATTTTCATTTTTGGCCTTCTGTAGCTGAACGTGTTTTATTGGCCGTGGGACTCTGAGCAACGTACCCTGCTAACCAGTGGTAAAGTGCTTGTACTCTCCCTTTTATATATGATAAAATTGACATATACCTAATTGACACATTTAATTTACTTGTAGTTCTCTAGCATATGGTACAACATGTACCCAGGACCTAGTCATTAAATGCTACCAGTAGATTGCAGCACTTCTTGTGCCACCTATTAAAGTAGTACTGTAAAACATGTATACAGGTCTGCCATTGCTGCTTGGGCAGGCAGTTTTAAACTACCGTCTTGACCTGGTAAAATAAACCTTTTGCCAGGACTATAACTTCCTTTTTAATACACTTAGAGTAGGCCCTACATGCCCATAGGGCAGGGTGCATGGTATTTAAAAGCTGAACATGTATATTTAAAGTTTTACATGCCCTGGCAGTGAAAAACCTCCAAAGTCATTTTTCATTGTAGCTAGGCTGGCTCTTCCTTATTTAAAAACACTGGTTAACATTATACTAACTTATGATGCTTTATTGCGGGTTGGGTGCAAAAGAAACAATTGCACACCACACCACCCCAGTTTGGACCCAGCCATATTCAAATCAGTCTTGACCCTGTTCCTTGTGGGAACAGTCCAGCCCGAACTGCCAAGCCAGGTCCTCCCTCGACCGGAAACAAGCATCCTGGGACCGGTTTCAGTGCATGACCCTTCATCAGCCAGGCTAGCTTGAATCCAGTGGTGTAGTGAGCATGGGACCCACGTCTGGGCATACCCTTCCCACTTAGGGCAACATATGCAAAAGAAACAATTGATGGACGGAATGCTGGATAATGCAAATATTCACACCCAGTCACAGGGATCTGGGTTAAATCCATCATTCTTTTGCTCACCACACCACCCCAGTTTGGACCAAGCCATATTCAAATCAGTCTTGACCCTGTTCCTTGTGGGAACAGTCCAGCCCGAGCTGCCAAGCCAGGTCCTCCCTGGACCGGAAACAAGCATCCTGGGACTGGTTTCAGGGCATCACCCTTCATCAGCCAGGCTAGCTTGAAACTAGTGGTGCAGTGAGCACGGGACCCACGTCTGGGCATACCCTTCCCACTTAGGGCAACATATGCAAAAGAAACAATTGATAGACGGAATGCTGGATAATGCAAATATTCACACCCAGTCACAGGGATCTGGGTTAAATCCATCATTTTTTTGCTCACCACACCACCCCAGTTTGGACCAAGCCATATTCAAATCAGTCTTGACCCTGTTCCTTGTGGGAACAGTCCAGCCCGAGCTGCCAAGCCAGGTCCTCCCTGGACCGGAAACAAGCATCCTGGGACTGGTTTCAGGGCATCACCCTTCATCAGCCAGGCTAGCTTGAAACTAGTGGTGTAGTGAGCACAGGACCCACGTCTGGGCATACCCTTCCCACTTAGGGCGACATATGCAAAAGAAACAATTGATGGACGCATATTGCGGTTTGGGAGCAGCTAGAAAAATGATTGAAGGACTTATTTTAACAGTAATTTAAAATCCGTCTTAGTGGTGAAGTCGGATTTTATATTACTATTTCGAAAATTACACTTTTGGTAAGTTGTAATTTTCCTGCCTAAGCTAAATTTGCTTTTCTGCCTGTGTCACCTGACTGGTGAATGGCTGCCCTGTGGTGAGATGTGTATTCCTCCCAGACAGTGGACAAAGGCTTGGGTGTGGAGATTTGTTTTTCCTCCTTGAGCAGGATGGCCTTGGGGCCTGGGCTCAGCCTCTTCCGGCGCTTCAAATGATGCCTTCCCTGTCACTGGGAGATGTGGCTCACAACTGGCCTGCCTCCGTATTGCTTCCTACTCAGCTTGGTTCCAAACCCAGTGAGAGGAGTGAGCTGCCCCAGAACTGGTTTAGAGTGATCACAAGGTAGGATTTGCCTGTGATCATGGCCACACCTCTGGGTGGGCACGGGGAGCTCTGGCAGGGGGGAGAAGAGTTCTGCCATTTTGGATTTAGGTGGAGGAGGGCACTGTCGGATAGTGTACATTAAAACACATGCAGTGCTGCAAAAGTGGGTTGCATCGCCCCTGGGAGGTGTTACCCCATTGGTTAGGGAGTGGCCAAGAGTTTGAGGCTCCACAGGCTGGCACAAGGCATACAAGTGGTTCCCCAGTACCCTTCTCGGAAGACTCCTTGACCTGTGAAGATCAGAAGAATGACTGCCGTGCTGTCTGAATCCTGAAAGAAAGACTGGACCCGCTTGCCTTGAACCTAGGACCCAGAAGTGACTCCAAGGATGAGTTGGCTGACCTCCTGTTTGAGCTACAGGGAACAAGCTCCCAGAGGACGTTTCGTGCACCTGCCTAGCTGACCACTTCCAACTGGACCTACCCTGGACCCTGATGCTGGCCTCTGTTGGAGTGAGTCCTAAACCCCAAGTGGTGCCTCCCAGGTCCTGGACCCTTGGCTGGTGTTGGAGTATACCCCACCTGTCTATACTTCAAATGCTATGACTTAGAAACTTTTTGCGAACTTTCCGTCAAAGAACCGGAGGGAGACCGGGACCATTGTTAAGACATCAAATCAAAAGTCTAATTCAACTTGCTGGTTTGCCCTGCTGAATGAGATCTGACTTCTAGAAAAGTTTCTAAGTCTGAACCTAAGGGGCTACTGCAGGACCAATGTTGAGGCCTTCCAGTGTACAGACTTCAGATTTGACCCACTGCTTTGTTGATGACAGTGTTAAGACCCTGCTCTTTAGCAACCTGCCGTTATTGAGCCCTTCATCAGATCCAGTTTGCAGCTTACCCTGCCGACAACCACATTTCTCCCAAAAACTTTCTAAGCCCGAAGGCAATCTTTCCACCGGGATGAACCTGATCCCTGATGCTTTTTGGCGCAATTTTAAACTTTAACAATTCATATCTCTGGTTCTAAGGATTGGATTATTGTCATTTTAGTGTCATGTTATTTAGTAAAATGTCATCTATTTGTTCTAAATTGGTTTGGGTTTTTTCTTGTGTTGGGATTTCACTTTATTACTGTTAGAGTGCTGCATAAATACTTTGTACATTGCCTCTAAGTTAAGCCTGACTGCTTTTGTGCCAAGCTACTAGAGGGCTAAACACAGGTTTATTTAATTACTTTTGTGGTTCACTCTGACAAGGATTGTGATTGTTATTTGAATTGGGTTCTCACCTCCCTCAAATAATACTCCACTTCCGTACACTGTCCTTACACCAAAACTTAAATGACATGCTGTATCAACATTTTTCATTCAGAATACATTAGTTATGTATATTAAAGAGTAAAAGGCATCACTGGGTTTGGGTACTTTAAACAAAATGTAAAGCACCTCACATCTACACTCATGGGATTGGAGGAACTTATTCTCCACTAGGTTCAGAATCCCTTTTACACTACACAATAGTAGTAGTGGAACTTTATTTGTTTTCCATGAACAATCAAAGTATATATGCACAATACAATAACATATGTATGAAATATACAAATATAATGCAGCACATGTCCATATAATAATTTTAAAACGCTCAGTTTACCATAGAAGTCTTAATAGATGCAGATTCCATCCCTGTAAACAATCAGTGCAAGAACAGCACTGAGCTGAGTACAAAAGAGCAGAAAGATCAGCAGTTTTTAAAATCTCATAAAAATCTACAAAGATAAAATGGTATACTGATATATAATCAGGGACTATTCAAAACATAAGCATAAATCACTAGACTACAACTGTTATAATCTTGCTTCGTTTATACCAAACGGCCTTTAAAAATTTACTAACAGTAAAGACAATTACAGGAGAAGTATCACTTTTTTAAATTCTCTGGGCTGCAAGATATCTAGTCAATCCCAAGTTTCGACATATTGGGCGGATCCATTTGCGGCAAGACCTAAGTTACTCTGGACAGAAAAATATTATGTGTGTCTCAGTCTCACAGTCCAAACCACAGGCTTCGCAAATGCTAGAAACTGAATCCATGTCCCATTAATGGTAAATGCTCTTAGTGGAAGGGTACCTAGTCGAAATTGAACATACAGACATTTGGCTAGGGACAGAGAAACTGAATCTAGAAATGGCTCAAAACATGGAAAAAGCTTAAAATCCAAGAACATGTTGGTCAAGGATCCATTTGACCTGTTGTTTATGCAACCTTCATGATTTTATGCCCAATAACATGTTTTCAGGCAATTGAGATCAGCTTTACAAAAAGTATTCGGCACATCCCATAATCTTTGTAGACCCAGCCTTTTAAACCAATCAAAAACGAATTTCACCCACGGTCTTTATGCCTGCAGCATTTATCTGAAAGAGACACGTTAGTGACAGATTCCTTACCTTAGAATATCCCCAGGCGTCAGGCTGGATCCGGAAAGTTTTGCGTAGCAGTACCCTTGCGCGTCGGTAGGCGGCGTCGTGCGGCTCTGCGTCCGTCGTCGGCGTCGTGATCGCCGGGATGACGTCGCGGGCAGTACTTAGGCGCCGCCCCTGCGCGCTGACGTCAGTTTCTTCTTTTTCCGCGCCAGCAAGCGCAGATCCGGGAAGAGCAGTGCCCTGGTCATTTTTTGACCATACTTTTTGGTGATTTTTTCACTGTTTTTCCATCTTTCAAGGTGTCGTAGGGATGCCCGGCTTCAAGCGATGCGGCGCCTGTGCGCGGATGATGTCCGTCACCGACCCGCATTGGGAGTGTCTCTTCTGCCTCGGCCGAGGCCACGACACGGAGTCTTGTACCGACTGCCAGGCCCTCCACCCGAAAGCTTTGCGAGAGCGGTCTCGAAAGCTCCTCGAGGCCCGGCATTCGGCTCCGCGGAAGCCCCGGTCGCGTGAGAGGTCCAGGGGTCGATCGCGGAGTCCACACCGGTCGTCGGCGTCGAAGTCTTCTTCGTCCGGTAAGTCGAAGCACAAAAAGTCCAAAAAGCATCATCGCTCTAGGACTTCGCCTCGCCGGTCTCGCGACTCGGCTGAGGCCCCTCCCGGCACCGTCCTCGCCCCCGCGGCCCCGGACATGCCTGTGGAGTCGCCCCGCCATACCCGCCCTTCCCGGGTTCGGGGGCGGATCCGGCCAAAGTACAGGAATTCCTGTCGGCCATGGCCCGCCTCTTCGGGCCTTCAGGCCCCTCCGGTGCGCCTTCGGGCCCCGCGGGCCCTGATGGGGTTGCTCCGGCGTCGCCGACGGCTCCGGCCCCGGCGTCGCCCGTGCCTCCAGCCTCGATCCCGGCTCCGGCTTCGGCCCCGGCCTCGATCCCGGCTCCACAACCCCCATCGACGCCGGTCGACCTAACGACGCCGGCGCCGATGTCTCCGGTGCCGTTCTCGGCGCCGCCCTGGGCTCCGGGCGGCGTCGTCCCCCTGTTCCTTCCGGCTCCGGACATGGATCCGGACCGACGTCGCTCGACGCCGGCTCCGGCGCCGATGGGACCTTGGGTCCCAACTGTCCCTCCTCCTCCTTATTTTGAACCAGAGGAGGACCAGTTGGACTGGGAGGGGTCTGATGACCCTCTGACACGACACTGTCAGTACGATCAGGACTGGACAGAGAGTCTAGGGGAGGCCAGTGGTCTGGATACTTCCCCTGACACTGGCATGCTGTCTCCTCCCGTGGCTACGGAGGAGGGAGCCAATTTTGGTACGGTGTTGCGTAGGGCAGCTGGGGCCTTACATCTCCAACTTCCTACTTTGACGGTCAAGCCTAACATCTCGACGCCCTCACTGACGTTCTTTTGGGCGCCTGGTCCAAGCCCAACACAGGGGCTCCTGTGGATCGGAACGTGTCACGACGCCATCGCCCAGCTCCGGGCGACCCCCTGTTTCTCTCTGTCCACCCCACTCCTGAGAGCTTGGTTGTCCAAGCCTCCGCTTCCCAAACCGCCTTCCCTACCGCTCCTCCGGATAGGGCATCCAAACGCCTGGATCAGTTTGGGAAGAAGGGTTTTTCTTCCTCCAGTGCTGGCTTGCGGTCCGTTAACACCGCTTGTCTTTTGGGCCGATATACCCACTCCCTGTGGGATTCGGTGGAGGATGTTTTGCCCCAGTGTCCTGAGGAGGTCCAGACACTGCTTTCCCGCGCCATTGCGGAAGGAAGGGATGCGGCTAAATACACCATTCGTTGTGGCCTTGACACCGCCGACTCGCTGGGCAGGTCTATTGCAACGACGGTGGCGCTCAGACGCCACGCCTGGCTGAGAACCACTGGTTTTTCAGGGGATGTCCAGAATACTCTCATGGACATGCCCTTTGATGGAGTCGGTCTTTTGGGTCCAAAGCAGACCATGCGTTGGAGCGCTTTAAGGACTCACGGGCTACTGCAAAGTCCCTGGGCCTTTCTGCTACACGCCCTCCGCTGACTTCTGCTTTTCGCCCCTATCGTGGCCACGGTAGGGGCGCCCTTCACGTCAGCAGCCCAGCCACCGGCCCGCGCAGCAGGCGTCTTCGCGTGGCCGAGGACGTGGATTCCGCCGTGGCGGATCGGGCAACCAGCGTGCGGGTCAGGCCACCACCTCCAACCCGTCCGCGGCCTCCAAGCCCTCCTAGTCCCTCCTTTCAGGTGCACAGCACGCCAGTAGGGGGCAGGGTCCGCCATCACCTTCCCCACTGGCGCACCATCACCTCGGACAGGTGGGTCTTGGACATTGTCCGAAGGGGCTACTCCCTCCCCTTCAAGACCACCCCCCAGCCATGCCACCTCAATTCCACCGCATGTCAGGGGATCACTTGGTGCTTCTACAGAAGGAAGTCACGGCCCTCTTGACCAAGAGGGCCATCGAGCATGTTCCGACCCCAGAAGTAGGGCGTGGTTGCTACTCCCACTACTTTCTGGTGCCCAAAAGGACAAGGAGGACATGCGTCCTATCTTGGACCTCCGGAACGTCAATCGCTTCCTCCGGAAGGAGAAGTTCAAGATGCTCACCCTAGCTCAGGTCTTGACTGCCCTCGACCCTGGAGACTGGTTGGTAGCGTTGGACTTGCAGGACGCGTATTTCCACATCCCCGTCCTGCCGGCCCACCGGCGTTACCTTCGGTTCACGGTAGGCCACGAGCATTTTCAGTTCACCGTGCTCCCCTTTGGCCTTACAAGTGCCCCTCGGGTGTTCACGAAAGTGATGGCGGTGGTCGCAGCTCATCTGCGCCGGGCAGGGGTTTCAGTCTTCCCCTACCTCGACGACTGGCTGCTGAAGGCGGGCTCGTCCCAGGCAGTCGTCTCCCACCTCCAGACTACGGCCGAACTCCTGCACTCGCTGGGGTTCTCCATCAATGTGCCGAAGTCGCATCTGATTCCTTCTCCACAGCTCCTTTTCATCGGAGCAGTTCTGGACACGACGCAGTTTCGGGCCTATCCTCCCGAACGGCGAGTCCGGGATATTCAGGCTATGATTCCGATCTTTCGGCCTTTATCCTGGGTTTCGGTACGGATGACCCTGAGGCTGCTGGGCCTCATGGCCTCCTGCATCCTGCTGGTCACTCATGCCAGATGGCATATGCGGGCTCTGCAGTGGGACCTGAAGTTCCAGTGGGCGCAGCACCAGGGCAACCTGTCCGATCACGTCCAGATATCGGACAGATCCCTCTCCCTTCCCCAGCCAGAGCATACAGTTGTGACGGACGCGTCCCTTCTGGGATGGGGCGGTCACATGGGAGAGGCGGAGATCAGAGGCCTCTGGTCTCCGGCGGAGTCCCGGCTCCATATCAACCTTCTGGAGCTCCGGGCGATCCAACTTGCACTCGAGGCATTCCTTCCCTCTGTCAAAGGGAAGGTAGTGCAGGTGTTCATAGACAACACCACCGCCATGTGGTACTGCAACAAACAGGGCGGGGTGGGGTCTTGGACCCTTTGTCAGGAGGCTCTGCGCCTCTGGACATTGCTGGAACATCAGGACATGTTCCTGATGGTTCAACACCTGGCAGGTTCCCTGAACGCCAGGGCGGACGAACTCAGCCGCAGGTGCATGATGGATCACGAATGGCGTCTTCACTCGGAAGTGGCGCAAGGACTCTTTCTACAGTGGGGAGAGCCTTGGTTAGATCTATTCGCCACCGAAGAGAACGCGCAATGTCATCAGTTCTGCGCGTTGGAATTTCCAAGGCGGCACTCGCTCGGCGACGCTTTTCGTCACGAGTGGAGTTGCGGTCTTTTGTACGCCTTTCCGCCTATACCACTTCTACCCAGAGTGTTGAAGAAGATTCGGCACGACCGGGCCCAAGTCATTCTTGTGGCTCCGGACTGGGCTCGAAGAGTTTGGTATCCCGAGCTACTCAATATGAGCATAGATCCCCCGATCCGTCTGCCTCTTCGGGAGGATCTTCTGTCGCAGCAGCAGGGGACGGTCCTCCACCCGAACCTGTCCAGTCTACACCTGCTTGCGTGGAGATTGAGCGGCGGCAGTTGATTCCTTTCGACTTGCCTCCCGAAGTTTGTGATGTGATTCTGGCAGCCAGGCGTCCCTCCACTAAGGTGGTATACGCCTGCAGGTGGAACAAATTTGTGGCATGGTGCACAGCAAAGGCTGTGAATCCCTTTCTGCCCTTCTTTCTGAGGTCCTTCTGTTCCTTCTCTCTCTGGCCCAACAGGGTTCTGCCCTGGGTACCATCAAGGGTTATCTTTGTGCTATCTCGGCCTTCCTCAGGCTCCCTGATCAGCCCTCCCTTTTCAAGTCCCCTGTTGTTAACAGGTTCTTAAAAGGCATTACTCACCTCTTCCCTCCTGTTCCGTTTGTGATGCCTCAGTGGGATTTGAACTTGGTTCTTACCTTTTTAATGTGCGCTCCCTTTGAGCCTCTGCATAACTGTCCTCTTCGTCTTCTGACTCTAAAGACAGCCTTTCTGGTGGCCATCACCTCCGCTCGGCGGGTGAGTGAGCTCCAGGTTCTATCTTGCAAACCTCCCTTTCTGTCTGTTCATCCAGACAAGGTTGTTCTTCGGACGCGTCCGTCCTTCTTGCCTAAGGTGGTTACTGCTTTCCACATTGGGCAGACCATCACTTTGCCCACCTTCTTTCCGCCTCCGCATCCTTCTAGAGAGGAAGAGAGGCTCCACCGTCTGGACCCAAAACGTGCGCTCTCCTTCTATATCGACCGCACAAAACACTTCCGGGTGGATGACCAGCTCTTTGTTGGCTACGTGGGCGCCAAAAAGGTCGGGCGGTGCACAAGAGGACCATCTCCCGCTGGGTTACCTTGTGCATCAAGACCTGCTATTCTTTGGCTAAGAAGGAGCCTCCTGTTGGGCTGCGTGCCCATTCCACCAGGGCAACGGCTGCTACCACGGCCTTCGGCCGCGGTGTTCCGCTGCCGGTTATCTGTCAGGCAGCTACGTGGGCCTCGCTGCACACGTTTACAAAGCATTACTGCCTTGACAGTCAGGTCCGGAGGGACGGCTTCTTTGGCCGTTCTGTCCTCCAGGACTTCCTTGTCTGATCTTTGTTCGCAGACCCACCACCGGGGTTGGTATTGCTGGGGTATCTATTCTAAGGTAAGGAATCTGTCACTAACGTGTCTCTTTCAGATGCACAAGTTACTAACTTGTGTAACGATATATCTGTAAGAGACAGTAGTTAGTGACAGATTCCTTACCGCCCCACCCATCCTCCCCGTTCTGCGAACTGATTTCTAGGGTTAAGGACATCCCTTTCAGGGCCCTAGTATTTTTTCAGACACCTATGTCAGCTTCTTGCATGGCTCTGCGTTCCTGGCGCGGAAAGTCGTGTACAGAACTGACGTCAGCGCGCAGGGGCGGCGCCTAAGTACTGCCCGCGACGTCATCCCGGCGATCACGACGCCGACGACGGACGCGGAGCCGCACGACGCCGCCTACCGACGCGCAAGGGTACTGCTACGCAAAACTTTCCGGATCCAGCCTGACGCCTGGGGATATTCTAAGGTAAGGAATCTGTCACTAACTACTGTCTCTTACAGATATATCGTTACACAAGTTAGTAACTTGTGCAATAGGTCTATAAGAGAGTCTCTGTAGTCACTTAGTTTGGGTGTGGACCAAAGGCAGACCCAATACACTAAAGCTTTAAGTGCTGCCAAGTCGGTGATTCTTTTTAGTCCTAGGTCGAAGTATAGTGGGATGAGAGGGGAATTAGTTGGGACAGAAACTAACTTCCTCACAAATATATTTTCTACAATAGATAATGAAGGGACATCGGTTCAGCCTCAGACCTCAGCACCATATAGTGCAGCACCTTGTGCCTTGGCACGGTATACCTCTAGGGCCAGTGAGACAGAGGGTGAGCTTGTTTGCTAATAATGGCATTCAATCTATGTTCAGTTAGCAGCACACTCTTGGTAAGTTGTCCTGACCATTTAAAACTCTCCATTAGTTTGACCCCTAGGAAGTCAAAACTGTGTACCCTCCCTAATACTTCAACACCAACATGGATAACAGAATATTTGACCACTCCCTTTCTGAACACCATATATTTGGTCTTATTTACATTGAGCTCCAAGCCCCTGGTTGTACAAAATCCTAGAAACATGTCAATTTTGAGCTGGAGCCCCATTGGTGTTTTGGATATTAGGAAAGAGTCGTCCGCGAACAAAAGGATAGGAACCTTTCTATTACTCAAAGCAGGAGAGTCATTTCTACAATTCAGCAATATGTCCACTACATCATTCATATATAGGGGGAATAACGTTGGTGCAAGAATACACCTTTGGCGCACACAGCGCTCAATATGGATACGTTCTGTTAGTTCACCCTTGTTGCCACATTGAAATTGGGCAAAGATCTTTATGTGAAGTTTATTCATAAGCTGGATCAAATTCCCAGGGACCTCCATGTTTGTCAGAACTCGCCACAAGTTGTTGCGTGGGATAAGATCAAATGCGGCTCTGAGATCTACAAATACAACATAAAGCTTTTGTTTAAGTAGTAAGACGTATTTCTGGTATAATGCAGCAAGTCTAAAAGTCTGGTCAGAAGTACTGGTCTTTGGTCAGAAACCAGCTTGAAGAAAGGACACATTTTTATTAAAATCCACCCAATCTAGCAATCCATCTAGGACTTGTCTTGCAAATATCTCCTGTACATTATTGATTAAACTGATTGGTCTATAATTTGAGGGAGCACATGCATCACCATTTTTATATATCCGGTGTCTCTCCCCCTGCCGCTATTGCATTTGACAGTAGATTTATGCAACTTGTCCAGACTTGAGGCTCTGCTTTATACAGATCTCTGGGAATCTTATCCGGTCCGGGTGCCTTGGCTGATTTAAAAAAGTTGATGGCTCTGACCGTATCTTCAAGACTAAAGATAACTGGGTCAGCAACTTCTGTGCCAACTATGGGTGGTATTTCAATAACTGTCACCTGGTCGCTGCTCAATAATGGCTCATTAAGATCTCTTGCAGCATATAATTCAGGAAGTGAGACACCCATCTTTTAGATGAAATGTGAAAATGATAGGTTTTCACATTTTCTGACCTAGACTGGGGTACTGTGCCCAAAACGTCAGATTATCATTCATTTTAACAGCAGCAAGCATGTCATGCCAAATTTTATCGTCCCAATTCCTTTTGGCTAAGCTCAAGGAAGTGCCTAGCTTCAGCAATTAAAATCCTGTCCCCATCCATGACAGCTGATCTCAAGGAGCACTTTGCCTGTTTACAAGCATGGTCGACCCACTTAACCTCTTTGGCCTAGTTTGGTTTCATGTGGGTCAGCTCTTTATAGAAATTCTTCTGCATCTCATTAAAAAGTGAATTGTGTATAATAATATAGGAATATTGCTTCTCTTGAGCCTACATAATTTGATTAAAAGGCAACAAACAAACCATATATCTATGAATACAGTTTTTGGTTGGACAAGGCATTTGACCATGAAACATAACGGCGATTATTTAAAATCTGTTCTGGTACTATTATATGATTTACATTCTTTTTCCTTTTTAGGGATTCCCCAGTTAGTGTTAAGTTTAGAGAATTATGATCACTATCTGGCCGTAAGTCCACTTTCATATCAGCCAGAAGTGACCATAATCTCATGTCTAGGAGGACATATTCAATGTCACTAGTATGGTATCCTCTCTTGAATGTAGGTGCTCTTTTTGGATCAGAAATAGTGCGTCCATTACGTGCCCTTAGTCCTCTGCCAACCGTTATAGAAGCTAATGTAAGTGCAGTGGCAGGGAGATTCTCTCTAGGCTTCCCTGTCAATGATGGGGTACCCCATATTTCGTCCTCCATATCTATTATCTCAATATATGGAGAAAGGTTCATAAGAAGTATTGAAGCCTCCTGCTTGTACTATTTTTGTGTTCAAATGTAGGGAATCTAGAACCTCTTCCAAGAGGGATAAAATGGGGCATTCGTTATTCACCATGGTTGATCTTACATTAATAAATTCTAGACTAAGCCCTGTAGAAAGGGTGACAATTATCCCCATTCATTCATTTTTGTTAGGCACGGGGAGATTAAGTGATTTGCCCAGAATCACAGAATGTTGAGCGACTCTGCTGAGACTCGAACCCGGTTCCCCAGCTCCGTGGTCGACCGCCCTAGCCGTTAGGCCACATTCTCTCCCCAAATTAAAATTTAAAGGCCCCAGATTGCCCTCCCAAACCTCGCTTCATTTCGCTTCCACACTAAAAGTGGTAAACCTGTCTATAAACACTTTCTTGGTGGCCCATATTGATTCGAACATATATACATCATGGCCTCCGAAGAAGGATACCCAATCAAAATCAACCAATTTTCGTGTCATAATTTTATTGGAGATAAAAGATAGGCAATTTCATAGGATACAAAACAATATAGTAACGTTAATCCAGCCAAGTTCTTAGATAATAAAATAATACTAGAATAAGAATCCCTGCCATCCTTAGAATCAGAGGTACTTAACGGACAGGGAAGCTCCTCTAGATGAGTGCTAATTTTCCATCAGCCATACTCTGTGTAAATATCCTATGGCTACCACTAGAGGAGATTTTGTCAACACTACCCATAAATGAAGAAGCAAGTATATTTTCTGCTACACAACAATTTGCCCCACTGCTTCAAGCGTCTGCTACATTCACAGTGCAAAGAGAATCCACATCTAGCGACACATCAGCAAACTGTCGATTGTACCCATCCCATTAAGATTTTGGCCGCCACAAATAGATACATTGGTAACGGCACTAGTTAAACTGCTAAATGTATTATAAATGGGAGAGCATAAGCTCATTGCAACATGAGCACTCCGTCAATCAACTGTATTAAAATTAGATGCAGCAGTGGGCATAGGAGTAGCATTACCCTGCTGGACTGATTTGGGGTACACAATGAGTCCCTCAGGTGTGCTAGCAGACGGGGCAGATGCTCTCAACCTTATTTCCAGTGGGTTACCCCCTAGGAGGTAGCAGGTTTGCAATTCAAATGTATAAGATTTTCGGCCAACTGATTTGAACACAACATAACCAGAATGTGATCACAAAAAGATATATCAGGTGAACACCTTCTTGCATACATAATATCAAATCTAATCACAGAAAGGCAGTTCCGCTTCACCCTAAGCCGGTAAATCACTATTTATTAAAGCAACAATATCCTCGAAGGATTCTGAGTTTAGTTTAGGTACCTGGGTCATATAAATCGTTTTTGTGTAATTAGTCTAAAAATTCCCTTGCAGTGGATAAGGTGGAATATTCAAGGGACAGTGATTCACCGGTTGTGGACGTAGAACCCTCCTATCAACTTGGTCTCTCTGCCCCACATCGTAATCAGCAAGTAATGTAGAAGAGTTTTGAAGTGGTAAATGGAGCTGATTGTTAATCAATGATTCAATAGGTTTGCTACTTGATAAATTCTGAGCATAAGCCCTCAAGGGGGGAGTTGAGCTGGGAACACTTTTGGGTAGACTAGTTGCCACCTCTGATCTAACTTGGTGCATATTCTCCTCAGGGACCGGCCTGAGATCCATACATTTAGTGCCTGATGCCATGGCATTGGGGTTAGGGCCTAATTGGTCCTTCAGATGGATTCCAGGTGGCCCTTTGCTACATGGTTTGTTTTGTAAGCTAGTAACCTGATCGGACAGGGAACTGAGTAGAGTTCTAAGATGATCCATCCAGCTTGCAGTTAAGTGCTTGCAAAACATTTTCTTCCCCGAATTCTTGATGTATAACTTTATTCGTTTGTGCAGAATTGTTTGTGTAGGATGGCTCCTTATGAACAAGCGACTCACCATTATCACTGTTAGTTCTCAGTGGGGCAAATCGATTTTGGCAGGGCACATTGGAAACAATATTAATTTAAGGAGATGAAGAATATGGAACTGAATTGGATGATTCAATAGATGGTGTTTCACTAGACTGATTTGAAAGCGGCTCTGGTCTGAAGATGATTGTAAACTGGGATGCTTAAAACTTTAGCATCGAAGCAAAAGGCACACAATTGATGGACGGAATGCAGAACAAATCAAAACATTCACCTCCAGTCAAGAGATCTGGGTTAAATCCATCATTCTTTTGCTTTAGCATCGGCACCTACATCAGGAAGAGACAGTAGTTTTTTCAACGTATCAGGAACCCTTGACAATTGATCCTTTCCTTTAGGGGCTTTGGTATTCAAGAGAGACTCCAACTCTTCAATTAATGAGTCAATGTCAGCAAGCATGTTGGTATTAGTTGGGGAAAGCTCGGGTTTGTTTTTTACTGGCTCCCGGGGTTTCTTTGCATTAGACTCCGGTTTCACAGAGTCTCCAGCTTTCAGCTTCCCCATGGCAAGGAAGCACCAGTCACCAGCACAAAATTTAAACACAAAGGAATGAAATGAAGTAAAGGACCTACGTATTCCTAGTGAGGAGACGAAAGAGAGTAGGCCTGGCTTGGCCTCTTCCAGTTGATGATGGGGGAAGACGGGCCCGTCTTGGCCCGGTCTTCGCTAGGGCACGCGCTGGGCATGACCCGCGCTGCTGGACTGCTCCAATGCTTTTGTGCCTGCTGGGCCTCTCCTGGTCCCTCCTTCCTGCCCTGGAGAATGCTGGGGGACCGAATCCCACTCCAGCTACAGGAAACAACAGCAGCTGTGGAAACGGTAGGATGAATGAGCACCCTGCGCTGCGGGACTGCTCCGATGCCTTTGTGTGTGTTGGGCCTCTCCTGGCCCCTCCTTCCTACCCTGGAGAATGCTGTGGGACAGAGGTCCCACCCCAGCTACAGGGCTACACAGCAGCTGCGGAAACAGTAGGATGAATGAGCAGCCCGCGCTGCGGGACTGCTCCTATGCCTTTGTGTGTGCTGAGCCTCTCCTGGCCCCTCCTTCCTGCCCTGGAGAGCGCGGGGGGACCGAGTCCCACGTCAGCTACAGGGCACAACAGCAGCCACGGAAACGGTAGGCGGAAACGGTAGGATGAATGGACAGGCCCAATATATTTTGAAGATATTGAGGACAAGCTATGAACACCACACCTGAATCCAACTGGCCTGTCACAAGGTTGATGGCATTTCCTTTTCTCACAAGTTGTGTTACAGAGCACGTGGTAATATGAGAAACCCATACATAGGCCAGAGCTTGAATGCAACCCCGTCTTCCTTAACACCCCAACTGAAAATGTTGTGGCAGAGGGACCTGAAGAGGAGTGGAGGATTGTGCCGTAGAACAAAAGGATTTAAGCGTGTTATTTTACATTCTAGCTAACAAGGTGTCGGTGACAGAACTGGTTCACCCTCAAATGATAAGGATTGTGACTAGGAAGATTGCAGACGGTATAATGCACACAGCTACTTTATTGGATAATATACTGTGTAAACAGGCACCTGCTGTTCCTAGGTGTTGAGTCTTCAATATTCTCTTATGTGTTTTTCTTATATTTTTATTCATATCATTAAGAATTTATTGAATATTTCTGTAAAATGTTTCCCCTAATTTGAAGATCTGAGTGAGCTGAATGTGACTTAACCATTGAAGAAGTGAATATATTCTTCTTTGGAACCAATGCATAAGATAGACTACTTTTATTTTGCTTTTTTGATAGCTATAACTTCAGATAGGAGAGTGAGAGACATCCTTCTTTTCTTGATTGACGGGCCTTATGTTTCATAGCAACTGGACTGTATTACATAACTGTTCCAATTATTCCCTCATTCCTAATAAATCTTGTATTTCTTTTTGATCTGGACAATGACCTTTCCTAGTTTATTTTGGCAATCCTTTCATCCCAGGATGTTAGGCTTTATATTAATTTTATGGTACATAGTTTGAGATACACAGACAAAACAAAGTACACGTCAAAATGTTTTTTCTGCTATTTCATTTGTGTCTGTTCCTTTATCAAAGCTAACAGTATCTAGACAGACGGTATGAAGTATTCACTTTATTAAAATGCAAACAGGCGGGTTCCGATAAGACATGTAACTCCTTCTTCCAGCATAAAATCTTAATTTGGGAGCATTTATGTTGCCGAGTTATGTTGCACAGCAACATGGAGGTCTGGTTACACGTCTATTTAGATACTATTTGATTGATTCTGAGGCAAAAATTTACTCTCAGGTGGGACCACTTGGCCAGATGTACTGTAGTGTTAATTCATGCATTTAGCTTTTCCTCAGCCTGTGAGTGTACTTCTTATGTCCTCAAATTGCAAGGTTTTCATGATGGAGTAGACAGAATGTATTACTTGTAATTACACTCGACATAAAGGAAATCCTAGTCATTGTTGACTGACTCATCCAGTTCCAACAACATTCTGAGAAATCTTAGGATTTTTCAGGGAGTTTCACATGCCTGGCATTCTAGGTGCTGCAGTATTGTTGTCTTGAAATGGGTCACAAATAGTTCTGTGTGCCGTCTCTCCTATTTGCTTAAACAATTTCAAATGTTAGTTTATGGGTTTAAATTTTTTTTAAACTAATAAGTCAATTTGTGATTTTTAATATTGATTTTTATAAAAGTATTCCAGGATCCAGCAGGACTGGCAGGAATTATCCTGGAGATTATCACTGATGAGGATTCCTATGATGGAGGACTACAATTACATGGAAGACAGATTCCCATTCATATTTGGAAGTTTTTATGAAAGTGGTACTGATCTCCTTTAGGTTGCTTCAGAGCTCTGAAAAGTGTTGAAGAAGCGAAGTCCACTTTGTACAATAGAGATGGACGTTAGTCTGATCAGTGATGTACAACTTTCCCCAATGGCCTTCAGTCGCGAGGACTCAGTCATAAGCAAGTTTGAAAAGCTCAGTTTTCAGAAACCATTAGTTTGATTCAGTGCTCATGATTTTAACTGATTGTAGGTCACTATTGCGTGGTTCAAATCTCGCATACAACCCCATAAACACCGATCATTGGGTAAAGGGGTGTGCCGCTGTTGATTGAAGATTATTGGCTGCTAACTCGTGTGAATATACGGAGGGTAGGTACTGTGTACTTTTTCTCTAGCAGGCTTTATGCAGAATAGCTTAATTATTGTGCCAGCGAGGAGCCAGGGAAGCATTTTTAGTGCTTGTGAAATTGTGTTTCAGTGGACATGGAGCAAGTCCCTTGGATAGGAGGCATTTATCATCTTTGTGATTCCACAAGCAAGTGATGGTAGAAATTGTTTAATGTATGCAGCTAGAACAATTCCACGGATAGATGGGATTCCTTTGTCCTAGTGGGCAGTTTGAGCAGGTCTGAGGTTGTGCGAATGGAATAAGGATAAGTAAGAAGGTGGGCAGATAGTGAGATGCTTCCAAGATGTTGAAGCTTAAATCCTAGTTGTTTCTTATTTTGTATTGGAAACAATCTAGAAGCTAGTCTAATAATACTGTGATGCACACGGGGGATACATTTGAAGGCACCTGGTTCAGGGGCTCAATCTCACTTGTAGTGTGCGCTTTGTTTTGTCTATTCTCATGGTTTTATTGGTTTCTTACAGAGGCTTCTATATAATGGAAAAAGTACTTCCTTGCCTTACATTCTAAGGATATTGAAAGTCACCAAGCTGTTAGAACAAAGGCCATGTCTCCTTTTCATTGCTTAAACCAAAGCTACGATTATAATCTATGACTTGCCTTTCATCTTGGCTGCTGGCTCTGGCAGCAGGCATTATGCGATCCCAATTAAACTGTTATTACAGTTGAGCAATGACAAGACATCGTAACTTGACTGTAACAAGGAAATTAGAGTCAGGTTTTTATACAAGGATTGCAGGCTCCCATGTATTTATACTGATATTCCGTATCTCCACTGTTTTCACTTCCACCGATTCAGTCCACGTGATTGTCCATCATGGAATCTTCTTCGAAATGCATGATGATAAGGGCACTTACATTCTTGCGATTAGATTATTGCAACTCTTTATTAGTAGGCATCCCAAAATATCTGACTCAGACTCCAAATAGTACAAAATGCAGCAGCACGATTAGTGCTGGGATTGAACCGTAAAGACCCAATATCTAACCATGTTTGCAAACTTCATTGCCTCCCAATTAAAAGCAGACATTTGTTCAAATCCGCAATACGTTCCACTCTTCAAGAGAAGTGCTTGAATTAAATGTTTATCAAACATATACTTTCACGTAATTTCAGTTCATTGTAGGATTCTCACTGAAAATCATGAACGTACATTTGTCCCTCCTATGGGCAGGGTCCCGAAACACTCAAAAGTGCATTAGCTGCACAGAATACACACTGTTACTTTAAGAGAACTAGCAGCTTCAGTTACCCAGCATGCCCTGTGTGCAGCTTGCCTCACAGGCTCAGTTTTTTTTCTGGCTTGTGCTGACTAGAACTCTAAACACTTCATGGTAAGAAACCCATACTTTTTCTGAGGTTTATTTCTTCAGAAAGAATTTTGTTTCTAAATTTACTCTACGTCTCTTAAAAATTTAAGCATCTTCCCTGATTGTTAACATCAGGAGTATTTTTCATCAACAATGCCTACACTGTTTGTGTAAGGCCCCTCCTGTGGGAAGAAAAAGGCTTCTACTGATCCACATAAACTATGTGTGGTCTGTCTGCCTAATTCAACTTTTGTAAACGAATGCCTTTTTTGTCAAAAAATGTCAAAAATAGCACTAAAGGACTGAGAGGGAATTTGCATTAGAGTGACGCTGGAAGAGCTCCGAGGTACAGAGGAGAGGAAAAAACTGAGAAAAGAGGGAGTCTCTACTGCTCCAGCATCCTCCCATGAAAAGGACACCCACGGAGGGTGATCCAGGGACAAGAAACAAAAAAGGTCACCATCATCATTCCAAACACTCCTGTCATTCACAGGAGCATCGGTCAGTGTCGAGACCTTCGGCACTGACTTGCTTGACTCTTCACTCAGTGTTTGCTAATCTTTTGTAACTGTTTCCTGCTTACAAAAATCTTCTGCAGATGGAAAATCGTCCTTCATCTTAGCCACTCTGGAATAATCTGATTCCAAAGCTTAAAGATATCTCCTCCCACCTTTTTTTAGTTTGCGAAAAAGATTAAAAACACATTTGTTTTCCACTTTAGGTGCGTTTCCTACTTATCGGGCTTTCTGTAATATCTCTGTGCCAAGAGACCCTCAGATGTATAACTGTGCTTTATAAATATCCTACATTACATTTGTCTCGCCATTGCTGCTGAAAAAACATATAGCTACAGAAAGGGTTCTTCCATTTTGGAGCTTCCATCTTTAACCAGTCTGGATCACAGCCCCAGACATTAAGTGATGTTCAACACTTTAGTATTCCGTCCTTCTGAGAAAAAAGATAAAAATGTAGTCAGTTGAATGCATTAGAGACGAAGGTCTGTTGTACTGTCACCACCATATCAAAGGCAATACATGCATTTGCTATCTTAAAAGGTTATAGTAGAACCATGTGGAATTTGTTGTGAAACTTTGAAGGAGATCTTCTATAAAAAAGACGATTTCCAAAAAGTGATCAAGGAGGGCCTTCCTTTATCGAATGCAGGTACTGAGTGGTAGTGACAGATCTGACCACACCACATTTCGATTTGATCATGGTGTGTTGATGTGCTACTCTTCCTGGTCAAACTTTGCTGACGTAAAATTGGATGCACAGGACAAGTTCCTAAACCTCCCTGTCGATGGTATTACACTATTTAGTTCAAACTGATGCAGAAATGTCTCATCAAAAAACTGCTTCTTCGTAGCTTGACCAGCTTGAACAACATTCTTCACATATACAGAAATATGATGCTTGTGAGGAAGTTTAAACCTTTCCATTACCGGCAAAGGGCCAACCCTCAAATATTTTCATCATCTTGGTTTTTTCAGTGTAATTAGCTGAAATACATTTAAAGGAACTCTACAATCCAAGAGAATAAATTGTCCTCTTTTAGTCGTGATGGTATTATCTTCATCTATTTACTGTATGAGATTCTTAAAGGTCTATTAGCATCTACGCATAAAGAAAATTGTATCCATACAACAGGCTGTATAGCTGCAATTTGTTCTTCTTTTGTGTATACTACACCGATGGACTGACCAGTCTCCTCAACCTCAGCCGCGACCCGTGCAGGTAAGAGCGGTGGGGCCGAGTTGGGGGGGAATTCGACAGACGACCACGAGGGAAAATTAAATCAATAATTAATTTTCTCTCGTGGTCGTATGTTTAAATCCCGGCCCTACCGCTCTTACCTGCACGGGCAGCGGCTGCTCAACCTGCCACTTTAACCATTGATGGATGCCTCTAGTTTCTTCAGTTAGTTTAAACTTCCTCTATTAGTTAATATTACTTGAAACCTTCTAATATACTGCCCAAGACAATTTACAGGTGAAGTCGTCTTTATTTTTTCTAGAATTTAGGACTGCAGAGTCTCCACAATTGTTTACCTTAAGATTCCAGTGGAAGACTATTTGCCTATTTGACTTTAACCCTCAAATAATTTTTAACTTGCTGTGATTAGTATCTCGGTGCATCTGCCACTCATTGAAACTCTTCAACTATAGTCTGATTCCTTGAAGGAATATACATTTTTGTTTCATTACTCCGAAAAGAAAATTATATTTATTACAAACTTAGAAATTTCCCTTAAAAACACATAGTAAAAGGGATGTTGTGGTTTTGGTGCAAAGCCAGATACTAAAATAAAATTACAGAGTGGGGAAAATATTCTCTGTTATCTAACCAGATTTTAATATTTTGTTATCTTTCATGCCTCAAATCCTAGTTGTGTCTAAAAAACATACAAAAGATTTACCCTTAAAAGGCAACGTTAAACCTTTTTGTAATGCGGATTGCTAAAAACTGCTGCACAAATTTACACCAAACTGCAAAGGGTCTTTTCTGTGTACATTTCTGTCTTGATGGCAGGTTGGGTGTAATTCCACCCTGCAGTTTTTGCTGTGAGGAGAGCAAAACTTCAAGTAGAACCTAGAATGAGTAATGCCACTGTTAGACCACCGAAGCAACTTTTTACTCCCTACCCCAAAAAACCAATATTCAAATAGCATACAAATATAGGTGGTTGGGGCTTATCAAAATGGTTTTCGAACAGTTAATGCAGCCAATTCACAAGAAGAATATCCATGGCGGAACCTCATTTTTTAAAATCTATTGTTAATTTTCTGCAGTTTTAATGCAGACTGCAGTTTTTATGGCTTCCTGTGTATCAAACTGCAATTAACAATCTTGCGTAGATGTAAAAAATTCACATAAAATCATAATCGAAAATGAATAGTAAATAAAAAAAACAAAAAAAACTGGTGCATGGTAATCTATTTTAACCTTCAGGGAGTTTATTTAGTGCTTTTTGTTGCCTCATAATATTGAATCCCTTTTTTCATTGCATACTACTTTTGAAGTTGTCAATGAGATGTTTAGTCTTTTGATTTAGGAACTGCTGGTTTCAATTTTTTAAATGTGATCTAACATATGGTATGCTCATGCCTTAATATAATAGTTCAATTGGATTGTAGAACAGATAATCATGAGGATGTGTTCTTTATCAGTGGAGTAGTTTGCAAACAATATAATTTCAGAATTGTCAACAAACGTAAAAACTGTAGTGTAGAATAATTAGCAGGTTTCTTGTGGGAAAATAACATAATGTAACCTGTTGCCTAAAGCATTATCCCACTCTGCATGCTCTCCTCAGTAACCTTTTGTAAATGTGACCTTCCATATTCTTCTTTTCTTTTTTCTCTCGTTCGCTTTCTAACTTCCAATTCAGCAGCCAGTTTTTGATGATGATGATCCTGACAAGGAACAGAGAATAAAGGAACTTGAGCTGCTTCTTATGTCAGCCGAGAATGAAGTCAGAAGAAAGCGGGTGTCATCTGTAAGGACATTTAGTGTTTCTGTGCCCCTAGATTGTGTAGGATAGTGGTATTACATTGTTGCATGTTTCTTTTTATCTCTGCTCTGTACATGTTTTGCACATCTGTCCTTTTGTTAATTATTTTGAAGTTTTTGTGCAAAGTCTGCACTCCTAATATTTATTGTATAAGCAAGTATTATTCATTTGTCAGAATGTTTTCCATCACTGAGCATCATGTGCTTATTTTGCTCTTATTTTAGTTGCACTACATGTAAAATCTAGTTGCACATAAAGCACCAACAATTTCAAATGTATCTTAAATGTAGGTGTTTTCAAGCAGTGCATTAGGTCTCCAGGTCAAGAGTTTTCGGCTGGATAAAAAGGTTTCAAGCTGCTTTATAGAGAATTGGCTTTTGACCCTTTACTCTTCTAGATGAAAAGTTGAATATCCACATTATATTCATTATAGTTCATAGTACTTCTCATCTTTACCTATGAGTTATGGCTGTGCAGAATATACTTTAATACTTTCTTTAGTCAATTCCTCCTTTCTTTAAACCAATAACATACTGGTATACCACTGGGGAAAGTTACCAGCTAACCTTTTGTGGAGAGATGCTCTAACTATCATGAGTATTCCCAGAAGAGGCTTCCTTAGCTTTCTCGTACATTGGGACTAAAGCTGCACCTCACAAATTAGGTTCAATAGGGTTTGAAAGGTGTCTGGCGTTGCATGGTGTTCCTTTCAGTTTGTGACTGTTGCTGCCAGTTTGTGCTGGACTACCCTTTATGAGTGGGGCTAAATCTGATTAGCATGTGGTTGGTCTTCTGTTTTGAAGAGAGGAACAAAACAATTATGAAGTGAAAAGCACACAAAGTTTTTGGAAGTAGTTTAGCTTATTTCTGGTAGTCCCTCCATTCCACAGCTCCGTTTGGGAGCATATATGTGTAGTGCCTCCCATGCCTGTCTCACCTCACCCTGATACTGGATGATTTTAAATTAAATCCACAGAGATTGTATGCTGTTTTAACTGAGATGCCTTTTATGATGGATGCATCTTCCTGCAGATTTTTTACCTAATAGATTTTATGACTGGTCCGGAAAAGCTCTTCTCCAGCAACGGCATGTGGTGCTATGCGCTTTCAGCCATGACTATGTCTCCTGACATAATACTGGAGTGTAATAGGCATTCGTCGGCATGCTGACTCCAGTTCCTATTTTTCTGCACCTTATCAATGCGGGTCTGGAACTCCCTTGGTGGAAACGAAATTAACCTGCATTTATCCGGTGACTCGTTCAAATATCTGCTATAAATATTTCAGGTTTCAAGCATTGTCACAGATGCCGCTAGAAAATGTCTCTTGCGTTTTCATTTGACATCTCAATGTGGTGCTTTAAATCGGAGCACAACGCCACAGCAAGTGATTCTTGTGCCCTTCATGCAGTCAAAAGCCATAAGTGACTCAGAGGCCAAATTGTGTTTGTCGAAGATCTGCCAGGAAATGCCTAAGTGATCTCCTTCGCCCAGAGATAAGTCACCCATGAGACAGCACCCTCCCAAAGGAATTTCGTGTCAAAAACAAAAAGCACTGTAGGACGGTGAAGTCCTGTTCTTCTTTAAGAAATTGTACTGCTACTGGGACCCTTTGGGGTCCTGTCGCTGTTCCTGAACTCAAAATTCTTCTTTGTTGGAAATTATCATCTTTTGGTGGTACTCCCTCGGATTTTTGCCTGAACTGTTCTTGGTGGCTTTAGGGCTCTGCGCAGCTAAAATGCTGTGCTCTCCCTTAGCATGTCCTGAAATTGTTATACACCTAATAGACTCATTTAATTTACTTATAAGATCCTCGTATATGGTACTATCCAGGGTCTGTAAATTAACTATTAGTGGGCTGCAGTACCGGTGCCACCCATAACAGTAGCGCACTGTAAGGCATGTCTCTAGGCCTGTCACTGCAGCCTGGTTGTACAGTTTTTAAACTCCCAATTTGACCTGTCAAAATCACCCATTTGACTGGCCTTAATTTTCCCTTAAATATTTGTCACCACCAAAAAAGTAGGCCTTATTGCACTGTATTTGATAGTAGGCAGTGGTTGCCAAGTAGCATAGCCACATCTCTGGGTGTTCATAGGGAGCTCCGACTAAAGAAAGAAAGGTCCATCTTGAATCTAGGTAGAGGGGCACTGGGTGAGGGTTGCCTCATTAGCTAAGGTGTGGCCATTGGTTGCTCCCGCCCACAGGCAAGGCACTAAGCATAAATATACCCTCCTCCCAACACTCTTCGACCTCAGATGAATCCGAAGAAGCACTGTCCTGTTTGAAGAACCTGAAGGGGACAGGACCTGCTTGCTTTGAACCCAGGATGCCAGAAGTGACTCCAGGGTCAGTTGGAGGATGTCATGTTTGAGCGACAGGCCTACGACATGCTTCCAGAGGCCTTTTCCTGTTTTCCAGTTGACCGGCCCCAAATGGATCTGACCTGGCCCTTCCTGCCTTCCTCTGTGGGAGTGAGTCCTGACCCCCAATTACTGTCCCCATGCTGTAGTCCGAGTGTTCTCCTCCGTGCCTAAGTGAAAACTTCACCAGGCTTTGCATCGACAACCTATGTTGATGGCTTCACCTGATTCAATACCGGGCAGCACCCGATTGACTGCTTCCACTGACTTTACGCTGAGCAACACCTGTTCATCAGCCTGATCATACTAGACGCTGCGCAGCATCTGAACAGCGCTGACAACTTAGTCAAGGATTTCACTGGGCCTGATGCCAAGCTGCCTGCAATCGACTACAAGACTTCCGCAGCTGCTCTCTGACGTCGTTGAGCCCTTCTTCAGGTCTAGTAAGGCTGCCTGGCTACTGAAGGCTCTCTACCTCCAGAAAAGTTTCTAAGTGAGAATGTAACTTTATGACCGGGACAAACCTGGGCCTTGTATCCGAGCTGCACTCCTTCGCAGTCGGCCTTAAATTGTATCCTTGTCCCAGTCCTGCGTGACCAGTTGCTCGTGGTTGGTGCTTAGTACTAAAGTATTCTTTATTTTTGTAATTGGTTTGGGATTTTTCTTGTGTTGTGTTTTAACTTTATTACTGTTTGAGTACTGCATAAATACTTTACACATTACCTCTAAGTTAAACCTTGCTGCTCTGTGTCAGAGCTACCAGGGGTGTGAGCACAGATTTGTTTAGTGACTTTAGTGATTCACTCTGACAATGATTGTGATTATTATTTGAGGTAGGTTCTTATCCCCTCAACTAATACTCTAGTTTATTACTTTCTTGTGAGATAAAATTCCAATGGTTACACAGATGAGACCAGAGTTTGTGTGTCTGCTGGCTGACCCTATGCAGGCCTATGCTGTCTATCTTGCTGTGCTGGATCTATTCAGATCATTTGCTCCTTATTCTGGGCCACCTTTTGGTAGACACAGACTCCACTCTTGGAGCTGGCTATGATATCTTTCTCAAAACTGTTGATGCCGGAGGAAATTAGTCATGTGCCGAGGGTGAAAGTTTAGACTAACTTTAACAATGATCCTGTGACAGACCACCGCCCTAGGGTTCACAGATTTGCACAGATGGAGGAGATACTTGGGTACAACACAGAAGACCTTACAATGGAATATGTTGATAAGACTAATGGGCTCATTTTCCGTTCTATTATTGATGCTGGATTATGCCTAGATTTACAAAATGCGAGCAGTCTGGTCCCTTCACCAGAAGGGGACATCACTTACCCCACTGGCCCTGCTTCTCATTTCTGAATATAGTACTTAAAGCGGCTTAAGCCTTAAAATTAACCTTGTTCCCCTGCGTGATGAAGCCTAAATTGTGCCCGAGATCTTGTAACCCTCTTCCTTGGTGGTGAAGCCCTTGCTTCCAGTAAGTGAAGCCCTCTTGGATTGTGTCACAGCTCAATGGGAAAAACTTGTTTCCGGGCCAGCAGTCCCCAGACTGATAGCCAAGTGTCTCAGGCCTGCTCTGGGTCACGACTACTTTAGGTCCTTGAACCCATCACTGGAAAGTGTGGTTGTCCAAAAACTCTCCTCAAAGCAAAACCTGAATGCCTTTTCTCTGTCCCCTCCGGATGGAGTCAAAAAACTTGACTGTCTGCGCTGAAAAGTCTTTGCTTCTGGCATCCTTGTCCTTGGCACTGCTAATGCCAACTGTCTCATGGGCCAATATGCTTTCCCCTTTCAGGAACTTGCAGAATATAGTGTTATCAGCCTGCCAGACAAAATGTAAAAGCCACTTACAGACCTGGTTGTCGGCAGACTGGATGCATTCCAAACATACCTTGAAGTACATCCTGGACTTTGTGGACATTGTTGCTCGGCCCAGGGACACGGCTGTCATTCTGAGTTACCTTGGTTGGATGCATTCCACCGGAGTTTCCAGCCACGCTCCTAGATATGTCCCTCATTGGAAAGCAGACTCCTTCCTGGATCATTTCGAGAACAGTAGTGCCAGGCCTCTAAAATTACTCTCTCCTGCTTGCTATGGTGAGCTGATATTTGGCAGGATAAGAACTTTCACGGAGTTACAAGTCCTCTGTGGTGAGAGGACTACAACAGTTATGGCTAGGAGCAGAGCCTTCCACTTCTGCTCCTTCTCAGTTAAGGCACGAGCCGCTGGCATCTCTATGTAGGCGACACAGCCCACTCTCCTCAGAAAAAGAAAACGGCAGGCTTTCACTGCTTCAGTCAGAGTGCAGGCTGTCACTCAAAACTACACTCTGACTTATGGCTCTTAATCCCTAAAGGCAGGTTGCACACCTGCAGGACTCAGGAGCCGAACCTGGTGGGCTGAGTAAGCCAGTCTACTGCGTTTGTGCTCCTGAGCTTTACTGCATCCTGTCACCATGCCTCAGCGCTTGTGACGCTTTTAGATTGTGCCTTTGGTTCCCTTGTGTACTCCACAAAGTGTGGAGTTCGAGCCTTCCCGCCATCAGCTCTTCACTGCGGCCTCTCATCACTGCTGCTGCTCCTGTGATCTGTCGCTAAATGAAATGTAAGAGTAGAAAGCCCCCCCAACTTCCAAAAGAAGTCAGTCAAATAAATGGATGCAATACCAAATGAGAAGAGATTCAGAACATTTTCTACAGAAACTGAGTTCAAACACTGTAGTAACATGTCTGCCTGAGGCCTGGTCACCCCTTCCCCTTGTGTTTAAAGAGCTGTGATCCATGGGAGAACTGTGTGGGGCCTCTGAGACCTCCTTGCTTTGCTAATTATTTAATAGCCCCGAGTAAAATATGGAACTTTTTAAAAATTGTTCTGATTTGTTAATTCTGAGAAGCTAGTTGTGTTAACATTAGGGTGTGTGTGAGAAACCTGCGTTATTTGCTGTAGCGTAATTATGTTAAATTACATACGAGCGTCTTGTACTAAAAAAATAACCTCAACGGTCCGTTCTGGTAAAAATTCAACTCGAAAATGTAATTTCGAGTTGATTTCTGGTCACTCCCGTTCAGAAAACAGCAGCTCATGTTTGTATTTGTACTTGTACGCTCACAAATTACCCAAACCGTCTACTCGGGTAAAAACAAAATCTGCCTAAAATGTTGCTCATGTTCAGAAATTTCCAGATTGGTGCATCTTGTGTTAAAATTTCTCCCCAAAATTACGTGATGTGGCATAATGGCGTAATCTCTGTAATGTGCTCAAAATTATACCAGCGTAATTACAATTTTGCCCACTCCTAGACAACATCAGAATAGCATCTCCTGTCTTCAATTACTTATCACTTTTATAGCGTCAGATTTGAGTTCAAGTGTACTAATTACCAGCTTGACAAAAATTACACAGAGCTTTATAGATATTGAAGAAATTGAAAACTTATATTTTTACATGTTTGTTGCTTGATTTACATGCCAAATCTTTTGAGAATTCCTTTTGTACTTTGGCTCTTGTAGCCAACCAGAACCCTGGCTCAGCTCTGTCTTGGCTATTTCTACGAATTTGCTGATTGCCCAAATCTACCATTGAGAGATAGCACACTGACTAGCTCGCACACTCTCTCAGTACCAGAGACTCCTAGGTTGGGATGGAGAATAGCGACACCACTTTAGAAGGTAAAAGTAAGGAGAGAAACCCAACAAGCAGTGTGTGTGACTATCACTTAACTTTTTATAGCCAAAAGTAGAAAGCTTGCCCTGTATTAATAGGCTTCATATCGGTAGCCCTCAGAAAACACGCATGCCCCAGGCCGTGTCTGAAAAAATGCTGGCAAAATGATGGTATTACTTATAAAAGAGAGTTACAAATGTTGTTAATCTTGTTGGTTTTTCTGTAAGCCTTCACCACTTCTGAAACACGTGATTATTTCACAGGGAAGTACGTTCGTGACAAATTGATGTTTATTAGTAGTATGGTGGCGCACAGTTTTCTTGGATGGCAAAATTGCTTATGTTTTAAAACTAATTGTGCAAAGGCTTCATAGGTCTAGTGCTTTATATCTGAAAGAGACACGTTAGTGATAGATTCCTTACCTTAGAATATCCCCAGGCGTCAGGCTGGATCCGGAAAGTTTTGCGTAGCAGTACCCTTGCGCGTCGGTAGGCGGCGTCGTGCGGCTCCGCGTCCGTCGTCGGCGTCGTGATCGCCGGGATGACGTCGCGGGCAGTACTTAGGCGCCGCCCCTGCGCGCTGACGTCAGTTCTTCTTTTTCCGCGCCAGCAAGCGCAGATCCGGGAAGAGCAGTGCCCTGGTCATTTTTTGACCATACTTTTTGGTGATTTTTTCACTGTTTTTCCATCTTTCGAGGTGTCGTAGGGATGCCCGGCTTCAAGCGATGCGGCGCCTGTGCGCGGATGATGTCCGTCACCGACCCGCATCGGGAGTGTCTCTTCTGCCTCGGCCGAGGCCACGACACGGCGTCCTGTACCGACTGCCAGGCCCTCCACCCGAAAGCTTTGCGAGAGCGGTCTCGAAAGCTCCTCGAGGCCCGGCATTCGGCTCCGCGGAAGGCCCGGTCGCGTGAGAGGTCCAGGGGTCGATCGCGGAGTCCACACCGGTCGTCGGCGTCGAAGTCTTCTTCGTCCGGTAAGTCGAAGCACAAAAAGTCCAAAAAGCATCATCGCTCTAGGACTTCGCCTCGCCGGTCTCGCGACTCGGCTGAGGCCCCTCCCGGCACCGTCCCCGCCCCCGCGGCCCCGGACATGCCTGTGGAGTCGCCCCGTCATACCCGCCCTTCCCGGGTTCGGGGGCGGATCCGGCCAAAATACAGGAATTCCTGTCGGCCATGGCCCGCCTCTTCGGGCCTTCAGGCCCCTCCGGTGCGCCTTCGGGCCCCGCGGGCCCTGATGGGGTTGCTCCGGCGTCGCCGACGGCTCCGGCGTCGCCCGTGCCTCCAGCCTCGATCCCGGCTCCGGCCCCGGCCTCGATCCCGGCTCCACAACCCCCATCGACGCCGGTCGACCTAACCACGCCTCCGCCGGCGCCGATGTCTCCGGTGCCGTTCTCGACGCCGCCCTGGGCTCCGGGCGGCGTCGTCCCCCAGTTCCTTCCGGCTCCGGACATGGACCCGGAGCGACGTCGCTCGACGCCGGCTCCGGCGCCGATGGGACCTTGGGTCCCAAATGTCCCTCCTCCTCCTTATTTTGCACCAGAGGAGGACCAGGAGGACTGGGAGGGGTCTGATGACCCTCTGACGCGCAACTGTCAGTTTGATGAGGACTGGACAGAGAGTCTAGGGGAGGCCAGTGGTCTGGATACTTCCCCTGACACTGGCATGCTGTCTCCTCCCGTGGCTACGGAGGAGGGGGCCAATTTTGGTACGGTGTTGCGTAGGGCTGCTGGGGCCTTACGTCTCCAGCTCCCTACTTTGACGGTCAAGCCTAACATCTTGACAGAGGTGCTTCAGCCGGCAGCCTCCTCTGCGGAGACTGTGCTGCCGTTTAACGACGCCCTCACTGACGTTCTTTTGGGCGCCTGGTCCAAGCCCAACACAGGGGCTCCTGTGGATCGGAACGTGTCACGACGCCATCGCCCTGCTCCGGGCGACCCTCTGTTTCTTTCTGTCCACCCCACTCCTGAGAGCTTGGTTGTCCAAGCCTCCGCTTCCCAAACCGCCTTCCCTACCGCTCCTCCGGATAGGGAATCCAAACGCCTGGATCAGTTTGGGAAGAAAGGTTTTTCTTCCTCCAGTGCTGGCTTGCGGTCCGTTAACACCGCTTGTCTTTTGGGCCGATATACCCACTCCCTGTGGGATTCGGTGGCGGATGTTTTGCCCCAGTGCCCTGAGGAGGTCCAGGCACTGCTTTCCCGCGCCATTGCAGAAGGAAGGGATGCGGCCAAATACACTATCCGTTGTGGCCTTGACACCGCCGACTCGCTGGGCAGATCGATTGCAACGACGGTGGCGCTCCGACGCCACGCCTGGCTGAGAACCACTGGTTTTTCAGGGGATGTCCAGAATACTCTCATGGACATGCCCTTTGATGGAGTCGGTCTTTTTGGGTCCAAAGCAGACCATGCGTTGGAGCGCTTTAAGGACTCACGGGCTACTGCCAAGTCCCTGGGCCTTACTGCTACACGCCCTCCGCTGCCTTCTGCTTTTCGCCCCTATCGTGGCCACGGTAGGGGCGCCCCTTCACGTCAGCAGCCCAGCCACCGGCCCGCGCAGCAGGCGTCTTCGCGTGGCCGAGGACGTGGATTCCGCCGTGGCGGATCGGGCAACCAGCGTGCGGGTCAGGCCACCACCTCCAACCCGTCCGCGGCCTCCAAGCCCTCCTAGTCCCTCCTTTCAGGTGCACAGCACGCCAGTAGGGGGCAGGGTCCGCCATCACCTTCCCCACTGGCGCACCATCACCTCGGACAGGTGGGTCTTGGACATTGTCCGAAGGGGCTACTCCCTCCCCTTCGAGACCACCCCCCAGCCATGCCACCTCAATTCCACCGCATGTCAGGGGATCACTTGGTGCTTCTACAGAAGGAAGTCACGGCCCTCTTGGCCAAGAGGGCCATCGAGCATGTTCCGACCCCAGAAGTAGGGCGTGGTTGCTACTCCCACTACTTTCTGGTGCCCAAAAAGGACAAGGAGGACATGCGTCCTATCTTGGACCTCCGGAACGTCAATCGCTTCCTCCGGAAGGAGAAGTTCAAGATGCTCACCCTAGCTCAGGTCTTGACTGCCCTCGACCCAGGAGACTGGTTGGTAGCGTTGGACTTGCAGGACGCGTATTTCCACATCCCCGTCCTGCCGGCCCACCGGCGTTACCTTCGGTTCACGGTAGGCCCCGAGCATTTTCAGTTCACCGTGCTCCCCTTTGGCCTTACCAGTGCCCCTCGGGTGTTCACGAAAGTGATGGCGGTGGTCGCAGCTCATCTGCGCCGGGCAGGGGTTTCAGTCTTCCCCTACCTCGACGACTGGCTGCTGAAGGCGGGCTCGTCCCAGGCAGTCGTCTCCCACCTCCAGACTACGGCCGAACTCCTGCACTCGCTGGGGTTCTCCATCAATGTGCCGAAGTCGCATCTGATTCCTTCTCCACAGCTCCTTTTCATCGGAGCAGTTCTGGACACGACGCAGTTTCGGGCCTATCCTCCCGAACGGCGAGTCCGGGATATTCAGGCTATGATTCCGATCTTTCGGCCTTTATCCTGGGTTTCGGTAAGGATGACCCTGAGGCTGCTGGGCCTCATGGCCTCCTGCATCCTGCTGGTCAATCATGCCAGATGGCATATGCGGGCTCTGCAGTGGGACCTGAAGTTCCAGTGGGCGCAGCACCAGGGCAACCTGTCCGATCACGTCCAGATCTCGGAGGGGACTGCAAAACAGTTGCAGTGGTGGCTCTCGAACCGGCAATGGGTCATGGGCAGATCCCTCTCCCTTCCCCAGCCAGAGCATACAGTTGTGACGGACGCGTCCCTTCTGGGATGGGGCGGTCACATGGGAGAGGCGGAGATCAGAGGCCTCTGGTCTCCGGCGGAGTCCCGGCTCCATATCAACATTCTGGAGCTCCGGGCGATCCGGCTTGCACTCAAGGCATTCCTTCCCTCTGTCAAAGGGAAGGTAGTGCAGGTGTTCACAGACAACACCACCGCCATGTGGTACTGCAACAAACAGGGCGGGGTGGGGTCTTGGACCCTTTGTCAGGAGGCTCTGCGCCTCTGGACATGGCTGGAACATCAGGGCATGTTCCTGATGGTTCAACACCTGGCAGGTTCTCTGAACGCCAGGGCGGACGAACTCAGCCGCAGGTGCATGATGGATCACGAATGGCGTCTTCACTCGGAAGTGGCGCAAGGACTCTTTCTACAGTGGGGAGAGCCTTGGTTAGATCTATTCGCCACCGAAGAGTACGCGCAATGTCATCAGTTCTGCGCGTTGGAATTTCCAAGGCGGCACTCGCTCGGCGACGCTTTTCGTCGCGAGTGGAGTTGCGGTCTGTTGTACGCCTTTCCGCCTATACCACTTCTACCCAGAGTGTTGAAGAAGATTCGGCACGACCGGGCCCAAGTCATTCTTGTGGCTCCGGACTGGGCTCGAAGAGTTTGGTATCCCGAGCTACTCAATATGAGCATAGATCCCCCGATCCGTCTGCCTCTTCGGGAGGATCTTCTGTCGCAGCAGCAGGGGACGGTCCTCCACCCGAACCTGTCCAGTCTACACCTGCTTGCGTGGAGATTGAGCGGCGGCAGTTGATTCCTTTCGACTTGCCTCCCGAAGTTTGTGATGTGATTCTGGCAGCCAGGCGTCCCTCCACTAAGGTGGTATACGCCTGCAGGTGGAACAAATTTGTGGCATGGTGCACAGCAAAGGCTGTGGATCCCCTTTCTGCCCCTCTTTCTGAGGTCCTTCTGTTCCTTCTCTCTCTGGCCCAACAGGGTTCTGCCCTGGGTACCATCAAGGGTTATCTTTGTGCTATCTCGGCCTTCCTCAGGCTCCCTGATCAGCCCTCCCTTTTCAAGTCCCCTGTTGTTAACAGGTTCTTAAAAGGCATTACTCACCTCTTCCCTCCTGTTCCGTTTGTGATGCCTCAGTGGGACTTGAACTTGGTTCTTACCTTTTAATGTGCGCTCCCTTTGAGCCTCTGCATAACTGTCCTCTTCGTCTTCTCACTCTAAAGACAGCCTTTCTGGTGGCCATCACCTCCGCTCGGCGGGTGAGTGAGCTCCAGGCTCTTTCTTGCAAACCTCCCTTTCTGTCTGTTCATCCAGACAAGGTTGTTCTTCGGACGCGTCCGTCCTTCTTGCCAAAGGTGGTTACTGCTTTCCACATTGGGCAGACCATCACTTTGCCCACCTTCTTTCCGCCTCCGCATCCTTCCAGAGAGGAAGAGAGGCTCCACCGTCTGGACCCAAAACGTGCGCTCTCCTTCTATATCGACCGCACAAAACACTTCCGGGTGGATGACCAGCTCTTTGTTGGCTACGTGGGCGCCAAAAAGGTCGGGCGGTGCACAAGAGGACCATCTCCCGCTGGGTTACCTTGTGCATCAAGACCTGCTATTCTTTGGCCAAGAAGGAGCCTCCTGTTGGGCTGCGTGCCCATTCCACCAGGGCAACGGCTGCTACCACGGCCTTGGGCCGCGGTGTTCCGCTGCCGGTTATCTGTCAGGCAGCTACGTGGGCCTCGCTGCACGCGTTTACTAAGCATTACTGCCTTGACAGTCAGGTCCGGAGGGACGGCTTCTTTGGCCGTTCTGTCCTCCAGGACTTCCTTGTCTGATCTTTGTTCGCAGACCCACCACCGGGGTTGGTATTGCTGGGGTATCTATTCTAAGGTAAGGAATCTATCACTAACGTGTCTCTTTCAGATGCACAAGTTACTAACTTGTGTAACGATATATCTGTAAGAGACAGTAGTTAGTGATAGATTCCTTACCGCCCACCCATCCTCCCCGTTCTGCGAACTGATTTCTAGGGTTAAGGACATCCCTTTCAGGGCCCTAGTATTTTTCAGACACCTGTGTCAGCTTCTTGCATGGCTCTGCGTTCCTGGCGCGGAAAGTCGTGTACAGAACTGACGTCAGCGCGCAGGGGCGGCGCCTAAGTACTGCCCGCGACGTCATCCCGGCGATCACGACGCCGACGACGGACGCGGAGCCGCACGACGCCGCCTACCGACGCGCAAGGGTACTGCTACGCAAAACTTTCCGGATCCAGCCTGACGCCTGGGGATATTCTAAGGTAAGGAATCTATCACTAACTACTGTCTCTTACAGATATATCGTTACACAAGTTAGTAACTTGTGCATTTAGGTTAAGTAGAGAATTTAAATGACTGCACATACAGGTCTGGCATAAGTTTTTTTGACTTTTTGAGCCATGAGTAGTGTTATGGCTACTGCGTTGAGCCTTGCCTCCCCAGAGCAGTAGTTCCACTAACAATATAGAACGCTTTGTGGCTATTCAGGGTGGTAAGGTTATGGCAGAGGCAATCTAAGCTTGTCCAGACACACTGACAGCTGCGCTGCTCCTTTTGGGGCAGTTTGTGACACCATCAACAGTAGCAGATTCAATCTCTGCCTGCATATTTATTTTAGTCATAAATCCCTAGTACAGTGGCCAGGGCCTGTACATTAAATGTTACTAGTTGGCCTGCAGCATATATTGTGTTACCCACTTACGTATTCTCTGGCTTGCCATTGCAGCCTGTGTGCAGTTTTAAACTCCCATTTCAACCTTGCAAAATAAACCTTGTGCCAGGCCTAAACTTTCTTTTTTAATACATATAAGTCACCCCAAGGATAGGCCTTAAACGGCCCATAAGGCAGGGTGCATTGTATTTAAACAGTTGGACATGTTCTTTTAAGATTTACATGTCCTGGTAGTGAAAAACTGTTAAAATCGTTTTTCACTACTGCAAGGCCTACGTTTCACATAGGATAACATTGGGTTACCTTACATATTAGTGTTAACCTTTGCTTGGGAAGAGGTAGAAATATCATGTTTGGTCTCCAATTAATTGTAATTTAAAACCCTCTTTAATAGTAATCTGATTTTAAGTCACAATTCTGAAAATGCTATTTTTAGAAAGTTGGCAGTTTCTTGTCCTAGTCATTTTGTGCATGCAGCCTCTATCCTGAGTCATGTGACTGGGTGTATTTGGCCTTTGTGTATTCCTCGTAGAAGTATCACAAAGGGGGACTGGGTGTCGGCAGGATGGGCCATCCTGATTGGCAGAGCTGTCCCTTACAGCACTTTCACTTCAAAGGAGTTGCTTCAAACAACACCCCCTCCCCAACCCCCCAGCACTAGCCTTTTGTGAGTCCAGACATCTTGGAACACAGAGGAAGGAAATTTCAGAACTAGATGTACGTGGAAGTCTAGAAGTTTCTCCCATTTCAAAGCTGGCACCAGGTAGAAGTATTGAACCCTCAGAACAATTCTTCCGTACTCTCCTGAATCTGTGGATATTACACAAGAAGGGCTGCCCTGCGGCCAGAGGACTGCCCTGCTGCTTTAGGCCTGCCCTGCTGTCTGATAAGGAAAACTGCTCCTGCTCCCTTCATCACAGGCTACCTAAAGTGACTCCAAGGGTCAGCTCACTGACCTCCTGTTCAGAGCTACACGGACATAACAAGCTGCAGAGGCCTCCCTGAAACTGCCTAGCTGACATGCTGCACTGGACCTGCAACTGGACGTGCCTGAGCTCTGCTGTCTGCTGGAGTGAGTTCCTGATCCCCGAGAGGTGCCTCCCAGATCCTGGGTCCTTGGTTTGACATCAGTAAAGTTCCTCTTGGAAGAAAAAGAGAAATCCTAAAGTTTCGTTTCCTTTGTAACTGCGAATGGGTCAGTTCAAGCCAAGGTCTTGCTGCCTGCAATGAGCTTCAGCACGAATCTCCGGTGAACTAGGGTTTTCGTGCTACAGCGACCGCCGGCAATGCGAGATCTGCATCGACAGCCTGTGGTGACAGCCAACGTGAAGCTCCAGCAAATACCGTCTATGGTGTGCGACTGGAACTTTGTGTTACGCGATGCCCGACTTGCTCTTCGCACTATTGCGATGACCATCCGTGATGCTCTCCCTGCTCCTTGCGGCCGCCTCCACCGCGAACTGGACTCTTCAAGTCAGACTTTGAGAATTTAACTTTTTCAGCCGGACTAACCTAGTGCCTGTATCCGATCTGCGCTCCGTCACAGTCGGCCTGATCTGGTTTCTTACCACCAAGCATGACCAGATGACCACGAGTGATGCTTTGCTTTTAGGTGCTATACCTACTTAAATCTTTGAAATTGCATATCTCCGGTTCTACTGATGACATTTTAGTGTCAAATAATTTCTTAAGTTTTACTCTATTATTATAAATTGGTGAGTTTTCTTGTATTGTATTTTCACTTTCTTACTGTGTGTGGGCTACATAAATACTTTACACAGTGCCTCTAAATAAAGCCTGACTGCTTTTGTGCCAAGCTACCAGAGCGTTAAGCACAGGTTAATGTAGTGACTTTTGTGGTTCACTCTGACCAGGATTGTGACTGCTGCTTGAGAAGGGCTCACACCCCCCTCAGCTAGTAGCCCAATTTCTCACAACTGTCATGATGGATCGCTGGGTCATCCATTTTATCTTCAAGGACTGTACCCTACCGTTTCTCCTCCCCACACCCAACTCCTTCCCGGACCACCCTCCGTCTACCAGGACGATCTCTCAAGCAGCTGCCTTGATTTTGGGGGCAGACGTCCTTACCCTGTGGAAAAATTTGCCATAGAGATGGTGTCTCTGGAAAAAGAGGCACAGTATTATGTTGCCTTTACTCTTTGGTCTCTAAGAATGACGGAGGTCTGAGACCCATCCTGGTTCTTTACCTTCTGAATTTCACAACTCGGCATTTGAAGTTCAAGATTTACTGGCCCTGAATGTAAGGAGCCTGTTGGCATCCTTAGATCTTCAGGATACCTGTCTCCAGCTTCGAATTCTACCCTCCTACAGACATTACCTGAGGTTCGTGGTTGGATGCCAACAATATGGAAAGTGCTTGTAGTTATGGTGGCTTCAGTGTGATGGTCAAGAGTCCATGTATTGACATACGTGGATGACTGGTTACTGAAAGCAGAAACCTCAGCGCTGGCTGGGGAACAATTCAGTGGATGATAACTCAGTTAGCATCCAAACGTTTTACTTCTATGCAGAGGCTGAACTTCCTAGGGGCGGTTCTGAACACAACCGGTTTTAAATGCTTTTCTTCCTCCTCAGAGGATCGCTCATTTTTAGGTGATGATTCCAGGATTTCTTACGTGGGCTCAGGTCCTGGTTCTGAATGTGTGTTGTTGGCTTGGACTCATGCGTCTGGCTGGTGCCACACACCAGATGGCAGATGAGGTCCTTCAGTGGTGTGAGGTCGCAGTGGCTCCAGTATCAGGAGATCCTTATGGCTCCGGTGCAGATCTCCTACTTTCTTTATCCTGATGTGTACTGTTGGATGGACTCCTCCAATCTTTGATAAGTCATCCGGTTAGCTCTCTGAATGTACAAGCTACTGCTGTCACTGACACCTTACTGGACTGAGGTGCCATTCCAGGCTACGTGATGACGCAGTGGTGATTGTCAGCATTAGAGCAGCACCTGCACATAAATTTGCTTGAACTGTGGGTGGTCAGTTCTGCAATTAAGTCTTTTCTCCATTCAGTCTCAGAGAGCAACATTCAGATTCTGTCACACAACACCACTAACGTTAATTATATTAACAGACAGGGCAGTATAGTTATTGACCCCATGTTGAAAGGCGATTTGCCTGTGAAAGTGGATGCAGCGACAACTAATGTTTATGGTTCCAGCATACCTAGCAAACTCTCATTGTGAAAGCAGCTATGTCACTCTGGAGGAATACGAATGGTAATCGAAGTAACAAGTGATCTACTCCAGATTGGGTTTTCAATTTATGGATCTCTCTCCCATGGCCCTCAACAGATGTAGCCTCAGTTTTGCCCCACACACTTCGCTCTGAATGACTCCCTGGAAGATACTGTAATGTTCAACTGATATCTGGGCCTACACGTTTCCACCACCAGCTTCTGTCACAAGTAGGCTGGTATGAATTGGAGAAATGAGCACAGCTCATTTTGAATGCCCCAGACTGGGTGAGGGTAATCTGGCTTGCTGGTCTGGGTGCACTCAGCATCCTCTTTCTGTTCTGTGCAGAGCTGAACTGCTCGTCCAGCATGATGCACAGACACTCCGTCCCAATCCACAAATGCTGCAACTATATGAGATTGAACAATGCCAGCTAAAGTCCCTTTGTCTTCCTGATTGTTGCAGGCATCATCTTGGCAGCAAGGAAGCCTGCTACCGAAATCCATCTACACAGGTAGCTGGAACAAGTTTGATTAGTGGTGCGAGTCAGAAGGTCTTAACCCATTTTAATGTCTCCTATCCTACTTTGTTTCTGACATGCATCTTCCTAATCAACCTTCCCTGTGTAGATCACCACTAGTGGCTATTTATATGAAAAGTTTGCTATGTTTCTTTTCCCCGTAGGGATTTTAATCTTTTATTGACTTTTGTAATTGGCATCCCCATTTGAGCCTATATCCCCAGTTCAACTAAGTACCCTGAAGACAGTTTTGTTGGTGGCCATTAGGGTTGAAGAACTTCTCAGTTTGTCCACCTTTTCCTATATTGTTCCAGGATAAGCTGGTCCTCCGCAATTTCCCATCCTTTTCCCAAAAAGGTCATCTGTACGTCAAAACATAGACTACAAAACATCATGCTCTAAAAATATGGATAGCAGAGATATTGAGTTTAGAAACTTTTAATTTAAAGTACAGAAATCTATAGCCCAAAAACATTGTCAGTAATAATATAGTAAATGCAAGAACATAGACTACCAAAATATAGATGAAAACAATATTGTATTTCTGAAAAAATACGGATTACAAAATTAGAGTATACTAAATGGATTTTATAACTAAAAAATTCTGTTCAACTCAGTTTATTAAAGTTAAATGTACATATGAAAATATTTTTCTTTAGTTAAAATTAAAATGTTATTGTAATAATATATCTGACAATTTGAAATTAAAACCCAAAGATATCTTTTATTCATTAAATATTGCCCAAAATATTTTTCTGATTAACAAAAAATGTCAAAACTGTTAGAAAGTGTGCTTTTTATGATTTGGTGTACATCCATTTAGTAGTTTTTGAGAAATGAAGGTGGAAAAATATCAGGGACTTAGTCCCATGTCCTGAGTAGAAATATAAATATATATATATATATATATATATATATATATATATATATATATATATATATCTATATATAGATATATACAAATTGATTCCTTTAGCCAAGCAGCGCGCTCTACCATCCGGTGCATACATCAAGATTAGGTGGAATCAGATCCCCTGTAATTTTTTCAAAGAAAAGGATGTCGCACTCCAGTACTTTATAAATCAGAGGGTTTTATTCACCACTGCCACCAACGCGTTTCACCATCAATTCTTGTTCACGGTTAGGGAAGTCCTTCCATTATTTTTAATTTATACTACTACTCCCTTGTGCCCACAATGAGGCATTATGGGATATGTAGTTTTACATATCAGTGTCGTGTTACAATTGTATTTACAATATTTACAAAGTTGCTTAATTCAATTGATTACATTTGCATCATTTATATTATATATGTGTTTGTTGGGGAAATCTTACTGGAACATTGTTTTTTCGTGTTTTGTCTAAGTGACATTTTAATACACATTGCACCTATTTGTATGATATTTTATTTAAATTTTAAAAGGATCTAAATAGTTAGTCCTTTCAATTAGGTGTCTCCATGATGTTCCTATATTAGTATGTTCCATCAAGTTATGTGGCTTGCACAGTCCAATTCTGCCTTAGTGGCTTTATGATGACCCCAATAATATTCTACTCAATAATGTTCGATCTCCATATTTTCATGATTAAGTTCTTATAGATGGACAAAAAGATCTTCTTCATTCAGACCTATTGGTTGTTTGCTTCTGAATCTTATGATTAGTTTGGATTCAAGTTGTCGTTATAATATATATATATATATATATATCCCTGCTCCCCTTTACTCTGAGTGAGGAACCCAGAGGGATATCACCTGGGGACAAAATGAAAAAGAAATCATACATTTTTGACACGATCCAGTGGGATAACTGCAAAAAAGAAAAAAAAGCATTGGGAAAGCCAATAGGTCTCGGCAATGCCCGAGCTAATGGCCTTGTTAATGTGAATGTCTTTTAGCCATGTTGTCTAGCAGTACATCTGCTGTTCAGAATGGCTGAAAGTTACTGAAAGCCCAAAATCACAGAATGTTGAGTTGAAGCCGAGTCTCTTCGTCCAACATGTTGAGTTTATTTTTCCCGCCCCTCCTAACCCTAAAAAGCGCTATGACGTGGCCTGCGCTGGCTGGAACATAGTGCTTTTTTTCAGTAACTTTAGGCCATGCTGAACAGCAGATGTGCTGTTAGACAACATGGCTAAGACGTTCACAAGGCCAAAAGCTCGGGCATTGCCCGCCTACAACAATGAATGTGTCATTGTGTAATGTAACTGGTGAGCACTTAAAGCTCTCCAATACTATTGGCTGGTGTTAGCACTATGGCAATATGGAGGTCGGAACAAGAGCTCCAATACCTTTGGGTCATGCAAAAATAAATAAACAAGTGCTGTTCGTGTTTGAACAACTTTTTAAGAAATGCATTTGTTTATGTAGACGCTCATGCATTTTACTGGTATGTGCACAGGGGAAACGTCCTGAAATCACAAGTACACCAATGCAGTGCAACAAAGTAAAAAAAAGCTCAGCAAACCGGAAGCAGTATAAGGAGACATGTACTTGGTCCATGCGCTATGGGAGGGCCAAACACAAGAAGAGTGCATGACGCTCGCATGCCATGACGAATGGCATCAAAGGAAATGAGCGATACTGAAGTTTACCAATGGAAGGAAATGGGCAGCCTATAAGCCCACAGATAGAACACAAATATCTCTTCGAAATAGCGCATGCACTGTCTAGTCGAGACCTAAAACAAGAAATTGGCGGACAGCCCTTTTTATAAATAAATTGAGGAGGGGTGTGAGGTCGCCACCCTATACCCAAGCCCATTTTAGGCCCCTGAGACCCTGAAATCATAAAAAAGGGAAGGTGGCTGCGCGGCCCCCCTCCCTGAGTCTTAAAAGGCCCCGGGAATCTCATTACCAGGGCCATATTCAACTAAAATGGGAGAAGGGTCTTAATAGGCCCCAGGGACCCCATCCCTTGTGGCTGTGTGTTATTTAAAAGGGAAGTGGGGCTGCACGGCCCCCCTCTCTGAGCCTTAAAAGACCCTGGGTACTCCATCAACTGGGGCTAGCTCAATTACTAGCTCAATTACTCTGTCCCAGAGAACCCACCCCCATGAACGGAATAGTTTCCATGCCCGCATCAGTGTAGGCAGGGAAACGTATGTTAGCTCCTGCCTGGCGGGAGCATTTTTAAGTCTCCCGCCGTGCAGGAGCAAACATGTCTTCCCTACCTGCAGCAGCTAGGACAGAGAAGGCATGTCTGCTCCTAGCCGGTGGGAAATTTTAAAATGCTCCAGCTGGGTGGGAGCAGACGTCTGTTTCCCTGCCCGCACTGATGCAGGCAGGGAAACAGATATTGCTCCCGCCTTGAGGGACCAAGCAAAAAACATTTGCTCCCGCCGGGTGGGACCAATGCTGGATTCCGCAGTATGCCCTGGGGCTCTCCCCGTGCCCCCAACTAGTGGTTTGTGGGTGCCCTGGATGGGCACCCGGGGATGGGGTCCCAGGGACCCAAGTAGGCTCGGGGAGGGGAACCTCACACCCCACTCCCCTAAAAAATGCAATTTGTCCCCTATTGGCATGATAGGGCACAGGAGGGAGGTTGCGTGGCCCCCATCCACGTTTTGTCCAGTGGGATTCTAATAAGAATCAGGGAGGGCTGGCCGCTTGCCCCCCAGTCCTTAATAATGGAATTTGACCCTGGGGGATGGGGTCCCCGGGGCCTATTTAGGCTTGAAGAAGGGGAGGCCACATGCCACCCTCCCCTATTATTAGTGGTTGACCCCGGGGGATAGGGTCTCTGAGGCCTCTTAAGGCTCAGGAAGGGGGTTCATGCACCCCCCTCCCCTATTAGTGGTTGGCCCCGTTGGTTGGGGTCTTAAGGGCTTGGGCCGAGGGGCCACGTGCACCCCTATTTTTTGTGGTTGGCCTCTTGGGATGGGCCCCCGGAGCCTATTTGGGCTCTATCAGACATGAACTATGCATAGTGTGCCTTCCGGTTGACCATCACTCTAAAGACTGCAGATACTGCCAGAAGATGTCCGGGAGAGCCCTAAAAGACAGGCAGAAAATAAGACCGCAGGACAATTGTAAAAGAAAGGTCGAACATAAGACTGCACAGTCTATTTGAGAGGCTTCAGGAGGTGACATCAGGATGGTCTGTAGGGTGAGAGTACGTGCTGTCTCTACCTCAGCTCCCTCTTCACTCTCTCTGGATACCCAGAGAGGTAGATCAAAAAAAAAAAGTGGTAGGATAAAAAATGGACAGGTATGATTCAAACCTGTTCACTATTGAGAGCTGGGACACTGCTGAGGAAGACTACATCGAAGCCTGTGACATCAAGAGAACATAGACAGTTGCTGTTGAGAACTCCATTGATGCAGTATTCCTCTTGATGTCAACACCTAAGGGTACCACACCTTTGAAACCTCCGTCAACATTGATCCCACCTTCAGTGTAGAGGCCAAGAAAACAGCCTTATCCAGTATTGGGGTATCTTTCATAGATTCACATGCCTGAATCATTCCCCGTCGTCGAGGCGGGAATCCCACGGTAAATTACAAAAGTTGTGCCATAAGTAAATAATAGTAGTAGGTGATGCAGCGCGTACAATAAAAACTATTCTCCTCCTAGGTTACTTATAGGTCATCCAGGGGCAAACTATATTTCTCATATCCACATGACGATGGGGCCCATAAACATCGTCTAACACACTCACACATACACACTCCTGGATTTCCTTTACACCTTTGTGAAATTCTGTACTCCTAGGAGAAGCATGAGAACGAAATGGAGAACACCTTTTATGTACCGCTGGAAGAGCCAGGATATCTTGTTACCTTTATCAGTCACTTTCTTTTAGTTATTTCTTAAGATATTCCTGCTCATTGTTTGTCGATGAATCATTCATTTAAGAAATTAGTTCATAGTGATTAAGACCAGCTGAATCACAATAAACAATTACTTATGTCACAATCATTTAGGAAAATAACCACTGAGTCATTTTGAGTTTAAAGAATCTTAAATTTTATATTATTTTAAAAGCATGGAAAGAATTTTTAATACTTTATTCAATTATTCAATCTTTAAATTCACAATTTTATTAAACATAATCAATTTATTGCAGAAAGGAAATTTTTGTCATGAAGCCAAAACCCTAATTACCTGCCTAGCTTCCTAATTTAGCCTAATGATTTCTAACCTAAGTTAGGAATTAGAAATAGCCTGATTCTCATACTCAACTGTAAAATTAAGACAGCAACAGCAACTTCAGCTCGTCAGCATCAGCTACCTGCAACCCGTCTCCTCTAACAGTCTTTCAGCATCTCCCGCTCAATAAGGGATCAATCAGGACCACCCAGCACTGGAAACCACCAACACAACTCTTCAACTCCTCTCCTGACTGTGACTGCAACCACGACTCTCGAACTGCCTGGAACTCTGACCCCCTCCCACTAAGAGTAGGCCCTCTTATACCCTAATTCTAACTTTGCTAACTAATTGTTGCAACATTAATATCACGCTTTTCTTTCATTGGTCCATGCATGTCAGCTTATTCATTCTTTAATCAAGTTCTCTTGGATTCAAGGGTCCTTGGATCATTTCCTTTCCCATACGCTTAAACATTTCCATCCGATTCGATCAGTTCATTTGTAACTTCTTTCGACACATTTGAGAACTCCGCAGTCATTGTCCTTTCTCTTAGACTTGCTTCTCACGGGCGCTCCGCTGATCAACATGGCACACTATCAGTTCAATTAGGTCACACCAGCCTTGACCATTTCTTGCATCCTAGCCTCTAAGAGACATCACGAGGTTCCAGATTTCTTCAATCTCATCCCGCACCACGTGTCCCCTTGCGCCTGCGCACATCTTCCCACTGGCGGCCATTTTATATCGCCACTCGGTTCTACTTTAGAAGCACTAATTTGAGGCAAATAAAACATAATTAAAATAGAGAAAAATATCCCTTTCGTTTCCCTCCCGTCTACGTACCCCAATTAGTTGTTACCTAGCAGAAAACAACATTTAAGCTGTTCCTTACTTACCATCACTATTTGTTTTTGCAACGACACGTTTTATTTCTATGAAGCACCATAACATGCATTTATTTTTTATTAGTACGCATTTATTTTTACGTTATAATTAGACACATAGACATTTATTAATAGATTATTTAGCACACATATTGGCATATTACCATTCCCACACATACAGTGTTGATTAATACATTTAAACGAACATTTTATTTAATTAATTATAAAATTTGTTAGGGGTTAAATTTTTTTATTTTTACTGCTCCATCAATCCCCCCTTTGGTGATTTTTAAATCACCATATAAAACCCAAGTCATACTTCTTTTCAGGCAGCATGTCTTTCATCCTTTGCTTTCTGTTATTTATACATCTGTTTCTTCTTCATCTTGCCTTTTAGTCTCTTTGTACATGCTTTCTTTCATTTTCTCCAACTCAATTTCACCCATTTCTCTCTCTCTTTCTCTCATTATTCTGTTATTTCTTCTTATCTTATTCTGTCTTACTTTTCTCTTTATACATGTTATTACTATTTTCAATATCATGGCTAACAATATTACTATAGTTACTACTATTATAACTTTCCCTATTACTAGTTTACTCATCCTAGTTAACCAATTCGCTACTGAGGAAAACCCTCTACCAAGTTTTCCCAAAACACTTTCAACCTCCAGTGGAACTAGTTCTTTGTGCAAACTTGTAATATTTGTAATATACTTCTGTATATTTTCACTGTTATCAGGAATGTAAGTACAACAATGTTGGACTTTCAACATTCCACAGACTCCACCCTCTTTTGCCAAAAGAATATCAAGGGCAAGCCGATTTTGCATCACCATAGCTCTCATGGCAACCATTTCGGTATTTACCATTAAGAACCCTCCCGCAGTATCTGTAGATAAACGATCTACTACTGTGGATAACTTCCGAATTTTAAATGCATTCAAAGATATTCCCACTGCTGGTATCAATGCTCCAAAAATATCACCTACAATTTCTGAAAAACTTTCCCTCTTTCTACGTGTAAATCTATTAATCATCTTGTATGTTCCCTTCTCTTCTCTGTCCATGTGAACATTTTTTGGAAAGACCAGGCCTACATAGCAAGTTCCATACCAATGGTCCGGTAACCTGTAATAAGCTCTATTCCCACAAATATAATAGATACCTGGAAATATTGGGTCTTTTCCACCTTTGAATCCCCAACCTCCCAGAATTTGATAATTGTCATGGCAGATACTGGAACCTACAAAGTAATTGTCATAGACTGTCTTATTTCTCCTAATGCACAATTTTCCTGTTTGCGGCCAGTCTAATGTCATTGCTGCATTTATCTTTTTCCCTTCATGATTTCCTTCCTCAAACGTCCATAAGCGTTTTCCTTCCTCTTTCATTGCTTCTTTCTGAAATTTCATTCTTCTTTCTTCAACCATATCTTCTTTCTTTAACTCACAGGTAAGGTTGTTACTAACTATTTCTTCTAACATTAATTTTCTATGTTCTAAAAAGAATTCTCCTAAAACTTTTGCTGGTTTTACTTTGTTAAGTTCTGGTATTACTGGAATGTTTGCAAAAATCTTATCTATATCAGTATAATAAGATTCTAATCTACCTGTTTTATAAAATAAGCTTGCTATTACACTACATGTTATTCCATAAGTCAAAGGTAGATGATGATAAGTCACACCTTCGGATACTGATGCAGGCAACTGCATACAAACATAACAATCTCTTACTTCCATTGTTTTTACGTACTCATACAACAACTTTGTAAAGACATTCTTTGAGAAATCTGTTACTGACCTATCCTTATGCAACTCTGCACTACTTCTTAAAATAACTGGTTCTTTAATATTAGTTTCTTTTTCTGGTTTAGTATCATTCTTTGCTTCTATCACAGCTACACTAATAGGAATTGTGATTGCTAAAACTATCCATATGGTCATTAATAACCCTGTACAAAAGCAGCACATTTTGCACCATCTCTTTATAAATTCACATTTATCTCTTCTATCCCTATTATTTTCCATTTTTCTTTTTTTTTTATTTGTTAAGTTTCAGAAAATTGTGTCACTACACCTCAGAAATGACTTAGATGCCACTCTGCTTTCAAAAGTCTTTGCTTGGTACTTTCTTTAATTCTCTCCAGAATTCTTTCGTTGTCACATCCGGTGATTTGTCACGTCCAGTAAATTTGTCACGTCCGGCAGAAGCACTATTAGTCTTTACTTCAGTTTTGTTGCATCTCACCTTTTCCCATCCGACTTCTCAGTCTCTGGTTTCCGTGAGTGTTTTCTTCTTCTTCTTTGTAATCAGTTAGTGCAATATACAGCCACTCAGGTGACTTAAATTTTGAATTCACTTTCTTTGTCCTTTTGGACTTTTGTAATCTTTTTCCACTGGGTTTTTCTTGTCCCTTTTGACTTGTTACCTCATTTACTTGTTCAGCATCTTCGTCTTCTGCTCTTATTATTCTATATCTCAATTTTCTTACATAGCTGTTGGGCCAATTATCTCCTTTTCTTGGCCTTTTGGCTTCACCTTCTCTTTCTTCTCTTTCTGATTTCCAATTTCTTTTTCTTGATTCAGTCTTTGCTTTTTCCTCTCCTCCACTTTCTTCTGTTTCTGTTTCAACTGTCTCACTATTGTCTCTTATTTTGAAACTTATAATCTCGTCATCTCCTACTGGTGGATCTGTCTTCTCCTTTTTGTTTTCCCCTATTACTGTCCCTCCTCGGGGTTCTTCCGATTTGGTGTTTTTCTCCTTTTCTGTTTCTAAATTTCCCTGTTCTCCTGTTTCTCTATCTATCCCTATTGCTCCTCGGGGTTCTTCTCGATTTTCTAACTTTTTGTGTACTTCTTTCCCTACTTCATCTATTAATATTGTTTCTGAAGGATTTCCACCATAACTTGTACTTGGTTGTTCATCTAACTCAATTTCTTGCTCAGTTTCTTCTCTAATTGGTTTATAACCCCAAGTTCTCTTTCGGAATTCTTCCCATTTTGCAGCTGAATCATCAGATCCTGAAGTTGTGTCAGATATTTCCAGATGTCGACTTACAGGTCGATCTTCAAGTTCTGGAACTTCTGAATTTCTTTCTTCTTCTTCTTCTTGTTCCTCTTCTTCTCTAGAGGTGTTTTCCGTTGGGGTCTCCAGATGTCGACTTTCAGGTCGATCTTCAAGTTCTGGCACCCTTTCTTTTATCTTGGTTGTCCCAGCCGTTAAACTTTTATCCCACACTTCCAGACGCCGACTCACATGTCGATCTGTAGGTTCTGGAATTCTGATTGTGTGGCTGGCATGAACCCAGTTCTTCACTCCTGCACACTTGACAGCAGTCGTTGTTACTAGGATTACCTGTCTTGGCTCATCCCAACGTGGAACTAGACAGTTTCTTCTCTTGTGGATTTTTATGCGGACCCAGTCTCCTGGATTCAAGTCGTGGGCTGGTTTTCTTTCAAGAGTGGTCGCATCCGGTCCAACCTGATGAAACACAGAATGCACCACATCAGCCAGTCCCTTGCAATAATCCAGTACTAGATCATCAGTTATAGTTAATAACTTGTTGACAGGTACGTGTGCTTGTCTCATTGCTCGTCCCATGATCATTTCATGAGGACTGAGTCCCGTTTTCTTTTCTGGGATGCTTCTGATGGTCATCAGAACAAGAGGCAGTGCATCCGGCCATTTGAGTCCTGTAGCTTGACACATTTTTCCTAATCTGTTTTTAATTGTTCCATTAATCTGCTCTACTACCCCAGAAGCCTCTGGTCTGTAGGCACAATGCAATTTTTGTTTAATACTCAGGGCTTCACAAATCAATTGGATCAACTCATTTTGGAAATGTGTTCCTCTATCTGTCTCAACCGTGACTGGAAAACCATACCTTGGAATGAACTCTCGCAGCATAAGTTTTGCCACTGTTGTTCCATCATTCCTTCTTGTGGGGTATGCCTCCACCCAACGAGAGAACAAACAAACGACCACTAGAACATATCTTAATCTGTTACTAGGGGGCATCTCAATAAAGTCCATCTGTATTCTTGTGAATGGACCTCCTTCTTGTCCTATTGTTCCTAGACTCACTACGGTTTTTCTTCCTGGGTTAAACTGTTGACAAATAAGACATCTTTGACAAAGACTTTCCGCAATGACTCTGAATTTTGGGTTATACCAGGTCTGTCTAAAAAGTCTGATCATTGCATCTCTCCCAATATGAGCTTGTCCATGGTACATCCGTGCCATGTCTGCAATCAAGCTATCAGGCATAACTGTACTTTCATCTCTGTATACCCACACACCATTATTTTCCTGTCTTCTACATCCTGCTTGTATCCAGTAATCTTTTTCCTCATCTCTCGCTGTTTCTTGTAACTGCCTTACTTCATCCCATGTTTCAACAGTATTAGTGAAAAGCAAAGGACAAGAGGCATGCTCCCTTTCTCTATTTTTGTTCAGGGACGCCATGTTTTCCGCACAATACCTAGCGATCTCATCAGCATAATTATTGCCGACCGCTATGTAATCTTCGTTTTTCTTATGCGCCTTGCATTTCACTACAGCTATTTGTTTAGGCAATTGTATCGCCTCAAGCAGTTTTTTAACATACTCTCCATTTCTGATAGGTGTTCCTGCAGATGTCAAAAATCCTCTTTGTGACCAAATTTGACCAAAATCATGTACGATGCCGAAACCATATTGGCTATCGGTCACAATCGTGATTCGTACATTTTTCCCCAATTTACATGCTTGAATCAAAGCAATTAGTTCCGCAACTTGGGCAGACCTAACTCCTTTCAGACAAGACGCTTCCATCACAGTTGCCACTGTGCATACTGCGTAAGCTGCGCTTAACACTCCTTCTTTTGTGCGTAAACATGAACCATCTACAAACATGACATAATCCGATTCCTTTAACGGTTCATCTTTTATGTCAGCTCTTGGTTTTGTGCAATATTCCAGCACATTCAGACAATCATGATCTACTTCATCTTGTTCAATTATACTCTCTTCATCTGGCAATGATGTAGAAGGATTTACATTTATGCATCTATCTATGGTCACATTTTCAGCACTCAAGATGACTTTTTCGTACTTAGTCAGCCGACTATGTGTCATGTACTGTGTTTTTGTTCTTGTCAAAAGAATTTCTACTGAATGGGGAACATACACTCTCAAGGGATACCCCATCACTATACCTTCACTTTGTTCCAGACTTACACAAGTAGCAGCAACTGCTTTCAGACACCCAGGCAATGCTTTTGCTATAGGATCTAAAACAGCTGAGAAGTAAGCTATAGGCCTCTTCATGGTGCCGTGTTTTTGTACCAGTACTGAAAATGCACATCCATCTCTTTCACTGCAGTATAACTCAAAATCCTTCTCATAATCAGGCATGCCTAATGCAGGGGCCTCACACAGTTTCTTTTTCAATTCTTTGAAAGATTTCATTTCTTCTTTGTTTAACTCAAAAGGGTCCTTTACATCTTTCTTTGTCAATTTTTGTAAGGGTTTTGCAATCAAAGAAAATCCACTTATCCACTGTCGACAATATCCAACCATTCCCAAGAACATTCTTACCTCTCTCTGAGTCATTGGTGCTCTCATTCCTTGAATCATTCTTACTCTTTCTGTCGCTATTTTCCGCACTCCTTTCTCAATTTTATGTCCTAAATACTGGACTTCTTTCTGACAAAACTGTAATTTTGAAGGAGACACTTTATGTCCTCTTTTCTCTAAGTGGTTCAGCAAAGCAATTGTGTCACTTACACATGCTTCTTTGGTTTTCGATGCCACCAATAGGTCATCGATATACTGCACCATCACTGATTTTTCTGGCATCTTCAAATCTTCCAGAGATTTCTTTAGAATCTGATTAAAAATTGAGGGGCTTTCTGTATACCCCTGTGGAATTCGGCACCATGCCAAAATACGCTCTCCGAAACGGAATGCAAATAATGGCTGGCTATCTGGATGCAAAGGAATAGAGAAAAATGCATGACACAAATCTATCACAGTGTACCACTCAGCTTCATGCGGAATTTGATATAGAATCACTGCAGGGTTTGGCACTATTGGACAGCATGGTACAACTATTTTGTTTATCTTTCTCAAATCCTGTACTATTCTATATGTTCCATTTGGCTTTTTCAGTCCCATAATAGGTGAATTACATGGACTGCTCATGATTTCTTTCAGAATTCCTTGTTCAATCATTTTATTTATCACAGGAGTTATTCCTTCAATTATTTCTGGAGTTAATTTGTACTGTGGCGTGTTTGGATAAATTATCCCTTCTTTCACTGTCACTTTTACAGGATCAACTTCTCTCATTAACCCAATGTCTTCACCTGTAAAATCCCACACACTTTCTCTTACAGCACTTTTTAGTTCTTCTGGAAGTTTTTCTGCATCAAATGCAGGAAACAAACCATTCGTTTCAGGTTCTTGATTCATCAAAGTTACCTTGTACAAAACATCTTCATCTGAAGTCTGAAAACCTATTCCATCTGGCGTACAATAAATTGTGCAATTCATTTTACACAAAAGGTCCCGACCCAAAAGATTTACAGGACTACAGTCGCACACTACAAATTTATGCATTTTGCTAAAAGAACCAATTTTTACTTCTACCAATTCAGTAAGTGGGGTTTTAATCTGCTGATTGGCTACTCCTACCACTTGGATGTATTCACCTGAGAGAGGAAGGTTCGGAATTTCCACTGACCTAACAGTAGAACGGGTAGCTCCAGTATCGACAAGGAATGTTACGTTTGCTCCATTCACTTCTCCATCCACAAAGGGACCAGACTGATCTACCTCTAGAGTTGCGCCAAGCACGCACTCTTTCCCCTCTCCTGCGCACCGTCAGAAACTTTCATCCGGGTCATCCTCACTCTGACGCAACCAATACTGAGAAATGTTAGCTGCTCGCGGCAACTGTGTTACCTGCTCTCCTCCGTAGAATCCTGTTTCTGTACTGTATCTTTGCTGGTTAACAATGTTGGGAAGTGGTGGTTGTGGCACCTGACTTTGTTGAACAACTACCTCATTCTGCACCTGTGGAGTTAATGATTGATGTTCCGGATTAGGTTTAGGTGGAAACTTACACTCATTCCTCCAATGCCCTAATTTTCCGCAATTATGACATGGCCATTTCTTCTTTGCCTCTTCTAGGCTCACCTGTCCTTTTCCTTTACCTATGTTTGGTCGCATCTTATTCTGTCCTGATTCATTTCCATTATTATTGTCCAATTGGGCTTCTTGTTTCTCTGCCACTTTCACTTGTGCCCACATTGCCTTTTCTTTCAACTTACGCTGTTTACTCTCTATTTCATCACTACAATACTTAGCATACCTCAGCACTTCATCTACACTTCCATTTTGCCAGTTTATCATATGTTGTTTAATCATATCGCTTATTTCTCGTTTCAAGCCAAACACAAATCGGTATACAAAATGACTCGTGTCCTTTTCACTCAATTCCTCATAACCGCTATACTGCTTGAAAACCAACAACAAACGTTCATAATATGCATGTACAGACTCCTTACTTTCCTGTGTAGTTCTATCAATCTTAACCCAATCGGTCTCTTTGGGAGGAATCTTATTCTTCAAAAAGGTAATCACTTTGTCGTATTTCTTCATCACATCTGGTCCTGGAGCTCCTGTCTTAGGATCTCTTGGATATTCTGTAGTTGGCCAGTCAACTGTAATCTTACATTCTGACCACAGATCCGTTGGTACCACTATGTCAAACAATCCATCCAAATCTATCCACAACACTTTTGAGACCTTTACAAACCTTTCTACCTGTCGGTACCATTCAACTGGCTTCTCTCTTAGTTTTGGAAAGTCATTTGTAAAGGACAGGATGTCCTGCCTAGTCCATGGAACATGCACATAACTACCACCTGGAGTTTCTCTCATAGGGTATTCTTTAACAACAGGTTCTTTTTCTGTTATCATAAAAGCCAATGAACCTTTGTCTATACTTTTCTCATTCTTCTTTGTCCATCTAACCTTCCATCTGTCCACATCACCCCATTTTCTCAACAAAACAATTAACTCTTTTATCTGTGTCAGCCTTCCTGCTGTATTCAAATTTTCAATATCTTTTTCACAAAAATCCACTCTGTATGGTTTCTGTAATGTTTTTACTTTTGCAAAATCTATTCCAATCTCACTAGCCACTTCTTCTAGTTTGTCATGTAAATTCTTTGCCCTCCATGTTATACTTTTGCACAGAAACATTATTTCATCATCCTGATAATTTTTTATCTTTTCAGTACCAATCGTTCCTAATATTAATTCTTCCATGTCAATTTTTAATCTGATCACATCTAATGGTTTTTCTTCCGTTTCTTTTATTTTAAAAGCTTTCATCCACTCATTTAACTCATCAGGAGTCGGACCTATGGGAGTACTATTTATTTCTGTCCAATTTCCACTCTTTTCAGGTGTCACTGTTGCAGATTCAGTTACCATAGGTATTTTCCTACCGTTACACTCATTTACTGTTAAATTTTCAGGTGGACTTGGTCTGTAAGCACTAGCCAAATTGCTTGTACCTGGACTTGTTTCCATTCTTTCCTTTTCTCTCTGAAATTGTGAACTTAAGGGAATCACCAAAGCTCGCTCATCAATTTTCTGATTCTCAAAAACTGGTATTACTGGACCTATTGTTACAGGCACAGTAACTGCTTCCATATTTTTCGTTAATTCTCTAATTTTCTCAGTTAGTTCTTTTGTTGTTCTTGCCAATTCACTTGCATTGTCGCTTTCTATTCCCTCATTTTGAGAAGCTCTCATTTGTTCTTGTGACCTATTTACTTCATTTCTCTTTTCCGGACTTTTATTTCGCATAGTCTCTATTGGTGGCGCATTTGGTGTCACCACTGTAGAACTCTGCTGATACGGAGGTGGATTTCTATTTAAAATATCTTCCAACAACTCGTCATCCGTTTCGCTCTCATGCATATACTTTTCTCTCTCTAAATGTTTCTTTTTCTCAGTCCGTTTTTTCTTAGTCCCTTCCTCAACTGTAAAAGCTGGAAACAAACCTCCTGTCATGTTAGCACATCTCCATCGTTTTATTCTGTCCTCATGATTCATTCCCCACAACCTTCCGGGCACAAACTCATAACCTTTCATTCCTCTGAACCTTTCTCGCTCGTACATCTCATCTTCCCATTCTGTTAAAGCCTCAAACTGTGTCGGTCTAGATCTAGGTTCCAATTTAAACATTTTCTCTCTTAGATTCCGTAAAACCGCTACATTAAAAGAACCATTTTCAGGAAAAGCCAATGCTCCATCATTCTTTGTATATTTTACCCAATTGTCCAACCATATGCACGTATGATATCCATATTTCAGCATCATATGTGAAGCTGCTGATTTCGGCGGAGGAATTACTTGTCCCTCTCTAGTCACAACCTTTTTATCTTTCTTAAAGAAATTCTTTAATTTCGTCGTCCACGACGTTCTCTCCCTTTCATACTCGTAATACGGCATGTCTTCTATTTTGTTTTCTCTTTACTCTAACGCTGTTTCTGTGTACGGAACTTCGTCCAATTACAGCGCGATTCACACTAACGTACCAATCAGAACAATTTCCACCGTCCGCGAACCACCCAATCCTAGCGCGGCACTTCTCTACGTCACTCCTGCTCTGTGTTTACGTGTCTAACGCACTATCCAATCCTAGCGCGGCACTTTTCCACGTCACTTCTAATCTTTACCCCTCCTTTACAAAATTTATCGGCAATTTTTCTTTTTACTGTTTTCTTCGTTAGTTACAACAAATAAACAATTCCATAGTCTGATTCGCTAAACAAAGTGACAGCTTTGTCCTTTTACACAAGAATCCTGTTTTTCCAGTAGGCAGCGCTTACCTCTACCCTACCACAGAATTATTTACTTTCGCCGATAAAGTAGCACTTCCCTCTACCTTACCCTTCTTTCAAACAAACAATTTACTCGTTTCTCTGGGGATAAGACACATGTGGAGACTAGGCTCCTGAGAATTAAGGCCAAAGTTTCACAAGTAAACGTGATTTGCTATTTCAATTACACACTTTTCACACCGAAATCCCTAACATAACACAACCTGCGTTATAACCAAAATGAATTCAGACCATGTACCAAATTCCATGTGACTTCTCTTGCCACACGTGTTCCACTTCCTACATCCCAGAAGCGTGAAAACTTACATATAACATAACGTGACTCAACATATATTGTTAGTCATTAAAATAATCAATAATCAATAACAAATAATCACTAAACTAATCTATAGAAAACCATAACTCTGCTACCAAGAAATCTGATGCAGCGCGTACAATAAAAACTATTCTCCTCCTCGGTTACTTATAGGTCATCCAGGGGCAAACTATATTTCTCATATCCACATGACGATGGGGCCCATAAACATCGTCTAACACACTCACACATACACACTCCTGGATTTCCTTTACACCTTTGTGAAATTCTGTAATCCTAGGAGAAGCATGAGAACGAAATGGAGAACACCTTTTATGTACCGCTGGAAGAGCCAGGATATCTTGTTACCTTTATCAGTCACTTTCTTTTAGTTATTTCTTAAGATATTCCTGCTCATTGTTTGTCGATGAATCATTCATTTAAGAAATTAGTTCATAGTGATTAAGACCAGCTGAATCACAATAAACAATTACTTATGTCACAATCATTTAGGAAAATAACCACTGAGTCATTTTGAGTTTAAAGAATCTTAAATTTTATATTATTTTAAAAGCATGGAAAGAATTTTTAATACTTTATTCAATTATTCAATCTTTAAATTCACAATTTTATTAAACATAATCAATTTATTGCAGAAAGGAAATTTTTGTCATGAAGCCAAAACCCTAATTACCTGCCTAGCTTCCTAATTTAGCCTAATGATTTCTAACCTAAGTTAGGAATTAGAAATAGCCTGATTCTCATACTCAACTGTAAAATTAAGACCGCAACAGCAACTTCAGCTCGTCAGCATCAGCTACCTGCAACCCGTCTCCTCTAACAGTCTTTCAGCATCTCCCGCTCAATAAGGGATCAATCAGGACCACCCAGCACTGGAAACCACCAACACGACTCTTCAACTCCTCTCCTGACTGTGACTGCAACCACGACTCTCGAACTGCCTGGAACTCTGACCCCCTCCCACTAAGAGTAGGCCCTCTTATACCCTAATTCTAACTTTGCTAACTAATTGTTGCAACATTAATATCACGCTTTTCTTTCATTGGTCCATGCATGTCAGCTTATTCATTCTTTAATCAAGTTCTCTTGGATTCAAGGGTCCTTGGATCATTTCCTTTCCCATACGCTTAAACATTTCCATCCGATTCGATCAGTTCATTTGTAACTTCTTTCGACACATTTGAGAACTCCGCAGTCATTGTCCTTTCTCTTAGACTTGCTTCTCACGGGCGCTCCGCTGATCAACATGGCACACTATCAGTTCAATTAGGTCACACCAGCCTTGACCATTTCTTGCATCCTAGCCTCTCAGAGACATCACGAGGTTCCAGATTTCTTCAATCTCATCCCGTACCACGTGTCCCCTTGCGCCTGCGCACATCTTCCCACTGGCGGCCATTTTATATCGCCACTCGGTTCTACTTTAGAAGCACTAATTTGAGGCAAATAAAACATAATTAAAATAGAGAAAAATATCCCTTTCGTTTCCCTCCCGTCTACGTACCCCAATTAGTTGTTACCTAGCAGAAAACAACATTTAAGCTGTTCCTTACTTACCATCACTATTTGTTTTTGCAACGACACGTTTTATTTCTATGAAGCACAATAACATGCATTTATTTTTTATTAGTACGCATTTATTTTTACGTTATAATTAGACACATAGACATTTATTAATAGATTATTTAGCACACATATTGGCATATTACCATTCCCACACATACAGTGTTGATTAATACATTTAAACGAACATTTTATTTAATTAATTATAAAATTTGTTAGGGGTTAAATTTTTTTATTTTTACTGCTCCATCATAGGCTACAAAGGAAAAGCCAAAGGCCTAAAACTTAGAAGCCTATCTACATCATTATAGAAAAAAGAACCAAAGGTTAGCTCCAACCAATCAGCTACCAGCACCCTCCAGAACACTGTCAGCAGAGCCAGTTCTCCTCAGATTTTCACCGCACGTCGTGTGGAAGGGAATCCCTGAGTGCCACTCAGTTCTTCTACTTTTTCTTCAGTATGTCTGACAGGAAAGCTCTTTTCAAACCCTGCAGGACCTGTGATAAAAAGAGGGTCCATGTGGATGACCAACATAAGGACTACATTTATCCCAAGCATGAGGCAAAAAATTGCAAGATTTGCCGTACCTTCCCTACCAAGACCCTTAGGGATAGAGAGGCAAGAGTGCTCTTGTGGCTCAAATCTTCTTCGGCTGAAGAGGATGACGGAGCTTCTACTTCCAGCAAAAGAGCCAGATCCCATAACAGCTCTTCAAGTGAGGGAAGAAAACACCTTAAATCTTCCCATGATGTTTCTGACCCTTCACAGAGGTCACCAAAACTTTCCTCTGGGTCAACGCTGTCTTCGTCATCCACAGCAGGCAAGGAATCAAAAAAGGCATCTACTTCAAAAACTGTAAGTAAAAGCCATATTAAATCTGTCACGGTGACTACTTCATCTACTATCTCTGTGACACCTTCTTATACCTCATCATCTACGGCTACTATTTCAACTACGGCCATTCAATCGCCTACGTAATTCCGATGCCTTCTCCGCCTCTTCCTCTGCCTTCTGATTCTCCCCCTGAGGACATCGGGGGCTTTCATAATTTAATGCAACGGGCTGCAGCTAGATTTCAGCTGCCAGTAACAGTCGAACAGACAGAATGTTTCCTTCATGATTTCAAGGAAGAGTCCAGGAAAATCACGAGAGCTGTGCCGATAATAGACTATATTTGGAATGAAGGGGTTAAGATCATGAAGACGCCTGCATCTATTCCGGCGGTGCTTCCGCGCATAGGGAAGAAATACTGTGCCCCTATCAACAGCCCATCCTGCCTCATTGGTCACCCACGGCCAGATTCGGTGATTTCACAGGCCGCCCAACAGCGATCTAAGAATCCTGCAACACCTATCACCACACCGCCTGATAAGGAAGGACGTCGTCTGGACCTTATAGGCAAAAAAATGTCTACCATGGCAGCTGCCTCTATCAGAGCTGCCAATTCTCTAGCCATTATCGGCCGTTATGACCGTCAAATGTGGTCAGACATGGCGGTTTTCATTGACCTAATTCCAGAAGACCGTAGGCAGGAGGCAAGAAAGATTCTGCTGGAAGGAGAACGTGCCGCATCGGAAACTATAGATTGCGCTTTGGACCTCGTAAACACCAACTTCCGACAGCTTGCAGGAGCTGCAGTGCTTAGACGCCAGGGATGGCTTAAAGCCACCACTTTCAGACCTGAGGTACAGACAAAGATTCTGGACATGGCCTATGACTGAGAGTCTTTGTTCGGTAAGCACATTGATGAGGCCCTCTTAGCTATAAAGACTGACACAGATACCGCACGATCATTGGGCACCCTTCAGTACAGGAGCGGAAATTTCAGAGGAGCAAGAGGGCGTGGTTTTTCAACAAGAGGAGGATACCAAAACCAGCAGAACAGGCAGTATCAATCCCAGTATAGACAGCCCTACAGCCAGTTCTCATACCGCCAATCCTCTTTGACTAGTTTCTCCCGTCAGGGTGGTCGAAAGCGATCGAACAATCAAGGTCGTGATACCAACAGGAAACAATGATCTACGCAGGGCGCCAGCCATAGTATCCCACTCTGCCCGTGCACGTGAAAATTTCAGCTTTTGTTCACAAGTGGCAAGAAATTACTTCGGACCGATGGGTTCTCGACCTAGTAACCAACGGCCACACCCTGGAATTCATCAAACAGCCACCTACTACTCCGCCCAGGGGGTCCCCCTCCCCCTCGTCTTCACTTATTGTTCAAAGAAGCCTTAAAGATGCTCCTCAAGAATGCAGTAGAGAAGGTTCCATCGTCTCAAAGAGGAACCGGTTTCTATTCTCGTTTCTTCCTCATCAAGAAGAAGTCAGGGGAATGGCGACCGATTCTGGACCTCCGCAAACTCAACAAATTCCTCAAAAAGCAAAGTTTCCGGATGGTCACACTTTCCGAGGTCTTAAGCTGTCTGAACGAAGGAGATTTTATGGCTTCTCTGGATTTGGAAGATGCGTACTTCCACGTCCCTATCCATCCCAAACATCGCAAATATCTTCGCTTCACAGTGGCTGGCGTCCACTATCAGTTCAAGGTGCTCCCGTTCGGGCTGAAATCGGCACCAAGAATCTTCACAAAGTGCTTGGCACCAGTAGCAGCGACGTTGAGATCTCGAGGAATACAGGTGTTCCCTTATCTCGACGATTGGCTGCTCAAAGGTCCTTCGGAGCAAGCAGCCAAAGAGGCCACAGCAACATGTCTCCATCTCTTCTCTTCTCTGGGACTCACTCTCAACCAGAGCAAATCACAGTTGCGTCCTCTACAAGTCATTCCTTTTCTCAGGGCAATGCTGGACACGGTGCAGTGCAAAGCATTCTTGTCACAAGACCGCCAATTACGTCTACAAAAATTGGCAATCTCAATTTAAAAAAGGTCAGTTTCTGTCCGGATGTTTGCTTCCCTTCTAGGGATGTGTTCCTCTGCGATAAACCTCATACCCTTGGCACGGCTCAAAATGAGACCTCTTCAGGAGGAATTACATCTTCAATGGCAACAAGCCGTGGGTTCGTTCGATGATTCCATCAGGGTCACGTCGCGCATGATAGACTCCCTGCATTGGTTGTCTCAGACAGCGAATTTGGCCCCAGGTCTCACATTCCTACCAACCACTCCAGACTTTGTTTTAACAACCGATGCTTCCATGGAGGGATGGGGAGGTCATCTGCATTACTTACAGATTCAAGGAAAATGGTCTCAAGTGCACCGACAACAGCATATCAACAGGCTGGAGCTCCGCGCCATCTTTCTTTCTCTGCAAGCGTTCCTCCCGAGGATCGCGGGTTCCTCAGTGCTGGTCCGTACCGACAATACGACCAGCATGTATTACATCAACAAACAAGGAGGAACAAAGTCACCAACGCTTTAGCAGGAGGCTCAGGAGTTGTGGGAGTGGGTCACATTCCACGGAATAACCCAGAAGGCCGAACACGTCAGGGGTCTCCACAATACTCTGGCCGACACGCTGAGCAGATCTCTATCGGACTGTCACGAGTGGGAACTGGAGCAGAAGCAGGTGGACAGAGTCTTCCAAGCTTGGGGCAAACCAGCACTGGATTTATTTGCAACGAGGGAGAACAGAAGCCAATATTATGCCAGCAGGTTCCCTCAACAGGGCTCAAGGGGGAATGCCCTGTCCATGTGATGGTCAGGGATTTGTGCATACGCTTTTCCCCCAATACCATTGATCTCGAAAGTACTCCGCAAGATGAAGATGGAGGGTTGCCGTCTCATTCTGATTACACCCCGTTGGCCAAGACAGTATTGGTTCCAGGAACTTCTTCTACTATCTCAGGACAAACCTATTCGCCTTATTCCGACACTCTCGATGTTGTCAACGGACAGGGGTCAAGTGGTTCATCCGGACCCACAGGCGCTACACTTGCACGCATGGCTCCTGATTTCTTAGAATTCAAGGACCTTAACATCTCTCAGGACTGTCGTGAGATCTTGGCCAAATCTCGTGCCCAGAGTACAATCAAAACTTATCGTTTAAAATGGAAGCGATTCTGTTACTGGTGCGAGGCGAATAATATCCACCCAGTTCAAGCTCCTGCCGAACAAATTCTTCCCTACTTGCTATCCCTGGCCAAATCTGGGCTTACCTTTTCATCGGTTAAGGTTCATCTTGCTGCTCTCTCCAGATTCAGAAAGTGCACCAAACTGCCTTCTCTCTGTTCATCTTCACTTGTCAAACAATTTATGAAAGGACTTTTCCGAGCTTTTCCTCCAGTGCGGGCACCCCCTCCAGACTGGGAACTCAATACCGTGCTGGCGCAATTAATGAGACGACCATTTGAGCCTATCCACAAAGCTGAGCTCAAATTCCTCACGTGGAAGGTTGCCATTCTCCTGGCTCTTACTTCTGCACGAAGGGTTAGTGAAATTCAAGCTTTCACTATCACAGAACCCTTTTTACGCTTCACTAAGGACTACGTAACTCTTCGAACAAATCCTAGTTTCATCCCTAAAGTACCGTCTCAATTTCACTTGAATGAACTGATAAAGTTAAGAACTTTCTTTCCGGATCCATCCACTCCAGCTGAGAGAGCTTTGCACTCTCTTGATGTTAAGCGTTGTTTAAAATTCTACTTACAGAAGACTAAAGACATCAGGCGATCCAACCAATTGTTCGTGGCCTATGGTCAAGCGACACTTGGGACTGCAGTAACGAAGGCAACAATAGCCAGATGGCTAGCTTCTACGATTCATTTCTGCCATGACAAAGCCAACAAACCTTTGCAGAGAAAGGTCAAAGCTCATTCTACCAGGACTGTGGCAGCTTCTACAGCATTGTTTGCTGGAGTGACTCTGGAGAACATCTGTCGTGCTACGACATGGAAAAATGTCCACACGTTCACGAAGCATTACTGTCTGCAATCTGCACAACAAGATGATGCAGCGGTTGGACAAGCGGTCCTACGCCATCTCTTTCATTAAGGTCAGATTCAGGTATTTTCTCTTTCATATGCTACCATGTTTCATGTAACATGCTTCTTTATATGTTTAATAGCTGGATATATAGATATATTTCTATGTTAATATTCTTGCTTTATTTCTGTAACGTTTCTTAATATGCATTTTAATTCCTTAAAGGCTTGCGTATGTTACAAATTTCTCAACCATTATGGATGCGTTTTGGGAGTTTCTGAACACCTGTCTCCCACCATCCGCAAACGACAATACTTTTGGCTTACTGCTTGCTACTCTGATTCAGGCATGTGAATCTATGAAAGATACCCCAATACTGGATAAGAAAACAAGTTACTTACCTGTAACTACAGTTATCCAGTATTGGTATCTTTCATAGATTCACATGCACCAACCCTCCTCCCCGGCGAGTCAGTTCTTTATGATTTGGGAATCTTACTTCCCTCTTGTGCTAAGAAAATCTGAGGAGAACTGGCTCTGCTGACAGTGTTCTGGAGGGTGCTGGTAGCTGATTGGTTGGAGCTAACCTTTGGTTCTTTTTTCTGTAATGATGTAGATAGGCTTCTAAGTTTTAGGCCTTTGGCTTTTCCTTTGTAGCCTACTACTATTATTTACTTATGGCACTACTTTTGTAATTTACCGTGGGATTCCCGCCTCGACAACTGGGAATGATTCAGGCATGTGAATCTATGACAGATACCAATACTGGATAACTAGTTACAGGTAAGTAACTTGTTTTCTTCTTCTCCAAATCCTTCAACGTGCTTCACCTGCTTCTTTCAAGACTTCAAGACCAAGGAGTCCTCTGAGGAAGAGGAGATCTTGCTCTAGAACCCAATCTCCCAAATGGTCACGTTCACACTCCAGACTTTCCAGGCATTTCAGCAGAAGGTGTATCTCCTTTATTGGCTGGGACACTTCCCTTCCTAGTCAACGCATTCCTCTGACCTTTCCCCCATCAGCGATTACTCTCTGACGCTGACTGACTCTTGCTGCCCACCAGCAGCTTTTCTACTTTGTAAGTCAATAAACTTTCTTGAACAAGTCCTGTTTCTGAATCATCTAAAAATACAGGAACACTACAATATGCTGTGAAATGTTCAACTGCCTTGCGCTGCTCTATCCAGACGTCATATGGGGTCACCTTTCGTCTGTGACATAATTGTCAAGGGAAAAGTCTCCGGATTTAGACTAGTGCCTGGGAATTTTTGCAGGCTCATCAGAAAGAACATTATTGATGGTTAGGAGCTTCTCATTCTCCAGCGTCCAGCTCTACAGGAAGTAACAATAGTGCATTTCCCAGCTTCCAACTCTACAAAAAGTGTTATGATGCAGTTCCCTGCATCCTTCTCTGCAGAAGACTAAATCACTTGTTTCCTGCCAAAGCCATCTTTAAATGAATAATGCCGACAAGCAGACCTCATTCCCAACATTAATCTCCATGGGTTATGACACCACTGCATTTCCCAGCATTGAGATTTACAGGAAGTGACAGTGCCTCCTACCTTTTCTCTTCTTTCATCAACTTCTCACAGCAATCTACTACTAAGAGCAGACACAGACAGTGGAGTTACCTGTTTGGACTCAGAAGTATGAAGGCCACAAACACTGCTTCACTGCCACCACAGTGAGCACCTACAAGATAAGATCTATCCATGTGCCCAGCCAAGAAGCCCTAACCCATCCCAACAATAGCACCTAGACACCACACACACCTCTCTCTCTCTCTCTCTCTCTCTCTCTCTCTCTCTCTCTCTCTCTCTCTCACACCCCCTCACCCCCTCCCCCCGTTCCCCCGCCCCTATGAGGACCGACCATTGACCGTAATGAAGTGTGTAATTACTATTCTAACTCCACGCGTGCCTTCATAGTAGGGAAGGTTATAAAGCGGACCGAAGTAAGTCAAACTGCACTTTTAGTTTTTTGATACTCGCTCAAAAGTACCTAAACATACTACGGGGACCGGTCCTCACAAAGATAGTGTTTGTCTGGTTCTGTCAAGGTTAACCCACGCTATGAGGACCGAACCGGTCCCCACAGTGTGGGTTATACATGCACACACACGCACTCACACTGCGTCTTTACAACACATAAACAGAGCCTCATATACATCCCACTAGTTTCCACTCTCCCCCAACCTGACGAACACACACACTATCTTATGCTCATCAGTGCACACTCTGCAGTTCTCTATGCTCCAGACATTCCAGGTCTCTTCACCCATTTTACCTTGGGTGTATTTATCACACAAAGATGTTTTACCTCCATATCCTTGCACACTCTAGACTTTCTTGTCCATACAGGCTACACTATCAAGCATGCTGCCAACCATGTTCAGTCCAGGAGGCCTCACCATCCTCCTTAAAACCTCATGATGCTAAACTACAGTCAAGCAAGCAACATTTAACTTGATGGAGCTCATCATACACACTTCCCACTCTCTGCAACTCAGTCCACCACCGTCCCCCTCATCTAGAGGCCTCCTGGACAGAATAAGGACTTCATAGATGAATTCTCAGACCTCCTTACCACCTCATTCATTCAATATTCTGACACTGACATCCTTGGCTACTTCAACTTTCCAGTGAACTCAATCATGAAAAAGACAATAGACACTCTCTTCAACCTCATGAACACACTGGATGTGGTACAGCATGTCAACACACTCCTAAGGCCACATCCTCTACATCATCTTCTTGACAACATCAGCTATCCATTACAGGCCTCTGATCCCCCTGGACTAAACTGGCCACATTGCCTTCCTAATCACCCTGCTCAGCATCAAAGCAACAGATCAAGGTTTACCCAAAAGAGAACAATCCTTCAGACCCTTCAGACTTCTCCATCGACAAACTAATTCTAGAACTTAACTTTTGTCCTTTAACGTCCAGGTTTGCTGTCACTACCCTTCTAAACGACTTAAGCACATTTATGGAAAATAAAATGAAAACCTCTGCCCCAACTAAAACTTGAAAGAGGAAGCTGATCCCTTCATCACCCTGGTGGTCCAGAGATTTCACATAAAAAAATGCTCAGTTGGCTGACATAAAATAACAAGCATTCGCAATGCAATAGGTCTCGCATTACTAAAAGTTTGAGCTATTGGCGTTGATAATAATAATGCAACGCCAATAGCTCAAACATTCAGTAATGCAAGACCTATTGTATTGCAAATGCTTTTTTGGTGAAGTTTTATATAGCACGAACTCGTCCCAAAGGTATCAGAGCGCTTTACATGAGCACCAGTTGCATTACAGATGGAATGGAAATTAAACTTTTGTGAATTAGAAATGTGAATCTACAATCGTAAATCATGCAATTTGTACACCTAAATTGAACTTTGTTGCCTATGAAACAGGCCCGACCTATGCCTTAGTGATTTTTGTGTAAAGAGAAACTGAACCTAATAGGTTGACTATCTGTGTTTGAATCAGACCCAATTTGACTGTTTGTTTTTTCAGAAACTGAGTCCTAGTTTAACCCCGCTGCACCAATAGATTCTCGGTGACCCTGATAAAATGTGGTTGGGGATTTCTCTTCCAGGGTATACTCATCAATAGTCATAAGCACTGAATAATCCCCGTCCATGCGCGGGATCCCGGAGCATATAGAAATATACATATATATATGTGTATGTTGGGGAACCACAAGTGCCTAGCACCTAGCATTCCCACGACATACATATATACATGTAAATAAACACATAAATATGCAGCCTAACACCATTCCAATAGGGCAACATGCCAAGATAACATAGGTTTTTCTTGTACAAAAAATAATCTTGCATATAAACTCTGTAAAAGAGAACATACACTGTAATAGTGTCATACAAGAAAACCTTTATTTTCAGAAAAGAAAAGCAGGTAATAGCAGGCAGTTGGCCCATAGGCTGCATAAATGAATAAACATCACAGTACAGTAAAAAACTGGCACCTTGCCTTTAAGGCTTCCAAGAACTTGGACACCGTGCCTTTAAGACCTCCAGGAGCCCCTCTGCTCCCATCATGCACCACAGGTGACAGTTAGGTCAGTTCTTTTTTCCGGCTCCTTCTGTGAGGATCCTGGAGCTTGAGCTCGACAGTTTTTGATTATCTTTAGTCAGAAATTGTTTTTTTTCCTCATTATTCGACATTTTTGACTGCTGGTTGATATTTATCATTTCTGACATTTTAACATACTTTTTTCTGTCAGAATGCCAGCAGTATTCTACAAATGTCCATCTTGTGGAAAAAAGATGGCTAAATCTGATCCGCACTCTGTGTGCATCGTGTGTTTGCCATCTTCACACAAGCCTGATGCTTGTAATTATTGTCAGCAGTTTTCTAAACGGACTCTTCGGGACAGAGAGAGGATTAGACTCCATGCCTTGCTGGAGAGAGGTAAAAGTCATCGTAAAAGTGGCCTTGGGAGCGGCCAAGGCCCTTCTTCTCTTCAGGAACATCGAAAACGGTGAAGATCTACCTCTCCTGAGTCCAGAAAGAGACAGATCCCTGACTGCTCGCCGTCGGCGTAGAGGTCGCCATCGAAAAAGCAACCGAGACACTCATCAGCGTCGAGGGATAGATCGCCGTCGAGACGACGACATTCTCCGTCGCACAAAAGTAAGTCGACGTCGAGACATACTTTGGGCTCGAAGTATGCTGGTCCCGAGAGACCTGACAAGCACCCGTCGACGTCGAGACATCCGTCGATGGCGAGGAACACTCCGCCACCTTCTAGGAGGTCGGCGTCGAGGGGTTCGCCGGCGAAGACTCTGCCGAGAGCTTACCTACTGTCGACGTCGAGATCTCCGTCGCAGTCGAGGCGCTCACCGTCGAGGAAATCAACGCCGAAGAAGCGCTTGAGGCAATCAATGTCGTAATCTCCAGTTCGTCCACGAGGGCGTTCGACGTCGAAGACCACGCCGAGATCGAGGAGACTAGAACCCTACAGCGTCTCGCCGCCGAGAAAGTCGACGTCGAAGACGGCACAGACTGTGTCATCCAGGCATCGGTCGACGTCGAGAGACAAAACTCCTGTAGTCGTCTCTGAGGAGGTTGGGGAGGAGGCAAGGTCGACGTCGAGTTCACAACGTTCGACGTCGAAGAGACTTTCATGATCCCCGGGCCTTAACATCGTCCAGATTTCACCGGAGGGCTCTCCGGTTCCGCCCAAATAGTCACATCCTTTTAATCTTTCGCCAAGATGGCTGGAAGGTACTGGACTTTCTGTAACAGGGGGTGCTGGTCATAGAAGTCCTGATTCGGATTATTCTCGCACCTACTCGCCGTCAAGAGGTCACAGAACTCCTCCTGCAACGACATCATCGAGGGTCTCTCCAAAAAGAACCTCGAGAAGGTCAAGGTCCCCATCCTCCCGCCACACAAAATCACGGGAGCGATCTCGCTCGCATCACACTTCCTCTCCCAAGAGGAGGAGGCGAAGATCTCCAACGTGGTCAACATCCACCAGATCTTCTATCAGGAACTATTCCCCAACTCTGTCTGCAACACCGCCATCCAGAGTTTCTCCGATTGACGATATCGGAACCTTCAATGACGTTCTCTGCAGAGGGGCCAAAAAACTTAACATCAGTATGTCGGCCCCGACTGTCTCCACATCCGTTATATTCGAGACTCTACACCATCGATCGTCAACCAGGCATCTACTGCCTATAGTCCCAGGCCTCATAGAGCCTGCCATGCAGACTTTCCTACCCCTGCCACAGTGGGATCTGTACCATCTCGTATTGGAAAGAAATACAAGGCACCGACTCAAGACCTGCTTTTCCTGCGCTCTGACCCCCCTCCAGACTCAGTCATTGTGGCGGCGGCCAGAAAGGCACACTCTACTGCATCTTCCTCGTCAGTTCCTCCAGGGAAAGATAGCAAGAATATGGACTCTCTGGGTAAGAGCATGTGTAACACCTCGGCCTCTGTGATGAAAGTGGCCAGCGCTTCAGCCCTCCTAGGGAGGTACGATAGGTCTCTCTGGGACTCTCTTGCCAGATTCACAGAAAAACTCCCGAAAGAAGACCAACAGGACTTTCAGGAGATACTGCATGAGTGGGGCTTGGTGGCGAACCAGGTTATAAGTGCAGCTGCAGACTCTTCTGATCTGGCCGCCCACGGTTATTCACACGGTATCTGCTCCAGATGCTCGGCTTGGCTCCGTCTCACAGGCCTGAAGCCAGATGCCCAACGGAGAATTGTCAACCTTCCGTTTAATGGGTCTTCGCTGTTTGGTCCTCACGCGGATGATGAGATGGCCAAGATGAAGACAGAATTGGATACTGTGAAGGCCGTTGGTTTAGAGAAGCGTAAAGAATTCAGGAAACGCTTCCGCCCGTATGACAGACGTTCCTCTCAACAGAGGGTTCAAACCCCTCAGTGGTCATCCCAAAATCAGCAACAGCAGAGGTCTCAGTACCATCAACGACGACCTGGTAGAGGGAGAGGAAACAACAGGCAGCAGTCATCAGCTGCTAAGCAGCCAGCCAAGCAATGAGCAGAGGCTTTCTCCGTGCCCGTTAGCCACTCCGGTAGGAGGAAGTGTCACTTTTCATCTGGAAGAGTGGAGATCCATAACAAACGACAAATGGGTGCTGAGTATTGTTCAAAATGGATACTTGCTGAGGTTCAAGGCTCCATCTCCATCAATTCCACCTCAAAGCAGATCCAATCATCATCATCTTCTTTTGCAGAAAGAGGTGGACAGTCTTCTACAAAAAACCGCCATAGAGAAGGTTCCGAAACAACAGCAAGGACAAGGTATTTACTCTCGTTACTTCCTAGTCGAAAAAAGAGGCCCGGCAAGAGAATACAGACCTATTCTAGATCTACGGCTTTTGAACAAGTTCATCCGCAAGGAAAAATTTCGGATGTTGACACTACACCAGATTTTTCCACATCTACATCAGGGAGACTGGATGTGTGCTATAGACTTACAAGATGCATACTTCCATATTCCAGTGTCCAGGAGGCATCGCAAGTTTCTCCGTTTTCAAGTGCACCGTCAGCATTTTCAATTTCGAGTACTCCCGTTCGGACTCAAGTCAGCCCCCCGCACGTTCTCGAAGTGCATGGCGGTGGTGGCAGCATTTCTACGAAAACGCAAGATCTTCATTTACCCCTATCTGGACGATTTGCTACTGAAGAGTGCCACCCCTTCTCTGCTTCGGAGTCATCTCAACTACTGTCTTCAGCTGTTGAACACGCTGGGGCTCCAGGTCAACTTCAAGAAGTCGGTCCTCAACCCGACACAGAGGATCCATTACCTGGGCGCCTCGCTGGATACCGCAAAGGCAAGGGTGTGTCCTTCGGAAGAGAGTTTGTCTTCAATCAGAAGCAAAGGTCGCGAACTCCTCAGTGCAAGTCATCCCACATTCAGACAGGTTTCGTCACTGTTGGGCTCCATGGCCTCTTGCATGTTCATCGTCCCCAATGCCAGATTGAACATGCGTCCTCTGCAGCAGTCTCTGGAAGACCAGTGGATGCAAGTCTCAGGTCGTTGGGAGGACCGTGTGACCCTACCTCAGTCTGCCAAGGACTCCATCAGATGGTGGATGAAGCGGCCACACCTGCTAAAGGGAGTTCCATTTCATCAAGACATTCCCACTCAGACTGTAGTCACAGATGCTTCCCTACAAGGTTGGGGAGCGCACATGGGGTCCCTTCAAGTGCAAGGTCTCTGGTCGGAGACAGAGCGAGGATATCACATCAACTTCCTCGAGTTACGAGCTGTTCACCTGGCTCTCAAGTCTCTGTATCCTTCTCTCCAGTCCAGCTCCCTCTTGGTTCAGACAGACAACACCACAACGATGTATTATCTGAACAAGCAGGGGGGCACCAGGTCGAGAACTCTCTCTGGAGGCACAGACCATTTGGAAATGGCTTCTCGCAAGAGGACTCAGCATCGTGGCCATTCATCTTCCGGGTTCCAAGAACGTCCAAGCAGACTCACTAAGCAAGGACTTCGTAGAAGCGCACGACTGGGTGCTAAACGCCGAAGTCACGCAAGACATCTTTCGACAATGGGGAGTGCCAGACATCGACCTCTTCGCAGACGCGGCCAACACCAAATGCCCCGTCTTCGCGCCCAGGTTTCCCCAACCAGGATCACGAGGGAATGCCCTTTTGATAAACTGGTCTCAGACATTACTGTACGCCTTTCCACCGCTTCCACTGATCCCGGCAGTGATCAACAAATTTTACAGGTCCAACACCAGAATGATCTTGATAGCTCCGGAGTGGCCTCGTCAATGGTGGTACCCGGACCTTCTGCAATTGTCCGAGGTACCACACCGGAGGTTGCCTTGCCGTCCGGATTTGTTGTCCAAGAACGAGGGGAGAGTGTTTCATCCCAATCTCTCCTCCCTCAGATTGACAGCATGGCTCCTGAGGTCATTCAGTACGGACACCTAGATCTATCAGCAGATTGTATGATGATCCTGAAAGAAGCCAAGAGACCTTCCACCAGAAAATCCTATGCTTTCAAGTGGAAGCGGTTCTACCTGTGGTGCAGGGACAATGCTCATGATCCGGGCAAGGGTCAAGAGCAGGTACTGTTGCCATACCTACTACATTTGGCCAAGTCTGGTCTGCAGTTCTCTTCTATTAAGGTGCACCTAGCAGCTATCACTGCATACAGGAAATCTGCATCTCGGATCTCTTTTTTTCAAAATGCCAGTAGTTAAAGATTTCCTTGAAGGGCTGAAAATGGTTTACCCCCCAGTGAGATCCCCATCTCCTCCTTGGGAGCTCAACCTAGTCCTTACAAAACTTATGGGTGCTCCTTTTGAGCCAATTCACAAGGCCTCTCTGCAGCATTTATCATGGAAAACTGCCTTTTTAGTCGCCATCACTTCTGCCCGCAGGGTTAATGAGATCCAGGCTTTGTGTTGTAGAGAGCCTTATACTGTCTTTCATGCCAACAGGGTGGTTTTAAGGACCCATCCGAGTTTCCTGCCAAAGGTGGTCTCAGATTTCCACATCAATCAGACGATCACTCTACCCACCTTTTTTCCCAATCCCTCTACTCCACCGGAGAGGTCTCTTCATTCTTTGGATCTCAAGAGGGTTTTGAAATTTTATCTTGACAAAACTAAGTCCTTGAGACACACGGACGGTTGTTTGTTAACTATGGTGTCATAAATACCGGTTCAGCAGCTTCTAAGAGATCCATCTCTAGATGGATAGTTTTGTGCATATCTTTGGCCTACCAACTAGCTAACAAGGTTCTTCAGGGCAAACCCAAAGCACATTCTACCAGGGGAAGGCTTCTACTACGGCCCTACTAAGAAATGTGCCTACGTCAGAAATTTGTAAAGCAGCGATTTGGCGCTCAGTTCATACTTTCACCCGCCATTACTGCTTGGATTCTAATGCACAGGCGGATGCCCAAGTTGGGCAAGCCTCTCTGAGGAATTTATTTGCTTGATGCCATGTTAAGATGCTCTGTTACTTATTTCTATACTATTTGCTCGTCCGCGAGGTAGTGGGTATGGGCTTGCTACTCTATTCAGTGCTTATGACTATTGATGAGTATCCCCTGGAAGAGAAGGATTAGTTACTTACCTGTAATCCTAGTTCTCTTCCAGGGTTATACTCATCAAAGTCATAAGCAACCCTCCCTCCTCCCCGGACGAGCATATTTAGTATATTTTTGTAGTGATTGCATCTTTTAATCAGGTTGCTACAAGTTAGTACACCGTAAAAAAGAACTGACCTAACTGTCACCTGTGGTGCATGATGGGAGCAGAGGGGCTCCTGGAGGTCTTAAAGGCACGGTGTCCAAGTTCTTGGAAGCCTTAAAGGCAAGGTGCCAGTTTTTTACTGTACTGTGATGTTTATTCATTTATGCAGCCTATGGGCCAACTGCCTGCTATTACCTGCTTTTCTTTTCTGAAAATAAAGGTTTTCTTGTATGACACTATTACAGTGTATGTTCTCTTTTACAGAGTTTATATGTAAGATTATTTTTTGTACAAGAAAAACCTATGTTATCTTGGCATGTTGCCCTATTGGAATGGTGTTAGGCTGCATATTTATGTGTTTATATACATGTATATATGTATGTCGTGGGAATGCTAGGTGCTAGGCACTTGTGGTTCCCCGACATACACATATATATATGTATATTTCTATATGCTCCGGGATCCCGCGCATGGACGGGGATTATTCAGTGCTTATGACTTTGATGAGTATACCCCTGGAAGAGAACTAGGATTACAGGTAAGTAACTAATCCTTCTGAAGCCTGGGGGTTCAGAGTGAAAGAACTTTTAACATTCCTGAGAGGTGAGGCACGGGTCCAGAGAACCCTCAGCTGTGTACATGCACGTTTACACATCCGTCAAAACCTTGAGCCCTGGGCATCAGAGAGAAATTCTGATTTTAACCCCCCAAAAAAAATAAACTGGACTCTGAACTGAGATGCCTCAAATTCTTGCTGTTGCAGGCTCGGTGCAGCGTGGTTCAAAATCCCGGAAATCAGAGTTTTGGGATATTCATGCCACAGGGTAATTGAAACCAGGCGTGCAATGTCTGTTGGAAGAGGAATCCCTCAGACTTTTAGAGCGGTAAATAGTAAATACATATACAAAAGCACTTCATAACAACAGAGCGGCCCGGTAGTAAACGGCAGTCACCAGTCAAACCCCAAAAAATTGAAAACCAACCCCCTTTATCATTTTTTTTTAAAAAGCCTGAAAAGGAAGAAAGGGTGCAATGGACGAAGGGTTAGGAGAGTGAACACTGGGGTAGACAGGAGCAATGGCGAGTGGGCACAGGAGTAACAGAGGAAAAGGAAATACAAAAATGTTAAAAACGAGTCGGGAACAGCAGTTAATAGATGACCTGACTTGAGAATGCAATTACGCTAACCAGGGAAAGCCTATGTAGCCCATAAACATGAAAACGGGCGCTGTGGTGAAAGAAATCATGGCGCCCGTCTACATCAAATGTATGCATGTGGCGCTGTGCTAAATATAAAGCACAGCTCCCGAATACATACAAGTTATGCGTGTGGCAGCCGGTAAAGCGGCCGCCGTGGTGAAAAATAAAACAGCGCAAGGAACACTAGTATGAGTAGTCCCCAAAGAACACGTAACACTTACAAGTGTATGGAAACTGTAGTTGGCCGGTGCTCCTCGCCTAAAACTGGAAGTGATGTATCGGAGCGTTAAGCATTAAGAGCCAGGAAATTAAAGCGACGCAGGAGTGAACCAATTTCAAGCAGCATGCGGGATTACACTCCGTATAGCGATTACAGCAGGTCTTGCAGACAGCGCATGCACGCTGCCACTCTACCTAAAAAACAAGAACCTGTGACCATCTAAACTACTGAAGTCTCTCCACATATCACACTGACAACCAATCGCATAGACCAAAGCCAAGTAATATGCATGTATCATCGTTGAAGCTGCCAACAAAAGCAGAACACTCTCCAAGATGCTCAAGAACAATTAAGCACTCCATCAAACACCAGCCTAACCCTTCTATACCACACTCTATGGACATGGACAAGTGCAGTGTAAAAATCGAGAAATTTTAATAGCACATCAACAACACTAAGCCTGTCTGAACCCCAGCTCTCGCGTGTCTGCATCCGACAGTGGTCATCCTTCAAAGCTATATCTGTTGCAAAACCACCCAACATTCTACACTTCCTCAAACCCACCCCATCTGAAAATGTATTACTGTCATCCTCGTCATCAAAGCCCTCTGTGGTCAAGTCATTGCACCCTACTCCCCATCTTAATGCATGCCCTATTCAAGACATCTCCGAAGCTCTCAAGACAGACCAGTTCCTAACCGCTTGAACCTCGAGGACCTCGCCAACTACCATCATTGAAAAAGAAGTTTATGCTCTATGCACTACTTCAAGATCATATCAGTGCCAAACATTTTATGCATGGCAACCAATTTGGCTTCACATTACACTGCAGCATGGAGACAGCCAATTAAAAGAATACTGCCAACGTCCACCTTTATCCACACCCTGAATTCTCAAACGGTATTCACTGTCAGTGTCACTTACCTACCGAAAGACGCCAGTTTGTGAACATAGACGCCTTGATAGTCAAGAGAATCCCTATCATCTGAGGAGTCCTCAGGGGTTTGATCTTTGTCCCCATTATTTTCCTTTTGTAGATATAGGCACTTGAGACTCTGTCCGATATTAGCAATAAAATTCGCCAACACGCCAATGAATCTTCTCTACTCCGAACTTTAAATGCCCGAAGGCTGCCTGCATCTCCTCCATACATGAATTTCCCACACCTACCTGAAACTTAAAAAATAAAAAAGCATTCCTGCTATTCACTGGTAGCAACAAGAAGTCCAAATCTGACTCAGCAAAGTAATCAAACCACCATTTTCATCCACTTCCAAGTCACTCTCATTCACCCTGGACACTGACCTAACCCTAAAGCAACACATAGCCAAAAAATCAAGACTGCCTGGCACCAGCACTCTGCTAAATAAAGTGAAACCTTTCCTCCCAGAAATCAACTTCAGAACAGCCCTTGTGTTCTTGCATGTAGAAAGGGGCACTGGCCTGCTCCACGGCCTCTTGGACGTCATGTTGCTCCCTCCTTAGAGCTTCTTACAGGCATAGCACACCTCACCAAGGGCCTAGAAATATGACTACATCAACCTCCACCCTGATGGAACTCCACTTGATCCCCTTTTGGGCCCATACCATCATCAAAGTCCGCTGCATCAACAAAGCTTTCATGACCTGCTCCACTGCCTAACTGGCAGACATGTTCACCATCTCTGGTGAGTCTTGCCACACCCACTGCCAGGACACCATGAGACTGGCGATGAAAAAGTGCATCTATGCACCCGATCCGGAATGACACCACTGTATCCATCAGACCCCTGTATCCATCAGGACTGCCCCAACCCTCCTCCAATTTAGAAAAGAGCTGACAACACAGTGCAGGAACAGTCAACCCTTGTACTTAGAGACCAGCTACACTTCCAGTCACATGTTGACTTTATGTATGCCCCTGTACAGTGCTCTGCTGGCTTTTTGATAGGTTTGTGTTATATAAATACTACATTCATTGATACATTCCCTTGTACGTACATATTATCTGTTCTTTTCAAAACATTTATATTGAAAGTCAACATTTCTTATCTTTTTCAGATAACTTTGATTAAAAACTGTTAGATGTGGAACTTGGTTGACCCGAAAAAGATGAGAATGGGCTTAAATAGAAGCTTCAGAAGATTTTTGGTGCAGCACTTTAAGGCAGCAAAATCCCTAATGCAGTGCACGGTCTATTAGCTTGTATTGTATATTTTTCACTTTCGGAGCCGGAATCACCAAACAAAGGATTTGCAGCTTTTCACTTTTTGGGTTTCAGTTATTCCCTTTAGGCATCTGCCATCTTTTTATAGTCTATTTCTGTTGAGCAAGGGGCCTTTTGTGAAGAAGAGCCTTCTTCAGTTGTGTTCCATCAACTTTGCTGACTTCCTCTGATCAATACCCTCTAATCAAATTCCCTGATGTGGTGGGAAAAGCTCAGTGACGAGTAAACATGGCTTATGTAGGGGTTACTTTCCTGGCAATAATTCTTTTGAGGGGGGTCCATAGGTGTCTTACAAGAGGCTAAAGGAGAAGGAACTTGACTTACAGGCTAAATTGCTCAACCGGTCTCCACAGGTCACAACGTGTCTTCTTCAGAAAAAAGTGCTGTTCACATACACAGAGGGATAGCTCCCTTAAGTAAGAGCTAAACAGGTCTGCCGTAGCTATTATCATTTACCATAGCTTACATTTTTCATATCCTGGATTAAGGATTCTGAAGATGTTCCTAAATTCCATTTCTGAGTGCACACGAACCTCTCTGGAATTTGTCCTGTCTTGGATCCTGTCTAAGATCTCTTAAGTGGCCAACATACCCACCTTTAATGAAGTCATAAATCGCATCCAGGGAGCTAAACATTTTAGCAACCGTGCTACAGGCGCTGCTATCCGGAACCTTTAAATGTTGCAGTGTGGCCCTTTCTCAAGACCTTCTAGAACCTTAACACTTGGGTTTTTGAGCGAACTGGGATCCTCAATACAAGTGGTGCAGTTTCATGCAGAGTGATAACTCCAGGTGGAATTACGCCACTTTCAATTACAAGTGTCTCTGAACTGGAATTATCGGGTCCTCAAACTCTGGACCCGATAATTCTGAGCCTGGAGACACCGGACTTTACTTTGGTGCACGAAGGACTGTGAGCTGCTGGCTTCAGTACAGTCCAACCCCTGCAGCAGCATGGGTGGAGTAGACAGGGCTCCCCTCAGGCCAACTCTGACCTCTGTGCCCCCATGCCCCCACCAGTCCTCCTTCAGACACTGTCAGTTCAGAAAAGGTGAAAAATGTCTGACATTTTCTCCATGGAATGGGGAAAATGCACATTAAAGGTCCTGGTATTTCTGAGTCCTTGTAGTTCTCTTCCAGAGGATCCTCATCAATAGCATTGAATAGTCCCTCCCATGTGCGGGGACACCTGAGGCACATATTAAATATATGTGTATATATCTGCAGCCTATAACAAAGGCTAAAAATGTCCAAATTACATTGAGTTTTCAATTTGTCACCCAACAATTGCCCAATTTAAATCACCCAACAATTACCCAGATATTTCTGTCATAAACCGAAAAAAGACCATAAAATGATTTCACAACCTTTATTTAAAAAGGAAAATGAAAGGGAATATGAGACATTCTTATCCCATAGGCTGCATTAAAAAATGAACAGTGAAAAACTGGCACCGTGCTTTAAGACCTCACAGGACCCCCTGTACCCATCCCATCATGCTTCACAGGTGACAGGTCAGTTCTTTCTTCTGGCTCCTACTGTTAGGATCCTGGAGCACTGAGCTCTTCTATTTTTTGACATTTTGTCAGAAAAATTTCTTCAAAAAACTCCAGTTTACATCTTTATCTGAAAGATCTCGGACCCTAGAATACAGAGTACAGTTTTTCTGACAGGAAATATATATTTGTCCTGTCAGTCACGCCTTCAATCTTTGTGAAGTGCCCCTCTTGTCGAAAAAGAAGGCGCAAACTGATTATCACTCAGTCTGTATCATGTGTCTTCCAGAGCCCTATCGTGCAGACTCTTGTCCTCATTGCCAGAAGCTGTTCAGGCAAACCCCAAAGGACAGAGAGTAAATAAGGCTGCATGGACTCCAGGAAAGAGGAATTTCAGGATCTTCAAGAGGCCTCAGGGAGTCTCAATCTTGCTCCAAAGAGCCCTCCTCTAATCCTAACAGGGCCTCCAGAGGAAGATCTCATAAGAGACATCAGGAACGACAAACCCGATCAACGTTGAGGGGTAGGATGTCGAAATTGGAGAAAATACATGTGTGTTCGCCATCTAAAGTGGCGTCGGAAAATACTCGCCACTCGACAGAGAGGCACACATCACCCTCAAGGATTCTGTTTAATGTCCAAGCCACACCGTCACTCAACGTCAAGATCTACATTGCTGTTGAAGCACTCGTCGGCTGCAAGATCGCCTTTGAGGCACTCACCGGCTGGAACGCACTCGACGACGTCGAGGCACCCGTCGAAGGATGTTACGTCGTTAAAGGATACACTGCGTTTATCGATGTCAAGAACACACCGGTCGATTTCGAAAAAGCTAGAAAAGTCAGTCGATGGAGAAAGCACAGTCTACATCTCGAGTGCCTTCGATGTCAAGAAGTCATTCGACGTCTTCCGAGGTAACAGCTTTTACCATCTGAATCAGCGGAACAAAGGTCTTGCTCACCGGCTAGACCTTCTCCTGATACACCACTGAATCTCTCTCGCCACGTAATTTGGACATTTGTAGCCTTTGTTATAGGTTGCAGATATATATAATGTTGTTAAAAGTACTATGTACATTAATTGTTTTGCATATATTTAATATATGCTCGGGGGTCCCTGCACGCGGCGGGACTATTCAATGCTTATGACTATTAGGATTACCCTGGAAAAGAACTATAAATACAGGTAAGCAATTTGTTCTTATTCCCCATTCTAGAAAGAAAACTCAGAATTGCTTGAATTTTGTGCAGAGAGAACGCTTGGAATTGGTGATTCCGTTCCCCTGGTTGCAACAGATTCCATCCAACCCTGAATGAGGGCCTGTGGACGGCTTTTCTGACACATCTTTTCTTGAATATCTATAAACTGAAACAGGACTCTTGTATTTCTTAAAAGTAATTCAGTAAATATCTGTGTACACAAGAGTCAGCTGTCTTGGAAGATTTCCATATACATATTTCACCAATTTAGCTGACAAAGATCAGGCACTTAGACTATGTTGGACCCTCCCCTTCACTAGCTTGAGCAATACAAATATAGTGGCACGGATTTGATGTAAGCACAAGCCGTTGTGACTCCTTGGTGCATTTGACAGAGTTTCTGCCCAGGGAAAAAAACTCTTAAAGTTGTAACAATGTGGTAAAAAAGGCCTTTCCTCTACCCAAATCCTTTGTGCAGCAAAGGATCTGACTGACCATAATGTCCACGAGTACTGCTGTGGAATGTCTGACACATTCCCTCTGGCTTCAGAGCAAAAAGGCAGCCACTAAAGTCGTATTACTATTGAAAAGATAAATATTTTATCTCGGATGCATTTCATGTTGAAGCATAAGCCAGATTTAGTGCCTTCAATTATATAACTGTCTATCTTGTATATTCACTGGAAAAAAAGCATAGGTTAATCTGATGTTATTGTCTGGTATTGAATTGATATAAGATTGTTTAAAAAACACTAGTTATAGTTTACTGAGCTAACTAAAACTTGCACCCCCACCATGCACTGGTTATCACCTCACATATTACATCACTTGTGGCATGTAAAATCACATAATTTATTATCATTGATATGTGTCACTAGTAGTGAATGATAGTGGCACAAATTAAAGTAAGTGCACTTATCTAAAATTGGCGTATATCAGTGGTTAGCTAGTGTGTCACTCCGATACGAACTATAACATTGCTTAAAATGTTAATTTTTTTCAGTGAATTTCTGTTTTCTTTTAATATAAGTTAAGGCCTTAGCACCTAACTAGAAAGTCATTTTAACCTTCGTTTTTTTCAGTGAATGTTGTGTGTGTGTATATATGTATGTATGTGTATATATATATATATATATATATATATATATATATTATATATTATCTACTGGCGGTCGCCAGTAGATAGTTATATTTAGGACCTTTATCCATAGGAAATCCGCAACATTCTATTCCCAATAAGTTTGGCGTCGTTTGACGAATCATCGCGAAATTTTCAAAACTAGTGGGGCGCTCCGGTCCGCTCCTGTCTTGAAAGTTTCGGGGTGATTCATCAAGCGGCGGCCGAGAAAAAGGGGGTCCCAAAACGCGTTTTCTCCATGTTAATTCCCATAGGAAATTTTAGCCACGGCTACAGCCCGAACTGCTGAACGGAATTACACCAAATTTTGCAAAAAGGTAGCGCTTGGTTCAGAAAGCGACCTTTTTTTAAATGGTGTAAATCCGTTCAGTAGTTGCGGAGAAATTCAAAAAATAAGAGTGAAAAAATCGATTTCCCATAGGAAACTTTATGCAAGGCTACAGCAAAAACTGCTGAACGGAATTACACCAAATTTGGCAAAAAGGTAGTGATTGGTTCAGAAAGCACCCTTTTAAAAAATGGTGTAAATCCGTTCAGTAGTTGCTGAGAAAATCCAAAATAAAAGTTTCGATATTTAGAGGCACGGAGGATCCGCGCACCCTCCCGACCACGAGCTGCATGCTAATTGGCTGTCAACACTCCAAATCAGGAAGTGTTGGCAGCCATCTTGTTCCTCGGTAGAACCGAGGAACAAGAAAGCAGTAAAAAAGTGCGCAATACGCAAAAAGGGGCAGGTTAGAAACACCCTGACCCCCTAGGCCTGCTCAGGGCCCAATTTTTTTTTTTTAAATCGGCAGGATGCGCTTCGGGGGCGCGGATCCTGCCGATTTAAAAAAAAAAAAAAAAAAAAAACTCCCCGGGGCTGTGCATTTGGATGGGAGGGGGGCCGCGCGGCCCCCCTCCTGGAGCCTGTGGTGGCCCTGGGGACCGCCACCCCCCAGGGCCGGCTCCTGCAGTGTCCCGTCCTGCCATTCCAAACTGCTTTGCTTCATTGAAGCGAGAGCAGGGAAACCTGCTCTCGCTTCAATGAAGCAAAGCAGATTGCTTTTCAACATGGGGAGCTGCATGTCAGCAGCTCCCCATGTGGAAAAGCAATGCCGGCTCCCGAGGGACGCGGGGAGCCGGCTGGGACCGTGGGGGCATTGGGGACCCCCCCACGGTCCCCAACGGAGAGGGCCAGCCCCGGGGTATGGGGTCCCCTGGGCAAGTAGTGGCCCGGGAGGGGGGCCATGCAGCCCCCCTCCCCCCCCCAAAAAAGAAGGAAAAAGAAAGGCCTGCCCCGGGGATGGGGTCCCCGGGGCCGGAATCGGCCACGGGAGGGGGCCACGCGGCCCCCTTCCCGTTTTTATTTTAAAAATGAAAAAAAAGTGGTAAGGCCCTGGGGGATGGGGTCCCCAGGGCCCAAAAAAGAAAAAGGAAGGGGGCCACACAGCCCCCTTCGGGAGAGGGGAGAAAAAAAAACCAAAAAAACGATCGTGCCGCAGGCCCGCCCCCTTCCTTTACCACTCTGCAAACGCGCCCCTGGCGCGTTTGCAGAGAGGAACGAATTCCCCTTGAATACTGGGGTCCCTGGGGCCAACTAGCCCACCAGGAACCTCCAGTATGCGCCAGGGCTGCGTTGCAGAGAGGTGTACAGAGGCCACGCCCTTTTACACCTCTCTGCAACGCAGCTCTGTGGCGCTTACTGGAGGTACCTGGTGGGATAGTTGGACCCCAGGACCTCAGGATTCAAGGGGACTTAATCCCCAACTTAAAACGCGCCACGGGGCGCGTTTGCACAGTGGTGAAGGGAGGGGCGGGGCTTCAGGTGACATGTGTGCAAACAGGCCCCTGGCGCGATTTAAGATGGGGAATTAAATCCCCTTCAATCCTGAGGGTCCCTGGAGGCCAACTAGCCCACCAGGTACCTCCAGTAAGCGCCACGGAGCTGCGTTGCAGAGTGTTGTAAAAGGGCGTGGCCTCTGAACACCTCTGCAACGCAGCTCTCTGGCGCATACTGGAGGTATCTGGTGGGCCAGTTGGCCCCTAGGGACCCTCGGGATTGAGGAGGAATTAATTATCCAACTTAAAACGCGCCACAGGGCGTGTTTGCAGACATGTCACCTCAGGCCCCACCCCCTTCTTTCACCATTGTGCAAATATTCCTCTAAAATCAGCAGAACTACGAATTCCGATTTACTCACCTGTTATCAGGAGAGAACCCAGTGTGCATCTTTTAGCCCAGTACTGATCCTGAAAAGTAATTTTAACCGTACTTACCAGTAACTTGAATTTCCTTCCATAGGATATCATTGCCTGCTTTTTGCTGAAAAAGTTTCTAAGTGTCGATTTTTGAAACATACAAATATTCCTCTAAAATCAGCAGAACTACGAATTCCGATTTACTCACCTGTTATCAGGAGAGACCTCAGTGCTGCATCTTCGAGCCCAGTACTGATCCTGAAAAGTAATTTTAACCGTACTTACCAGTAACTTGAATTTCCTTCCATAGGGTAACATTGACTGGTTTCACTTGGAAATTCTTCTAAGTGTGGAGTTTTGGAACTTTATAATATTCCTCTAAAATCAGCCGAAGTACGAACTCCGATTTACTCACCTGTTATCAGGAGAGAACCCAGTGCTGCATCTTTTAGCCCAGCACTGACCCTGAAAAGTAATTCTAACCGTACTTACCAGTAACTTGAATTTCCTTCCATAGGCTAACATTGACTGGTTTCACTTGGAAATTCTTCTTTGTGGAGTTTTGGAACTTTATAATATTCCTCTAAAATCAGCCGAACTACAAATTCCGATTTACTCACCTGTTATCAGGAGAGAACCCAGTGGTGCATCTTTTAGCCCAGCACTGACCCTGAAAAGTAATTCTAACCGTACTTACCAGTAACTTGTATTTCCTTCCATAGGAATCCATTGTCTGGTTTTCAGCAGAAAAGTTTCAAAGTGTCGATTTTCACAAACTACAAATATTCCTTAAAAATCGCCTGTATGACTTAAACGCATTCTTTCAACTGTTTACAGGAGATGCACCAGTGCTGGATCCAGGATCCACCACTGAGTAAGAAAAAGTAACGATAACACTACTTACCTGCTAAGTGAATTTCCTCCCATAGGATAACATTGGTGATTCTATGTGAAAAAGTTTCTAAGTGTCAACTTTTAAAATACAATAATATTCCTTAAAAATCACTACTGTAACCAAAACGCTTTTACTCAACTGTTTACAGGAGATGTCCCAGGACTGAATCTAGGATCCAGTCCTGTGGTTAGAAAAGTAATCCATAAAGTAACTAATTGCATTTATCTAGAAATTCACATTGAGCTCAATGTTGCATTGTGTTTGAAATTGTGTTGCCCATTGCAACAACTGTAACTACTGTACTTAAAAGTCTATTGCCTATTTGCAAAGTATTTAAACTAAAGTAATTTATTCTGAGAAAGTATATTTTGTAATGTAATGTATAATGTAATTAAAGTGTAATTTAAAAAATAAAATATCTAAAAATAAATAGTTTAAAAAAATTTAGTAAATCAGTATAAAAAAAATAAATATAGCAATTAATACATTTAAAAATTGTCATTTACAAAACCTTGGAAAGTCACTGAAAAAAACCATAGGTTTCAGGCACGTTATAGTTAGAAATTAGCATTTAAAAATACTTTGAAATTCACTGAAAAACCATAGGTTTCAGGCACGTTATAGTTAGAAATTAGCATTTAAAAAACCTTTGAAATTCACTGAAAAACCATAGGTTTCAGGCACGTTATAGTTAGAAATTAGCATTTAAAAAACCTTTGAAATTCACTGAAAAAACCATAGGTTTCAGACACCTTATAGTTAGAAATTTGCATTTAAAAAACCTTTGAAATTCACTGAAAAAACCATAGGTTTTAGGGACAGTTATAGTTAGTTGGACATTGCACTCGTACAAAACCCGTGAAATTCCCCCGTTATAGTTAGTTCAGCTAACTATAACTCGCGCCTCGCAATGCACTGCTGATGACGTCACATATTACATCACTCATGACATGGTCAGTGACATCACTGATGACATCACTGATGACATCATCCATGTGATAATTTCATGCATCTTCTCACATCCTAATATAACTTTTGATACACCCACTCTAAATTACAGACTGCCATTCTCAAAACCATAGACACTCCAACACCAATAACTACATACCCACTCACTGATTCTTAGGTCTACACACACATCCACTCACTCACCTGTACAGTCACTCATACTTACGGTCACTCGGTACAGGACTATCATATGCACTCATACACCTACATAGACACTCACACACCGCCACTCATCCATAGAGGTACTCACACACCTAGTCAGTCATGCAAATAATTAATCACACTGCCATTTACTCACCTATACAGTTATACACACACCAGCTCACTTACTCATACAAATACTAGCACATTCTTACGCTCTTATACAATCACTAATACAAGTACACACTCATCCATACAGCCACTCTCACAATCACACACTCTCACTTATACCCATTTATATACTCCAACACACATATATACTGCCTTTCACATATGTAGTTACTCACACATGTAGCACTGAGATATACATTCACTCACTAACACACCCATACACACACTCACCCACCCATACAGTCCATCACAGATGCACTCTTGAAACCATGCACCCAGTGAATCACCCACTGATACATCTATGTGCAGTCACACACACACCCCATCCACACAAACACTCAGGCACCCATACAGATACTCAGACAACCAATCAATAACTCATATAGACACTCATGTAGCTATTCACAAACCCATGCAGCCGCTTATACAGCAACAGACAGACGGATACAGACATTCACCCAGTTTAGTCACTAACCCATGCATTCAGTAAGATACGTTTAATCACTCACTTATAGAGTTAGTCTCGCACCTACTAAATCATCCATACAGACACTTATACACCCACTCATTCTTCAATACGCCTTTCCCTATATATATTAAAAATATTTAAACTTTACAGAAATACAGTCACTGGATGATGTCATCAGTGATGTCATTTGAGATGTCATCAGTGATGTCATCAGTGATGTCACTGACCATGTCATGAGTGATGTAATATGTGACGTCATCAGCAGTGCATTGCGGGGGCGCGAGTTATAGTTAGCTGAACTAACTATAACGGGGGAATTTCACGGGTTTTGTACGAGTGCAATGTCCAACTAACTATAACTGTCCCTAAAACCTATGGTTTTTTCAGTGAATATATATATGTGTGTATGTTTATATATATATGTGTATATATTTATATGTGTGTATGTTTATATATATGTGTATATATTTATATAAACACACAGACATACATATGTATATGTATACATGTATGTGTGTATATGTATACCTGTGTATATGATTTTTTAACTAACATTTTTTACTATTTTAAAATTAGGGAGCTGTTGAGATGGGTAGTCTTAATAAACAGATGTGGAAAGGGTGTGCTGTACTTGTGCAGACGTCTCTCGTTAACTATTTTTAATCCCGTTAAAAATACACTATGCCTCAAATTAATAAAAACCCATCCCTTACCTTACATTTTGAACTCTCTGGTTCCATGCCTGCATCAACATCTCAATGCTCATTTACTTCAACCTACTCGTCATAAAAGGCTTTAAATTAAAGAACTTTTACTCCAACAAAATGGCTTTCAGAAGTGCTCACTTTTGTCTTGCATACAAAATGTTAGCGCTGTAGTTGTTCAATTTTCTGTGATGACGGGGCAATTGATTACTAGGGAGTTAACTGACACACTGCTGTTGGGAGTAATTTTCACTTTACATGTCTGTTTTACTGAAATAAATGAGCAAGATGTTTGAGAACTCCCAAGAAATGTCCTCATTTGAGCTTTCTAGAGCACAAACCATAATTTCTGTGACAAAAACCCTAATTTTCTTCATTTACTGCAGCATCCTCCATAGGAAATTCCTTTCAGATTTACAGCTTTACTACCATCAAGATGGCATTCAGGTGTGCAACACTTCTGTCATAAATATAGAATGTTAGCACTCTACTTTTTCTTTAGAACTTTGTAGTGAAGCTGCAGTTGATCACTAGGGAGATAATTGACAGACAGCTGCTGATGTTGAAAAACATGTTTCAGTCTCCTTGTCAGAATGTTTTACTGAAATGGATGAGGAAGCTGTTTGAGAACTCGTCATTTTAGCTTTCTAGAGCACTAATCGAAATGTTAGCATTGAAACGCTGTGGGAAGCTGCAGTAGAACACTCGGAAATCAACTGGCAGGCTGCTGCTGTCGGAAGTATGTTTTACTCAGAATATCAGACTTTATTCTCGCATGGCTAAGGAAGATAGTGTGAACTTACAGAAAATGCGCACTCATTTTAGATTCTGGATCACCTTACATAACCTCTATAAGAAAATCATGAGAGGAAACAGTTGTCTCTCAAACATGGTTCATAAAATTCCAGCAGAAAGTCGGCATTGGTATCAAGGTAAAAATCACCTGTGAGCTCATCAGAATTCCTTAAATGAGCATAAGACCACCAACAAATGATTTATATTGTGATTAAAATCTGTTATCACTCTTCAACTAAAGCTCCCTTTCGTGACCCTCAAATCCTGGCATTTGCTACAATGTATTTCATTGGGGACCATGTTCCCGATTCCTATAATGGTTGACACAACATATTGTCCATGTTGTGGCCAGCCAATTAGGATTGACTAGACTCCTTTAAATTGGCCAATCTGTGCATATCTGGAACCAACAGTTCACTTATTCTTAATTTTTAACCCCTTTAAGCTCAATCCACGCCAGTCTTAAAAATGCTAATTTCTTGAAAATGGCTAAACAGATTTACATTGAATCACAAAAAGCAAGTTTTAACTTTCTGCCAAATTTGATGTAATTTAGTTGAGCTGCTTCTCTGAATCTGAAGGTAAATTTTTCTATGGGAGCTAACATGGAAAATCAGCGTTTTGAGACCCACACTTTTTCTTGGCTCCTGTTTGATGGATGAGTGCTAACAATTCCATTAAGGATCCGAGCTGAATAAACTTTTCTTTTGGAAAGTTTTGTGCTGATTTGGCGAACTGTGCCAAAGTTATTAGTGGAACAAAAAGCATTTTTCCTGTGGAAACTCTGACTTACCTAGAACTACACAGTGGTGACTGCCTATGTAATCTATCCATCTATCTTTCTTTCTGACTGTCTATCCACAGTTTCACAGTTTCATGACTTTAATTTATTTTATATGTGAGCCACTTGTTTTATGTGTATTATAGTTAGTTCTTAGGGGCAAACATTTTCTGAGACTGGGATGTCAAACATATGCCAAAATCTGTCACACACAGGTTGCCTCATTCTCCGAGGTTCACATCATGGGAGAAATAAAAGGCCTGACTAAAGTCCTAGGTCTGGCTCTTTCAGGCTCCTCCCTGTTCACCTCTGTTGTTGAACAGGGATTAAGATTTGAGACAGTAAAGGAAGAAACGCCTCACCACGCATCATCTAAGGACCGTGAGGAGTAGATTCACCAGAAACGTTTCAGTTCCCTCTACTGGCAAAAGTGTCACCAACAGAAAATATCTATTATAGATCTTTTCAATGGAAGGTCCTAAGAAGGAAAAAATAGATGCTCAACATTGCATGTAATGACGTACTCAACGAATGACAAATATTTCAAAAAAGTTTAGGCATCTTCACTTTGATTTGCCGGTACAGGAAGTGCCACTCTTGTAGGCATGCAGAGTTCCCAGAAATCGAAAGAATATAGCTAACTTCCATTTTCTGTCTAGAAAGAAAAACAATATTGAAAGAAATGTTTTTCAGATCCACCTTGGACATCTAAATACTGAACAAGAGGGTGAATAGCACAAGCACAAGATACTTGCCTCTCACCAAATCTGTGCACAGCTACAATAGCTGCTTTTTCTCCAGTGTTGTATCTTTTATCGATTCACATGCTTAACTCTTCCCCATTGTCACTGTGGGAGTGCCACAGTAACTATAATAAGCAGTATAAAGTAAAGTGTTGTACAACAATGTTTCTATAAGTGACATTGTAAAACAAGTCACATCATTTTAAGAAAACCACACTTCAGTCCATCAGGAAGCAGCTCCTGAAGCACTCTTTCCCTCAAGGGACATCATACCTCAGATTTCTCACCACACTTCATGTGAAATCTGTCTCCTTGAGCTCTGTTCAGTTTATCTTCTTCAAAACTGATTTTGTGTCAACTTTCGAATCTCAACTGACTACACCTTTATGGTAACATCTTTTAGGAGTTCATTCTGACAGCAAAATATGTCAGAAGCCTCTAAAAAAGGTATTTTCAGACCTTGTGGTTCCTGTGGAAAGCTTAGGATCAATTCTCAAGAGCTTCACAAGGAGTGCCTTTACTGCCTTCACCCCACTCATTGCCAAGGACTGCAAATACTGCCTACTATTTCTGTGAAATTGAAAAAGAGAGGGCATCCTACTGGTTTTAGTCCAAGAATTAAGGCAAAGCTAAATCCATCCCCTAAAGATGAAGGTGAGGTAATATCGTCTCCTCTCAAAAAGAGTCATAAGAACAAATGCCCTGTAAAAAGGGAATCCTCTCAGGAGTCCTCTAAAAAGACCCAGAGGGGCCAGAAAAAGAATCACTCTTTCAAGAGTCCTGCTCAGAGGTAGGAAACCCTATGAAGAACAATCATTGGTAAAGCCAATATGTCTGGCGTTGTCTGCCAGCCTTTTGGCAACTCTTGTTTTGTATTGTCATGGTTTTTGCAAAACGTCATTGTTTGGGAAGCTGCCAGGTGTTCTTCAGTCTAAAACAAAAACATTTACTAAAGGCAAAAATGATTTTTGGCCAAAAGAAGCATAGTTTACCACAGTACTCCCACTCACTGAAGGGAACTACTTTGTGTGTGGATGTGTTCATTGTGAAAGGGCAAGCATGCTGTAACTCATAGAGAAGTCAGCAGTGGCTGGTATGAGCTGACTCATTACCCCTTGATGCATGCTTGAGCAGGTTGGAAGAAAATGTGACTGACAAAATCACAGACAAATGGATGAAGTGTGGCTGAAAAGCCCTATAAGTAACTATGTCATATGCATAATTTTAGTAAACTCAAAAGGTCTTGGCTAACACAGACCTAAAATAGCCAATCGTTCTGCCAATGGATGCCAGCCTTTAATTTAAGAACGAAAGCAAGAAAGAAGGAAAGAAACAAAAGAAAGAAGGAGGGAAAAAGAAAAAGATGGTTTGAAAGTCAGAAAGAAGGAAGGAAAGAAACAAACCATGAAGGAAAGAAACAGTGACAAAAGGAAAGAATGAAAGAAACAGTGAAGGAAAGAAAGAATGAAAGAAACAATGAAGGAAAGAAAGAATGAAAGATGGCAAGAAAAAGAAAGGAAGAGAAAAAGAAAAGAAAAATGAAGGAAGGAAGAAGGCTAAAAGGAAAGAAGGAGAAAGGGAAAGAAAGGAAGAATAGAAAGACAAGGAAGGAAAGACAGAAAGCAAGACGGGGAAAAAAAGGAAAGAATGAAGGAAAAAAGCAGGAAAGAATGAAGGAAAAAAGGAAAGGAAAGAATAAGGAAGGCTAGACTTAAAGAATAGAGAAAAGGAAAGGATGTAAAGAAAGAAGGAAAGAGATAAATGAAAGAAATAAAGAAGGCAAGAGAAGATGGGGAAAAAAAGAAACAAAGTAGGGAGGAATAAAGGAAAGAATGAAGGAAGGAAAGAAGAAAATAAATAAACAAAACATGTTACAAGTAATGCAAATTAAACATGATAAAGGCTGATTTTTCTTTCTAGACACAGTTTATTAAAGAACCATTGGTGGAATTGAGTCTAGAATAAACGTGTTCTAAAGAGTTGTTGGCTTATGAATTGACATGCATAATAATGAAACTTTCAAATGTGTACTGCATGCATAGTAAAAAGAGAATAACTTAATTCAGAACAGTTTCAAATGAATGCAATCTGTTATGCTGTGAAATACTAGCAGTCAGAGGATACTCCAAAAGGAATATACAACTGCAGGAGACAGGAACTGATAAGGCTGCAATATACCCTGCTCGCATCAAATGCACCCTGCTATCACATCAGACTCTATAAACAAAGGAAACACTAAAGTAATTATGAAGTACAAACAAACACACTGAAACTGAAGGAAACTACCTTGTGTGTGGATGTACTCCTTGTGAAAGAGCAAAATGCAGTCACTCAAAGTGAAATTAACCACTGGCTGAAGTAGACTGACCCATTGTCCCATGCTGTAGTGGGTTGAGCCTAAATGTGAATGACACAACAACAGACCGATTGATGAAGAGACGTGGCTGAAAGCCTCTTTAAGTATATTATTCATTATACATACATAATTTTAGTAAAGCCAAAGGGTTTTGGCTAACGCTGGACATAAAAAGGACTCATCTTCTTCAGCAAGGCCAGAAAAAACCAGGTCAGAGCCTCCCACACATTTATTAAAGGTTCCTCCTAGTTCAAACACAAGTATGGCAACGATAGGCCCATTGTTGGTGAGACTTGCATCGTCAAAGAAATCGTAGACAAAACCTCAGTCTTTGGCGACAATGCCATCAATGACAGCAGATTAGTCGTCACAAATATTGATGGAGATTACATAGTCGGTAAAGCCGTCTACAACTATACTGTCTACAGGACCAGCACCTTTGCGACAACTTTGACATCTTTAGTGGCCGTGACGTTGACGGCTTCTTCGGAGCCTAAAATCTTTTTCAAACTGCATCATTGACTGGCCAGTCGACTAAGCAATTAGACATGATTCGAATTGCAGAGAAGGGAATACTGGTGTCTAACCTGACACAACATACTTCTTCCTACCCTGGTCTCTCTTCTTCCACCTTCGCACTTACTGGATGTTGATGAGGATGAAGGTGCCTTTGGCCATGCTTCCAGTCCCACACAGCTTCATGTGATGTGTCAGGAGGATGATGATGATTAGTATATGTAGGGAGAATTTTTCTTTCCACAATCAACCGGATACTACAAAATCCCGGTCTGTTGAGATATTTGCGGAGCAGTACTCTTATGATCCTTATGACCAGTATCAAGAGTTAGTGATGGAAGTCCCCACAGCTCTAGTCGCGGATCACTGTCAAATGCTGTCAGACTATTTCAAAAGATTTCCAGAGTCAGGTGGTTCTCTTGGACCGCCACAACCGCCTCCTCAACACACTGCATCTCCTCATTCTCCTGTCTATCCATTTATTAACAAGTCCAGGTTTGAAATCAAGGCAGCTTGCGCCACCCAGAACACTGCCATCTACAACTATCTAGGATGTTTATTCTGATGATGACGAACCGGAGGAGTGTGAAATAACTTCTGTAACCAACTGATGCTGGAGTAGAATGTTATGAATATGTGGCACTGCTATCATCCCCACCTACTCCACTGGCAAGTAGCTCCCCTCCGGATCACATTGGAGGTGGTTTCATGCTCTTTTGGAGAGAGCTTCCAAGAGGTTTGATATTCCCATTCCCATAAAGCAGACACACTGCTTTCTCTATGATTTCAAGGATCAGGTACGCGAGTCAGTTAAAGCAATACCCATAATAGACCACATATGGTCAGAGGGCTTGCAGGTAATGAAGAACCCAGCAATAGTGGCTGTTGTTCTGCCACTCCTGTACAAAAAGTACATGGCCCCAGACATCTCTTTAGCTTGTCTTATTGGGCACCTACATTCGTATGCTATGGTTACCAAGAGTCATTTAAGAAACCCTTCAACACCTTGTTCCATTTTTCCTGACGAAAGTATACCTCTGGATACAGTGGGCAAAAGATTTTCTGCTATGGCGACTGCCACTGACAGGAAAATGTGGTACAGTTTAGGAGCTGATCTAGAGTTTCTACCAGACAACAAAATGAATGAAGCAAGAGCAAATATACAAGATGGCGCAAGAACATCTGCCGAAATCATTGGCACAGCAATGGTTGTTTCCTCTACCATCTATCGGCAGCTTGCTATAGCAGCTGTTTTGAGGAAGCAAGGATTGGTCTAGTCAACATCCTTTCAACCAGAGGTTCAGGCTAAAGTATTGGACATGCCTTACGACGGAGAGGCCCTGTTTGGTAAACATGTAGATGAGGTTCTCCAGTCCATAAAATCTGAGACAGAGACAGCAATATCTTTAGCGGTTTTACAGCAGCGCTGCTTTCAACCCTTTTGTGGTGCTTGAGGAAGAGGTCAGTCCTCTTACAGAGAAAACGTCCAATCCTCCAGATACCAGTCCTACTTTAAACCCCAACAGCTGTACCTCCAGCAGTACTCCCAAAAGCAGTACAGACCACCACCGACTGCAGCCTACTCAAGTCAGCCTCCACTTCAGAGATCCACAGCTCCGAACAGAGGACAAGACTCATCCAGGCATCAATGATGTCTCTCAGGCACTAGGCACCTTTTTCCCTATGACAGGTGTGGGCAGAAGACTCTCCAACTACTACAACAACTGGAAATCTATTACCACAAATCGGTGGGTGTTGGATTTTATTCAGCATGGCCCCACCTTAGAATTTATCCAGAAACTCCCTCGAAATCCAACTCCCTGGAGGTCACATCCACATCTTTTATCTGTTAAAATTGGAGATTCTCTTGCTCCTCTAGTAAGAAGCAAATGAAGAGGTTCTTTAGGCCCATCGAAACACAGGTCTCTATCCTGGTTTCTTTCTTATTAAGAAAAAATCAGGACAGTAGAGACAAATACTCTATTTACTGCAGCTAAATAAATTCCTGAATAAACCTTCATTTTGAATGGGTACGCGGCAGGAAATCCTCCAGTTACTAAACCAAGGAGACTTTGTGGCATCCCTAGATCTCCAGGATCCTTATTTTCATACCTCTGTTCATCCCAAACATCAAAAATATTTAAGGTTTGAGGTTGCCGGATACCATTACCAATTCAGAGTTGTACCCTTTGTTCTCAAGTTCGCTTCTTGAATATTCACCAAGTGCATGGCCCCGGTTGCGACTTTTCTGAGCAGGAAGGGGCATCAGATGTTCTCATACTCTAACGACTGGCTTATAAAATGTCCTTCATATCACAATGCAAAGTAATCCACAAAAGCCTGTCTTCAAGTGTTCAGACATCTAGGTCTGAAACTAAGCAGGGAAAAATCTTGCCTTCAAGATGCAAGACAGCAGAAAAATAAATTTTCTAGGGGCAATTTTATACACAATCTCATGCAAAGCCTTCCCTATGAAAGAAAGGATGTTGAGACTAACCAATGTAGCCACTTCTCTCTGGAAAAGAAAGTGGTTAATTTTGACTATCCAAATCATTTCTGGAACTGATGTCTGCATTCTCCTATATCTCCACTGTCGCCTACGCATGAGTCCATTTCAGGAAGTGATAGACACACAGTAGACTCAAAGCAAAGGACCTTTTGAGGACACCATTCAGCTCACTCCCAGAAAGAGATCTGCCATGCCTTGGTGGATGCAAGAAAATAACTCATTAGGCCAAACATTTCTATAGTCACTGCCTCAATTTGTGATGACCACAGATATGTCCCTAAAAGGATGGGTAGTACATTTACAGGACTTGAAAGTCAATGCAAAATGGTTGTCTCAGGAAACCAAAATGCATATCGATCTTTTAGAGCTAAGTGCAGTTGCCCTAGGACTTCAATCCTTTCTCCGAAGAATAAAATGCTCATCAGTGCTACTTCATACAGAGCACACGACAACGATGTACTTACCTGACCAAGCAAGTAAGAATGAAGTCACGCCTGTTGTTCAGGGAATCCGGAAAGATATGGAAATGGGTTCTTCAACACCAGATTACTCTAATTGTGGAACATGCCCCTGGAATAAACAAACAATGGGCAGACAGTCAACAGAACATCGAGAGAGTGCCGTAAGTGGGATTTGAATCAATGTCAACATCACACATTTTTCGGAACTAGGGAAGTCGAAATCTAGACGTGTTGCGACACATCTCAATCACAAATGTCGCTTCTACCCCAGAAGATATCCACAGGAATGGTTGTTGGTAAATTCCTTCCAGATAGCCTGGACAGGAATCTTTGCTTATGTATTTTCTTACACTAATTCCCAGATTACTTAACAAAATAAGAAGAGAACCATGTTACATTATCCTAGTAACCACTCTGTGTCCAAGACAGTATTGGTACACAGAGCTAATTCTAAAAACAGCAGCATATCCCGCTCAGACAAGTGTCTGGTCTGTTAATAACGACTGAAGGCCAAATTATTTATCCAACACTGGGGTTTCTGAATTTATTGGCCTGGGTTCTGAACACAATGCTATCCATCTCTTAAATATTTTGGAGGATTGCGTAAAGATCTTCGCAAAGGCCAGAGCTGAAACAACCAATGCAGCCTATGAAGCTGAAAGGACTTGTTTTTGTATTCGGTGCTCACAGAATGACGTTCACCTTTTTCACCTGCACCAGAACAAATACTGCCATATTAGTTGCACCTAGCATGTATGGGCCTTTCTCATACTTCTGTCAAAATTCACTTCGTGGCAGTTTTGTGCTTTAGAAGATAGGCTGGCCAATTGTTGCCCTGGTCTAGTAGATAATCAAGGGAAGTCCCCTCCGTAGGAAGAAGGGAAAAGGGGGGGATTTTATTTACTTGCAGGAACACAGTGAAAAGAAATTTTTTTTTTTTCTTTTCATAAAACCCTCACCCACCCGGGATTCCTCTTGGTGGCATGCTTCATCATTGGGTCCATCCCTGCCCTCTACGGACAGGGGCGTGCTACTACCAACGGATGCGCAGGAGCACTTAATTGTAAAATACAGGGGTGTCCCTATACACCTAACCACCTATGTTAAATCAGAAGGGAGTGGGTTTTGCAAAAGTAAAGAAAAAGTTTAAAAATACCAGATTAGTGGGTACAAAAACAATTTTATTTCCTACCCCCAAAATGGTATGCTGAAATCTGGGGACGTGTGGGAAAACCCTAGGTATGAATACCTATTGTTTCCCTTTTTGGTCAACTAGTTTCAACCTGACTCCCAAATATTGAAAAGAGTCAGGCTGCCATGTTATGGGAACTCGACGAAGGACGAGTCGGGGTATTCGGGGATGAAGGGAAACGGGTACGATTTAGCCCATTTCACCTTCAAACCAGAAGAGCCTCAAAGCTGTTGAGCGTGTGGGCTGAAGTGCCAGGAACCGAATGCATGTCCCAAATCTACAGAAGAAGATCGTCCGCATAGAGGTAAATCACGTGGGTGGCGTCCCCCATTGTATGCCCCAGTCCACACCCTGGGTTCGGCTAGCCGTGGCACGTAGTTCAATGGCTATGAAGAAAAATAATGGGGAGAGTGGGCATTCTTGACGGGTGCCCCTGCGTATTGGGATTGGGTCCGATATATTGGAGCCTGTTTTGACTCTAGCGAGCGGTTGCATGTAGAGCAGCCGAATTAAGTGGAGAAAGCGACTCCCGATACCGTATCGAGGCAGTGTGGCAAATGAAAATGTCCATTCAAGGGAATGGAATGCTTTCTCCAGATCTAGCATGAGGCACCCGAAGTGTGGCCATCGATGCACAGAATATTTAAGGACACAAAAGAAGCGCTGCAGGTTTAAGGAGGTATTGCTAGCCGGGACGAACCCGTTCTGGTCCGGGTAGAATAATGACGGGACCAAAGGTGCCAGAAGGTCGGCTAGAACCTTGGCCAGTATTTTATAGTCGGTATTGAATAAAGTCAAGGGTCGGTAGGAGCCCAGGGCGGTGGGGTCCCTGTCTGGTTTGCATTATAAGCAAAGCCTGATACAGGGACTCGGAAATCAGGAAGCATATGGGGCCTCTCCATTAAGGGCATGTAGTTGAGAGGCCAGTAAAGAGGCATATGCTTTGTAGTACTTGACCAGTAGGCTATCCAGACGTGGGGATTTGCCCGTCACTAGGGCCCTGATGGCCTCCTTGATTTCAGTGAGAGCAATGTGTTCGTCGAGTTCCTCCCACTGTTTAGGTGTGATGGGCAGTTGGATCATGGAAAAAAATGAGTCAATGCTGTCCTGGCTAGGGTCTGTGATCGAGTGGTATAGTGAGGTGTAATGGTGTGTTAATTCCAAGTGCGAATAATGTCCAACTCACAAAATCGGCACTTAACAGCCAGGAAGGAACTCCTCTACTGCTGCACCGCCATGATATAGTCAGGAAAGAGCATGGCTGGGGCATTATCCACCTTGATATCCTGTAGCTTGCGCTCCTTGTGCAAGATAGCATCACAATCCCGGTAAATTAGCAGACGGACCAAAAAAAGCCTGGGATTGGCTCCTGGAGGGGGCCTGCAGGCCGGCACACGGACGCCTTCAACGGAGAAGAAGGGAGAGAGCGCAGCACCAGGGAGCAGAGCACGGATCCAGGTTTAAACATAAGTCACGGTGTGCTGGCCCTCAACACCCTCCAGAAGGCCAACTACGCAAATATTGTTCCTCCTGGAGCTGCCCTCTGCCCTGCACGCCAGGATGTGTACGCGGTCAACCAGGGCCTGCAATAAGGAGTTCGATGCACAAGTTGCCGGTTAAAGCTCGGCTAATGTCTGCTCAACATTATGTACCTTGTCTGCCATTTGCGGCGGTCGGCATGGAGCAGTGTGAAGTCCGCGGTTACTTTATCGAATCTATTTTCAAGTTATGTTTACTCGAGTGTTGCCCCAGTCTTCTCCACAGCCTGTAGCACTGTGTCCAGTTAGGTGCCCAGTGACAGAGATGAGTTTGGTGGCTCCTCAGCTTCAAGGTCTCCAGATGACTTCTCCAGAGCCGATGCCTGGCATGGTGGACTCCCGAGCTGAGGCATCCCATGGCCAGCTCGTTTGCGTCGAGCATTTCGTGGGCCAAAGCTGGGTGGGATGTGCTTAGTGTTCCCTGCACTCAGGCCCAGCTGCATTACCCAATGGCCAGGGGGTGCATCAGCAATACACGGTGCAAGGTTCACAAGGGACTGAGATTAGCACAAAGAAAGGGCGCCTGCGATGCCCCAGCTGGTGGCGTCAGAATCCATATGGAAGCAGCGTCGAGATGGGCCTGCTTTTGTGCACCTAAGTATGTTATGGGGTGCCGCAGCACGAGCAACCCAGGGAGACACCCAGTGGGCGTGCCAGTCATCGAGAGCACGGCCTGAAGTGGGGCCCGCTTGCGTGCACTAGAAGAAATGTTGTGGTTCCACAGCACGAGCAGCCACCTGCATCTGATTGACTGCACTGGTCATGCAGTATCTCATTGATCAATGTGTGGGCTCGGTGATAGCAAACTGCTCCTATGTCAAACTCCAGATGAGCCCCCTTGCAGACACTTTTGCTTGCGTTGGTGGTGTCGCAACGTGAGCAGACCCGTAGTGCTTGCAGCCCTATGACGCCAGGCCCGATGCTCAGAGGCACGGTGATAGGCAGCCAATGGGACCAATGCGCCCACCCCCGCAACCTCACAAACAGGTCGGGTCTTGTGGTGTACAGGCTATCTCCAGAGTAATAGGAGGGAGAAGAAAGGGGAAAGCTTCTAGGTAGGCCTCGGTGCCATCAACAAATGCCCAGAGGGAATGAGTGGGGCCGGCTCTATACAACCCAATGCAAGTACGGGCAACAAGGCAGTGGGGTGGGAGGGTAGCCAATTGAGCCCTTGCCAGCGAGGAAGCCCAGGCGCGAGTGAAATGTTTGTTAGGTGCCCCGATATCAGACTGGCGTGTATCAGCAGTCAGCAGGGGCTGTGTTATGTAGTTCATGGCTCCATTTGCTTCCTATGCGCTCAACAGGTGTAGCCCAGTGTGAAAGAGGGTCTATCCGTGGCCCATCTCAGGGCAGCCTCCTCTTTCAGAAGAGCACACCAATGTCATGAGTAATGATGGTGCGGGCCTGAGCCCGATGTGACACTTGGGCCTCACCCACCCCCGACGAGGCACAGCACTAGCAAGCAGGTGGAAGCAAATCCAAACAAAAACAGCCAGACAGAGTCGGCTCCCGTGTCCCCTGCCGGGGTCACCAGCTAGCTGGTATTGCCGGCGTCTTCAGCAGGGCCCAAACACAGCGCAATCACCAAGCCTCGCGAGGGTCTCGTTTAAGACGGTGGCTGCAACGCAGTAATCGGAAGTGTGATAAACGTGCCAGACCCCATTGGGGAACCTAGCTGGGCCACAAGTATCTAGAGCCGCACCACCCACTCCATGGCTGCTCCCGCTTCTGTGCCCGTCCTCTACCCAGTCCAGGCACGAGGAGGCCTCTGATCACCTCCCAGCCACTGCGGTCCAAGGGGAAGATAGTGGCGTGGTGCAGCGCTGCTCCAGACAATGCCACCCTCTGTCGTCTGAAGTCGCTAACTGGATGAAAGCCAACTGTCTCTAGCTCAACACCAACAAGACGAAGTAATGGAATCTCCAAGCAATTCACTAGAAGACTACAAAGCATTCAGAACTCTGCAGCCAGAATCATTCTCAACTTCCCACACAGAACTCACACACACCATACCTCAGGGTGCTCCACTGGCTCCCTATACAGAAGAGGGCTCATTTCAAATTCCTCACACACACATTCAAAGGCCCTATCTAACTTAGGCCTCACATACTGGAACAGTTGCATCTCCTTCTATCAACCACTCAGACACCTCTGCTCTGCTGGACTCCTACTCGCACACATCCCATGCATACATAGAACCAGATCAGGAGGAAGGGCGTTCTCTTGCGTTGCTCCTAAAGCGTGGAATGGTCTCCCGCTCCATATCAGAGACACCTCCTCTCTTCTTGAATTCTGCAAGAAGCTAAAGACCTGGCTTTTCAATTAACCAATCGACCATAAGCAGGGCTAGGAACACACACCTTTAGAGCACCAGGATACCCTCGTGGATGGTAGTGCGCTTTACAAATACACATAACATAAGTGTAAAACTACAGATGCCTCTGGTTTAGATTCCTCTGTCTACCATGTTCGTACAGTTGCTCCCACAGGTGCTCTGTGTGTTAAATTCAGATTCTGTGCATAGTATAATGGAATACAGAGTTGGAAAGTAATTGTTCATGGTACAGAGCAATTATTGTCTGTTCTTTATTGCTTTTAACCAAAATCTTTCAGAATTAACAACCAGGTGGCACATCCAGGTTTCTCTTCCTACATTATTTTTTTTATTTAAAAGAGTTTTATGTAGCGCGGACTTGACCCATCTGGGTACCAGAGCACTGAACAAATCATATGGTATCATAATAGCTTCTGAAGTCCTTTTGGTAACTTTTATATAACGTTGCCATAGGAATACCACCCTCTTGCAAACCTTCTATTCAAAGTGGTGGAAACTAGCCATAGCACAAAGTTCATGGATAAGGAACTATGGGAAAGTCATTTATTCTCAAGTTATTTTATGATTGTAATACTATCTTTGGACAACATATATATAGGTCGTTAGCTAATAATGTAGAGGTAGCCGTTATTAGAAATATCAAAATGCAAACACACAATTGTAATACATGAATAACTGTAGTCATAAAAGCTACAACTATTGTCTTTCTGTTTTCTAGCAATCGGGTAGCTTTTCTAGCTGGTCTGGAAGCTTCCTTATAGATGACAGCATGTCAAATACTTTAAACAGCCTTGAGGAACAAACAAGTGAATTTTACAGTGTTGATGAGACCAACAGCACAAGTACTCAGCAAGGCTCCCCAAGCAAATTCCTCGCTGTGGAAGCAAATACAGTTTTCTCCTCTCTACAAACCATTCCTGAATTTGCGGAGACGTTGGAGCTTATTGAAGCCGTAAGTCTACAAAAATGTTTACTTTTTCAGGAGGTTTTTTAATGAACCATGCAGAGCATTGGAATGTTTGTGGACCTCAATAAGCAGGTTTGAGGGAACACCTTTAGCAATATAGTGTGCTTCTGACTTGTGGTCATTAATAGAGTAAACTACATAGACCAGAAAATAAGGTGTATGGTCCTATATGGTGTGGCTGGTCTAATTTTAGAAAAACAAACTCGTACAGATTTGAAGCCAGAGCTCTCACTGCAGCCCTAGGATTGCTGATTGCGGTGGAAATAGAAGCACAGATAATAGAATTAGGATTCTGAATCGTATGATCTTCATTGATAATCATAAATATCATAATAATTCTCTGGTGCGTTCAGGGACCCTATAACCCTTCCTCAACATTACATGTCTTTAGCATTATTCCATAATTCATCACAAGGGGAGAAGTACACAACATGTTCTTTTGTTGCTGATTGCTTTCTGGAAGCCTGTGTAGCAGAGGTTTTCCAAATTGCAGGTCTTTAAATACATGAGAAAAGTACCTTTTCTCAGACTACATTGGAGCCCCTATGTAAAATTCTTCATTGACTAGCAAAACACAGCCATATTGGCTTGCATGAGAGAGTGGAAAATATGTACTGCTCTTTTAGGGCTCCTGAGGCTTCTGCTGTCCATGATGCCTTGTACTGGCAGTTAGCCCCATAGGGTCAGTTCTTTTCTCTAGCTTGTGTGACTGGGTGCGTTTCATACCCTTTGTGAGAGAAAATTCTCACAAGTTCTTGATTTTCTGGTTTTCACTCGACGTCTTCACAGACAGACAAGTATATTAAACATTTTATCAGCCATTCTGGTGCTTTTTTTTTAACACAAAATGCCATTTTTATTTCTCACATGTCTCGTGTGGCATGAAGAATGCTGCTCCAGATCATCAAAGGTTATGTATGGCGGGCTTTCTCTCTTGTCACTCAAGTGTGAATTCTGTCAGAAAATTTCGGAAAGGGCACTTAAGGATGGAGAAAGTATTCGCCAAGGAGAATGAAAAGCCTGACTAGTCTTCCAGGGAACACTTCAGTTCCATTGGCAAACCAACAAGTACTTCAAATGACCCCACAGCCAATGATCCTAGGTTGAAGATGTGAGAAAGGTCAAAAAAGACCTCCCTATCATCATTCTTAACATTGATATAACTGCTTGCTGTCGATAACCATGGCTTCGGCTCCATGGTGCTTTCCTTCAAAGGGGTTGATGTCCACACCTCGGCTGCATCTTCATCACCATTGCTGGAAGTCTTCGAGGTTAAGGGATATGACACCACCAGTGGCGTCGAGGCACACCGCTCACCGTCGATACAGACCATAGTTCGACATTGCCAGAACATTCTTCGACAGCCCCAGTGTCATTAATGCCTTACTCCACATCACTGGACCACTGCTTGAAGTTGAGGCATTCAATGTTTATTTACACCAATGCTGAAGAAAAGATTGAGGCTCTCTCTCCTGATGCAGAAACAAATGTGCAACTTCAAGAGGCATCAGATATTAGTCATTCTAGCTGAAGACCCTTTCCAGTTTCCTCTGGTACTTTTGAAGTTGCCAGTACTTCAGAAGATGATGTCTAGACAGACATCCACGCCCCATTTAAGGACATTTTGGCATCCCCTAGACGGCCTTCAGGAGATTCTGTCTCCCCTCAGGAAGAACATTTATCTAGAGGGAGAAGGAGTACTCCTCACACTCCAAAGAGAAGTAGAGCTCGTATGTCACCCTTTCCTTTTTAGTGTTCATTACATTCAAGACGTGGGGATTGGTCATTATCATCCTCACTCCAATGCCTCGTGCAGCCTTTCAAGCTGCATTATTATCATTTCATTACCACATTTCATGTTTTGGTGACTGGAGGAGCTAGTGAACTGTACATTCCTTTAGACACACTTCAGACCTCAGTGTCCATAATTTACAGAAACTTTGCAACAGAAAGCTAGCCCAAGACCTCTCCTTCAATTGGTGCCAGGTTTCCATGAGTGAGCAGAAGATGAGTTTATATCACTGGCAATGGTTAAAGCAGCTATGCCCAAACTTTTGATTTAGTACAAACCTCCACCAAAAGATCTGAAGTTTCTGAAAAGTGATCAGAGGCCTGATTCTATTATTGTATCTTTAGTTGGGTGTAGATATGCTTCAGTACCAGAAACATCAGCTCCACCAGGCTGTGAAAGCAAGGAGGGGCAGAAAGAAAAGGTTATACAAAACATACAGGCATATGCATTTCTTCCCTTTGTGGGTTCACTCTCCTCATTGGCCCGAATATTATCAGCAACAACACCAGACCAAAGGTACCCGTACCACAAAAAAGGTTTGAAGTGGAAATCAGAACAGGCCCAAGCTACTGATACCTTAAGCCATCAACTTGTAAGCAGACAGTGACACATTCACCAGCCTCACCTCCGCTTGCCACTCCAGTGGGGGTATGGTTTCTTACAGCTAGGACTAGAGAGAAGAGATCCCAGGAGACAAATGGGTGCGGACTATTGTTGAGCATGACCACTCTCTTCGATTTGTAGCTAAAATCCCACCATCAAGAAAGGTGTCAAGTTACCATTTCGTCGAGCTAAGAAAACAGATGGCTGCCTGGTTGAAGAACCAAATGTTTTAGCCAGTACCATCCCTACTCAAGTGAATGTACTCCAGGTATGTCCTTATTGAAAGAAAAAGCCTGATGAGGGAATTCAGACCAATTTTGGATCTGCAAAATATCCACAAGTGGATCAAAAGATTTGAATATTAACGATTCGTCAGATCTTCCCTCACCTCAAAAAGGGTAACTGGATGTGTGCAATAGATCTCGAAGATGCATATTTTCACGAACAGCTTACAAATTGCACACAGGATATCTGGGATTTATTGTAGGAGCGGCATACTACCCGTTTGCAGTGACACCCTTTGGTCTCAGGTCAGTTACTCGCGTCTTTTGAAAGTGCAATGCAGTTGTCGCAGTCCATTTAAGACATCGAGGAACATTAGTCTATCCTGACCTAGACCATTGACTGATAAAAGCCCACAATTAAGACCAGGTTCAGCGAGATATCAACACTGCAAAGTCCCTGCTTTGCCATCTCAGACTGCAAATCAATGTGCAGAAGTCAACACAACTCTGGTAATCTCTGATCTGGGAGCATTGATACACAACAGAAGCAAAAGTGTTTCCTTCGGCGGAGAGTATTTTCAATCTAAGCAAAATATCATGCGCTTTGAAAAACGACCTGTCCATCTGCAAGATAAGTCTCTTTCCTGGTCCATGGTTTTTTCATTTCCATTGTTCCAAATGTGAGGCTGCATATGAGACCACTCCATCAGTGTCTAGACAACCAGTGGTCCCAGGCATGCAACAGTTGGCAAAGCAAACACACCTCGTAACAGCAGCAAGACAATCCCCATCAGGCAGACAACCTGACTCAAGTGTTCCTTCCAACAGGAACAGCCATTGCAGATAGTTGTCACAGATTAATTTCTGTCTGAGGGGGAACACACCTTGGCTCTCTGGAAGTGGAAGCCCAGTCGTCAAAGAAGGAACCTTTGTATCACATCAGCTATTTAGAGTTTAGAGTCCACATGGTTTTCAAGGCCTTCCTGTCTGTTCATCCCAGTGATACTGGAACCAAGGTCATTGGATAGTGCTCTTTTGATTTCTTGATCAAAGACATTGCTTTACTCTTTTCCTTCAATTCCATTGATACCTGCAGTTATCCTGCAACTCTGAAATAGCCAAGCAGTATTTATCGTTATTGCTTAGGACTGGCCCAGGCAATAGTGGAATTCAAACCTGCTGCAAATGTCACTTACAGGTTGCCTTGCAAACAGGGTCTGTTGACCAGATCTCAGGAACAACTCTTCCACCACAATCTGATGTCATTGAATGTGGTCAGACTATATGGACTTCTGAATTTGTCACAATTATGCATGAACTTATTAAAAGAAGTTAAGTTCCCTCTGCCGGCTACCAGGACATGCTATGTTTTTTTAATGGAAGAGATTATTCATCTGGTGCTAGCAAAAAGCCTACAACCTAATCACCTATGAAGAAATGTTTCTACCACCTTTGCTGCATCTGCTCAATTGAAACAGCAGTTAGCATCGATTAAGGTCCATTCCTCTGCCATTACAGCATACAGAAAATTTACTTATTAGAGTTCTGTCTTCAAAAGTCTGGTCCTAAAAGACTTTCTAAAAGTTCTAAGAAAGATCGCCATCTTTACCAAAGGAGTTAATTTTGATACTAACAAATTAATGGGCTGGCATTTAAGGCTATCCACAAGGCTTCTTTGCAGCAACTATCATAGAAGGTGGCTTTTCTCATAGCTATTACATCATCATGATAAGTTAGCAAAATACATGCTTCATCAAAAGGACCATACAGGGTCTTATTCGCTAACAGGTTTTTTGACAACAAATCATTAATTCATTCGAAAAGTGGTTTCTGGGCACCACATCAATCCAACTAATGCCCTTCTGACTTTCTTTCCCAACCCAAAAACACCAGCAGAAGATGGCTTGCACTCTCTAGATGTTGCGCAAGCCCTTTATTTCTGTGTAGATGAAACCAAGATAATAAGTAAGTCCAATCGGCTGTTTATCAGTTATGGCCACATACGTTAGGGTATTTCTACCTCTAAACAATCCGGATCCAGATGGATAGTGGCATGCATTGTTGTATGTATTCATTAGCAAACAAATGTCTACCTGTTAAGCCAAAGGCTCACGCCACCCGGGTCACAGCTTGGCTGAGAAATATACCTGTAACAGACATTTGTAAAGATGCTACCTGGAAATCAGTACACTCATTCCCAAACCATTATTGCTTTGATATGGATACTAAGTCTGACTCAATAGTTGTTCAGGCAACCATGAAGATTCTCTTTTCTCTATCATAAAGATCGAATATGATATACCCTTCAGTATTTCACTAATAGGTGTTGTATCTTATGGCCTTTTCGCTTGTCATTCTATAATATTTGTAAAGAAAGAATGGAACCCTGTAAATCAGAAGGGACCTAGGGGGTATGCATAGCATTATAAGGAACAATGGTCCCTTCAGGAAGGGTATATAAACACAATAGGGCACAGATCTGCAATGAGCCCTGTGATGATGCTCTCCAATAGAGATACAGTACATTTATTGAATATAAAACAATTGAAGAACACACAAACAAAATTATATACAGAATTACGTGGGTCAAAGGTTGGAAGTTATTAGATTTCCAAACCTCAGGCATTACAAGTACAAGGTGACTTTGTGAAGGAATACAAATATCAGACAGTCACAATTAAGCACACATCTTTTGCTCCATAAGAATTCAAGTAAGGCAGTTTGGAGTCAAGATGCAACAGCCGACGACGTTTTGATCCCCACTAGAATGGGGGATCATCATCAGGACATACGATATAATGCCCGAGTGATAGCCTATACATAGGATGAGGGAGAAAAAAGAAGTGAGGAAAAGGGGGGAAGAAAGGGAGAAAGAAGAAGTTTATGAGGATTTCACAATAAATACACGTGGACAATTCCCAATGTGTAGAGCTTGATTATCTATAATACGGGTGAAGACACAAGTAGCTAAGTGCCACTATGTCGCGCTGGTTGAAAGACATGGCAGAGTTAGAAATAATAATTGTAATTATAGTAGTGCCCATACGATGAACAGCGTTGTGACGTTGGCGGCTGTTCGCGACATGCATGTAGTGAAAGTGAAGCCAGCGGAGGAACTGACCTGTATAATTCCATTTTATAATGGCATTTATTAAAATCAATGAAGATCCTAAGATGCAGAAGAAATGGTTGCTTATTTGTAGTCCTGGTTCTGCATCGTCTGAATCATTATTTTAGTCATAAACTACCCTCCCTCCTCCCCAGCTTTATTGCTTCTCCATCAGAGAAAACAACTGACTATTCAACTTATTAACAAAACCGCCCAAAAAACTGACTGTGAGGCTAGCTGTCAGTTCAATGCATCATGAGTAGCAGGACCTTGGAAACAGTATTTATTTTCAACTCTCCTGATGCAAACCTATCCGACTGCTTTTCTTCATTGCCATTGCTTGTCAGCTCAGAGTTTTACATGGGTGCTATAAGCTTTGGCAACAGCAAGGAAAGATTCAAAGTCAAATGTGTATTTAATGCACAAAACATAAGGCTATATTATCCAGAAGAGGTGTGGTGCAGCGGCCAGGGCGGCTGACTCCGGAACACGGGGGCTCACGGTTCAATCCCCAGCGCCGGCGGCAGGTTAGCCCAGCACCTTGTGACTCTGGGCAATAGCTCACTTAATCTTCCCGACGGCCCCCAGCGCCGGTACACCTCTCCGGAGGTAGCTGTGCGCTTTACAAATGCTGGTATTTATTTATTTATCCAGCATTGGGTCTTTCATACATTTACTTGTTCAAATCTTTTCTGTCGTCGAAGTATAAAGTTCCGGTGGCACACTAAAGCAGTATAGAAAACCACTTTCTCTAGAAACAACTCTGAAAACAGTGTAAGTATGAAATGACCCAAACTCCAGCCTAAGAGGTTGAATGGCTTTGACCTGTAGTCCCCTCTAGAGGCCCCCATGCCTCACATTTTTTAAGGAGTTTAGAGAGTCTCCTCTGAGCTCTGCTCAGGTTTCTTCAGAATAGCTTTTCAGCAAATGTTGGATTTTTTTTTTTTAAATGTACGACACTTCTGCCAGTTTATGTCACTGAATCTCATTTTGGGTTTTGGGCCAAGATTTGTGCTTTGATTTCCTATGACATCAGAGTCATTTAAGAAGGCCCTCCTCTGCCCCTGTGGGCCTTATAGTTGGAAAAGTCTAGGACTTAAGCTAGACTGAAGGAGAAGGTGACGCTCACTGTCCCAGTCTTCCCACCTGTTCTCTGAGAAGCAGAAATAATCGTAATAGTGGGACTGATAGAGAATGTAGGAGAAAAAGGGGGAAATTTACGCAATTTAACAAACTCCAAGGCGGATGATGCTATTATGAGCCCTCACACCAACTAGGAACTGTAGGAGAACCCCAGGTTGCCAAGGAGCGGTAAACTAGATGCTCAATGGTACAGCTGCCAGTCCAGACAAACACTGAAACACATGTAGTTACTAAATAGGTAACAGTTGAACCCATGGAAATCAAAGAGGGACAAGATAATAAATGTGGAGGAACGGAGAGGAGGGTGAAAAATGTATTGGCAATGAAAAATCATACAGTTTCACGACTTGTTGCCATCAGTAAGCTATAGAACTGAAGGAACACATCCATCGCAGTGAATGCAATGCTGTAATGAAAAACGTAGCTCAAAATTACAAGTCTGTTTTTGTTTTATATAAGAGAACATTGGATATGATTGGTGTTATGGGACAGAAGATGACACTCATGCCAATTGATTAAATATGTTATCCAGGTATTAGGAAATATAATTTGTAAATTATTTAATTCTGTGGCACAAACCTTCCTTTTGGATCTGCGGGGAGCTGACAGAGGAGTCGAGCAGCTTACAGCTGCTCGACCTCCCGCACTTGGGCACCGCGACCGGGAGGAGCACTACCGCCTGGGGAAACTACATTTCCCATCTTCCCCTGCGCCTGTAGAACCTTTAAAACATCGACGCTGGCCCGAGGCAGGTGTAGTGGCACAAACCTTCCTTTTGGATCTGCGGGGAGCTGACAGAGGAGTCGAGCAGCTGTGCTTCACCTCCCGCACTTGGGCAACGCGCCCGGGAGGAGCACGCCGCCTGGGGAAACTACATTTCCCATCTTCCCCTGTGCCTGGAGCGCCTTTAAAACATCGACGGTGGCGCGTGACGCGCCCGGGCAAAGCCCGGGCCAAGGGCGGGCCCGTCGGTGCCCAGAGGAGGCTGGGCTGGCCCCCCCTCTGTCACCCTGCATCTGATTGAAGGTAATTTGTATTCTTGGGACAATACTGCATTACTAACATGGTAAAGCGCAAAGGACCGACGGAAAGTCCGGGAGGAGGGACTGTGGCAACGCTGGATTTGTTCCTCTCCAGAGCAGCGAGCGTACTTACCCATGAAATTGAGCTAACAGAGAGGCGCCTATCTATGGAACCCTTACTTTTTCCTATGGGGATATCAACAGAGAGCGTCCATGAGGTCCCTCCACAAATCCTTTCACCCCAACTGATAACACCCGGCGAACTCACACCGAGTCAACGCGAAGTATCGCCTCTAATGATAGCTCCATCAGACATATTTAGTAAGGAGCTCGTTCTCTCACCCCCTACCTTGTCCGTTCCATGTACCGACTCCACAAACGACCCCCCAGCAAAGCGACGCAGAGCCGGTGCGACCGCTAAGCCCAGACAAACTAAACCGACTCATGCTCCCAAACCCAGGGGTGTACAACTCAAAGTGGCCACAGCGAGTCCCTCATCAATAGCAAAGCCCTCAACTGTAAATACCCCAACCCCACACGTAGTACTGGACGAGATATTATGGGCAGAAGTAACTAAAAGGATGTCAATACTACTGGATCCCATTTTAACCAAGCTCACACAGATAGAACAGCGATTCACCGGGCTTGAACTATCTAAAATACCAGGTGGATCCTGGACAGAGCCCCCTACAACCTCTCCTGGATGTTTACATGTGGTGGTAACTTTAGTACATGCCATAGAGGATCGAGGTCTGCCCCCTGCAACAGCGCAGGGTACTTTAACAAGTACGGTCACACAGGTTTGCGGGTCTCCTTCCAAAATTACTTCCCATGCTAATGTACAGCGAGAGGCTCAAACCTCTAAAGGCACGGCCGCAAGGGACACACATCAATAGGCACCCTTAGTGAGGGAGGAAATAAGGCCGCCCTTCCATAAAAATGACCCACGGGACACATTAACTATGATAGCAGATGATTATCTTCTACCAGGTCTCCATCTTCCACCGGCAGCCTCCCCTTTGGTACTGGTCCTCGCCAATGTTCCTCCCCTTCGGGTAAATCAGCCCGAGTCCACGACCCAGCTAATGGACAAATGTTTGCACTGGCTCTCACATCATCTTTAGGACACTGGACTGACGAACCAGCAACTGGCAAACAAGATCATTATGGCTAGGAGAGTGGGATGGCTGGGTGGCTCAGTAAAGCACATTGTGGGAGACTGTGTGGTGATAAATTTCAATAACCCATACGTGAATCATCTTTTGTTAAGTAACCTCCTCAGATCGCCCGTTAGAAGCACCCAGATTATCCCCTTACCCCTAGAGCATTTTTATAAGCAGGGTATAGTGCCAGGCGCAGGACACAGCGTCAGGCCAAGGACAGGCCAATCATTTTCGGGATACGTGGAGGCCCTCAATACCCCTCCGGGGATAAGGCTACAAAATAGATTTGCCCCCCTCTCAGATCTGGAATTCTGCGATTGACCACTACTACCACACATCCCCATGTCCACTGGGAGATTAGATACACCACCCACTCCACTACATGAAATTCAGGTAACCCCCACCCTTCTATGTCCGCGGATTACAGCAGGCAAAAACAAGATTAGCCTAGCATCTTGGAATGTGGCAGGAATTGCCTCAAAGTTGGGAGACAATCAATGGAATAATCTCTGGCAATCCCTGGAGATTATCTGTTTCCAAGAAACATGGGCTAAGGAGCCCCTTTCCTTTACAGGGTTTTGTACTTTTCACACTCCTGCAGAGCCTTCAACGTCAGGGAGAGCGAAGGGGGGGACTATTAACCTTAATTTCAAATACAAAACCCTTACAAGTGAGGCAGGTTGGTACACCAAATATCCATTTTCAGCTTCTCCAACTCAAGCACAGAAACGAAGGCCTCTGGCTTTTAATGAATTTTTATAATAATGAATTTGGGAGGAATATGAAGGTAGTGGTACAAGATCTAACTAGGGAGCTAGGAAAAATTAACGTACTCAGAAAAAAGGGTCTACTTAATATTATCTGGGTAGGGGACTTTAACACCCACCTTTGCAAGCATAATGAGGTTAAGGTGTGTGGCCTAGAAGACTGGCAGGGCAACCCCCTCATCCATTTCTCACACAATGAATATGGTGACACTCTGAATAGTCTCCTACTCACGAGTAACCTGGAAATAACTAATATCATAAAAGCAGGCCAGGTAGGGGAAACATTCAGACGGGGCATCTACGGGTCAACTATTGACTTTATTTTAGTCTCTTCCTTAATAAGTGGAAAAGTGCTCCACCTTGATAACCAATTTGCATGCTTTAGCGACCATGCTATACTACTTATCCATCTAAGCCTTCCCGGTAAAGAAAATAAAAAGCAATCGGTAGTGGATACCATATCCCTAACTAGGAAGAATGGATACCAAATAAAGTGGGCACAGGTCGAGAGGATGAAATTGGTACCAGAAATAATAGCTCAAGCAAGGGAAGAGTTATCATACTGCCTGGAAGAAGGGTTGGCCCCTCAGCAACTAGTCACCCAGTTCAGAGCCCTCTTAAGGAAACTAAAACTAGCACTCACCCGAATTAAGCCGGCAAATTCCATGCAATCAGTTGATGGTTTGATCAACCTTGTTCCGCAGCAAAGAAAGCCCTTACCAATGCTGTAAAGGCCCACCACAGAGATCCAGCACTGATAAGATTGCTACGTAGCAACTATAAGCAGGCCAGAAGAAGAAGAGAAAAGGATATCGGGGAGAAGGCCTGGGACGATCTTGAGCAAGCTGCTGCCTCAGGCAGCAGCAGGGAATTCTGGAAGGTTATAAACATCCCTTATTTTAAAGATAATAAGGACCCCTCTCTGGATTCACATGTAGATGAGGACGCATGGGTGAGACACTTTGAAAGTATTTTTGGTTCCAACACTTCGCCCGCCCCATCTTCTGCCGAGCAACCCCCCTTAACCCAGGGTAGTCTGAGATTTTCTCCATCCGAAGTCAGAAGAGGGTTGGAGGCCTGTGCCGCAGGGAAGACTCTGGGCCTAGATGGGGTCCCGATTGATCTCTTTCAGGAGAATTATGATATGTGGGTTCCCTTGTTAACAAACGTTTTTAATGCTATAGCGAATGAGGGCCCCCCACCATCATGGAATCAGAGATTATTAGTTCCTATTTACAAGAAGGGAGACCGGGCCAGCCCAAAGAACTACCGCCCTATCTCCCTTCTGGATACAACTGCCAAACTTATGGGCAGGCTCCTACTAGCCAGATTGGAGGATTGGGCCCAAGAACATAACATTCTGATGGAGGCGCAATACGTGTTTCAGAGGGGTAAGGGGACGGTGGATCTATGTCTTAACCTATCGCTTTGTATTGACAAGTATACCAAAGTAAAAGGCGGGAAGATCTATATGGCCTTTATGGATCTGTCAGCGGCCTTCGATTGTGTCTCTCACCAGAAGTTGTGGCCTATGTTGGAGAAGATGGGGGTTGACCCCCCGATAATTTGCTTCATTCGTCAGCTATATATCGACGCCACCACTTGTGTGAGGTATGGGGTAAACGGGGAATGTTATGTTATCTGCATTTGTATAGCGCATTGCTGCCCCAGCATTGGGGCGCCCCAGCGCTAAGCCAAGGTAGTAGCGGACAGAGAGAGAGTAGGCTAAAGATTGGAAAAGAGCCATGTCTTGATCAATTTCCTGAAAGCCCAGTGGTCTTGCATGCCGCGGGCAGCAAGAGGGATGGTATTCCAGAGGGCGTGGGCCAGTGCCCTGAAAGAGCGTCCACCGGCTCTAGTTCTACGCACCCGCGGGACACAGGCCAAGTGTAGGTCTGCCGAGCACAGGGCCCGAGCCGGGGTGTACATTGAGCATAAATCGCTCAGGATTTGCGGACCCATGCCATGCAGGATCTTATGTGTGGTACATAAAATCTTGAAGTGAACTCTTTGTTCAATGGGTAACCAGTGAAGCTGCCGCAAGAGGTCAGATGCATGACAGTGTTTAGGTAGTGCAAAAAGTGTACAGGCAGCCGCATTCTGAGCCCGTTGAAGCCTTTTCGTCACAGCTTTGTTGGCACCCAGCAGTAGCCCATTGCAATAGTCCAAACGTGATAGCACGGTGGATTGAACAATCGTCTGTCGGGTAGATGCATCAAATAGCCCAAGAATGGGTTTTAGGCCCCGAAGAAGACCAAAACAGGTGCCTGCCACAGCTTTAGCCTGCTGTTCGAATGAAAGGGTGCTGTCCATCAGCACTCCCAGATTCTTGACCACGCTTTTCGGCTGGGGAGGGGTGCCTAGGGCTTTAGGCCACCATTCCTTGCCCCATAGGTGGGGGTATCTCATCCCACCAAAAGCACTTCTGATTTTGCGGAATTCAATTGCAGATAGTTATTGGTCATCCATTCAGCGATGGCAATAAGGTCTCCTTGGAATTTCGCCTGGTCCTGCTTAGTATTCCTGGAAAAGGTAAATACCATTTGGGTATCATCTTCGTATGATACCATAGCCATGTTCCGGGCTTTGGCCAGCAGGGCTAGGGGGCGAACATAAATGTTAAAAAGAGTGGGGCTTAGGGCCGACCCCTGGGGGACACCACGGCCTAGAGGATGAACATTGGAAGTGTACGGAGGGGCGGTAACCTGGAAGGGCCGATCAGTCAGAAAGGATGCGAACCAGGTCAAGGCATTGCCATTGACCCCAATCTCCTCTAGCCGATATAACAGAATCCTATGTGAGACCGTGTCGAAGGCCGCACTGAGATCCAGCAGGAACAGTGCCGATGTTTTTCCCTCGTCCATAGCAGATCGTAGCTGCTCTGTGACTGCCAGTAGCGCTGATTCTGTACTATGTTTAGGCCGAAAGCCATTTTGTGACTGTTCAAGGATCATGTTGCCTTCTAAATATTGTGTCAGGATGGAGTTAACATGAGACTCCATAATCTTAGCAAAATATGGAAGCAAAGATATCGGGCGATAGTTTTCAGGCAGAGACGCATCCAGTGTCGGTTTTTTTAGTAGAGGGATAACTTTGGCCAGCTTCCAAGACTTAGCGATCACTGCACCCGATATTGATCTGTTAATCAACTCTCGGCCCTCTGAGAGGAGGCAGTCATGGAATCTCCTAAAAAGGTCAGGTTTTAGTGGGCCCTCGGGGGAACCTGATTTTACCTTGGCCGATAGGGTCTCCATATCTTTAGGGGATATGGGCACAAGGTCCTGGAGGGAGTGGGGCAAAGCTGCCGGAGGGGTATTCCTTGGATTGGCAGACAAAGCCTTCTCCGCACAAAATCTGCTATAAATGCAGTCCACTTTGCTGATAAAAAATTTCGCAAGTGTCTCGCATTGCGAGTTGGAGGATATGGCATTGTCAGCAGTGTGTGGGAGTTTGACCAATTCCTTCATAAGATAGAAAATGGATTTGGTTGGGTTATTGCTGGTGGAAATCATATTAGCATAGAACTTTGCTTTAGTATTCCTGACCAGTTTATGATACAATTTAACTGCGTTCCTGTAAGTAGATTTGGCTATGGGATCGTAGGAACTTCTCCATGCCCTTTCTAAAATGTTAAATTTTTTCTTCTCTGTCAACAGAGACTCATTGTACCATGCATGGGTTTGGGTACGCTTGGCCTGAGTCATATTTTTGGGGATGCAACAGTCTAGTGCATTATTGACCCACCCTCGAAAGGCAGCATCCGCTGTCTCTATATCTGCAGGCCAGACTGGGCGGTGCGCGTTTAAGCAGGCTGTGAAAGTCGTAGGGTTTAGTTTGTGCCATGGGCGCTTCATGGAAGGTGGGCGAGCGAGTTGAAGTGGGGCACCTTCAACACAGAGACGCAGAGAGATAAGAGAGTGATCCGTCCAGATCATCGGAAGGGTAGGCTAGGCCTCCATAGACTCTAAGTTCGTAAATACGGGGTCGAGAAGGTGTCCAGCTACATGAGTTGGCCCCTCGATCAGCTGCCTCAGTTGGCATGCGGCCATATCTCCCAGGAAGCTAATAATCTCCTGTGATTCTTGGCAGTCAAGATGTAAGTTAAGATCTCCGAAAATACTAAAATTAGCGGTCTCTACTGTTAGCGTGGCTGCGGTATTGGCTAGAGCTTCTCGGAAAGCTTTCGAGACTCCCGGTGGGCGGTATATGAGCTGCCCAGACAATGTGAAATTGTGTGTCAGTGCAATCTTAAAGAGAGCACTTTCACAGTCGGGGATATTCTGCTCAGTGAGGCTACAGGGGTACCCTGACTTGAGTATAATAGCAAGCCCCCCTCTAATGTACGCGTTCATTTAAGATCGAGAGGGGAGTCAGGCAGGGATGCGCCCGTTTCTTTTTTCCATCTATACAAACGGGGTGGGGGCGGCCCTGTCTGGCTCGCCGTTGGACGTGCCTACATTTGATAACATCCCCCTATCAATACTGGTCTATGCGGACAATGCAGTCCTAAAAGCCAGGACAGGAATCGCCCTACAAAGCCTTACAACATCGTATGCTTCATTTATGGCTTCATTAGATCTTAGAGTAAATGAATCGAAATCCTTCATTATTAGTGCAGGAACAGGCAGAGGAGCAACATCCCCCCACTTCCATCTGGCATCTAAGAAAATCGAAGTGGTAGACTCCTTTTCATATCAGGGAGTCTTATTCGATAAAAATCACTCCTGGACAAACCTGGTGGTGGCAAGAGCACTAGGTATGGAAAGGAGCCTGCATGCCATAAAGGGGTTTGCTACGAAGTTAGGAGCCAGTCCCATGGATACGATTAAGAATATTTACTTTGCTAAAACAAAGGCAGTGGCAATGTGTGGGGCGGGTGTATGGGGGATGGTAAACACGAATAAACTCGAGTATGGAAGACACCTTTTTAAAAAATAGGCTTTCAGTACCCCATTCATTCTCAAATTATATTTTACACCTTGAATTAGGGCTACCCTATCTGATAGACTCCATTAGACTGGCACCAATCTTGTTGTGGCTTTCGATCTGGCGTAGGTCCACTGTAAATTTAACACAAAGCATTATTGGCGATTGCTTGAAGCTGGATCACTACAAAAAGATTGCCTGGCTTCGATACGTAGAGGCTGAACTGACTGCAATCGGGCAGGGAAATTTATTCAGGGACCCCTCAGCCTGCAGGAGTGCTTCAAAACAGAACTTAACTGAGTTATATATGCAGAGGGCTACTGCGGTACTGAGGCAAAAGAACCAGCGACAAAAGGCGTCCCTCGCATATGATCTTATTCCATCAAGAGTACTGGAAGGGTTTTCATATGTTTCCCGCATTACTATTGTTCAGCACAGATTTATTTTACTGCGCTTCCGCTTGAACCTCATCCCACTGATGTTAGATTTCCCGGAGAAGAAGTTTAAACACTCAGAATTGTCTCCCTGCCCATGCGATAATCATTCGCCTCAGACGGACCTACACTTAGTATTATTTTGTAGGTTTTATCATATTGAAAGGAAAGCTTTCATCCTCCCACTATTAAGACTCTATAACTTTGCACAATGTAGGGTGGCATTCTACTTTTTAAAGGCATTATCTGATCCCTATGTTGGCTTTTCTGTAGCAAGTTTCTTGTCGGCCTGTGTGAGAAAAAGGAAGACCCGGCGTCTGTTGCATTGAAATTGTTGAATAATAGGAAAGGGGTCATATCTAAATGAGGTGGCCCTGAGTGCCCAATAATCCACGAAGATCCCGACTGCACTTCGAAAGTGTCTTCAAATAAAAATACATTATCTTTATTTGTCTAGGAGTCGCCTAAAGTTACTGCTGAGAAACCCCATAAAAATCTGGATTGTTTTATAACTGTTTTTATATGGTTTTTATAATACTGTTTTATGACTTTTTTGATGAAATTGTGCTTTTATGGTATGTTTTTAAAAAGAGATCGAATAAAGATGTATGAATGAATGGATTTAATTCTGTATAGATTAAAGAATGAGATTTTCTAAACATCATGAAATGATTCTGTGAAATCTATATTAGTAGTGTTTGACTATTAAGAATTGAGTTAATGCTGCTCACCCCATCCCAACCACCCAATTGTAGAACCTCTCGTAGGCTCTCTGCGTGGAGATCTTGAGTATCTAACAAGTCAGTAGGAGTTAACCACCTGAGTGGATTTTTGTATTTGCAAGAATCCTAATTCAGACTATTCCAGTTTGTTTCTTTTACTCCTGAAGAATAACTAGATCTAAGGGATTTATTGATCACATAGTTGTAGAAGAAAGACATTGTACCCATAAAAACTGTGCAAAGAATTTTGCATGCAAACTTTTCCAAAGGAATCCATTTGCTCCATTTTGTAGTTTAATTCAGGAGGAAACAACTAAAATATTGTTCTAAAGATTTGGTCAATCTCCCACTGCGAATAGTAACTGCGAATAGTAAGTGGCGGACTAGTAATGTACTGCTCCTACTTTCTTCATCAGTTTCCTCCAAAATTTAGCCACAAATTGGTAGTCTGTAGGCATGATAATGTGCCCTAGCAATCCATTCAGATGGAAGATGTTTCCAAGGAAAATGTATACCAATTCAATAGCTGTTGGTAATTATTTAAAGGGATAAAATATATCCTAATTTGCCGAACTAATCCAGCACTACTTGCAAAGTAGTATATAAAACTAAAGTCCATTGAAATTATGAGCATTGGTCGCTGAGGAGTGGACAGAAGTTGTAACAACCCTATAAGTTTATCATGGGGACTTTTGGTCTGAGCAAAAAATGGCACTAATGTAGTTGTTGACCTCCAGATGTAGTGGGTTAATTCCTTGGTCTTCCTCCTCCCAAGATGTCATGCTACTAGAAGCTAATGCACCATTGTAATTCTTGCTGTTGGAGTGTTTCCTCTGAAATAAATGGAAAGAAAGTAGTGTTCTACTTTCTGTTGCTGGATTGCCTTTGTATCAGTTACTCTTGATCCATCTTTTCCTGACCCTAGCAAACGCTTTGTAAAAAAGAAGAAACAGTCTGTTGTAGGCATAGAGAGTACTGGCATACTTGGAGCTTCATTCTCTACCTCTGCCTTCCCCACAGGTCGGGATAGAACATCTACATTAACCATATCAATTACCTTGTCTGTAGGTCAGATGATCTAATCGTGACCAGCAAGCATGTCTTGTGTTGATATATTTAATGAAGGTTTAGTACTACAAATTCTTATGGTCAGTCCACACTGAAATCTTACTAGCATCTAATTAATGCCTTGAGTGTCCAAAGGCTTCCTTGGTGATCAAAGGTTTAGATTGTAGATGGTATAGTTGCGGTCTGAACTGGATAAGCTTCTTGAATAAAATGCATCAAGAGACAAAGCCTTGTGTTTGGGGTTTGTGCTAACACTGCTCAAATAGCATATGATGAATCGAACTACTCAATAATAAATGGAAAATGGGTGCAGCCGTGAAGGCGGCATTTAACAACTGAATGACCAATTTTTGCTTTCAACTCCCATGAAATGGTTGTTTCTCCTTGACAAGTTGAATAATTAGTGAAATTATTGTTGAGAAATTCCTATAGAAGTTGACAAATCCTATAAATCTTTGTATCTCCTTAATGTTCGATGGATTGGGCCATTTGAGGTTGGCGTTCACCTTCTCGGAACCCATTCCGAATTCTCTCTCCAGAGATATAAAATTAAATGAATTATATTTTCGTAACTGCAAACATGCATTTGTTGGCTTTTGAAGATAGGGAATGTTGTCTTTTTAGTACTTCTCAGACTGGTTTCTTGAGGTTGTCTCAGACTATCATCCAGGTACGTCATCATGAATGTATCCATTAGTTCTCAGAAGATGTCATTCACAAAATGCTGGAATGTTGCAGGAGCATTTTATAGGCTGGAGTGGATTACCAAATATATTTTCTCTACAGTGTATTCATTGCTGTCTTCCACACCTATCCTTTTCAGAACCTCACCAAATAGTTTGCCCACTACAAGTTGAGAAAGATCTTTGCTGCCTTCATCTGGTCTAATAAGATGGAGATGAGTAGAAGGGGGTATCGATTGCGAATCATAATGTTTTTCAGTTCTCAATAATCGATACTGAACTGATACTCTGTATTTGCCTTAGAAATGTAGAATATTAGGGCTCCTATCGACTACGTGGAATACCGCATAAATCCCTTCTCCATGTTTTCTTTTCAGATACTGTTGTAGAACATCCTCATTTAAAGTCAATAAATACATTCTCCCATGTGAGATAGCTTCATCCTGAAATAGTTCAGTCCTTCAGCCATACTCCCAATAGGGGAGTAATGTATTTGCCCAGTTTTATTAAATATGTTAAGAAATCTCTTTAAGCAGCAGAAATGTAATCATCTTCCGAGGCGCCTTCTTGCTCTGATGTTTCTTTGATGGATTTCAAGTAACATTTCTCCTGGCAGCACGCTGAAGAGAAGGTCAAAGATGGTCAACATCAGTCTATCATGGGGTTGCGTATTTGTATTTATAATATTCTTAGTGCAGCATGAAATATTGGAGCATCCAACTGAATCGCTTCCATTTCTGTTACCATCTGTAATGGCAAATCCTTCTACTTAACCTTGCTAGATGTGAAAGGTCCTCCATTGGTTCCTTTTTTCACATCTAGTTGCAGTTTTTTTTAATCTGAATTGGGAATCTGTTTCTTCTTTAATCAATTAATCAAACCGCATTTGTAAAGCGCAACACTGTTACCCCTATGGGTATCTGGGCACTGTGTCTCCGTAAAAGAGCCAGGTCTTGAGTCTCTTTCTGAAGTCTGCCAGCGACGAGGCTGTGCAGAGCTGGAGGGGCAGGCCGTTCCAGGTCTTGGCAGCGATGTAGCATGGAGTGGCCACCGCTGCGACGGTTGTGGGGTGTGTGCAAGACGGAGAGTGAAGAGGAGCGCAGGTGTCTGGAGGGTTGGTGAAAGTTCAATTGATGGTTGATGTAGGAATAGGTTGATGAGGTCGTGGAGGGCTTTGTAGGCATGCATGAGGATCTTGAACTGGCATCTCTTCTGGATGGGGAGCCAGTGGAGGTCTCTCAGGTGGGGGGTGATGTGGGTTTGTTTGGGGGAGGTCCAGGATGAGTCTGGCTGCGGTGTTCTGCATGGTCTGGAGTCTTCTGAGGAGCTGGGTACGGATGCCGGTGTATAGGGCGTTGCCGTAGTCAAGGCAGCTGGTGACGAGGGCCTGAGTGACGGTCTTTCTCGTGTTGGTTACGATCCATCTGAAGATTAGGCGAAGCATGCGAAGTGTGTGTGGCTGGCCTCCTGTGGCTGGCTCCGCGGTAGTGCTGCTGCCGCTGCCCCTGTGCAGGTAGGTGTTCGAGGCCCTCCTTCACCCGCAGGCTCCTGCCTGCACCTCATCCCTGGTGGTCCAGTGGGAGAGCCTTGCTCTTCTGCTGGCCGCTGCTGTCTGTCTCTGTGCCGTTTTTCTGTCTTCCTGTGCCCGTTTTCTCTCTTCCTTCTAGCCTCTTCACTGTATTTTTATTGTGCCTGTGTTTATTGAGCCAGTTATTGTACCTGTGCCTGTGTGTATTATTAGCCGTTCTTCTGTGCCCGTTGCTCCCCGTGCCCTTTCCCACCGCTGCTGCCCCCGCTGCCCCTCCCCCACCGCCGGTTCCCGCTCACGCCTCCTAGCTGCGCTTTCCTCCCTCCTCCCCTACTTAATCGCGGCCGCTGCTGGGATGACCGAGCTAGACCCCTGACCTCCTGGTCAGAGACCTGCTCTCTCCCCCAGCAGCTCCGCGGTAGTGCTGCTGCCGCTGCCCCTGTGCAGGTAGGTGTTGGAGGCCCTCCTCCACCCGCAGGCTCCTGCCTGCACCTCATCCCTGGTGGTCCAGTGGGAGAGCCTTGCTCTTCTGATGGCCGCTGCTGTCTGTCTCTGTCTTTGTGCCGTTTTTCTGTCTTTCTGTGCCCGTTTTCTCTCTTCCTTCTAGCCTCTTCACTGTATTTTTATTGTGCCTGTCTTTATTGTGCCAGTTATTGTACCTGTGCCTGTGTATTTTTAGCCGTTTTTCTGTCTTCTGTGCCTGTTGCTCTCCGTGCCCTTTCCCGCCGCTGCTGCCCCCGCGGCTCCTCCTCCCCCTGCCGGTTCCCGCTCCCGCCTCCCAGCTGCGCTCCCCCCCCCCCCTACTTAATGGCGGCCGCTGCAAGGCCGCGCAGCGGACGCACTGCTGGCGTGCCAAAGGCAAGCCTGTCTGCGCCCGACCGCGGCCAGCGGCAGGAACCCTGGATCTACGACCCCCCACCGCTACAACTCCGCTGCCCTCCTTGCACTCATCCCCGGATGCAACAACTGGCAGCGATCGACGCCGAACACCACCCACGGCCAGTTTTCCTGCCGCCACTGCTGCCAATCCTTCACCGCCGACCGCACCCCCACGGCCCCCGCACCAAACGTCAACAACACCGAAGCCCTGAAGTGCATCCTCCTCAACGTGCGCTCCCTGCACAGACACGCCGTAGAGATCTGGGTCCTCCTCGACACCCTCTCGCAGGCGTCGCCTTCTTTACGGAAACCTGGACCAACGCCTCCTCCGCGCCCGACATCGCCACGCCATCCCCGACGGATACAAGATCCAGAGGGAGGACCGCCCCAACTGCCCAGGAGGAGGACTCGCCATCGTACACAAGAGCACCCTCCGACTCTCCACCACGAAGGACTCTGTGGTCGTGAGCTCCCGCCCCGGACCTCCCACCCCTCTTTTTAGGCAGGTTAGATACACGGAAGGTGCGCGTTTCTGTTCTATTTTTTTATTGCGTTAAGTATGTTGATAGCACACACTCGAAACAGTACGTATTTTAAGTCTCTGGGGAAGGGGGTTTTCGCTGGTTGGATCCTTGTTCTTGGCTCCTCTGGTCTCTGTACTCTTGGGTTCTTCCCGGATTGTCAGGCGAGCGTTGACCCAGAGAAAAAAAATAAAAGGAAAGGCTCAGACTACTGTTGTACCTTTTTTAAATGAAGGGGAAGGGAGATGTGCACCACCGCCAGAGCCCTATCGTTGTGGGTGCCTAGTGTAGGGATGTAAGTGCTCACTCCCTCGTGCCCTTTAAACGTGCCCACAACCCTTTAATCAATACAGTGCATGCTTTTGGCACTTGCCTGCTCCCATGACCCTCCTGGGCCGTGGTGATGGAAGACCCAGCCTCCTCGTCCTTGGGGAAAGCAGTAGTCTCGTGCGCAATGCTCCTCGAGCGGCCTCTGTCCTCTCCTTCTTCCTCTCGGTTGTTGTGGTCGTCCCACGTCTTCTCGTCTCTGCTCCAGACGCCGGCCTCTTCCTCTGCGTGACTCCTGACGTTCGCGCTCCACTCTTCCTCTGGTCCCGGTCGCGTAGTCCTTCCTCCTTCCGAACTCCACTCGGATCCGCCAGCCCCCACTTTCGCCTCCCACCATCCTTCTTCAGTGGCCATGTCCGCCCGACGTAGCGTGTCAGCTAGACCGCTGACCCTACTTCCTGGTTGTTCGACGGCGGCGGCCATGTTGGATTGGTTGCTGCCGTCTGAGGGTCCCAAACCATCACACTGCCTTCCCCCTTGGAATGGACGGTCGGGCCATTCAAAGACAGGAAACCGGGAGAGATAGTCCACGTTCGTTTGAAGTTTCCCCGGAACATGTATGGCCTCGAAGGTAAAGGGCTGTAAAGCAAGAAACCATCGTAAGACCTTTGGGTTAGAGTCTTTGTGCAGCGACAGCCAGGTGAGAGGAGCGTGATCGGTTAATAAAAGGAAGGGACGTCCCAAAAGGTAGTATTGTAGGGCTTCCAAGCCCACTTGAGGGCTAGGCATTCTTTTTCGATTGTGGCGTATTTTGTTTCTCTGGGATATAGTTTTCTACTTGGGTACAGTATGGGACGCAAATCTCCGGAGTCGTCAGGCTGGGATAGTACGGCTCCGAGGCCTCTTCCCGAGGCGTCGGTTTGAAGGACAAAGGTTTTCTTGAAATCAGGACAGGTAAGGACAGGGGAGGTACACAGCGCTCTTTTTAACTGTTGAAAACTTTCTTCTTGAGGACTAAACCAATGGAGATGTTTCCCTGTGTGTGTTTTTGTAAGCAGATCAGTGAGGGGACTGGCAATTTCAGAGAAGAGTGGTATGAATCTCCTATAATAGCCAACCAACCCGAGGAAGGAACGGATGTCCCTCCTACAGATGGGTCGGCGTATGTTTGAGATGGTCTCTATTTTATTGACTTGTGGTCTTATGCACCCTCCCCGAATATCATAACCTACGTACTCTATATGTTCAGTTCCGAAGGTGGTCTTCTTTGGGTTAACCGTAAGGCCTGCTTGTTCCAATGTGTTGAGAATCGCCTCTAGATGGGTTAGGTGGGTATCCCAGTCGGGACTGTACACAACTATGTCGTCTAGATATGCAACAGCAAAACGTTGGTGTTGGGTTAATATGGTATCCATCAACCGCTGAAAAGTAGCGGGGACCCCATGGAGGACGAAGGGCAGGACTTTAAATTGGTAAAGGCCTGATGATGTTGAAAAGGCCGTTTTTTCTTTGGCTGCCGGGGTTAATGGGATCTGCCAATAGCCTTTAGTTAGATCTATGGTGGACATGACTCTGGCCTCTCCTAAACGCTCTAGCAATTCGTCCACTCTTGGCACAGGATAGGCATCGAATTTTGACACGGAATTCACCTGACGGAAGTCTATACAAAACCTAATGCTACCATCAGGTTTTGGTACAAGGACAATTGGAGATGACCAAGCACTATGAGATGGCTCGATTATGTCGGCCTCTAGCATGGCTTGTATTGCTTGGTCCACCGCCTGCCTCCTGGCCTCTGGGATAAGATAAGGTGTTAATTTAACTGGTTGGGCTGTTTTTGTGACTGTCGTGTTCCACTAAATAAGTACGTCCTGGGGTCCCTGATAAGACGGAGGAGTACCTTTCGCAGAGGGATAACATTTGTTGCCTCTGTTCTTCCGAGACTTGTGACCCTAACTGTATGTGGGTCTCTTCTTTGTGGGTTTGTGGGGTGAAGGTCACTTCCATGGGTTTATCTACGGTGATATGGTGTATGGAGGCCCCTGTTGTTGGGGTTGTAGGAACGTGTTCCTCCCATGCTTTGAGTAGATTTACATGGTAAATCTGTCCAGCAGCTTGTTTATGGGGAACGTCTACTCTGTAAGTCACGGGGGTTACTTTACTCAGTATCCTGTAGGGGCCTTGCCAGGTGGCTAGGAGTTTTTTCTCGGAACTGGGTAGAAGGCTGAGTACCTGATCCCCTGCCTTGAATTCCCTCAGTTTAGTGTGACGATCATACTGATACTTTTGTCTGTTTTGTGCGTTTTGCATGTTGACATGTACTTCCTCCCACAGGGAGGACAATGTCTCTTTCAGGGAGGTGGAATATTGTAATAGAGGCTTGCCTTCATCCTCCTCCTCTGTCCATTGTTCTATTGCCATGTCTAGGAGTGTTCTGGGTCTCCTTCCGAACAGGAGCTCGAAAGGTGAGAAACCCGTAGACTTCTGTTCATGTGTCCTAATGGCAAACATGACGAGGGGTAGTTGTCGGTCCCAATCCCTCCCTGCTTTGTCTATGCTCTTCCTTAGGATGGTCTTTATTGTGCGGTTATACCGCTCCACCAACCCATCCGTCTGGGTGTGGTAAACTGATGTGCGAATCTGCTTGACTTTTAGTATGGCGCATACCTGCTTCATCAACCTGGACATAAACGGGGTTCCCTGGTCTGTTAATAACTCATGGGGAAATCCAACCCGAGAAAAGAAAGTGACCATGGCATGGGCTACTGCGGTGGTGGTTGTGGAAGACAGGGGTATAGCCTCCGGGTATCTTGTTGCATAATATACGAGTACTAAAATGTACTGGTGTCCTCGGGCAGAGGGGATTAGGGGTCCCACTAGGTCCATCCCTACTCTTTTGAATGGAATGTCAATGATTGGTAGGGACTGTAGTGGTGCTTTGGGTATGGATGGGGCGTTTACCAACTGACAGCTGGAACAGGAAGCACAATATCTGGCTACTTCCTGGTATACCCCTGGCCAATAGAATTTGGGCAGTAGATATTTCAAAGTATGCTCCTTGCCGTAATGCCCACCCCCGGTCTGGCTGTGAGCTAGACACAACACCTGTTATCTAAAAGCTCGGGGAACCAGTAGTTGTTCCTTTCTATTACCCCCTTCCTGGGATATCCTATACAGGAGGCCGTTTTTAACTCAAAAGAAGGGGCCTACCTTATCCGGTTGATCCTCCTGAGCCTGCTCCCATGCATTTTGTAGCGTGGTATCATCTCTTTGGGCTGCTCGGAAACTCCGGCCTGCTTCTTGGGGTGTTTCTGAGGAAGCAAAGATATGAGTGGATAAGACAGGCTCAGCCTGTTGATACATAGCCCGTTCTTTCCTTTTCCCCCTACGAGTTTTAGGCACTTTAGGGGACGTCTCCTCTATCTCCTCACTGTGGAAGGGAGCGCTATTCAGCCATGCCACTGAAGGAAGGGACGGATTATGTGCCTGCAGGTAGTCATGAAACCTGGGAAAGTCGGTTCCTAGCAACACTGACTCTGGTAGGTCTGGTACCACTCCCACTTTCCTCAACTGTGACTCCCCCTCTATATCAAACAGAACCTCGGCAAGAGGATACAACTTCTTTTCTCCATGAACACAAGTCACCTGTATGCACTCATCTTCCACTATCTGGGACTCGCGTATCAGGGCTCTATCAACTACTGTATGGTGGCAACCTGTGTCTAGAAATGCCAGAACCGGTTTCCCGTTCACATGTATTTTTTTCTTGTACCTTTCTGGAGTTTTTCCTGTTACCATTACTCGACCCCGGGTGTACCCCACCTCCATGGGTTCCTGAGGGGGAAGGCGGGAAGGGCAGTGTCGGGCTATGTGCCCCCACTCGGCACAGTGGAAACACTGTGGCCCTGATGGGGGAGGTCCAGAGGAAGGTGGTTTGGGTTGGGGTCGTGAGAAGGCCTGGCTTTTATGTTCTATGGGGTTTGTGGCTGTTCTGCTCAGAACCTTTGGGGGACTTATCAGGGTTTTATGGGAAGGAGCTTTGAACTCGGGGGAATGGTGGTATGCACAAGCAAGGTCCACTGCTACCGTAACTGACAAATTGGGGTGTTGTTTGATCCATGCCCTCGTGTTAAAGGGTAAGGCTTCCAGGTACTGCTCTAGATATACTTTCTCCGTGAGCTCGTCGATGGATGAGGTGGTAGGTTGCAACCAACGATTCCCCAAGTCCCGTATTCGATAATAGAGGGCCCTTGGAATGTCTCCCACAGTCCATTTCTCTTTTCTGAAACGGGCCCGGTAGTATTCCTGGTCACAACCCAGACGTTCCAGAATGTCCCTTTTTATGTCAGCATAACTGGTGACACCTGCCGGGTTAGCGGCTTGATAAGCGGCCTGTAATTCCCCTGATAGTAATGGCGCGATATACTGTCCCCATCTTTCTGGTGGCCAGGTGGCTGTGGAGGCCACTCTCTCAAAGTTCACAAAAAAATAGTCCGGGTCATCCCCCTGTTGAAACTTCTGAAGGACTGAACCTGGTACATTAGGATGCACGTGGGCACTCGAAATGGCGTCTGTAAGGCGCAAAACCGCGGTGTCTTGAACCTGCTGGTTTGCGGTTAGGAGCGCCGCTTGGTCTTTTAGGGCAGACTGCAAGGCTTCTCTTTCCTGTTGCGCCTGTTTGGTCTGTTGCTCAAAGACGAGCTGCAGATGGCGTTGCCCTTCTGCCATTTGGGTAATTATTGCTTCCATGGCCGGGGTTCTGTCTTTCTCCAGACAGGGGATCCCACTTCTGACACCACTGTGGTCGTGAGCTCCCGCCCCGGACCTCCCACCCCTCTTTTTAGGCAGGTTAGATACACGGAAGGTGCGCGTTTCTGTTCTATTTTTTTATTGCGTTAAGTATGTTGATAGCACACACTAGAAACAGTACGTATTTTAAGTCTCTGGGGAAGGGGGTTTTCGCTGGTTGGATCCTTGTTCTTGGCTCCTCTGGTCTCTGTACTCTTGGGTTTTCCCGGATTGTCAGGCGAGCGTTGACCCAGAGAAAAAAAATAAAAGGAAAGGCTCAGACTACTGTTGTTCCTTTTTTAAATGAAGGGGAAGGGAGAAGTGCACCACCACCAGAGCCCTATCGTTGTGGGTGCCTAGTGTAGGGATGTAAGTGCTCACTCCCTGGTGCCCTTTAAACGTGCCCACAACCCTTTAACCAATACAGTGCATGCTTTTGGCACTTGCCTGCTCCCACGACCCTCCTGGGCCCTGGTGATGGAAGACCCAGCCTCCTCGTCCTTGGGGAAAGCAATGGTCTCATGCGCAGTGCTCCTCGAGCGGCCTCTGTCCTCCTTCTTCCTATAGGTTGTTGTGGTCGTCCCGTGTCTTCTCGTCTCTGCTCCAGACGCCGGCCTCTTCCTCTGCGTGACTCCTGACGTTCGCGCTCCACTCTTCCTCTGGTCCCGGTCGCGTAGTCCTTCCTCCTTCCGAACTCCACTCGGATCCGCCAGCCCCCGCTTTCGCCTCCCACCAGCCTTCTTCAGCGGCCACGTCCGCCCGACGTAGCGTGTCAGCTAGACCGCTGACCCTACTTCCTGGTTGTTCGACGGCAGCAGCCATGTTGGATTGGTCGCTGCCGTCTGATGGTCCCAAACCATACAGACTCCTTCCTCACCACCGAACACCTCCACTTCCAGATTCAGACGAGCCCCAGAACCTCACTCCGCGGCACCCTCGCCTACAGACCCCCCGGACCCTGCGCTTCGTTCGCCACTACCATCGATGACCTCATCGCACCCCATGCCATCGCCTCCATGGACTACATACTCATCGGAGACCTGAACTTCCCCCTCGACAACCCCAGCGACCCCAACTCCACCACCCTCCTGGACAACCTCGCCAACATCGGACTGAAACAACTCGTCACCACACCCACCCACAAGGCAGGACACACCCTCGACCCCATCTTCGCAGGAGGTAACAACATCCACTTCAGCCACACCACGCAACCCCCTTGGACAGACCACCACTGCATACACTTCCACGTCGAGAAACCCATGCCGCCCAAACCTGCACTGCGCCCCCCACGAAGGAACTGTAGCAAAGTCACTGAGAAACAACTCAACTCCACCCTCAACCGCAACGCACCCACCACATCGACCGTCGCCAACCTCGCAGCCAAAGGGCTCCACACATGGTTCTCCAGCTGTGCAGACAAGCATGCACCACTACGGAATCCCGACAGACAACGCCCCAGAAAAGCCACCTGGTTCACCGCTGACCTCCAAGAATCCAGACGCACCTGTAGACGGCTTGAGAAGAACTGGAGAAACAGCAAAACGCCAGAAGACCACATCACCTACAAAAACGCCATGACGGAATACCACCAACGCATCAGATCCACCAAAAGGACCTTCATCCAAAACAAGATCCTCGCCAACGCCGGCATCTCCAAGCAACTCTTCAGCGTCGTCCAAGAATTCACCAAGCCCCCCAGCGAAACCACGGACATCACCCCTTCCCAGGACCTCTGCGACAAGCTCGGATCCTACTTCCATTTGAAAATCAAGGCACTCTACGACAACTTCAACGACCAGACACCCAACTCCGAATCCACTTCCTACTCCAGCAACGCCATCCAGCCCACTATCTCCTCCTGGACTCCAGTCACCACCGAAGACACCACTTCGACCATGAAAGGCATCCACTCAGGGGCCCCCACGGACCCCTGCCCTCCCGCACATTTTCCACAGAGCCGCCATGGCCATCGCTCCCGAACTACGACACACCATGAACACCACCTTCAAGACCGGCACCTTTCCCGACGACTGGAAACGCGCAGAAGTCAGACCCCTGCTCAAGAAGTCCTCAGCAGACCCCACCGACCTCAAGAACTACCGACCCATCTCCCTCCTCCCCTTCGCGGCCAAAGTCACAGAGAAGACCTTCAAAGCACAACTAACCAAATTCATCGAAGAAAACTCCATCCTTGACCCCTCCCAACCCGGATTCCGCAGCAACCACTGCACCGAAACCGCCGTACTCGCAGCCACAGATGACATCTGCACCCTCCTCGACCAAGGACACACCGCAGCCCTGATCCTACTCGACCTCTCTGCAGCATTCGACACTGTCTCCCACCGCCAGACTCCACGACGCCGGCACACAAGGAACCGCCCTCGACTGGATCCGCTCGTTCCTCACCGGCAGAACCCAAAGAATCAGACTACCACCCTTCCTCTCCGAACCCACGGAAATCAACTGCGGAGTGCCCCAAGGATCATCGCTCAGCCCCACGCTCTTCAACATCTACATGGCCCCCCTCCATGCCATCGTCAGACAGCACGGACTCAGCATAGTATCCTACGCCGACGACACCCAGCTCATCCTCTCCCTCACCAAGGACCCGATCACCACCAGACTCAACTTCCAGGAAGGAATGAAGGATGTTGCATCCTGGATGAGCAGAAACTGCCTGAAGCTCAACTCAGAGAAGACAGAAGTCCTTGGACCCTCCCCCTCGGCATGGGACAACACCTGGTGGCCTACCGCCCTCGGCAGCCCCCCCCACACACCCACGAACCATGCCCGAAACCTCGGCATCGTACTAGACTCCTCCCTCTCCATGACCCGACAGGTCAACGCCGTCGCCTCCAGCTGCTTCAACACCCTCTGAATCCTCCGAAAGACCTTCAAGTGGATCCCCCACGAATCAAGGAAGGCCGTCACCCACGCGCTCATCACCAGGAGACTGGACTATGGAAACTCCCTCTACGTTGGGATCAACAAGTCTCTTATCCGCAAGCTCCAGACCATACAGAACACTGCAGCCAGACTCATCCTCGACATTCCTCGACACGTGCACACCACCCAACACCTACGGAACCTCCACTGGCTCCCCGTTGAGAAGAGAGTCACTTTCAAGATACTCACCCACACCTACAAATGCATCCACAATATCGGACCCCAATACCTCAACGAGAGAATCTCCCTCCACGTACCCAAGAGAAACCTCCGACCCGCCCACCTCGCCGAAATCCCGCACATCCGCAGAGCCAGAACAGGTGGAAGAACCTTCTCCTACATCGCAGCCAAGACCTGGAACGAGCTCCCGCTCAACAACAGATGCGCCCCCTCCCTGAACATCTTCAGGAAGACGCTCAAGACCTGGCTCTTCGACTGAACGCAGCTGCTCCCCCCCCCAACCCCCACCCCCAGTGCCCTGGGACCCTCACGGGTGAGTAGCACGCTTACAATTCCCCTGATTGATTGATTGAGGAAGCAGGAGGAGGCAAATGCTTTGCCTTGTTGTTTCATGGTCAGTTGGCTGTCGAGGATGATGCCGATGTTGCGTCCATGGTTGGTCTATGTGGGTGTAGGTCCGAGTTCTGCAGGCCACTAGCTGTGGTCGCAGCGAAGATGTTCTTCCCAAAGATCAGTACTTAAGTCTTGACGGAGTTGAGTTGGAGGCAGTTGTCTTTAGAAACTCATGATTGATTAAACTTTCAGAGGATTTTGAATCAACAAGAGTCTTTACCGTCAGAACTTGTGATTATAAAAGGTACATGGAAATGGGCTCTATCAGTGACAGATGTTGAAATGATGTACCTGCTCGTCCTCCATTTGCTGTTTACGAATGAACCACCTTGGTTCTCGGCCTATGTGGGCACTGTTGAACAAAATGACCTCCTTGACCACAAAACAAATAGAGGCCTTTTCCCGTCTTCTCTTCTTTTCTTCAGATGCATGCAGTCCTTTAATACCTCTTTATTTGTATTGGTTAGTCTCACGGGAAGTAGACATTGGTGCAATGGGTGAGGAAAGACTTAATTTAATCTCCTATTGACATCTTCTCTCTGATCTTTCTGTCTTCTGTTGTACATCATTTTGTAATTTAAAAACAATCATGTCAGTCATAGTTGTGTGCCAGTTCACTCCTATTGACAAGGCCCCAGTTAATTCTTCTTGCAGTCCACTGGTAGAATGGAGCGGCTGCTGCTTCGTCCTTCCAGGTTGGTTCTGCTACTAGCTGCTGGAAATGGCTAATATAAGCCACCAGTTCTCAAGATCCTTGTCTTAGCGAGAGGGGTCCTTTGTGCACTGTTTGTTTGGTCTGTTTATTTCCAAAAAGTATTTTGCACTTGGTCAAGAATTGGCTACAATTGGATAACAGATTGCTTTGAATGACAATGAGTGGCTTGTCCGTGGTCAGAACGGCCTTCGTTAAATATGAGATGCTGAAGGCTGCCTTACCGGTATCAGTAGTACACTGTCAAGATTTGAAATTGGCATTGAGACAGAAAATATTTAAACATTACTGCATCCCTTGCACATTTCTCTGGCAGAGCTAACAATGTGTGTGGAGAGTTGGGCAGGATGTTGCTAGAGTTAAGGGAAGCTTAATGGCAACTGAGTAGTCAGTTGGTGGCAGATCTACACCATTAACGATTGGTAGCCTGTAACAAATTCTCAGAGAGATCTATGTTCAAGTTTTATGTGGCGACCTATAGAGAAGCAAGGGAAACAGGGTGAAGAGAAAGAGACACAGAAACTGGTTGTTAGTGTGAACAAGTTCTGTCACAAGATGTTATGGCACAGAGTCTTAAGAATGAGGGGAGGGAAAAGGGAGGCCAAGTTAAGATGAGAGACAAGAAACCGTGACACATCAATGGAATGGTAATTTAAGCACCTTACCAAACTTCGAGGCGGATGATGCTATGATGAGCTATCTCACCAACTAGGAGTTGGCAGAGAACCCCAGGACACTAAGGAGTGTTAACCCAGAGCTTGATAGAACAGCAAACACAAACACAGAAAAAGGAGAGGTAAGTACTGAATAGCTAACCAGGATCAGCGCCCTCCTTTGTCGAACTATGATTCACCGTCTTGACTGCCTCGCTTCTTCCATGGGGATGTAGTTGGTCTCCTCCGACACTTTGGGAGATGTGCGGGAGGTGGGGGTACTATTCCTCTCCTCCAACCAATAACTGATTTTTCTTCCTTTTTCTGCTTCTTTTTCTATCAGGGGGCCGCATGGGACTAACTACGAGCTTGCCCCTTCTCCTTTGCTATCTAAGATCACCTTTTAATATATTTTTTCTATTTGTTCTACTCTTTGTCCTTTTGATTCAACAATTGTTTGGATGGTGAGAAGTTATCTAGGGCCCTCTTTGCCAAGTTTTCTTCTGTCTCTGTTATTCACAGTTATGTCTTTTGTTAATTTTTTATGGTTGTCGACATGTATGCATATTGTGCTATGTCAGGGGCGGGAGCCATACCTATACCATTTTCTTGCAGACACACTCTGGAGTTCTGCACATGGTTCGCTATGACCACCTTCCACATTAACATACAGGGCCTTAACACCCCACTCAAACGTAGGGCTCTGACACATTGGCTACGGCGCAAGGTGGACGTGGCAGTCTTGCAAGAGACGCATATCCTCCGCGCAGACACTAAACACCTTCTCTCCTACTGGTATCCTACACAATTCCATTCATGCTACACTTGCAAGACTCTGGGAGTAGCCATTTTGCTACGTCGCGGTCTCTTTTTTACCTTAGACAACACTTACAGTGATCATGAGGGGCGGCAGATAGGCATACAAGGCACATTTGATTCCACCTGGCTATCTATAACTTCGATCTATGGCCCCAGTGGAGATCGAGAGGAGTTCTTCACTGATCTTTTTCCGAGGATCTCCCACTTCCATAGAAGGGAAATAATACTTGGGGTAGACTTTAATGTCCCCCCTACACTCCAGCCTTGACCGTTCTCAGCCCTGGCAAGACAAGCCTCTCCCGCCCACAGCTCCGACACGGGGTATATTGGACCTGACTCTGATGGAAATTTGGTGCCACCACCACCACCCCCGAGAGAGGAACTACACATTCTGTTCCAATGTCCACGGGACATACTCTAGGATTGATTACTTCTTAACTTCCTGGTCTTTGACAGTCTTGTATGCACCAAAATCGATGTTACTGCTATTTCCTACCATTCCCCAGTGTAGATGCTTAACTTGACGTCCCCACAGCGCCCTTTCCCTCGGCCATGGATCCTCAACCATGTAGCGCTTAGTGATGCAGTTCTCCGCGATCGTATCAAACAGTCTATTGAACACTACTTCCCTGAAAACGACACCGGTGAAGTCTTGTCTGCAACTCTCTGGGACGCGCAAAAATGGGTTTCAGAGGGAAGCTTATCTCCCATATGGCGACCTTTGAAAGGGTGTCCAAACTTTGCACACGGGACCTAGCGACTCAGATTTGGCAGAGGCACGGCACAGGGACGGGGGGGGGGTCCCGCAGGGCTCTGAGAGACATGCAACAGCTTCGTGGTGAACTTGAACACCTCTTGATGAAATCGGCTGCCAAAAAACTGCTCTAAGTCAGCCAAACATATTATGAAAAAGGGGGCAAGCCCAATAGACTCTTAGAGCATAAACTACACATCAAAGGTATCCGTAATCATATCGGAGAGCTGATAGATGATGATGATGATGGTCGTTACCGTCGAGAGATGGAGGGGATTCTTGAGGTTTTCAACAAATACTATGTCACTCTTTGTTGGTCTCAATGACTTAACGCCCGGCATCAGGATGACTACCTGAGCACCTATGCTCCCCCAGATAGATCTGAGGAACTGCGCCTGCTGGAGGAGGACGATACTACAGATGAGGTCAGGGCGGCCATCGGAGCCCTCCCTTCACACAAAGCCCCTGGCCTTGATGGCTATATGGCTACTTTCTATAAAGCCTATGCTTCTCTCCTAATTGATCCCCTGGTTCAAGTCTTTAACTTATTTTTGACTTCTGGGGTGATCACGGATACAATGACAGAATCACACATTACTCTCCTCCTGAAACCGGGCAAGCCCGCTTCTCAATGCCCTTCATACCGACCCATAGCTCTTCTCAACTGTGATGTGAAGTTCTGCTTCCATTCTGGTTGCTCACCTACAACATATGTGGCCCTCTAATCTCTACGACACAATCGGTCTTTATCCGTAATAGGCAAGCCATTGACAACATGCCGCTGGCAGGTGCCCTTATGGAAGTAGCTGAGCGACTGCATCAACCTATGGCCCTTCCCTCCCATGACGCCAAGAAGCCGTTCGACAGAGTAGACTGGAACTACCTCGATAAGGTTCTAGACAAGGTCCACTTAGGACCTAAAAGGAAGACTTATATTCTGGCTAACTTTCAGAAACCCTCCGCTAGGCTTAAAATCAATGGCTCTTTTTCCCGGTCCATTCGGCTCACATGGGGCAAACTTCAGGGATGCCCACTATCCCCTTCCATGTTATGTTATGTTATGTTAGTGAGACTTGTAGAGCGCGCGAATACCCGAAGGTGTCTTGGCGCTGTGGATGCAGTATTCATCACCTGGAGATCAATTCTGGAATAACCATGTTTTTAACTTCTTTCTAAAAGTAAGGAGGGAGGTGGCCCCCTGAGCTCAATCGGCAGTGTATTCCACAGTTTTGCGATGCCGTGAGATAAACTTTGGCCTCCCCAGCCTGTGGTTCGTATTTTTGGAACTTTCATCAATCTTGCGCTTGTGGATCGCAGCTGGCTGGTTGGTTGATACCAATCAAAAAGTCTTCTAAGAGCAAAAGGTCCTGTGTTATTCAAAGTCTTATAGGATAGGCAGAGGGCTTTGAACTTGATTCGCTGAGCCACCGGGAGCCAATGGAGTCTACGGATCTCCTTGGACATTGAGTCATACTTGGAAAAGTTGCCCAGTAGCCGAGCGGCAGTGTTTTGGATTGTCTGAAGTTTTTTTGGTATTGCTTTTGCATCCCAAGATAGAGACCATTGCAGGAGTCCAATTTAGACTGTACCAGTGCAGTGACCACTGACTTTCTTGAATCTATCGGAATGTATGGCAGGATTTTCTTCAACTTTTTTATCAGAAAATGGGAGGCGGAGACAATAGCATTAGTCTGATGTGATAGTGTTAATTTAGTGTCAATCCACACTCCTACATTTCTGGTCTTTTGTACCGGTTTGGGCGCTTCCCCCATCTCAGTTGGCCACCAGAGATTGTCCCATCTAGGTTGCAGATTACCGAAGATAATAACTTCGGTCTTATCTGAATTTAGCTTCAGACAATGTGTTCCCATCCATTTGTTTACCTCTCTCATGCAGTTCTGAAACTGCAGGGTGGGCGAGGCTTGTTTCCTATATGCGGCCACGACTTTCTGGGTGTCGTCCGCGTAGGACGTCAAGGAAAAGCCAAAATTTCGAATCAAGGAGGCAAGTTCCGTAACATAAATATTAAAAAGAGTTGGACTCAGGGAGGATCCCTGAGGGACTCCACGGGGCAAAACGTATGGTTCCGATTGAAAACTGCCCATTGTGACTGTTAGTCTCCTTTCCTTCAGAAAGGAGGCTAGTAAAGTCAGTGCCATTCCTTGTACCCTCACCGATTCCAGCCGCTTCTGTAATAAGCTGTGGTCCACCGTATCAAATGCGGCTGATAAATCGAGGAGGATCAGGGCGGCTGTCCCCCCTCTGTCCATCACTGCTCTGATCTCCTCAGTAGCATTGATCAGGGCAGTTTCGGTACTATGCTCCTGTCGAAATCCATACTGAGAGTGGTCGAGCAATTCATTGTCTTGGATGAAACAAGATAATTGCTTATTCATAATCTTTTTGACTATTTTAGCCGGAAGGGGTAGACGGGTAATAGGACGATAATTCGCTGGATTAGCCACATCTAGATTAGGTTTCTTCAACAAAGGGCGAATAGAGCAATCTTTCCATATAGATGGGAAGGTGCCCGAGCTGAACATGGTATTAAAAATCTGAGTCAGTTAGGGACTTACTACCTCCACAATCTTTTTTAGGACTTCAGGTGGACAGGGGTCTGTTGGTGAGCCGGATTTGGCTTCTAATATATGCTTGACCACTACATCAGAGGAAATAGTGGAGAAAAAACTAAAGTGGGTCCTCCTAATTTCGTCCCCAAGGGGAGAAATTATCGTACTATAAAAGGGCGTAGCTGAGAAAGCATCATAGATATCCATAACTTTAGTTTTAAAAGCTGATGCGACCAGATCACAAATTTTTGGTCACATTTTATTACTTCTGACTTCGGTAGGGACGTTAACTTGTTTACTGTCCTAAACAACTCTTTGGAGGTGTTTTTAGCTTTCTCAATTTGTTTGGTAAAATAATCTTTTTGCAGTTTCAAGTGAGTTTTTATAATGACTTAAAATTGTCTTATACAACTCTTTATCTGCTGTATTATAGTTCATTCTCCAGCGCCTTTCTGTTCTGCGACACATTTGTTTTTCCTTGCGCAGGGTGTCGGAGAACCATGGTGCCGAAGGTGTACTCCAATTCCCAGATGTTTTCCCCGTAGGCACTGAGGCTTTGATAGCTTTATTAAGCCAATCAGTGTATTTAATAGCATCTAAATCTGAAGCTAGGTCGAGTTGAGGACGTGTCTCCAACCAAGCCTGCAACAGAGCTGGTTCTACCTTATTCCATGCGATATAGGTCGTGGGGCGCGTTTTTGTTTTCTGGACTGGCTGAGCTATAGGAATTGCAAGGTCAAATCTAACTAAAAAGTGATCTGTCCATGTCAGAGGCAGAATTTCATTTTGCGCAAGCCCTAGCATAGAAGTAAAGATCCCATCCAGCGCATGTCCTGCCTCATGGGTGGAAGAGTGAACCATCTGAGAAAGGCCCAAGTCTCCCAATGTCTCCAGAAGCATGGCAGTTTCCTTGTCTTCCGGGTTTTCTAAATAGACATTAAAATCTCCAAGGATGGTAAACTCATTACTGGCAAGAGTGGGTTCTAAGAGCCCATCCAGGTTTTGTACAAACGTGCATCTGGCACTGGGGGGGGGGGCGGTAGAGTAGCATGCCTCTAAAAGTTTTTCTAGGGGCTATTTCGATAGAGAAGTGAAGGGCTTCAAAGAGGGGGGTGGAGGCAGGGAGAGACTTAGCTTCAAATTGTTCTTTCAGAATCACCACCACTCCGCCTCCTCTTTTTATCGGCCAATCAACTCTGTAAGACCGAAAACCTTTGGGAGTTGCGGTGACAAAGTCCGGATCTGAGGCTGCGTCCGCCCAGGTTTCCGTGATGAAGAGAATATCCAATTTGTGAGTGGTGATCATCTCAGCTATTTCGTATTTATGTTTAACAAGAGATCTGGCATTTATGAGACCACAGATAATATCCTTTTTAGTACTATCCTTCAACAAAGTCTTACTCTTGAGTGGTTGCGGAGAGAAAAGAGCCCTAATAGTCTGCTCCGGTGGAAGCGAAAAACCACATACCATATTTGCCCTAACGCTGGAACCATTTGTAGCTAAGGTTCAGGCTAACCCTCGTATTACGGGCATGTCGGTTGATGGAGTGGAAGACAAGCTGACCCTATTTGCCGATGACATCCTTGGCTTCTTAACGAATCCCACCTCCTCAGTCGCAGTGTTCGAGGAGGAGCTGGGCGCCTTCTCCCAGGCATCAGGCTTTAAAACCAACTTTACCAAGTCAGGTGGCATGGGTGTTGCCGACCCCCACAACAGCCTGGAGGGTCCTATTCGGGGGGCAGAGAGGGGGGGGGGGAGACTTTCAATGGGAGACGACGACAATTCATTACCTGGGGATTTTTTTGCCGTCGCAGACGAAAGACATATATTTCTGTTACATACCCCCCTTACTGAACTGAACTGAAGAACTGAAGATCTCGTGGCTGGGCAGACTGAAGAGTTTGAAAATTAACTTTATTCCTCGTTTGCTGTATGTCCTCCAGACTCTACCACTAACTCTCCCCCCCTCGCTTCGTAAACATCTGCATGAAAATGCTGAATTTCGTATGGGGGGGACAAGTCTCCGCGAGTGGTAAGAGCAACTTTGAGCAAGCCCGATGTTTCTACTTGCCTCTTGGCAGCACAGCTCTGCCCTTCTTTGGGCTTGGGTTCAAGTCGAACAGGCTTTTCTACATCCCCCCTTGTCGGGACTGTTGTGGCTCCTGGCTTCCTATGAGGCGACAGCTCCCCCGTTATTGCCTATGACATCACTGTTCTTGGATTACTGGAGAGAAATACAGCAGCGTAGGGCATTCTTGATGTACCCCTTCAAACTCACCTCCTTGTCACATAATCCTGACTTCCCTCCAGGTATGGCTCACCCAGCTTCCTTTTATTGGGTTCATGGGCATTCCTCTACTCTGGGGGATTTTTATGACGATGGCTACCTTTGGCCACAAGTTGAACTAGAGACCAAATTTGCCGTAACTAGACGTGACAGATTCAGACTGAGTCCGTCGTTGCATTGGGCCGGTAGGCCCTCACATGTCTGGCTCTCCAGTACGATGATACGCCCATGGATTTACTCTATCTCAATAACATATGCCGAAAAGGCATATCGTGGGTCTACCGATACCTCTTACAGTTGACTCCTCACAAACACGCTAATGTCTTGCAATAGGAAAGGGAGCTGGACTCTGAGAGATCTGACGACACCTGGGGAGCCATCTGGATGAGGAGAGCCAAGCCTTCGATTTGTGTCCGGCATAAGGAAAACACATATAAGATTTTGACCCTTTGGTATCTTACACCTGTCAGATTAGCCAAGATGTTTGGGAGTTCGTACTTGTGCTGGAAGGGGTGTGGAGAGAGGGGCACCTTCCTACACACATGATGGTCATGTCAAGTGATCCAGACATTGAGGGTCGAGATTCAGAACATAATACAGACCATAACCAAGATTCATCTTCCACTTGAGCCGTTAGCGATTCCTCTGGGTGACCCAGGGGCTGATAGGCTTTTCTCCACATCGACTTCCCAAGTACGCCTCCTTTTCCACTTGCTTCTAGCGGCGCGAATCTGCATGGCACAGCTGTGGAAGCAGGCACTGCCTCCTTCCTTAAATATGTGGTGGGGGAAGGTATGGTCCATATACGCCATGGAAAAATTGACCGCTATCATTTGAGACCGGGTGTCCGAAATTCGATGCCACATGGTGCCCCTTTACCACCCACATTAAGCACCAACAATGAGCAGGGGGGCTTCTTCACATGACTAAATCTAATTCTATATCTAAAGTTCTATGCACCTCCAACATTCACATTATGTCCTCTTCTGACCCTGAGGAAGGTTCTGTTGAAATATAATTTTCAGGTGCACGATTGTTGTGGGGTGATGTGCCACACTGATATTTCTATATTGTCTGAGGGTGAATGTTCCGCCTGTCCTGTAATTTTTATTTTTTTAAGCTTGATTTACTATTCCTAATCGAATTGTACAATGTTATATTTATTTGATTGAAAATGCAAAATAAATTTGTTTTAAAAAAAAAAAAAAAAAAGGAAAGGCCAGGTAGTTCATCTGCTTCTGGGGATCTTCATATAGAAGTCCTCACTTCAGAGTACTTGAGTTCGCTGTACTTGACATCCCATAAAACTCTAGAAAAAAACCTTGTCCATGTCAGAGAATGATCCATGAGACATTTCTGGCGAAGTGGAAGCAATTTTGTACGTGGGGTAATTCGACAACTCTGCATCCATTGCATTCTTAATTATATCAAGTATGTCCCTGCACTACTAGATACAGTCTGGCCATCTAAACTGTTCCACACATCTGGTTGCAATATTCAGATTCTGCAATGCGGGCTCTGTCCGCTTTTCCCCCCAGTAGGGTAATAAAGGAGTTTTGAAAGGCCTCTTTAGAAGCTTTACACTAGTCAGTAACTCTCCATGGCCTAGGAAATGAATACTGTTTTTACAATGATTGAAATATAATGTAGCAGAAAGAGCCCTTAACTCTGAATTGGGTCAGTGTTTGAAATTTTACACATCCATACTGCTCTAAGGGGATTAAATCATTATTTGTCATCCAGTCCTAAACAGCTCCTAACACGATTGTCGCTAATATTTTTGACAGTGCATCAAGAAAGAATAACTTGTAGAATGAGGGGTCATTTCTCTTCTTATTGTAGGTCTCGGTTACAGTGTATTCAGTCTGTTGCAGATGTTTTGTTTCCAATACATTACACAAACTTGAGTTTGCTTTGGGAGTTTTCTCTTGTGTTTGTCCCGCCCAGGAGCATTTTGGACTCTCTGGATGAGTTGTATCCTGCCACTGCTGACTTCAGAATGCTCTTTTTATATTTCTTTTCTTACCCTTTCTGAACTTCAAGGCTTGGTATTCCTAGCACCCTATTGCTCCCCACTTGTTGTTTGAATTTTGTTTATTAATGTAGTTGTTTTATGGTGGCATGACAGCTTTAAAGTGGTACCAGGCCACTTGCTACCATTTTTGTGCTCCTGCTCTCTTTTCTTTTTTACTTTTAATTTGCTGCTTTAAAACAGCCGCCTGCTATGTTGGAACGGTAAATTAAAACTGCCAAAATGGCTGTGGGTTTCCCAACTCTTAGGGGCCCATCGCGGAATGGCTTCTTATGTACACACGCGTGACTGTACATGGATCTCCATCTGCAACAATCCTAGATTGGTGTTTGTTTAATTGAAAACCCATTCCACGATGGCCATGTATGGGTCCGTATTTGTGCCAATACATTGTGATATATGTGTGTGCTTGTGTCGTTACTCACTGGCAGCCATTTTGATATTATATATGTATGCATGCTCTATTTGTATAGCGCAAACATAACGAAAAGCCAACAAAGCACCGTACAGGGTCAAATACCAGCATAAAGTCAACAAGTGATAGGTGAGGTAGCTGATTTGTGGACTGTTAATTCATTTTGATGTTGTATTCTTTAAAGAAGTGTGTCTTTAACCCTTTCCTAAATTGGAGCAGTGTTGGGCTGCTCCTAATGGATGACGGGGATGTTATTCCAGATCCTGGGTTCATAGATAGATAAGGCCTACTGCCTTGTTTTTTCTATTTTCCACTTCTTAGTCTGCTGTCTGATTGTGTCCTGGCCACTGGCTTGCTGAGATCCAACAGAGATGGTGAGCTTTTCTGCAAGATAAGCCAGTGGTCATGATGGTTTTGTAAGTGATTCAGTTGGTTTTGAAGATGGTGCGGCCGTCAAGGTGAGCAAGTGGAGTTTCATCAGGAGAGAGTTGATGTAATCCGATTTCTTAAGAGTCTTAATGAGACCTGCTGCGGCATGTAGCATGCCCTTAAGGGATGTCAGTGAGGAGTCTGGGAGGCCATGGAACAGGCATTTAGTAAAATCCAGATGCAAGAGTCTGAAAGGCAGTGCTGAAGTCACGCTCTGAAAGAAGCAGTTTCACTTTCTTTAGAGGAGAGACTTGGTACAAGACAGTCTTTTTTTTTTTTTTTTTTGCAGTGTGTTTCTTTGAGTGTAAGGTTGGTGTTCAGGGAGAATCTAAGTAAATTGGCATTTAGTGAAAGTCGGAGTTTGAGGCTGTCAAGGTTCATGTCATTGAGCCATGTTTGCTCTTTTTCTTGTTTTTATTTTTTTTATATAGTTTTTTTTACTGATTTCCAGTTACGTTGTACATCATTTCCAATACTGTTACAGTACATCAAGTGTATAAATGCAGGATTAAATCACAACATAAGGAAAAACATATACCCCAAAGCCCCCACTCCCCTGATTGCTCATTTGAGAATGCTATATACTTTTAATGTTGTTGATAATTCACACAACTAGGAACTTGAGGTAGTGGTTTCAACACCTTCGCTGTGGTCTGGTTTATCTCGCATCTATCTGGCCTCTTGTCCGCCATCTAGCCAATTTCCTGGAATACAACTTCATTGGTTACAACCTCTTCCATGTTCCCTAGTACCCAAACCTAACAGTAATTTTTATATCTCGTTACCAGATCCATCCTTCTCCTCCTCATTTTGTTATTAAAATAACATCTGTCTCCATACTAACAGGTCCTCCGCCAGGCATTCATCACTGCTCATATGCTTCATTCTAACCTCCTCAGCCACTGCCCATTCAGACATATCATGTAACCATTCTGTATATTTGGGTGGGTGTGCACCCACCCACTTAATGGCAATCCTCCTTTTATCCAGCACCAAACCCAGCACCAGGAATTTGCGACTAAGTTTCCCTTTAGGAGGGGTTGGTATCAGGCCCAGTAGCACCTCGCGTGGGTTACATGGCACTACCCACCCCGTCGCCCTGTTTAGGTCCAGCAAGATCTCATTCCAGTAGGGCACTATGAATGAGCAGTTCCACACCACATGTATAAAGTCCGCTTCCGGGGTCCCACATTGCAGGCATCTGTCAGATCGAGTGGGGTAAATGGCGTGGAGCTCTTGGGAGAGAGGCTCGCCTGGTGTATATAGTTATATTGTACAAGTTTAAAGCGTGCATTAGAGCTTACAGTGCGTGCCCCCGTGTGTAATTTTTGCCATTCTCTCGAAGTTGAGGCCTCAGCCAGAAGGTCCTCCCATCTGTTATGTTTCCCAGTAACTACCTCTGGTAGGTCCTCTCGGAGCGCCCTGTATAAATGTGTTATAAGTTTGCGGTCTCCAGTTAGGTCTAACAGTCTAGTCTGTGTCTGTGAGGCTAATGGTTCATCAGGAAAACGGGGCCAAATCTCACGGGCAGTAGCCGATACCTTAGCGTATTGTAGATACTGTCCTGCACCCAACGCAAATGAGTCCAGTGCATCGTCTAGTGTGATAAACTGTCCACCGAGATATGAGTCTCCCAGGACGTCACATCCCGCCCCTCCCGACATCTCTGTACTGACATCACCTCTGCTATAGCTCCGAATGGTTTCAAGACCCAGATTGCGTATCTTGCGCATATGGCGCACAATGGAGCACTCTCATAACCACTTGTTCCCAAATGCGACCCACCTGTCGGTCCAGGAACGGCTGCGCCATTGGCGTCCGTGCACCGCACATAAGCAGCTCAGGGAGTGTGTAGCTCCTATGCGAGCATCTTAGGAGCCTCTTTTCCCAGTTGTCTGCCTCATCAAACCAGTGGCTAGCATATTGGAGGTGGGCTGCCTAAGTAGTCGAGTTCCATATTAGAAAGTTCAATACCTCCCTGTTCCCACGTCTGCTTCAATATGGCCAGCCCTATCCGCTTCCGTTTAGTGGCACACAGGAGATCTATTATCAAACTGTCTAATTCCTTAAAGTATCGTGTAGGGATCTCATGGAGCGTACCCTGTAAGACATACAAACATTGTGGTAACATCATCATTTTCACCGTCAGTGCAGCTCTACTCATCAGGGAGAGTGGGAGTTCTTTCCAGAACTGTACTGAAGCACGTAAGCCCTCAATTACTCTGACTATATTAAGATCCAGGAAATGCTGCTTCTCGTATGCAGTCCTGATCCCCAAATAACGTATACCTTCTGCTCCCCAAGACATCCCTACTAGTGGTAGCATATCAGCGTCCAGCAGAGACATGCCGCCCAGTGGCAACAGGCTGGATTTATTAGTGTTGACATACAGCCCTGTCACTTCTCCGAAGTCCTCCAGGCTTCCTGTAACACCGCAACTGAATTCATAAGGTCTCACAGGTACACCAGGGCGTCATCGGCATACAGAGACAACACGTGTGTTGTCGCTCACCCGGATACCCCAGGGTTCAAGCCTACGGCGCAGCAGCACCGCCAATGGCTCCATTTCCCAGGGCGAACAACCCTGTCTCGTACCGCGATACAAAGGAAAACTCGCAGATACCAGTCCACCCGTCCAGACCCTAGCTTTTGGCTCAGCGTAGAGCTGTTTAATCCATGAAACATATCTAGGCACAAGACCCACCTTCTCCAGGACATGCCACAGGTAGTCCCACGAGACCATCTCTAATCGAAAGCTTGTTCGATATCAAGAAACGCCAGTCCATATGACCTCTCCCGCAGGTCAGAGTCATAGATGACATGGAACAGTCTATGTAGATTATACCTGGTGCTCCTCTTGGGGATAAAGCCACATTGATCTTCATGTATCAGGGTCGGTAGATGCGAGAGCAGGCACTCAGCCAACAATCCGCTCAGTATTTTAACGTCAACATTCAGTAGTGAGATTGGCCTATAGGACGTCCTCTCTACCAGCTCTTTTCCTGGCTTTGGCACTAGCATCACAAGAGTCTCACGCATGGTGTCCGGTAGGCATCCACACTGGAGCGCCTCTTTGTATACCGCCAGAAGTCTGTCAACCACCACATCTGCATATTTATGATAAAATTCAGCCGGAAGGCCATCTCCTCCCGTTGTTTTTGCGGTTTTCTGCCGCCACAATGCAGCAAGAACCTCCTCCTTTGTTATATCTTTTTCTAGCGTCATCCTCTCTTCAGTTCCCAACCTGGGGATGTCTAAGTTTGCTAAGAATGTCACCCCAATATTATTCCGTTCGATCCTTTGTTTTGCATACACCTCTTCAAGATGTGCTCTGAAGACTTCGTTTATAGCCATCTGGGAGTTGACCAGATTACCGGCATTATCCTGTAAAGTCAATATCGGCTCACAGGACTCCTGTTGTCTCATCAAGTGTGCCAGCATGGCCCCTGTCTTGTCTCCTTCTACGAGCAGTCTTTGTCGATATGCAGTGAAAGTATGTTTGTCCAGCCTCCGCCAGTCATCCAGTAGAGTACTGCGGGTGCGTCGCCAGTCCTCTAGTCTCTGCGGTTGTGACGGGAGTGCTCTTTCTATGTCCCGCAGTAGAGTTTCATTATAAGCAAAGTCACGGACCAATTGTTGCCGCACACCATATGTAGTTTTTAAGCAGACCCCTCTAAGCACTATCTTCATATCTTCACAGTCGTGGGCTCTGCTACTTGAGCTACCCCAATCTTCCTGAAAATAATGGGTGATCTCTTCCCGTACCGTGGCTGCGAACGGAGGGTCAGTCAGGGCCTCAGCAAACAGTCTCCATAATCATATTGGAGGGCGAGTACGGCCCCATGTCAAGCTTACCAGCAGTGGGGAATGGTCTGATATATATTGCGCTAGGTAGGTGACATCCCGGGCTTGTTGTGCCAGACCAGCGGTAACAAAACAATCATCTAGTCTACTGTATGTACCCATTGCAGGGGTATAACAGGAGAACAATCTGGATCCCGGGTGTCGCTCCCTCCACACATCTAGTAGGCCAGTGCCCTGCGTCAAGTCTCTTAGTTACTCAGTCATGTGGGGTTTCGTATTCGTGCGAGGGGGTTCACGATCCAACATCTCATTGAGCAAGCAATTGCAGTCGCCCGCCAGGACCACTTCAGTCATCAAACATGGGGAATCGGACGTCGCCTCGTCAGGGAAATAGCGTGCACAGTCAACGTTGGGAGCATATGCATTTATATAGCACACCTCCCACCCATCTAGCACTCCAGTCAAAATAATATATCGGCCCTCCGGGTCTGCACATGTATCTTGTGTTGGAAAGGCACCTCCGGAGCCACCCATATCAGGACACTGCCCCCATAACCCAAGTATGACTTTGCATATAACTGTCCTCTCCATCGTTTGGCAGGCTGGGAACACAGCCACCCCATGTGTGCGTTTCCTGCAAAAGGGCCACTAAAATATGTTTGAGGTATGCATATACTCTCCGCCTTTTTTCAATTGCGCCAATCCTCTGAAATTCCATGTCAGGAATTTAAATACTTCATCAGCCATCAGTCACGTTACTCATTCACAGCACAGGATTTGGGCTTCCAAGGAAAGTAAATATTACGGTCATTTCAACGTATAGGTCAATAACTTCAGTAGACAACGCAAAGTAATTTGTGACATAGGTTCCCTATACATGACTATCATCTAGGGATTCCTATTCGAAAGTCCACAGGGCACACCACGGGGCGTCTCAGTATATCAGTACTCACTGTGCACCCTGTGTAAGTCAGGCCAGCCACCACCTGTACTGTCTGTACCATGTTCTGGGCTGCTCTATCTATCCAAAAGGGAGTCCCTTGATGCAGGTATGACCTCTGTGTCCCTTGGGCTACCATCGGAACACACCACAATGTGTCCTGGGCGCCCTGAGGAGCCTGTTCTTCCCAGCCCTTTTCCGCAGACGCGTTGACTGTCTGTTCTGTCTGTGGCAATGTTCCAGTCTGCTCCGTCCCCAGCGAAGAATTTCCAACCAGAGCATCGACCCATTCACTGGCCTCGTCCACGGTGTAGAAAAAATCCACCTTCCCATTATGGCCCACCCGGAGCTTCGCCGGGAACATCAGGCTGTTCTGCAGATTGAGGTCTCGCAGTTGCTTTTTAACAGCTAAAAAGGTTTTCCGCTAGTTCCGGACCCGCAGGGTGTAGTCTGGAAAAAATAGATATTGGGTGATTCACAAATTTCGGTGGGCCCTTCACTTGTACCTCATGGTCTCTATAATTAAGCAGCCAGGCAATGAGGGCCTGCGGCGGGGTACCCAGGCTCAGCGGCTGAACCAGGGCCCAATGTGCCAGTTCAATCATCCTGGGCGCATGATTTTACCAAGCCACTCCTCAAGGAAGAGTAATGCAGACTGGCCCTCCGGGAATCCCACAAACTGCAGATTATTCCGTCTAGAATGTGTTTTGGCGTCAACACGTTTTTCAAGCCGTATGGACAATTTCTGTAAAGAGGATACTGCCTCTCGGAAGGTAGCCGCTTCGTTCTGTAGCTCTACCACATTTCCTTCTATGGTTGGTACGCGATCCGTCACTCCCCGAAGGTCTGCCCTGAGTAAATTCACTTCTATGGCCACCAAGTCTACCTTTGTGGCCAGTTCCACACGTCAGATCAGGCTGACAGTGATGATCCTTCAGCCCATATATGAAACAAGCGGCACCCCCAGTAGGCAATCGGGCACAGATATGGAGTGGGGTAATTGTAGGGCTAGATGGGTGGCTAGTGGCAGGATTTTGGTCGGATAATTAGGGGTACTACAGCGGAGCCTCGCTAGAGTGTGTCTTCCATCTTGGCTGAGCAAGCCACACCCCCTGCACTTTTTCTAGTTTGTTATTTTTGGGAAATAACATAAATTCTGTTGGTTGCTTTGAGCTTCATTTAGGTGCTCAACATACATGTCTGGATGATTTGCAGGCAGTGTTAGTGGTGTTGAATGGTGTTGGAGATTATCAGGTAGAGTTGTGTATCAACAGTACATTTGTGAACCTTGATGATGTCTGTGAGAAGTGCCCCAAGTGGCTCTATGTAGAGGTTGAAGACGACAGGAAGATAATTGAAGCCAATATAGAACCCTGGCAAACTCTGCAGGTGATAGCCCTATTTTGTGATCTGAATCTCTTTGCTGGTGAATCTAATTCTAGACTCAAGGATGTGCATGAGGATGGAATGGTTGACTGTGTTAAAGACAGCTGAGACATCCAGGAATACAAGGAGGCAGGGTTCATCTTCATCTGTGGTTAGGAGGGCATTGTTTGTGTTGTTTAAGGTACCAGTCTCTGTGCTGCAGCATAATTTGAAGCCAGTCTGGTCGTCATGCAAGAGATACCTAGCATTAATGTGAGCGTGGAGTAGAACATCTACTGCTTTTTCAAAGAGTTTGAGGTAAGTGAGTGATGGGCCGGTAGCTGGCGAGGTCATCAAGGTATAGTGTAGGTTTCTGTAGGAGCTCGGGAGCCTGACCTATCTTGATTGCTTCTGGAAAGATGCCTTAAGTGAGGAAGACATTGACAATGGAGAGTAAAGGTGAGAGAGCATCCCCTTAAAAAACTTCGACAAAGGATCAGGGTAAGACATCCTCTTCATAAGAAGTGGCTTTTAGGCAGTTGAGTGTGTCAGCAAGATCAGCGAGAAATCTCACTGACCTACTCCGATGTTAGCTAATGCCAATACAAACAAGCATTGATAAAGACAGTAGGTTATCCTTTTACGGACAAGACCTGTTGGCTTTGCCAACACTAGTTTACAAATCAGTCTGATCTGGAAGCCCAATTCACCATGGGCAGAGTACTCAGTTTCAAAAACATGCTTCTAAATGTGACAGAAATGTTGCTTTAAACTTGTGGTCACTTTTTAATATCCCATTTGGGATCTTGTATAGGTGAGGGGTAGGGGCAATCTCAACCATAATGTCCTCATTGAAGACACTGTTAATCCTGTCTCCATACAACAGTCTCTTATTGCCCTAAGTGTGCCCTCCTCTGCAGATCTACATGTACACTTCACAAATGAATGTGTTATATTGATTGGAGGGTTCTAATGAGGTGCTACAACTCTTTTTCTCCAATTGTAAAAATGTTTTTGCATCATTACTATCCTGGGCCATTTCCATTTTTTCCCACTTTTAAAAAAAATTATCTGACCCTTTATTTTTTAGGAGGCGCTTAAACCAATTGGAATTCACAGTAGTATATGTGATCTAACGTCACAGGTCTTTTGGATCAATCTTCTTAACTTCTTACATTCAAAATCACACCATTTATACATCAATTGCATTTTCCTCACTGTAGCTATACTGTGCCATATTTAGCCTATGCTTTAGAGACACAACGATCGGTTTTCTAGATCCCCCCCTGGCACTAAGGACTCTGTCAATGTGGCACCCGGATTTAGAAAACCAGCTGTACTGCAAACATTCCACAATTCCACTGAGCCCTGTTTGAGCAAGATATGTTTCAGGTATGGCGCAGTCCCATGAGACAACACATGGATAAGTAGTGGAACCCTCAAACCTTCTTTCATTAGGGAATAGCACACTCGATAGCACTAGAACACAACAAATAAAATGGTAGCAGCAACGTTCACCAAAAGTGTAAATAAGAGAAACCATTCCAGCATGGTTGCTGTTATAAATCTATAGCAATTCTACCCTCATTCTGCTACTTCTAAGCGGTAATCTTCTTCTAGCACAGTAGAAAACAGTAGAGTTCTATGTTCTGTGAATCTCAAGGTCTTCTATTCTCGTCTCACAGGTCTTCTATTCTCGTCTCACAAGGAAAGCTGCACTGATAAGTCAGCAAGCAACAGCTAAGTGCCTCCTGACCCAGTAGCCTTTAATTGGGACTGGAGATATGATTCTGTTCAGCCTGTCCCAGTGTCATCTGGTGTGAAGCCTCCTCTTACCGTTCACTCTCTGTGCTGGACTTTTACAATATAATCTCATTGTTCTTAGGAACTCTTAGCTAAACAAAAATAACTAAAAGTGGCCTGATGCCCTTTGAACTATTTTTGTTCCAAAAGCTTTGTGTTCTCTTGAATAACAATGATACACGGGACACATAATTGTCAACCTTCTAGAAGCTTTTGGAAATCAATAAGCTAATGTAACATGAAACAGCATTTACATTAAATACTACAAATATGTTCACTTAAGCTCTTATTGCATTGCACAACCTAATACTATAAACTGAATGTGACTCTGATATTTTACACACACCTATTCAGCATTTTACTAATCATATTCACTTTCTGATTGATTGACTGGCACATGTAAATCAATCCTGCTCAAGCAGAGGAATACCCAGAAAGGCAAAAGACATAATATTCATATCTGAAAGAGACACGTTAGTGACAGATTCCTTACCTTAGAATATCCCCAGGCGTCAGGCTGGATCCGGAAAGTTTTTTGCGTAGCAGTACCCTTGCGCGTCGGTAGGCGGCGTCGTGCGGCTCCGCGTCCGTCGTCGGCGTCGTGATCGCCGGGATGACGTCGCGGGCAGTACTTAGGCGCCGCCCCTGCGCGCTGACGTCAGTTCTTCTTTTCCGCGCCAGTAAGCGCAGACCGGGAAGAGCAGTGCCCTAGTCACTTTTTGACTATCTTTTTTGGTGAATTTTTTCACTGTTTCTTCAACGAGTCTTCACGACTCCTAAGGTGTCGTAGGGATGCCCGGCTTTAAGCCCTGCGAGGAATGTGGTCGCATGATGTCGATCACGGACCCGCACCTCGAGTGTCTCTTTTGTCTCGGCCGAGACCACGACACGAAGTCGTGGCCTGACTGCCGGAAACTTCATCCTAAGGATTTGCGAGAGCGGTCTCGAAAGCTCCTTGAAGTCCGGCATTCGGCTCCGCGCCGCACCAAGCCCCGGTCCCGGGAGAGGTCGAGGGGCCGGACGCGGAGTCCCCGCCGTTCGTCGGATTCAAAGTCTTCGCGCTCCTCCGGTAAGTCGAAGCACAAGAAGTCTAAGCGGCGTCATCGCTCTAAGACTTCGCCTCGCCGGTCTCGCGACTCGGCTGAGGTCCCTCTCTGCACCGTCCCCGCCCCCGCGGCCCCGGACGTGCCTGTCGAGTTACCCCCGCAGTACCCGCCCTACCCGGGCTCGGGGCGACTCAGGCCGATATACAGGAATTCCTGTCGGCCATGGCCCGCCTCTTCGGGCCTCAAGGTCCCTCCGGTGCGCCTCCGGGCCCCGCAGGCCCTGATTGGGTTGCTCCGGCGTCGCCGTCGACTCCGGTCCCGGCGTCGCCTGTCCCACCAGCCTTCGTCCCGGCCTCGGCTCCGGTCCCGGCCTCGACCCCGGCTCCGGTGGGGCCGCAACCCCCATCGACGCCGGTTGACCTAACCACGCCTCCGCCGACGCCGATGTCCCCGGTGCCGTTTCCGACGCCGTCCGGGGCTCCGGGCGGCGTCGTTCCCCGGTTCTCTCCGGGTCCGGACATGGTGCCGGACCGGCGTCGCCCGACGCCGTATCCGGCGCCGATGAGACCTTGGGTCCCTGATGTCCCTCCTCCTCCATATTTTCAACCTGAGGAGGACCAGGAGAGCTGGGAGGGGTCTGACGACCCTCTCACACAACAGTGCGAGTTTGACCCGGACTGGGTTGAGGAACTTGGGGATGCCAGTGGTCTGGATACCTCCCCTGACTCTGGCATGCTGTCTCCTCCCGTGGCAACGGAGGAGGGGCTAATTTTGCAACGGTGTTGCGTAGAGCTGCTGGAGCCTTGAATCTCCAGTTGCCTACAGTGGTCGTCAGGTCTAACATCCTGACTGAAGTGCTTCAGCCGGCTGCCTCCTCTTCGGAGACTGTGCTGCCGTTCAACGAGGCACTGACTGACGTTCTTTTGGGTGCCTGGTCCAAACCCACCGCAGGGGCTCCTGTGGATAGGAACGTGGCCCGACGCCATCGCCCTGCTCCGGGCGACCCCCTGTTTCTCTCCCAACACCCCACCCCTGAGAGCTTGGTTGTCCAAGCCTCTGCCTCCCAAACCGCCTTCCCTACCGCCCCTCCGGATAGGGAATCCAAGCGCCTGGATCACTTTGGGAAGAAGGCTTTCTCTTCCTCCAGTGCTGGCTTGCGGTCTGTTAATACCGCTTGCCTCTTGGGCCGATACACCCACTCCCTGTGGGATTCGGTGGCAACTGTTTTGCCGCAGTGTTCTGAGGAGGTCCAGACACTGCTTACCCGCGCCATTGCGGAAGGGCGTGATGCGGCTAAATATACCATCCGCTGTGGCCTTGATACCGCCGACTCGCTGGGCAGATCGCTTGCAACGACGGTGGCGCTGCGTCGCCACGCCTGGCTGAGAACCACTGGTTTTTCGGGAGATGTCCAGAATACACTCATGGACATGCCCTTTGATGGTGTCGGTCTTTTGGTTCGAAGGCAGACCATGCGCTGGAGCGTTTCAAGGACTCTCGGGCTACTGCTAAGTCCCTGGGCCTTGCTGTTGTGCGCCCTCCGCTCACGTCTGCTTTTCGCCCCTTTCGTGGCCACGGAAGGGGCGCCCAGTCACGTCCGCAGCCCGGCCAACGGCCCGCGCAGCAAGCGCCTTCGCGTGGCCGAGGACGTGGATACCGCCGTGGCGGTTCGGGCAACCAGCGTGCGGGTCAGGCCACCACCTCCAACCCGTCCGCGGCCTCCAAGCCCTCCTAGTCCCTCCTTTCAGGTACACAGTACGCCAGTCGAGGGCAGGGTCCGCCATCACCTTCACCTCTGGCGTCCCATCACCTCGGACAGGTGGGTCTTGGACATTGTCCGAAGGGGCTACTCCCTCCCCTTCGAGACCACCCCCAGCCATGCCACCTCAATTCCACCGCATGTCAGGGGATCACTTGGCGCTTCTACAGAAGGAAGTCACGGCCCTCTTGGCCAAGAGGGCCATCGAGCATGTTCCGACCCCAGAAGTAGGGCGTGGTTGCTACTCCCACTACTTTCTGGTGCCCAAAAGGACAAGGAGGACATGCGTCCTATCTTGGACCTCCGGAACGTCAATCGCTTCCTCCGGAAGGAGAAGTTCAAGATGCTCACCCTAGCTCAGGTCTTGACTGCCCTCGACCCCGGAGACTGGTTGGTAGCGTTGGACTTGCAGGACGCCTATTTCCACATCCTCGTCCTGCCGGCCCACCGGCGTTACCTTCGGTTCACGGTAGGCCTCGAGCATTTTCAGTTCACCGTGCTCCCCTTTGGCCTTACCAGTGCCCCTCGGGTGTTCACGAAAGTGATGGCGGTGGTCGCAGCTCATCTGCGCCGGGCAGGGGTTTCAGTCTTCCCCTACCTCGACGACTGGCTGCTGAAGGCGGGCTCGTCCCAGGCAGTCGTCTCCCACCTCCAGACTACGGCCGAACTCCTGCACTCGCTGGGGTTCTCCATCAATGTGCCAAAGTCGCATCTGATTCCTTCTCCACAGCTCCTTTTCATCGGAGCAGTTCTGGACACGACGCAGTTTCGGGCCTCTCCTCCAGAACGGCGAGTCCGGATATTCAGGCTATGATTCTGATCTTTCAGCCTTTATCCTGGGTTTCGGTACGGATGACCCTGAGGCTGCTGGGCCTCATGGCCTCCTGCATCCTGCTGGTCACTCATGCCAGATGGCATATGCGGGCTCTGCAGTGGGACCTGAAGTTCCAGTGGGCGCAGCACCAGGGCGACCTGTCCGATCACGTCCAGATCTCGGAGGGGACTGCAAGACAGTTGCAGTGGTGGCTCTCGAACCGGCAATGGGTCATGGGCAGATCCCTCTCCCTTCCCCAGCCATAGCACACAGTTGTGACGGACGCGTCCCTTCTGGGATGGGGCGGTCACATGGGAGAGGCGGAGATCAGAGGCCTCTGGTCTCCGGCGGAGTCCCGGCTCCATATCAACCTTCTGGAGCTCCGGGCGATCCGACTTGCACTCAAGGCATTCCTTCCCTCTGTCAAAGGGAAGGTAGTGCAGGTGTTCACAGACAACACCACCGCCATGTGGTACTGCAACAAACAAGGCGGGGTGGGGTCGTGGACCCTTTGTCAGGAGGCTCTGCGCCTCTGGACATGGCTGGAACATCAGGGCATGTTCCTGGTGGTTCAACACCTGGCAGGTTCCCTGAACGCCAGGGCGGACGAACTCAGCCGCAGGTGCATGATGGATCACGAATGGCGTCTTCACTCGGAAGTGGCGCAAGGACTCTTTCTACAGTGGGGAGAGCCTTGGTTAGATCTATTCGCCACCGAAGAGAACGCGCAATGTCATCAGTTCTGCGCGTTGGAATTTCCAAGGCGGCACTCGCTCGGCGACGCTTTTCGTCACGAGTGGAGTTGCGGTCTATTGTACGCCTTTCCGCCTATACCACTTCTACCCAGAGTGTTGAAGAAGATTCGGCACGACCGGGCCCAAGTCATTCTTGTGGCTCCGGACTGGGCTCGAAGAGTTTGGTATCCCGAGCTACTCAATATGAGCGTAGATCCCCCGATCCGTCTGCCTCTTCGGGAGGATCTTCTGTCGCAGCAGCAGGGGACGGTCCTCCACCCGAACCTGTCCAGTCTACACCTGCTTGCGTGGAGATTGAGCGGCGGCAGTTGATTCCTTTCGACTTGCCTCCCGAAGTTTGTGATGTGATTCTGGCAGCCAGGCGTCCCTCCACTAAGGTGGTATACGCCTGCAGGTGGAACAAATTTGTGGCATGGTGCACAGCAAAGGCTGTGAATCCCCTTTCTGCCCCTCTTTCTGAGGTCCTTCTGTTCCTCTCTCTCTGGCCCAACAGGGTTCTGCCCTGGGTACCATCAAGGGTTATCTTTGTGCTATCTCGGCCTTCCTCAGGCTCCCTGATCAGCCCTCCCTTTTCAAGTCCCCTGTTGTTAACAGGTTCTTAAAAGGCATTACTCACCTCTTCCCTCCTGTTCCGTTTGTGATGCCTCAGTGGGACTTGAACTTGGTTCTTACCTTTTTAATGTGCGCTCCCTTTGAGCCTCTACATAACTGTCCTCTTCGTCTTCTGACTCTGAAGACAGCCTTTCTGGTGGCCATCACCTCCGCTCGGCGGGTGAGTGAGCTCCAGGCTCTATCTTGCAAACCTCCCTTTCTGTCTGTTCATCCAGACAAGGTTGTTCTTCGGACGCGTCCGTCCTTCTTGCCAAAGGTGGTTACTGCTTTCCACATTGGGCAGACCATCACTTTGCCCACCTTCTTTCCGCCTCCGCATCCTTCCAGAGAGGAAGAGAGGCTCCACCGTCTGGACCCAAAACGTGCGCTCTCCTTCTATATCGACCGCACAAAACACTTCCGGGTGGATGACCAGCTCTTTGTTGGCTACGTGGGCGCCAAAAAGGTCGGGCGGTGCACAAGAGGACCATCTCCCGCTGGGTTACCTTGTGCATCAAGACCTGCTATTCTTTGGCTAAGAAGGAGCCTCCTGTTGGGCTGCGTGCCCATTCCACCAGGGCAACGGCTGCTACCACGGCCTTGGGCCGCGGTGTTCCGCTGCCGGTTATCTGTCAGGAAGCTACGTGGGCCTCGCTGCACACGTTTACAAAGCATTACTGCCTTGACAGTCAGGTCCGGAGGGACGGCTTCTTTGGCCGTTCTGTCCTCCAGGACTTCCTTGTCTGATCTTTGTTCGCAGACCCACCACCGGGGTTGGTATTGCTGGGGTATCTATTCTAAGGTAAGGAATCTGTCACTAACGTGTCTCTTTCAGATGCACAAGTTACTAACTTGTGTAACGATATGTCTGTAAGAGACAGTAGTTAGTGACAGATTCCTACCGCCCACCCATCCTCCCCGTTCTGCGAACTGATTTCTAGGGTTAAGGACATCCCTTTCAGGGCCCTAGTATTTTTCAGACACCTATGTCAGCTTCTTGCATGGCTCTGCGTTCCTGGCGCGGAAAGTCGTGTACAGAACTGACGTCAGCGCGCAGGGGCGGCGCCTAAGTACTGCCCGCGACGTCATCCCGGCGATCACGACGCCGACGACGGACGCGGAGCCGCACGACGCCGCCTACCGACGCGCAAGGGTACTGCTACGCAAAAAACTTTCCGGATCCAGCCTGACGCCTGGGGATATTCTAAGGTAAGGAATCTGTCACTAACTACTGTCTCTTACAGATATATCGTTACACAAGTTAGTAACTTGTGCAACAAAGCCAACAGGCCTTCCTCTATGGACTCTAATTCCTCTATATGCAGAAGCAGTAATTTGGCTGCTATATTCCAATGCGGTACACATCTCCTTTAAACCTAATGGCAGTTTTATGCATCTCTGAGGCGTATTTTTAAATCCCCCAAGTCCGATTTCCAAGTGACTAACAGATTTGTCTGGTTAGGGAGGTGATCACTTTATGCCATTGTAAATCTGTGAAATGTATGACATTTAACATCAAGAACCAGCTATGTATGTATGTATGTATATATAATTTATGGGGGGGTTAAGTTTATCTCTTAAAATTATGCCCTTTTTGCCTGCTGGACATATGAAAAAAGGTCATTTAATATGTTAAAACCAAAAAGTTCATTCATATATTTATTCATATCGCCTCTTTTGCAAATGGTTCTTTCTGCATATACACAGGCAATATCATACAATAATTAAAAGTACTTCTTCCCTACATCACATAAAAAGTTAATTCCCCAAATCAATTATTTCAGCTTTTAAATCTCCGGTCATCAGTATGAAAGCATCCATATAGCTCCTTCTATGCGTACCACTTAATCAGTAGCAGTCACATGACCAGAGACAGCCTCATTTGTTCGTAGATGAGCATTAATGCAAAGGAGCTTGTATATTACCTACTATTTGAAAATGCCACCATCAAACATCATACCTGCTAATAAAGTGTCTCATTTCATAATTCTACCATTAAATTTCAATTTTATCAAAATAGTCAACTGCTCTTATAGAACGCCAGGAAGTAGTTAGCCATGTCTCATGTAAATTTAAGATTTGTTTCCTGTTACTCTGGCTCTATCAATTTTTCAAAGACATTCCAGGAGAAGATCTCTGTTTTATCATCTCCTACTGCACTGACGCATAATTTGCTTCCTGTTCTCCTTCTCCGTTTTCTCAACTCATGCAGGTGGTCCCGAACTCTTAGTATTTGCACCAAACTTGGACTAAGTCTTTGGCCTATTATATTTTTATGGTGTTTTAATACTCTGAGCATTTCATAAGGGTTTATGGTCCTAGCTATCAGCTATTTTAAGTTTGGTATCTTCTAGCAAAGTGATCACTTTTGACATTTGCTGTTTATTTTGAAGGACCTCCTAATGTTTGATCAATTCCATCTTTGGAACCATTGTTAAGTAAGATGTTTGAAGTGGTGATCAGCATGTTTTGCTGCCTTAATTTGTTAACAGCTTTTTTTTTTTTAGCTTTATTTGCTATTAAGCTGGTATAGAATTCCATCTGTGAGTTTTCTTGGCCCTTTTCATCCTTTATCAATCTGACAATTTTGATGTCAACTGTGGTCATTTTCCTTAAAAATCGTTGTTATTCCTGCACCTTTGTTTCTGAGCTACGACTTTCTTTGAGGTATTAATTGGATCTATTTCCTCTTCTACATGAGTTAGCCTCTCCTCTCTTAAATGCTATCAGTTTTGTTTAATTGGTTGATTCTTCTTTGTCGGTCTACACTGGCAAGCATTCAGTTTAGCTGTCTCTTTTTTAAATTCCTGAATGATGGGTGCAGTTTGATTGGGATGCTTGTTTTTATTCTTTATCTTCGTATGGATCTTTAGTGGTAGAAGATCTTTAGGTTTAAATATTCTCTGTGGGAAGTTAAAACCCTGTTTACGTTTATTTTGACACATTTACATAAGAGAGGTTAACTTGTGCAACTTTTTGAGTTAAATCTGCCTTAAATTTATTGTGTTATTCCCCATTTATACGCTCAGTACTTCTCACGCACTTACTATGAAGTTGTATTGCTTTTATATTTTAAATTAAAGTTTCTAATATTACTAATGTAGTAGATTGCAAAGTAAAGAGTTTCAAAACTTTCTTTGCATTGTTGTGCTTCTATAATAGATTCCACCTCACTTCCCATAAGGCAAGATACTGTAGAGCTTCCTCATTTTTCACATACCTGAATTTCTCAACCTCCAGAGCACTAGATTTGCTGCTCTGTGCATGTCACATGCTGGAATTGCACTCTAAACCAAGGATGTTGACCATCCTCAATAATGTGTTTGAAGAGTTCTTGGGACTAGCCATGTACAGTGCTGTGCACATTCTGGTTGTTGTTATGACTAAAATGTCATCTGCAACCATGATGGGCTTAAATTCATCAACCCCTCCTTTACTCTCAATATTCCTATTTGCTTGTATATGCTGTGTTGGTGGCACAAGGAAACGGACTGATCGAGCAGAGAAAGCAGACACCCCTGTCTCTTGCTCCTCATCATTGGGGCCCCAATCCTGAGTGTACCCTTCATTGTAATCCTGGCTATGGGTGATTTGATAACGAGACCGTGTCCTGTTCAGTAATTTCTCTCCCTCCTTGGCCTCTAAAAGACCTGTGTCTCCCAGGAATGTCCATTCAACCCTATTGAATGCCTTCTTAGTGCCACTTACTGTATTTCAGCTTTTCTTCTCCTCTCTTGCGTGTGTGCTGCTTATAAATACTGCCTGTTCCTTATGGTTCAGTTGGAGCATGAATGAATAATAAATGAGAACATCTATAGCATACACACTACTAGATATAGGTCTCTTGGCACTGGTCTTACGAGCAGGATAGTTAAATTAAGTGGAATTTGAATGCCTATCTAAAGGTATATACTTTAGGACAGGAGCGAAATTTAAGGAATTCCGAAGGTGAGGGACCCAGAAAGCCTGGGAACCCGGTTCGAGTCTCGGCAGGGACGCACAACATCCTGTGATTCTGGGCAAATCACGTAATCTCCCTGTGCCTAACAAAATTAATGTGTTCGTCTGTAACGCAACTGGTGCTCATCTAGAGTGCTCTGATACCTTTGGATCTAGTTTGTGCTATATAACCCCCCCTCCTCCCCAAAAAAACCAAATTGGCAGATATAAGCATTCTACCTGCCGAACATGGAGGTCCAAATTATGCAGACATTTTTAACTGATAACTCCTACTTTACTACCTGAAAACAGATGCAGTCTTTTAGAACAAAGTGGTAAAATGAACGCCTGGCCTGGCACATGTGGTCCCTCTTCTCAGACCAGTAATAAGCTGTGCTGCATTTTGCACTCTTCAAACAAGAAAATAGTGAATCAATCTCTGCCACTGCCAGTCGCCTGGGCTGCATACCAGGCCATCGTTTTTCAACCACGGTGTCACTCCAGACCTGTCGTAGGCAAATCATTCTTAGTCCTGCTTCAATAAGAGCAGTCCATCCCGAACTGCCAGGGAAGTCCCCTCCAGGCTGGACCACAAGCAAACCCAGATCATTTTCGACCAACTTAGGTCTCATCATTGATGTGTAACTTGAATCCTATAGTACAATGAGCACAGGTCCATGTCTGGGCATACCCATCGTACTTGGGAGATCTACTGCAGCAAGAGCCAAGCAATGGATGAAATGCTTGAATTACTCTCAGCTTCATGTCACTTATTCTGGGCTGCATTGCAGTCCATTGTTCTTCGCCCACCATGTCACTCCAAACAGATCGGTCATATGCAAATTTGTCATTGTCCTGCTCCAGTAAGAGCAGTTCATCAGAAATTCTAGGCCAGGACGCTTCCAGACAAGATAACATTCACCCCAGACCAGTTTCAACCAACTCTGCGCTTTCCACACCCTCTGTATTTGAAAATATGGAAGGCCAGAATATACACTACTAGAGTAGTCTATTCTGAAGTTCTTCACAGCGCCTACTACAAGGGCTGTGTATAGAGAGGAGGGGCAGAATAGGTTTTGATTTTGTAAGTTGATGGCAACACCCCCCTACTAGAGCACTTATCTTGATACCTGGGTCAGTTTTATGTTGGACAGAAACCGGAGGGTCTTTTTCTTCTTTCGAGAGACCGTAATGCTTTGACCCAGCAATACAGAAAGAGATAGATGAAAACAACACTCCCTTACCCACAACCGTCGGTTTTTCCAACAAGAGCATCATATCGACACGAGGGATTATTGCCTTAGACTTAGAAGCTGTAATCCTCTTTGCCTTGGAGACATCCATACTGCTGTGAAGACAGAAATTAAGTAAAAACAAAACATGAACCCACAGGGACGTGGGGCTTTACAGCCCCTAAAGATGTTGATAGCAGTCTGTACTTTCTCTTTTGTTTTCAGGCTAAAATTTGTTCTATATCATCCTGGGATTAATATTCAAGATTCCTTCATATTGTAAGTATCCAGTCCTTTCTGAGGCACTTCTGGTCACTGTTCAAATTTTGGGAAATAGATGATCCTAAAATTGCTTGAACTGTTCAGTCTTCTCCCTCTCATCCCTGCAGAAAATTCCTTCTCTGTCATTTATCTCAGTTTGTGAATATGGATATGGTGTGCTCAAAGATTATAAGATTTATTCCCTCCATCAAAACATTTCATATCGAGGTTTGTAAACAAGTACTTTGTACCACCCACTTGCAGACCCCTAGTCTGCCTCCTCAACATTATCCCCTTCTGTGAACAATTTTGTGATAGCTTGTGCTACCTTCCTGCACAGTGACTGTCACCACTGACCTTTTCTAACAATACATTTTGTTTTAAGCCTGACTGCCTGATATGTGAAACAACCTCTTAAAGATTGCCTTTAAGGCAAACCCAAATGTAGCTCAGATATTGCATCACTGTAACTGTGATTGATGCATCCCATAAGGCTTTGTTTAGTACATTGTAACGCAATAACCCTGTGCCAGTCTTCCTTTGGACTGGACCTTTGGTTCACTCCATAGTGCAGGCGAAAGGGCCATAATTTGAGACGGTCTACGGGCCTTACTCCACCGGGGTGACTTGTGGCAGGAGTCTGTTTATTTGCATGTAATTGATCCCCATGTCACTTTTATGTGCTCTCAGGAAATGTGTGTAGTTCACATGAAGTGGATTTCGATGGCAACAAACGTCAATTAGGTCTTTGGCCTCCAGTCGACCATTGCCTACTTCCAACATCACCCCAGTACCTCCAAGACAATTCTGAGTATTGCATTCCACTTGATTCATAACTAAGGGGCTGATTTATAGTTTGGAGTAACTGTACTCCAATTTAGAGATGTTAACTGCTACAGCGCACATCACTTACATTGGCAGGAACCGCCATCATGGCGGTTCCTGTCGCTGCATTGAAAGTCTGCTATGCGACGCAGTCAACATCACCCTGCCTTACAAATCACTTTCAATATCAATTTTTATTTCACCAAAAACAAAAAACTAAGTCAGGGTTTTCCTTTTGAGAAAAAAAAAAAAAAAAGCAATGCCCCCTCGCCCCCCACTTGACATGGGAGCATTCTCCCATGGCTCGGGTGGTGGGTCATTAAAATATTTTTACTTTCGCTTACTGCCACGTTTTGGATGGTCGTGTGTGAAATTGAAAACACCACCTTCCAGAACATTTGTCTGCCCTCTCTAAATAGGACAGGCGGACAAATGGCCAAACTTTGTCGGGTCAGCAGTCTCTGTCGCTGACATACTCAAGTACTGTCCGCCTCCTAATGAGGCAGGCACAACTTCAGTTTGGTGTCGCTGACGCAATGAAGTACCCTGTCTGCCAAACTCTAAATCAGGCCCTAAGTTTAAATTTCCACCAAGGTCAAAGTTTGCTTTGTCAATTCTGTTATAGAGTATATTGCTGCTCCTGGTTAGGTGTGTGATCGGTGTGCCCAAGTATGGTGCCCTAAATGAGACCCATATATGTGCTTTTGACTTCTTATAATCTTCTTATACTCAAGCACAGCCTGAAACTCCTTTTTTGTATTAGTATTCTCACATCTGCTGTGTTCTTGTGCCTAAATCTCATTGAAATACTCTAATGACCAAAGACATGCTAGGTGACCTCCAGCAGAAGTCTACTAGACAACTCCTATCTGTGTCAGTTCATTGAGGATATTTAAATGTTTTTCCGTGGCTTTTAGTCCTTGGATATTACAAATGGTGACCCGACATAGTCGACATGGTATTGTGACCGACTCTTCTAGCTGAGCAGAGCTTCTCACTGCCATCTTGCCCCTTCCCCTCCAATTCCTCCCCTGCTCCCCACTCATGGAATTCCCCTAATCTTAATCTGAATATTAAGTGTCAACTTGCATCTCAACACCCCAGAGGGCAACCCCCTAAACTACTCTCTTTAAATCTGAACCATTCTTCATCCCCTTCCAGTATAAACATAGGGCTAACTTGTGTTAAATCCTTCTCGTTTGCACCCGCCACTCTAAAAATTTTATATCTCATCTACTGCATTAAAGAAAACAATTATGCCTTCTCTTTTCCCCTCTACCCTGAATACTTGACTACCTTAGATTCCAGTAAGGTTCTCCTTCACTGAATGCCATCTCATGTTGCTCTGCTTTGCTGACTTTCTTCAAGTGCTGGATTGCATCTCTTTTGCTTGCTCTTATTGCTGCTCATCTGGGTCTTGTTGCTTTTGCCTCTCGTGATCCTCTGCGAGGATTTCACACCTTTTCCTGATCTTTGCTCCAGGTTTGCTTTGGAAGTACCCAGTCTAATCTCTTTACCCAAAGGTTTCACGGTTTTCCTCTAGGGATTTAGTGCCCCACTCCCTGCCCCTTCGTGAAAAGTTGTAGGGAAACAGATGTTTCAATTTCTACATCACCTCTTGCTGCCTTTGAAAGCGTTGACTTATGCTGTTATTGTCCTTGGTGATCTAATCTAGAGTTTTTATGCTGACCCAAGGGTCTTCGTGTGTGGTGCCTGGTATTCCTGATTTTATGCATAACAATCGTTCTGATAGAGACTTTTTGCTGCAGATTCCTCACCTTGTGAATTTTCCCCAGGCGCCAGACTAGATCCAGAAACTTTAATAGCAATTTCCTTGTGCGTTGACAGGTGCTGTCGCGCGGCTCCGCATTGGGTCTGTCTCGCCCCGGATATGACATCAAGACCCTTAAATCTGCGCCACCTCCGCATGCTGACATCAGTTCCTTTCTTTTCACGCAACGCAGATCAGACCTTGATTTCTGTCATATCGGACAGAACATCTTTTCCCACTAAATTGCTTGAGTGTGCAGACCGTTTCACCCCCTAAGACCACAGGTTTAAACCGTGCTGGGACCGCAACCGACAAATGACTGTAACTGACACCCATGACGCCTGCTTATGGTGCCTCTGCTTCAAACAAAACTCAGCCTTGTTTGTGTCTGTGCTGCCCTAAGGTGAACAAGAAAGCCATCTGACAGCGTGCAGGGCTCGAAAAATCTAAAAATTCTCACTAGACCTGCAGGTCTAGTAACTTCAAAAATCTACTCGACCTAACTGTAATGCACTTGACCTCTGTGAGCAAATGTGACAAGTTAACAAGATTTAAAGGCATTTTAATTGCTCATTCACTTTGTGAGCAATAAAAATGCAGTTAAATCTTGCTATCTTGTCACATTTGCTCTGCTTTCAGAGGCAGAGGTCCAATGTTAGTCTTCCTTTCTACTCGCCAGAAAGGGCGAGTAGGACCTAAAAATAGCTCGCCCTAATTAAATCTGGCTCGCAAATGCGAGTGGGCGAGTGGATTTTTCGAGCCTTGGCATGGCAAAGCTCGCAGTCACCGAACTGCACCATTTCAAAAAGCTTTCATGGTTGAAGGCCCGGCCATCCCGGTCGACATCGAGAGCACAGCAAAGCTCCTCAGGCTATTCCCATAGCTGATCGTCATTGAGGGCGTGGGCTCAGGTAAGTCTAAAGTTACACAAAAAACATTTAAAAGTTTTTTTAAACTTGTTCTGCCTCTCAGAGTTACGCAGCATTCCTGGCACCTCTAGGCCACGAAGTTGTGCCCCCCCCCCCCCACGTGGATCCAATTTAGACACTAATCTTGCTTCTGCCTTTCCCTGAATGGACAGTGTCGCTACAACAGCTTCAGCAGCTACAGATGGCCATGGCTAAGAAATCTTTGGTGCTACACCGGATCCCTCTGGAGCGCCTTCAAGCCCCATGGATCTGTGGGGGCCATTCCTCGGCACAGACTGTGCCCCCTGATTCCCCCACGGAGACCAACCCCTTCCTCTAGATCAGTGTTGCCGGCTTCAGCCTCAGCGCCACCCATAATTCTGACGTTGGCACCATGCTCGACACCACCGTTGACATTGCGACTGAAGCCACTGGCCTCATTAGCGACACCGATACTAGAAACAGAGCTGTACTTGGAGACCCATGCCCTGTTGACCAAAACTCAACTTAATGCCCATTCTGAACCTGATCCTCATTCTCCATACCATGATGTGGAAGACGCTCTTTAAGACAATGAAAATAATATGCTGACAATTGTAACTTATTTAATGGCCTTCATAATGCCAGTGGTTTGGGCACTTCACCAGACATAGGCCTCTCCTCAACTAACCTTAAGTACACTGAGAAGTCTGCTTCTTTTGCAAGTCATTCAACAGGCGGCTGAGGTGCTGGATATTACCGTACCCATTCAAGAAGTTAAAACAAATGTGTTGACAGAAGGCCTCATCCTGGGTCTCTCCAGCTATCCCAGAGGACCTCCGTCCAACCTCACAGAACCTCATGCTGGATGGGCAGGATGCTGCGAAATACTCAATCATATCTCTTCTGGACACTACCTACTGCTTGGATAGGGTTGTGGGTACTAGCTTGTTGCTTAGGCAGTACACCTGGATTCTCTCCATGGTCTTCTTATCTGCGTACCACAGTCCCTCGTGGACATGCCCTTTGAGAGCTCGAAGCTTTTTGCAGTGAAGGCGGACTCCTCCCTCAAATGGTTCAGAGAGAGTAAGGCCACTGCCCGCTCTCTGGGCTTAGCTTCACCAGTTCAGCAGCTGACGCAAGAACATTGCCCTTTTCGAGGCTTCGGTAAGGGCTACAAGAAGAGGCAGAAACAATATGCACCTCAGCAACAACAGGCCTCCCAGTCCTTTCAAGGTCGAGGAGCAGGCCAACAGTGTCCAGGCCCATAGGAGCAATGAGCTGCCCAAGCGCCAGTCCCTTTCCCTGCAGCTGCTATCGAAAAACCTCTTTATTCTGCCAATTATGCATCACTAGGTGGCTGGGTATTGATGTCAGGCACACACCCAATGTTTCATTAGAAGTCCATCTGCATGTATCTCATCCAACCGTTGGTGCTCTAAAAAGAAAGATGGCCACCACACACAGCCTTCAATAGCCACTAATAGCTGTTATTGAAAATACCTTTGAGCACACCGTAATTAATAGTGCGCAACAAAATTGTCCAATCTTATGTCTTTTTAATTATATTCTTCAAGTCTCTAGCCAACACTTGTTTCGTCGTTGTATGTCTTCGACTTTATCAGGGCTTAAGGCACACAGAGCACAATTAATTTTAAGTTATCTCATCAAACCCAATAAATACATTTTCCAAAATATTCATTATGATAACCTTCACCAAATTCCTCACGTGCTAATTTACAAAACAATCCTCCCTGGTGGGAACCCAAAAGTAGACTTGTGGAAAATGAATCTCAATAAAAATACATCAGTTTGATATAGCTAAACAATTAAGTCATAATCCAGTATCCACAAATTACATAAAATGGTTCGTTCAATAATACACCCATTTGTGACACATTCCAAATTGCCCCTACATCACCAAGTGAAAGAAAATCCAAGAATCACCACTCTCCCCCAACACACATGGCCTTGCCTAAATGGGTGTTCAATCATAAAACAAAATAGCATAGTACATACCTCAAAAAATATAATTTGCCACACATATCCTGAAGCTATCTAAATAGAATTCATATAGATCAATTGGTATGTGCTGGAAGCGTAGTAGAGGAAGTGTAAAAAGGTGGAAAAAAAATCAAAGGAATCCACTCACCACGTCAGTCATATACTCAAATAAATATTTGTCTTGATAAGTGCATGTGCAAATGAAAGATCATTTTAATTTGTGCTACAAACAAAAAAACTTACCAATAATCACAAATGCACCTTATTTAGTCAACATATTGCATCACCTGTAGGGTGCAACATGCCTTACGCCTACTCATAAAACCATAACCTCCAAATCAGTAGCAATGTACACTGAGGGCACATAATGTATTAAACAAGTCCTGCCGATTGGCCTTATCCCTTAATCATTTCAACTCAATACAGAAATAAACAGCGGACCAGTCCCTCACTTCATTTTTAATTCGAGATCGCAGGACGCATATTTTCACATCCCTGATCTGCTGTCCTTCAGACGTTACCTGCGGTTTGAGATAGGCCATGAGCACTTTCAGTTCACTGTGCTCCCTTTGGCCAATCCAGTGCACCTTGCGTCTTCACAAAGGTGATGGTGGTGGTCTCAGCCCAACTGAAGAGCCTGGGAATACCAGTCTTCCCATACCTTGACGACCAACTACTGAAGTCGGGCTCTCCTCAGGCAGTTGTCAACCACCTCCAAACAGCAAACCTTCTAACATCTTTAGTGTTCATTATCAATGTGCCGTAGTTACACTTGACTACTTTGAAGACTTTCATCTGAGCCATTCTAGATATGATACAGTTTTGTTTCTTTCCCCCAGAGTGGAGAGACCAGGACTCTCAGGCAGTGATCTCAATGTTTCAGCCTTGGTCCTGGATCTCAGTACGGATGACTCTGAGGCTCTTGTGGTTTTATGCTCCTGCATCCTGCTAGGGAAACACATCGGGTGGCAAATGGGGGGCTTTGCAATGAGACCTCAAATCCCAGTGTGTGCAGCATCAAGGAAATCTGTTAGATTGTATCCAGCTTTCAGAGGAGTCTGCAAAAGGTCTGCAGTTGTGGCTGATCGACCCCGATTGGGTCAGTGGCAGGCCTTTCTCTCTACCCCACCCTGATATGGTGGTCATGGATGCATCACTACTAAGGTGGGAAAGCCATCTGGGAGAGGTGGAGATCAGAAGCCCGTTTCCGGCAGAGACGTGACTCCACATCAGTCTATTTGGTTGAGGGTAATTTGCTTGGCATTGAAGGCCTTCCGACCCACCATCAAAGGAAGACTGGGGCAGGTGCTGAAGGACACCATGACGGACAAACTCTGCCGCAGGCCCCTAGCGGGTCCTGAATTGCAGCTTCACCTGCAAGTGGCACAAGGCGCCTGCCTGCAATGGAGAGCACTTGGGTTAGATCTTTACGCCACCACCAAGAATGCGCAATGTCAGCACTTTTGTGCACTGGAGTTCTAAAGCAGCTCTCTGAGACTTTCCATCTGGACTGGAGCTCGGAACTCCTGTATGCCTTCCCACCACTCCCTGTCCTGACCTGAGTTCTGAAGAATATCAGGAATGACCTGATTCAAGTCATCCTAGGGAAACGGGATTGGGTCAAGAGTGTTATACCCAGACTCCTGGGCATGAGCACCTGTCCTTCGATCCAGCTGGTGCTTTGGGAGGATCTTCTGTTGCAGAAGGGCAGGGTACTCGGGTCTGAACCATTTGCTCCATGCTTTGAGATTGAGCAGTGCCATTTGACCTCCTTCGATCTGCCACTTGAGATCGGTGGAGTCATCTTGACTGCGAGGTGTCCCTCCTCAAAAGCTGTGCACGCCAGTCGTTGGGACACATTTGTGAATTGATGCAGCCCAAATTGACCATTAATAGGCAAAGTAGTCAGAAGTTTTGTTGTTGGTTCTGTCTCTAGCCCAGCGAAGACTTGCTTTGGGCACTCTTAAGGGCTACTTATTGTCTCTTTCACCTTTTTTTGCCAGTTCAGCCTTCTTTATTCAAATCACCTGTTGTGATGAAAGTTTGGAATTGTTTGTAGCACTTGTTTCCACCAAATCCCTTTGGGATTCCTCAACGAAACTTGAACGTAGTCATCACTTTTTTGATGTGCACCCTTCTTGAGTCCCTGCACAGTTGTCCCTTGAGACGTCCGATGCTGAAGACAGTCTTTCTCATCACCATAACATCAGCTAGACATGTGAGTAAGCTGCAGGCCCCTTCTGTTAATCCTCCCTATACTACTTTCTTCCCAGGCCAGTTGGTGATGAGGTCCCAAGCTTCCTTTTTTTCTGAAAGTGGTTACTTCTTTTCATGTTCATGTCGGGTAGACTATCACCCTTCCAGTATTCTTGTACCACTTCACCCCGCTGAAGAGGAGAGACTCCATCATTTGGACCCTAAGAGGGCTCTGAGTTTTCATAACAATCATACCAGGGAACATTGTGTGGGGGATTAAACTCTTTGTAGAGTTTTCCAGAGCATAGAAGGGCAAAGCAGTAGAAAAGCAGACCACCTCTCAATGGATTGTTCACTGCATTAAGATCTGCTGTGCATTGGTGAACAAGCAGCTTCTGGAATGCTTACGGACACATTTCACCAGAGCTACGACTGCTATCACTGCATTAGCACATGGGGTGCCTGTCCTGGACATTTGTCAAGTGGCTATGTGGGGGTCAGTACATACATTCTGGAAGCCCTACTGCCTCGATAGTCGGGTCCATTGAGAGGAGCATTTTGCCCGCTTGGTTCTACAGGACTTTTTTGTCTGAGCCAGTTCATAGACCTCCCCACATTTGGGAGGTAACACTATGGTATCGATTCACAAGGTGAGAAATCTGCAGTCAAACATTGATCGGAAGAACAAGTTACTTACCTTCGGTAGTGATCTTTTTGGTAGATAGTCTATCTAACTGCAGATTCTTTACCGACTCTCCCACCTACTCTATTCTGTGAACTGGACTTTTTTTCCATTTTAAAAGTTCCCAAGTCTAGAGATCTGCACACTGGTCATGCCAATCTGCTGTTGGGCTCTGCGTCTGTGGGTTTGGACAGCCTAGAAAGCAACTGACATCAGTGTGCAGGGGTGGTGCTTGTATGTGGCTTCGCTCATCACTTCCGGAGCAGAACAACGATGGCGTGGAGAAACACAATGCCTCCTATCGGCGTGCGGAGGAACTCCTTTAATGTTTCCGGATTCAGTCTGTTGCCTGGGGAATATTTACAAGGTGAGGAATCTGTGGTTAGATAAAATATCCACCAGAAAGATCATTATCAAAGGTAAATAACTTGTTCTTTACTTGAATGAACTGCAAGGTCTTTATTACAAGCTGTACATTTGCTGCATCATTGGTTTCATACAGTCTCTGCACAGCTATGCTTAATTGTGAGTGGGCTGGTGTGGCCTTCATTGGTTTGTGGAATAGGATGAACCTACTTGGATTATAGCCTACGTAGAATAAGACCCTGACATCTAAATCATGCTAGATGAGAACCGTAGATCATCAAAACATTTGTCATTTGTTAGCCTACCTTATGGTGTAATGCATAATCTACTTTTCTACACAGGATCCTGTTGCATGGAGTGATGTCACCAGCTTTGAAATATCAGATGCTGCAATTTCTCCGTCTCAGCACACACCTATAAAACTAATTCAGATTCAACATGGTGAGGAGGCTGTAGAGTGCCAAATTAATGGCAACCTTGTAGCAGAGGTTAAAAACTGTTCAAGCAGAGAAGAGAGTGAGATCATTCCTTCCACATCCCCCATCATGGCCAAGTTCAGCACACCACCTACGATTTTAAGGAAAAAGAGAAAAATGCGAGCTGGACGTTCCCCTATTAGTGAATTGAATGATGGCTCATTCAGTGATACTGGCAATATTGCACTAAAAAACACTCCAGTGAAAGCACTACCATTTTCCCCATCACAGGTAAGATGTGCATGTACCATGCATTAATTTAAGGTTGAGGAACTGGTAAAAAGAAGTTTGTTTTTATTGTTTTGTAATAATATATAATACGGATGAGATTGTAACTAGGGCAAATCCCAGATATTTATGAAATGTATTCCTTCTTTAACACCTCTTGGTGTGACCTGAAGCTCATAAACTGGTAAACTTCAAAGCGGTCTGCAGCTGGTACCATTGCATGCATGCAGTCATGCCCACTCCCAACATGTAAGGTTTTCACTCACACCCTTTTCAGTTTTGTAATAAACAGTATGTACTGGAACCTGCTTTTTGTACCTGCACTTGGGCATTTATAATTTGCATGGTTGGTTAGCCTCCCTTTTTACTGTAGATGTGGTATTATGCCTTTTATTATTGCTTAATATTTATCAACTCCTGTCATCTTTAATGGATTGATTTGTTATATGTCACTCCAGGCAGATTTGAGAAATATCTGCTCTCTATAGTAGTTAGTGGTAGATAACCTAGAGCAGCAAATATGAGGTTTCAGCCTAAGGGCTTGAAAGGAGGATGCTTTGTTATGTTCCTGCCAGATGTAGCCTGTGTAGTGTCAGGAAGGGTGCGGGTTCACAAGCCTTGGACTCTTCCAGTCCTGGGCCTGCTTCAGAAAAGTTGACCAGGTAGTTAAGACTGCTGCCTCTTAGCATCTAGTTATATTTATGGTGATAGTTTCTTCCAAAGTCAGTAAGACTCACACCAAATCATCTACTTCTCATTAAAATGACAAGCAGTTCAAATGGAAAGGGTTCAAGACATTTCCCTACCTGCTTTGTACCAGACTCATGGAGACTCTCCTAAACTCAATTTGATTCCCATTCCTTGTCATAAAACTCCAGTCTCAAATCCTCTCTTTAGTTTCAGTATTCATTACCATCCCTGCACTGAGGTCTAATTCTCCCGGCCATTGGGTGACTTGTTTAGTCCTATTCTGTCCTTGATGCTGCAATAAAGAACTTTTTCCTTAGGTACTTTATTACCTAACGGAACCCTTACACAATAGGTATTGATTTAAGTGTTCCATTGTTTATTTCATGGTTCCTTGCACGTTTTAGCTTTTAAACTGTAAACTTGGAAGTCCCTGGTACTATGTCCATGCGATTCTTGAGCCTTAATTTTTCATTCTGGCAACGACTGGATGTTTTAATGTGCAGATCTATGTAATGGGTCTTATGATAAGTGTTCTACACGATTTTGTAATTTTGCTTACCAACATGTGCTTGACTTTGAGTGATGGGGGTACACCCAAGCGGCGTCCTGTTTCAAATAGGTAGCTACTGCCCGAGTGATCAGGCCATGACACTAACAATGATTGGTAGTGGCTGATGTTATGCTTTTGGTACAGGCATTTTTACTTGCAGTCCAGGGTGGAGACTTCCTTCTGGCTCATCCTGGCAAATACATGTCATGACTGGACCCTCTAAATCCCACGGATTGTGTGTAGTGTGCATGAGATTACTTGGGTACATGACTTAGGTCACCAATTAATGTAGGATGCCCCCAAGACCGTAGGGTACTCCATGGGGTTTAGTGGCTGTCAGTGCTGCTCTCACCTCTTCCCCCTGCATATCCCTCCAGCACCTCTCTCCTGATTTCCCCCTCCCAATACCCTGTAGACTTTTTTTTATGGGGCAAAGGAATATATATCTGTCGGGCTCTTAACTCGTGTCCTGTGAGTAGGATCAGTAAGAACCTTTTGCGCTCACTGCATCTTGACCAAGCCAATTCCACCAAGTCAGCTTGACAAGATCAACACCGAAAAATTAATGTAACCAAAAGCAAAGTCAGTTGCTGCACACATTACACAAAGCAACAGTCTACGTGCTTATCCTCTGCAACCTTTGTCCTGTTCTACTAGAGAGGGAAAACTCAACTAACTAACCGAAGGGAGTCTGGAAGATAATACACCTCTAACAGTCACAGTACCCTTGTGGCTGGTTGCCATGGAGCTGTGGCACACCTGAAAGACAAATGCTCTTGGTTCCTTTACCCCTGACTGTTTTGGGACTGAGTGGATGTTAGGATGCAGCCCAACTGCTATTGCCCTGAATAAAAGCGGAGCTCTTTTGTTTCTCCAGTATTGGGGTATCTTTCATAGATTCACATGCTTGAATCATTCCCTGTCGTCGGAGTGGGAGTCCCACGGTACATAAAAATAGCAATATATATATATATATATATACACCATATCCTAGGTAAATTAGAACCAGGAAGTAAGGTAGCCAGAAATCAAAGGAAAAAAATCCTCCACTTTCATGACTCGTCCAAGTCATTATATATAGTCCAAAGTCCAGCCAATCAGGCGACAGCACCACCCAGAATGTTCTCCTCAGAGGCTCAGGCTCTCAGATTTTCTACCGCACGTCGTGTGAAGGGAGTCTCCCTGAGCTCTGCTCAGTTTTCTTCTCAGTTCTTTGGATTATATTCTTCTTAGGATGTCTTCTTCAAAGAAGTCTCTTTTTCGCCCTTGTGACTCTTGTGGGAAGCTCCGGCTGTTTTCAGAAGATCCCCACAAGAAGTGCATTTATTGCTTATATCCTGACCATCAGGTGAGAGACTGCAAGATCTGCAGAACTTTTTCCCAAAAGACTCTGAGGGACAGAGAGGGGCGTCTACTTCTGTGGCTACAGAAGATGAAAGACCAGGATAATCCCTTATCTGATGTGGGGAGTATTGCCTCTGTTCAGTCTACGTCCTCCAGAAAGAGGATTGCTGACACAAATTTATCTTCTCCTGGGGCTAAGGTGTCGAAGAAACAACCCTCCAGCAGTGCTGAGTTGCCTTCTACTTCAAAAAAGACTCTTCCACCTTCTAAGCCTAGATCTATAGCTTCTACGCCCCCGAGAAAGTCTAAAAAGTCTCTCTCTTCTAAGCAAGTTTCTGACAAGGATTTGCCTCAGAAACGGAGTTCCTCGTCGACGGGCTCGTCGGCGACTCCTTCGTCGACGAGCTCTTACATTGCAACTACGACGTCGACGGCAACATTCTCATCGCCGAAGACACAAATGATCATGTCGTCGGCGTCTTCGCCGTCGACGCTGGTATCCGTCTCAGTCAGGCCAGTTCCGTCGACGAAGGTGTTGGTATCTACCGTCGACGCTCCGACGACGAAGAGTAAAGGAGTGTCGTCGTCGACTGCCTCGTCGACGACCATCCCGTCGACGAAGGTCCCGTCGACGAAGTCCATCCCGTCGACGAAGTCCGTCCCGTCGACGAAGTCCGTCCCGTCGACGAAGTCCGTCTCGTCGACAAAGTCCATCTCGTCGACGAAGTCCATCTCGTCGACGATACTTCCGTCGACGCCTGCCCCGACGACGACTACTTCGTCGACGGTTTCCTTGTCGACGTTACCACTAGCCTCATGCACGGCTCTGCAGGTTTGGTCTTCGTCGACGCCTGCACTAGAGATTACGCCGTCTACGTTGCCTCCGTTGACAACGACGTCTTCTTTATTACAAAGACGTGCATCTTCTTTAAATGTACGTTCTCCGCTCACAATCTCTCCTCCTAAGGTTCACCTTAGACTACCTGACCAATTGCTAACCTCTGATGAAGACGATGAACAATCAGAAGAAGGTGATATGTTCCGTACCGCCAGGAGCCCTTCAGAGCTCCTCATTAAATATCAAGATGAGGATCCAGAGGATGACGTCTGTCAGGAAACGGTTCCTTTACCTCCAGATTCACTGCCTACGGCCCAAATGCCTTTGGCTCTTTTGAACAATCTACAATACATGTTAGATGATTACTATCGCCGTTTCCCTCCATCAGAATCGGCTTCTTCTATGCCGCCCACACCTGTGCCTCAAACTTCATCAGCTTTAAGGTCACCCAGGCCACATTCTCCTGTACTGTCGCAGCACTCTCAGGACGCCCACACCTCTGACGACGATAGAGAGGAAGGAGAATTAGATGACAGATCTTTACTCACGGAATGGGATGAGTATCAGATTCAAACTCCATCGCCTTTAACTCCTGCCGATTCTCCTCCTGCTGACGTTGGAGGTTTTCACCTTCTTATGGAGAGAGCTACAAAGCGTTTTCTACTTTCTATGGAAACAAAACAGGATGATTGCTTCCTCTATGATTTTAAGGATCAACCAAGAAGACAAATACGATCCATTCCCATTATTGACTTCATTTGGCAAGAGGGATTGAAGGTTATGAAAGCTCCGGCCTCTATTCCTGCGGTCATGCCCCGCCTTGATAAAAAATACAAGGCGCCGGACAACTCGCCTGCATGCTTGATTGGTCAACCAAAGGCAGATTCAGTTATAGCACAGGCAGCGCAACGACGAGCGCGGAATCCCTCCTCTCCGCTATCCGCCCCCCAGATCGGGACGGTAGACGTTTGGACGCTATTGGGAAGAAGGTGTCCACTATGGCAGCGACAACAGTTCGGGCAGCTAATTCACTGGCTATCTTAGGACGCTATGATAGACAAATGTGGTCGGACATTGCTCCCTACATTAACATGTTGCCTGAGCCTTCTAAATCAGAGGCGCTTAAAATCCTTCAGGAAGGGGAACGAATCTCGGCTGAGATTATAGATTCATCGGTGGATGTTGCCTCTACAGGTTTTCGACAAATGGCAGGTGCTGCAGTCTTGCGGAGGCAAGGCTGGTTAAGATCAACTTCATTTCGCCAGGAGGTTCAGGCTAAGATATTGGACATGCCTTTTGATGGCGAGTCTCTTTTGGGAACCATGTTGATGAGGCCCTACAGACCATTAAAAAGATACTGAGACAGCAAGTTCTCTCGGAACACTTCAGTTTCGTAAACCGCCCTTTCGGGGTGCGAGGGGCGTGGATCCTTTTCTACTAGAGGAGGATATAATCAACAGAGACAATATCAGCCCTATCAAAGTAATCAGCGCTTCTCTTCCCAGCGCCAACAACAATTCAGGCAACAATCAGCGACCTCTTACTCGCAAAATAGAAGGAAGTCTACCTTCTGAGGACGTGATACCTCTAAAAAGCAGTGACAACTGCCACCTGCTCGACCACTTACCCCTTTACAAGTTGGAGGAAGAATCTCCCGTTATTACTCAAACTGGTCGAAAATAACAACAGACAAATGGGTCTTGGACATTGTGGCCAGAGGCCACGTTCTAGAATTCGTAAAATTTCCTCCAAATTTTCCCCCAAAGGCCCACCTCCAGCTCACCTCTCAGAGCTCTTTGCCCAAATAAATTTGATGCTGCGAAAGGGAGCCATCGAAGTAGTCCCTCGACTGCAAAGAGGAACGGGTTTCTATTCCAGATTTTTTCTCATAAAAAAGAAATCGGGAGAATGGCGTCCCATTTTAGATCTTCGCTCCCTCAACAAATATCTCAAGAAATTATCATTCCGGATGCTAACTCTGCAAGAAATTCTTCCTCTCCTTACTGCGGGGATTACATGACCACCCTCGACCTCCAAGATGCTTATTTTCATGTGCCAATTCTACCCAGACACAGAAAGTTCTTGAGGTTCAGAGTGGCTGGCAGGGACTTTCAGTTCAAAGTCCTCCCTTTCGGACTACGTTCCGCACCCCGGGTCTTTACCAAGGTCTTAGCACCGGTGGCTGCACACCTTCGACTGGAGGGAATTCAGATTTTTCCCTATTTGGACGACTGCCTTATCAAGGCGAATTCCTTCAACAGCGCAAACGTCCATACTCAGAGATGTCTATCCCTGTTCCAATCTCTGGGCCTCTCCATCAATTTCGACAAATCTCACCTCCTCCCATCGCAGGAGAGAACGTTCTTGGGAGCCACCATAGACACGTTGCGAACAGAAGTCTTTGTCTCAACCGAAAGACAAATGAAACTTTGCAATCTTGCACAGCTACTGAGATCAAAAGAGTACGTTTCAGTTCGACGGTTCAAGTCGCTTCTGGGGATGCTTTCATCTTGCATTCCTCTGGTCCCCAATTGCCGTTTCAGAATGAGACCCTTGCTAGAGGAACTCAACAAACAGTGGCTGCAAGTCTCGGGATCCTTCGACGATCTCATTCGTATCACTTCACAGATATGGGACACTCTACGATGGTGGACTTCAAAGACAAATGTAGCAGCAGGCTGCTCATTCCTCATGAAACCTCCAAGCTTCGTCATCACCACGGATGCCTCCCTAGAAGGATGGGGAGCCCATCTGCAGGGACTGACAGCAAGCGGAAGATGGGATGCTCAGCAAAAGACTTGTCATATCAACCTTTTGGAATTGCTGGCGATCTTTCTAGCCCTGAAGTCTTTTCGCACCATCATTCTCGGAGCATCAGTGTTGATTCGGACGGACAACACAACAAGTATGCATTACTTGAACAAACAAGGAGGAACAAGGTCCACACTGTTGTCTCAGCAAGCCCAGGAAATGTGGGATTGGGCGATCAAACATCAGATAACTCTGACAGCAGTCCATGTCCCGGGAGTGTCCAACGTTCTCGCGGATTCCCTCAGCCGCCTGACAACTTCCAATCACGAGTGGGAGCTCCATCAGCCAACGTTGAATCGAATTTTTCAGGAGTGGGGTCAGCCCAACCTGGACTTGTTTGCAACCAGTCTGAACCGCAAATGCCCATTCTTCGCAAGTTGGCGTCCCCACAACGAATCATGCGGAAATGCTTTTTTGATGAACTGGTCGCAGATTTATGCCTACGCTTTTCCACCGATACCGTTGGTTCCCAGGGTTCTCTGGAAAATGAAGAAGGAACCTTGTCGCCTAATACTCATAGCTCCCAGGTGGCCTCGCCAGTTCTGGTTTACCGAACTACTCCTTCTCTCCGAATGCCATCCCATTCAGTTGAGACCAATACCGAACCTTCTATCCATTCAGAACGGTCAGATCTGCCATCCGGATCCTGCATCCCTGCACTTAGCAGCCTGGCGCCTGAGCACCTTGAATTCGCCCACTTAGATATTCCTTCTAACTGTAGAGAAGTTCTGGCCAATGCTAGGGCGCCTTCCACAATAAAGACATACACGCTTAAATGGAAACGATTTTGCCTGTGGTGTCAAGCCAACAACATACATCCAGTACATGCAAAGCCGGAACAAATTTTACCTTTCTTCCTGCATCTGGCAAGATCAGGCCTTTCTCATTCTACGCTTAAAGTATTCTTAGCAGCTATCTCAAGATTTAGGCAGGATGGTTCCAACTCTCTCTATTCCTCTAGGATCATTCGACAGTTCTTTAAGGGGTTGTTTCGTATGTTTCCACCTATTCGCCATCCACCTCCAACCTGGCATCTTAACGTTGTGCTCTCACAACTTATGCGACACCCCTTTGAACCTATTCATCGGACAGAATTGAAGTTTCTTTCATGGAAGGTGTCTTTACTATTAGCCCTCACATCTGCTAGGCGGGTCAGTGACATTCAAGCCTTCACTATAAAACCGCCGTACCTTCAATTCACAAGAGATTCCGTAGTGTTACGCACTAACCCCGTTTTTATGCCTAAAGTACCTTCGGACTTCCATCTCAACGAACCGGTCATTTTAAAATCTTTTTTTCCCAATCCTCAATCACCTGCGGAAAGGGCTTTACATACTCTTGATCTCAAAAGGTGTCTCAAATTCTATTTGCAAAGGACATCTTCCATACGGAAATCTGATCAGCTATTTATAGCTTATGGAAAAATGCGTACAGGACACCCAATATCAAAACAGTCCATTGCCCGTTGGATCTCTGCTGCGATTGGTTTCTGTCATCAGCTGGCAGGCAGACCTTTACAGACAACTCCAAGAGCACATTCTACGAGAGCAATCTCTTCCTCTACCGCTCTCTTTGCTGGTGTGCCTATTCATCAAATCTGCAGAGCTGCTACGTGGTCCAACAGGCACACCTTTACAAGGCACTACTGTTTGGAAGCTGCCAATGATGCAGACACGTCTGTGGGACAGGCGGTTCTCCGTAATCTTTTTAAATAAGGTGAGCCTCTGTTTTCCCTCCTCCTCTTACTATTGTTTTAACATGGATTTATACATATATATCTTTATATGTGAATAGATATATAACAATAAGCTATATGTTTGTGATTACACTTTGACTGTGTTATGCATATGCTTAAGTTGTGGTGATAATGTCACTAGTATTGTTCTGGAGTCACTGCTATCTACTCTGATTCAAGCATGTGAATCTATGAAAGATACCCCAATACTGGAGAAGAACAAAAGTTACTTACCTGTAATCTGTGGTTCTCCAGTATTAGTATCTTTCATAGATTCACATGCAACTCCGCCCACCTCCCCTCAGAGGCTCTTTTGCTATGCTCTGTTTCATTCTGGATCACACTTGTGCTGGAAAATCTGAGAGCCTGAGCCTCTGAGGAGAACATTCTGGGTGGTGCTGTCGCCTGATTGGCTGGACTTTGGACTATATATAATGACTTGGACGAGTCATGAAAGTGGAGGATTTTTTTTCCTTTGATTTCTGGCTACCTTACTTCCTGGTTCTAATTTACCTAGGATATGGTGTATATATATATATATATATATATATTGCTATTTTTATGTACCGTGGGACTCCCACTCCGACGACGGGGAATGATTCAAGCATGTGAATCTATGAAAGATACTAATACTGGAGAACCACAGATTACAGGTAAGTAACTTTTGTTCTTATCCGGGGTTCTCCTTTTGCTTTCAGTTTTACTCTTGTTTGTATGAGAAGAATTAGACCAGAGGCAGAGACGGGCCTGAGGAAGATTTCCTTGGGAGTTAAGTTGTCCTCATTATTTAGTACATAAATGCTTCCTTCTTTGTTTTGGAAAAATAATGTAATGAGCTCAAATAATGAAGCTGTAGTACTTATCTATCTTTTAGTCCTCCTCTTTTGTGGCTTTATTGGTCTAAGTTCATAGGAAGTCTCTTTGAATCAGTGCAAATAGCAGAATGTATGTGTGTAACCTAAGAAATAGCTTTCATCCCTTATGTTGCTCAGACAAGTCAGTGAGGTTCAAGGTCTCTTGACTCAGAACCAGTTCTTTATCTTCTTTGGTTATGCTTCAAAAGATTAAGGATTATTGAAGCCAGGGTCTTGTGTTTTCTATATATGCAAATGTGGGGAACAAGCGTTTGACATCAGGGATGTGGGCTCCGCTTCCAGACATTCTCATCCTTGTGGCACTTATGCAGGATTGGCTTGGAGTTGATGTAGCAGTCAGGTGGCAGTGGTTGAACAGTCTTGGGTCAGTTAATTGGCATTATAGCAGCAGTCTGTACAGTGCCCCAATGCTGTAACACCTGTAAAGCTGGAGGAATGGTATTACTCCATTTTCCACCTAAGTCTGAATGACTTGCTGCATTGATAGCTGTAGGTTCAGTTTCTGGACCCCATGGTGAAGGTGCTCCCATCCAGCTGCAAGTAACCTGTTGTTGGGCTTGTGGATGGGTTTCTGGTGTTACATGACGATGTAGGTGTTAACGGTTCATCTGTCTTTTTTTCTTTTTTTCCCATTTGTGTCTGAAACTTTGGAAAAACTCTGTCTTGCCAGGAGTTTCTCATTGGTAACATGGCGACCTTTGCAGCCATTTTTTGATAAAATTTGGAGGCAAGTTCATATGATTTATCCTTGCCCCTTGTGCTTGATATCTGTCATATGATGCAGATATGTCTCAAAGCACTGTATTGCTGGTGGTAGATGGGAAACATCCTTTACCACGAAACCATTACAACGCGGTATGGTTTCATCGTGGTTTTCACAACGCAAGTCGTTACATCGACTTGCACTGGAGGGCGCTCTAGACTAAGGAATAGTGTGAATTACTATTCCAACACCTTCCCTACTGTACGTAGACTGGAGTTGGAATAGTAATTCACACTATTCCTAAGTCCAGCACCCTCCAGCGCAAGTCGATGTAACGACTTGCGTTGTCAAGACCGCGATGTGACATACCGCGTTGTGATGGTACTCGTTGTATCATCATACATTCGTGGTAGATACTCATAGGTACCTTATGTTTTTTACAAACACAAGATAGTGGGGAATCCAGTGAAATAATTACAATTGTACTTGGACCCATCCATTAGGCTGTTTACATGTTGGCTGCAGTTGAAATTCAGGTGGGGCTTGAGAGTGTCCCCTAGATCCAGATGTGTCAGGCTGATGAGGCAGTCAGAATCAACCAAACGATAACAGTGATTTTAGTCTTTTTTTGGCTTAACATCTATAAGATAAGATGCAGATTGTTTTAATTCCTGTAGTGGGGAATTCTTTGCAGGTCGGTGTTCCAGAGAGGTCTTGTGACATCTGAATAAACTTGTTCGGTGGACAGTTTTAGGGCTGTTTTCTCTAAATCATCTGTCCTATGGGGATCTGAAAACCAGCTGCAATCAAGGTTTTCAACTGCATTACCCACATGAGGCATTATGTACAGGCCTGGAATGGTTCTTAGTTCAATGTACAGTAGTGTGTTCATACTTCCTTCTTTTTATTCCTCCTATAAGCTAGTAGAAAAGCATACTTTCAGCTACACATTGTTTGAAAATAGAAATCTTTCAGCATCTACTACTAAGATTTTTGGCTTAATAATTAGTCTTTGCTCACTGAAGGCTTCTTACTAAGGTGCATTATTTGACCCAAAAGGGCCATCCGGATCCTTTATCTAAAAGTTTTCAGAAATGATAACTGATTTTAGAAAGCTTAGAGATATATGGAAAAAGACTCACCTATCACCGAAGAAGAGTTAGGTTCCAGTGGTCACATTTGATATACCCCCGTTCACAAATCATGCTTTCATGCAGTGTTTTGAAGTGAAGATTATGATGCTGTTCTTCTTATACCCAGCTTTGTGAATGTTGGTAAGTTCATTCCTTCAGTGGTTTTAAGCATTCACTATACCAGCATCTCAATATCCTCATTCCAGCTTGAGTCACGGCGCCTTTTGTCTTGAGCTGTCTCTAGCTGTGTGTTACTAAAGTGTATTCTGATGCATGCTTCTATTTGCTAATTCCTCACCTTAAGAATATTCCCAGGCACCAGACTGGATCTGGAGAATTTTCTCAGCAATGCTCCCACAAGGCAGTAGGTGGCAACATGTGGTTCCATGATGACTTTGTATGGACCTGGAATTTTCAGATCAGACCCACATATAAACCGCAACCTGATATACTGACATCATTTCCTTTCTTTTCATACACTTCGACGCAGATCTGGATCTCTGTTCCCAACATTGTCTGTTCTCCAACGACTTCTAAATTGTATCAGATAGTGTGCCTGGAACAATGTCTCCCCTGTACAATACAAGTTGTAAGGTAACATCATTTAAGAGGAGGCACACGCAATAAATGACAGTCCATTAAGTCACCAATGTATTCAAGTAACAGTTTACAAGTCCAGTATAGTTTGTGATGTTTAACTCCGTTTGTTGCATGAAGCACCTCTCCTGATGTACTGATAGCGATATGAATTGAAGTTGGACTCCTAAATTGATATTTGAATTACATTGCTGTCTAAATGGACTGTCATTTATTGAGTTCCTCCTCTTAAATGATTCTGTTCGATTATGGTTGTATAGGCGACTGAACCTGAAAGAGGAAGAGCACCATAGTACTTACAATCCACTAAGACTAATGGTGTATGTGCAATGTAATGAAGCCATAGTTAGCGTAAATTCTTTTTAAGACTAATGGTTTATGTGCAATGTAATGAAGCCATAGTTGCCTTACATTCTTTTTAAAGATTTAAGGTGTTCCAGGGTTGCCAGAAGCAGATGTCTGTCAAGGACCTGCACAATCTGTGCCTTTAGCAGTTGGGCTCCAGTCACGATGAAATCATGTGATAAATGTGCCCTCTTGCAACCAAAGGCAGTCCGGGAGCAAGAAATTAAACTTTCCTTCAATGAACATAAGAATGGTTGCGGTGTAATCATGGATCTTACTCCCGCTCTTAAGTCTTGAAGCTGTTTGCGATCCCGTAAAAGGAGTCGATCCTATCTAAAGTCCTTTTTCCACTCAAAGTCTTCCGGTAAGTTGAAAACGTGCCATGAGTGCAAGAAGGCCAAGCGGGACTGTACCTCATCCCACCACTCAAAATCGGGCAAGGAGGTGCGAGGGCATCAATCAACCAATATATACCCCACAAACATCTTCTCACTCAGATCCAGATCCGGTTGTTGCTCCTGGTATGCTTCAAATTCCCTGGACTGTCTACCTCTGCAGCAAATTGCTGCTTTCAAGGATGCAGTGTTGCAGCTCTTTCCAAATCCCTGTGGTGCACCTTTGGGCTGCACCAAACTGGAAATGGCTCCAGTTGGACTTCCATTGGTGGGCCCTCCTTTGGTACCAGCTGACTCCGTTGGACCTGTTCCACTCCCTATTCCGATGCTGGCCATGCTTCCACTCATGCCCCAGGGACAATTCTAGTCTCTGAGGCTGAATCTAGAGGCTCTGGCTCAGGAACCAGTTCCAACACCAGTCTCCAACCCTAAACCTTCATCTCGCTCCAGGCCTGTCACGTTATGAAATCACAAAAGTGCAACCAGTCAGTTTGCAACCAAACACTAATCCTCGACCTCTGCTTCTTCGCCTTATGTTTTTTCCAACTCAAAGGCGGTTCAGCGTATGCAAAATGTTCTACATGACACTGAAATAATAAAGTGGCAGACAACCTGCTCCCACTTCACTATGCTGATGGTGGGGTATAACTGAATAAACTACATGCCTGAGGGGTAGATACATCCTGAGACACTGGCCTAGACTTGTCACCTAGGCCACCAACTGAAGAATGTGCCTCTTTCGCAAGGTTTGTGCGGAGGATGGCAGCAGTATTTTATTTTTCAGTTGCCAACTGTTCAGCCAAAGCAGACCTGTTTACTGAGATCCTTTAAGCTGGTCCAACTTCTTTAGAGCGACTTTTGCCATTGAACGAGGCTCTTAGACACCCTTCTGGCCACTTGGCCTAAGCCCTACTCGGACCCTCCAATCAGTCTGCTTGTTGCCAGGCGCCATGATCCTGATTTTCTGAGAAGGCATCCTATGCCTTAAACCTGGTGGTACATCAACAAGCAAAGTCATTCCAAATGCCTTTCCAACCTGAAAGAGAATGTTTTCTTCGGCTAGTTTAGCCTTAAGATTGCTGAACCCTGTGCATCTTCTGGTCAAATACATCCATGCTCTATGGGAACTGGTCAGCGAGAGCTCACCAGCCGTCCTGGAAGACCTCAGGGCCTCGGTAGCTCCAAGGATACATCATGTCCAGGACCTGGCGAGGTATGTCTTGCTTGTTGGTTTGGGCTCCACAAACTGTGTGGTCAAAGCTAATGGCACCAGTGTAGTGCTTACAAGGCATGTCTGGGTGCATCTGGATTTTCAGGGGCTGTCCAGGCGTCCCTATGGATGTGCCGTTTGATGGCTCCAGATTGTTTTATTAGAAGGCTTATTTGGCCCACAAACGATATACAGACAATCCAGCTACAGCACGATCCTTGGGACCCCTGTCTCCTGCTAAGCAGTTCTATCAAAAGTGCAGGATGTTTAGGGGTTATTCCAGAAGACTAGCCTACAGACAGCGCCTGCTCCCCCAACCTGTGCAGGACCAGCAGTACCAGGCCAATCAAGGCAGGGCCATCGCAGCAACCTTGGGTGGTTCGCACTAGCAAGGACCGCTCTCCTCTAAATCCTCGTCCCCTGCTGCAGCTGCTGCCTCTGTCGGCAGAATGCCTTTTTACAGATTGACAAATTCTGATAGTTACTTCTAGCCACAGATTCCTCACCTTGTGTATACCTCTAGGTGCCATACTGGATCTAGAGAAATTTCTCTGCAATTCCCTCACTCGTCGGTAGGTGGTATCATGCGGCTCTGTTCATGGTCCATCCTGCCGTGGACGCAGATCTTAAACTTGCTCAAATTCTGTCAGGCCTGACAGATTTTTTTCACAAAAACATTCCAGTGTGCAATGAACATGTCCTCTCCGAAAATTACCAGTTTCAATCTGCCACAAACAGAAGTTGGTGATGGACCCCCATGAGGTCTGTCTGTGGTGCCCAAACATGATTCAAAGTCATGTGACAAGTGTGCGAAGAGGAACCGGAAGGCCATTTGAGACCCCAAAGGTAAACTCTACGTTGCAGAACAGTTGGAAAGCAAGTCTCGGTCAAGTTTGAAGGAGCAGACGCGCTCTTGCTCCCAAGGCCGCTTTTGAGATCGTTCATCCTTGAAGTCCAGATCTTCAGGTAAGCCAAAAAAGTCAAACAAACATAGGAAGTCGAAGCTTGGCTCCCCTTCCTCCTGCTACTCCCACCATGACAAGTTGTACAATGCCCGGCTATCTCCAAGCTGCAAACTCTGTCTCCGTTCTTGAAACCAGCTCTCATGCTGATGCGCCCTGACTTCCACGGACCTTGGACAAAGCTGCAACAACACCGCAAATACAAGGAAGCCATGTATAGAGTATTTGGTACCTAACTAGATCTAACTGGAATGCTTCGGGCCCTACGAATGTTAGGTGGCCTCCAGTTGGTCTACTGATGGCAGATTCTACTCCCATGCTGACTGTCCCACTGGACCCCATTGCGGAGTCTGCCACAACTCCAGGCACGGCATCAGGACTGAGGCCACAACCCTGAGTGTTGACGTTGGCTCTAACGCTGCTGGAGGGGGAGCCAATAGTTCTTTCGGACTCAGTCACCCAACATGGCCTCGGCCAAGGTTGCAACCACCCCAAAGACATCCCCATTCTGATTCAGAGACATTGCTACACCAATACGAAATGCAGGAACCTGATGATGATGACAAAAGCCACACCTATAATGATGAGAACCTATTAGTTGACTTACAGGACGCCAGTAGGATTGATATATCCCCTGGCACTGGCCTCCATGCACCCACTGCGTCCACAGAGGAATCTGCCTCCTTTCTCCCCCCTCAGTTAATAGTCAAATTGCAAGGCAGCTCAGGCCTGCTCCGGGGAACCTGCCATTCCCCTACATCACCAAACTCCAGAGACCGTTGTGGCACAGGCTTCCACAAGCAGGTTAAATCCAAATGTGTTTCCGAATACCCAACCAGACAGTCGAAATGTATACAGGCGCATTTACGAAACGGATGTTCTCCTCTTGCAGCCTCGTCTTAGAACAGTAAACACCAGCTTGCTCCTGGGGAGATGCTCGTATGTATTATGGGAAATGGTGACAGAAATCTTGCCACCTGTCTCACATGACGTTAGGCCCAATCTCCAACAACTTATTCAGGATGGCCAAGATGCCGTGAAGCACCCTAACCGATTGTGTCTGGACACTACCAACTGCTTGGGTAGGGCAGTCAGGACCAACGTGATGGTTCGGCGCCATGCTTGGATTCACTCCACAGGTTTTCCGAGTGACGTTCTCCAGTCCCTTATGGACATGCTATTCGATAGCACACGTCTCTTAAGAGACCAGACAGACTCAGCCCTGGATCCCTTTAAAGAGAGCAAAGCGACAATGTGCTCTCCTGGGTTGGCACCACCTATACAGCAGTTTTCCCAACAGTTTCCCACCTTTCTAAGCTACGGAAGAGGGTTCCAACAGAGATAGCATCAGACATTGCCTCAGCAGCAACGGTCCTCCCAAGCCTTATGAGGCAAAGGCTAGGGATCTGTCTTTCACCATCCAGGCCTCCGCACTCCCCCACTTGCCTCTTATGCCACAAAGCCTCCCGGAGGACCATTTATCCATTCTCCGAGGATAAGTTGAAGCTCTCTTGGTTAGGAGAGCCATAGTGAGTGTGCCAGTTTCAGAAATCTGGACTGGTTGCTATTCCTGTTACTTTCTGGTGCCGTAAAAAAGGACTGTGGTCTCTGGCTTGTCCTCAATCTTCACCCTCTGAGCTTCTTCCTCTGGAAGGACAAGTTCAAAATGCTCACCCTGGCCCAAGTTTGGCCTTTCCTAGATACAAGAGAGTGGCAGGTGTTGTTGTTTCTGCAGGGCACCTACTGTCACATTCCCATTCTGCAGGCCCACAGATGCTACCTGTGGTGTCAGGTAGGCCAGTGGGTCACGAATGGGTGCTGCACTTGAAGGTGGCACAGGACGTCTTCCAGCAATAGGGACACGCCTGGCTTCAACTTTTCTCCACCTCAGAGAACGCGCAGTGTCAAAGCTTCTCGATTCCTATAACCCTTCCCGTCTCTACCTCTTCTACCCAGAGTTCTGAAGAAGATCCTGAAAGACCGGGCCCATGTCATCCTAGTGGCTCTAAATTGGGTGAGGAGAGTGTGGTACACAAAACTTCTGGCTATGAGCAAATGTCCTCTGATCTGGCTGCCTGTTCAGGAGGACCTACTGTCATAGCAGCAGGCCAGGATCCTGCACCCAAGCCTTTACTACCTTCACCTACTTGCGTGGAAACTGAGCAACAACAATTGATGGCGTTTGATCTTTCTTCTGAAGTAGTAGGTGTCTTCTTGGTAGCCAGGCGTCCCTCCACTAAAGCAGTATATGTGAGATGCTGGGAGAAGTTTGTTGTCTGGTGTTCCTCCCGAAATGTCCAGCCTCAGCAGGCACAATTGTCTGACATAATGCTGATGTTCGAGGCATATGAGCTGTAGATCGTATACTTGTGCATAGATCGCCATCTGGTGTTGGGCTCGGATGTTTGCACTTTGTTTTTGTCTTCGAAGAAGTCTTTGTAGTTGCGAGATAGGTGACCCCTCCTTACGGTGATAGTGCGCATGGGCATCGGCTCCATCTCCAGATTGTTTTTTCCCACCATCGGGTTCGGATGTGATTCGCTGCGCTCCGGGTCGGTGTCGTTTTCAAACCCCCTTCGACACGCAATCCCTCTCCACTCGACCGTATTGTCTCGATCGCGTTTCCCTTTCGACGCGTATCTTCAAAATATATAAAATCCTCGACCTCGATCTTCGACGCGGGCCGTTGGGCCTATCCGCGCCGACCACGCCAGCAGTCAATGGAAAGGACCCCTTTCAAAAAATGCCCCGGGTGTGGTGGTAAGTTCCCACACATGGACTTACACGAGGTTTGTAACCTCTGCCTCTCCCCGGAGCACGAAGATAAGAACTGCGAGGCCTGTTCATCTTTCAGGTTGAAGAAAACCATCCGTGACCGTCGGGCTAGACGTCACGAAATGTCTCGCGGAAGCAGCTCGATTCCGGACATCTTCGGAGCAGATCCCAATCTCCAGCCAGAACAACAAGCGGATGAAGGAGAGATCTCTGTCTCCGAAGCCGATGACTCCGACGACTCCAAAGACCAGGAAGTCACCCCGGCTCAGCGGTCCGTGAGTACCGAAACCCCTCTCCCAACCAAAACCAAACCTAAGGCTCCGGTAACACCTTCGCCCTCGGGCTCAGGTCGACACCGACAACACACTTCAGACGCCCCGCCCTGGGGCCCGGCGATGAAACAAAAAGAAAAGCCTTCCGGCTCGGGATCGAGCCAACCCCATACCGGTGCCGAAAAACCACCTTCGGCACCGAAGTCCAAAACCAAGGAGGTACCACGGCCTTCTTTGACGGCGCCGAAGCCCTCGGCATCAAAACAAACTAAGGACAAACATTTGGAACCGAAAAAATTTTCGGAGCCGAAAAAGTCACCGGAGCCGAAAAAGTCACCGGAGCCGAAAAAATCTTCGCAGCCGAAAAAATCTTCGCAGCCGAACAAAACTTCGGAACCGAAAAAACACTCAGAGCCACAAACTCCTATACAAAAAGCTAAAGAGTTCAAGACACCACAGAAAGCTTCGGAGACACGGGTTAAACAACATTCTGACCCTAAATCTTCGGCACCGACAAAGGACATTGTACCCGTACAACAACTTCCAACAGATTTTTCGGATCCGAAACAAAAGACTCTCTGCATTGACCCAGAGATTGGCAAAGTTGTCCCCAAGCCTCCTAAAAAGAGATAATTGGACACTTCAGAACACCCTGAAATACCCATGAAGCGAAAAGAGATGGGCACTAACACTACTCCACCTCTCTCTCCTTCTCCAGATAATCCAAATCTACTAATTTCTCCAGCACACTCCCCACAACATACATTTTCACCTCAACCACAGGATGATGAAGATGACTATAGTGATCAGGGTGGGAATGGAGACCCAGATAATGATGACGCAGATACCATTCCACAAATCCAGATCCTTGGGATGATTACAACACAGATCCCGACCCACACAATGACCCGGACCTGTATCCCTCTAGGCCATCACCACCAGATGACAATATTGGGTTTGCGCAACTCATTAATAGAGCTGCTCAGTACCACGGGGTACAGTTACACTCTGACCCTTTAGAGGAAGACTTTTTACTGGAAACATTTACACCCACACAAAAGTCCACACACACCCTGCCAATGTTAAAAGACATGTTGAAACATGCACTAGAAGTTTTTAAGGACCCCGTCAGAGCCAGGGTTCTTAACAACAGAATAGACAAAAAATACAAGGCAGCTCCCAGTGACCCAGTATACATTAAGGGTCAGGTCCCTCTAGATTCTCTTGTAGTGTTTAATGCACGCAAGAGAGCAAATTCACAAAGCACAGGCGACACCCCTCCTCCTGATAAGGAATCCAAACTTATAGACGCATCTGGAAAACGCATCGCATCACAAGCTGCAAATCATTGGCGGATTGCCTATGCCCAAGCTTTGTTGGCCAGATATGACAGAGCTCATTATGATGAGCTTGAAAAGCTAATGCAGCATCTTGCTGACCAATTTAAAGACCAAGCTAATGACCTTATACAGGAGGGAAAATTGATAACAAATACGTCCATCAAATGTGCGCTTGATGCAGCCGACACTGCCTCTCGTGCTATTAATACCAGCGTTTTGTTACGCAGGCACGCTTGGCTCCGAATCTCCGGATTCAAACAGGAAGTGCAGTCCACTATTCTTAATCAGCCCTTTGACCAAGAGCATCTTTTTGGGCCCACAGTAGATACATCTTTAGAGAAGATAAAAAAGGATACGGAGACTGCCAAGGCCATGGGGGCCTTGCAAACCCCTAGAGGTTCTTTTCGTCGCTACTTTTACAGGGCTGGCTCCAAAACTATTGGCTCGGCGCATCCCACTTCTTCCTATAAAAGCCCCAATCAAAACAATTCCTCCAGAGGATACTTGCGCGGAGGGTACAGAGGCAACAATGGTAAGGGAAGAGGTCGCTGTAACAATACCCGCACCTCCCCTACCACTAAGCAGTGACTTCCCTTCACATCCCCCCGATCATCCCACTCCTGTCGGGGGACGCCTCTCACAGTTCCTACCTGTCTGGAATTCTATCACAACAGACAAGTGGGTAAGACAAATTATCCAGTATGGTTATTGCCTGGAACTCACCTCTACACCCCCAAATATCCCTCCCAGACAACATCCAATGTCTTCAGAGCGTCTGACTCTTCTAAAACAAGAGGTTCTCTCTCTGTTACAAAAACATGCAGTAGAACCTGTCCCCTTGCCTCATCAAGGCACAGGGGTTTACTCCCCCTACTTTCTAATCCCAAAAAGGACGGCTCTCTCAGACCAATTCTGGACCTCAGACCGTTAAACCTCTACATTCAGTCAGACCACTTCCACATGGTCACTCTCCAACAGGTGATCCCACTGCTTCAACAAGGCGACTTTCTCTCCACTCTAGATCTAAAGGACGCCTACTTTCATATTCCCATTCACCCTGCTCACAGGAAATATCTCAGGTTCGTGGTGGACGGTCAACACTATCAATTCAAAGTCCTTCCCTTCGGAGTGACTACAGCGCCCAGAGTCTTCACCAAGTGCCTTGCAGTAGTAGCAGCTAACTTACGAAGACAACACATTCACGTGTTCCCTTATCTGGACGACTGGCTCATAAAAATCAAGTCACACAGCCGCTGTGTACAACACACATACAAAACAATTCAGCTGCTTCACAACTTGGGATTCACGGTGAATCTCACCAAATCCCACCTCCAACCGTCCAACACACAATACCTAGGTGCTACAATAGACACTTCAAAAGCTTTAGCATACCCCAACCCTCTCAGGATAAGCAGTATGCAAGCTCTAATATCCAAATTTCAGCCTCAACACTCATTGCCAGCTTGAGTGTTCATGCAGTTGATCGGGATGATGGCCTCTTGCATTCTCATCGTCCCTTATGCAAGACTCCAAATGCGTCCCTTACAGGAGTGTTTGGCACGCCAGTGGAACCAGTCTCTAGGTCAGCTAACAGATCTGGTGTTGGTGGACAGCCGCACACATCGCTCTCTGCAGTGGTGGAACACACAAAACCTTTCCAAAGGGCGACCTTTCCTCGACCCAGTTCCACAGACCGTGCTAGAGCAAAGGCTTCGCTCACCGGCTGGGGAGCTAATCTTCACAACCATACCATCCAGGGTATATGGACCCCTTGACAAAAACAGCCCCACATAAATTACCTAGAACTACTGGCAATTTTTCTAGCACTAAAATCCTTTCAACTCCATCTAGTAGGCAAAGCTGTCCTAGTCCGTACAGATAACATGACAGCAATGTACTACATACAGAAACAAGGCGGGAAACACTCTCTACAGCTTTCACACCTAGCTCAAATGGAGATGGGCCATTCCGCAAAACATATATCTCCTTGCAGAACACCTCCCAGGGGTACACAATCAGATTTCAGATCTGCTCAGTCGTCAAACACAGCAGATCCACGAATGGGAACTTCATCCTCAAGTTCTTCTTCCATTCTTTCACATGTGTGGCCACCCAGAAATAGATCTGTTCGCCACACATCAAATCACAAAATGCCCAAGCTTCACGTCCAGGTATCCACACCCATTGTCCAAAGGCAATGCTCTATGGATCAACTGGTCAGGCAAATTTGCTTACGCTTTTCCGCCTCTCCCACTAATTCCGTTAGTGGTTCGGAAGCTCAAACAGCATTCCCTCACAATTATCCTGGTTGCTCCAACATGGGCCCGACAACCATGGTTCACAACCCTCTTGGAACTATCAGTAGTTCCTCATCAAAAGCTACGCCTCTCACCCAAGCTTCTCACTCAGAACCATGGAGAGATAAGACATCCAGATCCCAATCAACTCAACCTTGCGATCTGGCACCTGAAGTCTTAGAGTTTGGCTACCTCAATCTCCCGCCAGACTGCATGAACATCATTAAAGAGGCTAGACGTCCTACCACCAGAGCATGTTATACCGCAAAGTGGAAACGATTTGTAATTTACTGTACAAATAACAAACTCAATCCACTAGATGCTTCTATTCAAAACATTATATGCTATCTCTTACACCTACAGCAATGTAACCTAGCATATACATCCATAAAATTGATCACAGAGCACAACCACAAATCTGTCAAGAAGACCTTATTATCAGGTCGTTTTAATAAGCATTTTGTCAAGAAGACCTCATTATCAGGTCGTTTTAATAAGCATCGTACCATGCAAAAGTATAAATTATGTAACCTTAAGAATACAGCAAAAAATTAGAACACAAATGATCTTGAATGTGTTGACACGAAGTCTGAAGTGTTGCTAGAAGACAGCCGACACGTGTTTCGTCATTTATACGACTTTTTCAAGGCTTTAGTAATGTCCTAATAAGAGTGATAACAAATTTATACGATTCCCTGAATGCTTCGAGGTATATGACCGCAATGGCAGTAGTCCAAAACAGTCCGGTAATGTTTCTAATATTCCACTTTTGAATAGTAGATTTCAGTAGCAATTGTCAAGATCGATCCTGAGAGGACTTTCTCCGGATGTGCGGGATACGCTATCATACGCACGGCTTAGTACAGCTGTAACAACCTTTGCTGTACCGACTTTTTACAGAATTTTGACTTTTTGCGCCTTGATCGATCTTGACATTACTAAAGCCTTGAAAAAGTCGTATAAACGACGAAACACCTGTCGGCTGACTTCTAGCAACACTTCAGACTTCGTGTCAACACATTCAAGATCATTTGTGTTCTAATTTTTTGCTGTATTCTTAAGGTTACATAATTTATACTTTTGCATGGTACAATGCTTATTAAAACGACCTGATAATAAGGTCTTCTTGACAAAATGCTTATTAAAACGACCTGATAATAAGGTCTTCTTGACAGATTTGTGGTTGTGCTCTGTGATCAATTTTGTAGCGTAAATTATAGGATGAGATTTGTTTCTACTCTATATATGTTAACACTGGGTAATGGCACAGTGTTTTACATTGAGCACGCCAGTACACATTAAGTGCAGTACTGTTTCAAAAATAAAACGGAGGTGCTGGCCTGTGCTATATTGCCACTGCCATTTGTTCTGTGAATTGCTGCATATACATCCATAAGACTGCATCTTGCTGCAATAGCGGCTTATCTCCAAAACAGACAACACTTGTCTTTGTTTAGAGTACCCGCTATCAAAGCATTTATGAAAGGACTTAAAAGAATAATTCCACCCAGAGCTCCGCCCTCTCCAGTATGGAATTTAAATATTGTTCTTACCAGACTCATGGGTCCCCCATTTGAACCTCTGCAGAAATGCAAGCTACAGTTCCTCACTTGGAAAGTAGCCTTCCTAGTCGCCTATCACATCTCTTAGAAGAGTTAGTGAACTCCAGGCATTAACCATACAAGAACCATTTTTGCAAATCCATCATAACAAAGTGGTTCTTAGGCCTAACCCAAAATGTTTACCTAAAGATGTTTCTGCCTTCCATCTTAACCAGTCTGCTGAACTCCCAGTTTTTTTCCCTCAACCAGACTCAGTGGCAGAACGGGCTCTTCACACGCTAGACGTTAAAAGAGCAATACTTTACTACATTGAAAGGACAAAATCCTTTAGGAAAACTAAACAACTCTTTGTGGCCTTTTCCCCACCTCATAAGGGCAATCCCATTTCAAAAGCAGGGATTGCAAGGTGGATTGTTAAATGAATCCAAATATGCGATCTTAAAGCCAAACGCACATTAACCATTCCCCCTAGAACCCATTCCACACGCAAACTAGTGGCTTCTATGGCATTCTTAGGGAACATTCCCCTAGATGACATCTGCAAAGCAGCAACTTGGTCTACACCGCACACTTTCACAAAGCACTATTGTGTAGATGTGCAAGCAAAACAACAAGCTAATGTGGGCCAGGCTGTATTAAGAACGCTTTTTCAAACCACTGCAACAGATACAGGTAGCCACTGCTAAAGAGGTAACTGCTGTATAGTCTATGCACAAGTATACGATCTACAGCTCATATTCCTCGAACGGAAAATGCTACTTACCAGTATGCATCTGTTCTTGGCATGTAGAGCTGTAGCTTCGTATACGCCCACCCGCCTCCCCGGATACCTCTATCTGTTCCAGTACTTTCTTACTTAGATACATTACACATGGACATCTCTTTCTATTTCTTACTAACTCCATCATCACCCTTTATGGCGAAAACAATCTGGAGATGGAGCCGATGCCCATGCGCACTATCACCGTAAGGAGGAGTCACCTATCTCGTGACTACAAAGACTTCTTCAAAGACAAAAACAAAGTGCAAACATCCGAGCCCAACACCAGATGGCGATCTATGCACAAGTATGCGAATCTACAGCTCTATATGCCAAGAACAGATGTATACTGGTAAGTAGCATTTTCCTTGTCTTTCAGTAGCCCAGCAAGGCCTTGTGTTGGTAACAGTAAAAAATTATCTATTAGCCTTTTCAGCCTCCCTACTTTTACCTGATCAATCATCTTAATTCAAATTGTCTTCTCTGATGCATTTTTTTAAAGGGCCGACCCATATGTTCCTGCTAAAGTTGCTTGTGATGCCTCAGTGGGACCTTAATTTGTTTCTCCCTTTCCTCATGTGCGTCCCATTCGAACCAATGCACAGTTGTTCTCTGCGTGTACTTATGCTGAAGATATTCCTCATAATGATCACATCAGCTCATTGCATGAGTGAATTTCGGGCACTGTCTGTTCAGCAGCCGTACACCTCCTTCTTTCCGGACAAGCTGTTTCTCAGGATTTGGGCTTTTCACCACACATTCACAAAGCACTACTGCCTGGTTAATCAAGTCGGGAGGGAGGGAGGGGCGGTTTGCCTGTTATGTCCTTTAGGATTTCCTGGGGTGAGCCATTCCACAGACCCACCACCTAGGAAGGTACTGCTTTGGTGTCTATTTATAAGGTGAGGAATACTCTGTTCGAAGTACCCATCAGAAGAACAAGTTACTTACCTGTGGTAATGGTCTTTCCGCAGATTCCTCACTGACCCACCCATCTCCCCATTCTGTGGAATGGACTCATCTTGTCCATATTAATAAGAATATCTAGAACTCTGTACACTGACACTATCTGAATATTGAAGGATCTGCGCCCAACAGTGCAGACAGATATCAGAAAGAAACTGATGTCAGCCCGTGGAGGTGGCAGCTCTGTAGGGACCCGACCTCACATCTTGGGTGGGACAGACCTCGCAGAGAGCCGCACAAAGCCACCTACTGCGGCATACAAGGGAATTTTTGCTAAAATCCTCTGAATTCAGTCAGGCGTGTGGGGTATTCATAAGGCTAGGAATCACTGGTGAGATAGAGTATCCATCAGAAAGAGCGTAACCGAAGATAAGGAACTTGTTCTTGAAGGTACTCAGAGTTACTTAGTATGTCCCAGAGTCTTTCTTCTCTGGGCCCAAGAGACTGGGTTGTGTTCCTGGACTTGCAGGATGCGTATTTTCACATGCACGACTGCAGTCCCATAGGCATAATCTACAATGTACAGTTGGGTTGGAATACTTGCTATTTGCTCTGCTTCCCTTTGACTTTACCTCAACCTCTCGGGTGTTCCCTAAAGCAATGGCTGTGGTCGCTGCCATCCTTCTGATGTCAGGGTTGCATTTGTTCCCGTACTTTGACAACTGGCTAAGCAAGGCAGGCTCACCGCAATTGTTTTGTGGACCATCCCCGAAGGACGGGCTAACTTCTGATATCTATGGGGTTTTTCAATCAATGAGTTGATGCCCCACACAGAGAAATCCCTTTATTCTGATGGATACATCTGCCTGGATTCCTCACCTAATGAATATCCCCTGCGCCAGCATTCCGCGGAAATGTTTCGTAGCTCTCCGCGCCGACGAGGTCGTCATGGCATCATGGCTCCGCACGCGGCTCCGCATGACGTCACTGGAGCCATAAGAAGACCACGTCGGCGTGATGACGTCAGTTCCCTTTTTTCCGCGCTGTCGACGCTAACGGATTTTCTGGGACTCTCCTATCTTTCTACTGTTACTTTGTTTCGAGACTTTATTTGTTTCTCTTTTCGACATGTCTGCTCAAAGGAAGTCAGGCTTCAAGCCTTGTAAGGAATGCGGAGGTCACATGTCGATCACTGACCCGCATGATGACTGCCTTTGGTGTCTTTCGAGTGATCACTACGTCGAGGGTTGCTCTTCTTGCAGGAAGATGAACCCGAAGGCGTTGAAGGAAAGAGAGGCTAAACTCTACATGTCCAAGGTGAGGAAGGAGAAAAGGGGTCGTAAACGATCGAAGTCGAAGTCGTCGACTTCGAATGGATCGAAGAGAAGGCACAAGAAGAAGAAGAGGCATGGGTCTCGACGTCGTTCGTCGAAGTCTCGAGCTTCGAAGTCGCCTTCTCCGGCTCCTCGACGTCGTGTCAAAGACTTTGTTTCTCCTTCTCCTTCCGAGTCTCCACGGATGTCTCCGGTCTCCTTATGTGGGCACGCGGGGCAGTCTCCGGCGTCGGTGGACTCTCCGGCTCCGGATGATGCATCGAATCCAGTGGATGAGGTGACTCCTGCTGTTCCTGTGGTTCCACCTGTGGCTCCAGTGGCTCCGACTCCGGAGGTTCCTCTTTCGGAGGTAGAACCGGCGCAGTATCCTTCGTTCCCGGCGCCAGGTTCGGATCCATCGCAGTTCTTGAACGCGATGTATGGCGTTTTTGCCAGAGCCACTTGCCCCTATGGAGCACCTTCGGGTCCCATGGGCCCATTGGCATTTAATTTGGGTGTGTCGCAGCATTACCCTCCGGCCCCCTTTATGCCTTATTTGCCGAAGATGTCGACGCCGTATGGTCAGTCCCCGGCTCCATCTGGCATCCTTTCTTCTCGAGTTCGTTCGGCGCGTGTTGCTGTCACGGATCCGCCTTCAACGCCGCTGCCGGATCCGTCAACGCCGCTGTTGGCGCCGTCGACGCCGCAGCCGAGGATGCGGTCTAGAAGAAAGGCTCAAAGGTTGATTGAGGAGGAGCAGTATCAGGCTGGTGACATGGAAGAAGGTGAACTACATGAGTCTGAGGACTTGTTTGAAGACTTTTGTGAGGCAAGTGGTTTGGATGTGTCACCAGAAGTGGATTTTGCTTCACAGAAGGCTTCTCCTTCAAAGAATGTTGCTCCTTATCATGTCGTGATTAGGAAGGCAGCTGAACTGTTGGATTTACAGCTTCCAATGGCTGAATACAAGCCGAATCTTCTCACAGAGGTTCTTCATTCTCCTTCCTCTGTAGTTGAGCCCCTCTTGCCTTTCAATGATGCCCTGACGGAGCCAATTCTGGAGGTGTGGAGTAATCCCCTTTCTGCTCCTGCAGTTTATAGATCTGTCTCTAGAAGATATAGACCAGCACCAGGGGATCCTGAATTTCTTTCTTCTCACTCGTCACCTCAGAGTTTGGTTGTTCAAGCTTCATGCTCAAAGCAGTCTGTGGGTTCATTTCCTCAAGCACCAGCTGACAGAGATTCAAAAAAGGTTGAGCAGTCTGCGAAGAAAGTTTTTTCGTCAGCTAGTATGGCGTTAAAATCCACCAACGCGACTTGTCTGTTGGGCAGATACATTCACGCCCTCATGGACTCTGCCAAGCGGATTCTCCCTAAATTATCTGAGGAGGATCGGGGTAATTTGAATGAAGTCTTGGCGGACTCTCAAGCGGCTGCTCGCCAGGTAATACAGTCAGGACTGGACACTGCAGATTCGGTGGCAAGGGTGATGGGCTCATCTGTTGCTACTAGGAGACATGCATGGTTGAGGTCTTCGGGTTTTGCACCGGATGTCCAAGCTGTTCTTTTGGATCTTCCCTTTGACGGCTCCAAGCTTTTTGGGGAAAAAGCTGACTCTGCGTTGCAGAGATTTAAGGACTGCAAGGCCATGGCGAAATCCTTAGGTTTACAGCCTCAGTCAAGGGGCTATGGATACAAAAGTTACCGTGGATTTGGGAGATCTTCCTTTCGTTCCCGTCAGCCTCAGCAGCAACAGCAACAGCAAAACCCTCTGTATAAATCCTACAGAGGTAAAGGCAGAGGTCGCTTTCGTGGAGCTGGACGACATCCCTCTTCCTCCTCCTCTTCTACCTCCCCAACCCTCCCGGTAATGCAGCAAAGCAGCCCTAGATCCGCCATCCTGGATCATGTGGGTCCTGTGGGAGGTCGGCTTACTCATTTTCTACAAGATTGGAAACTAATAACTTCGGACCTTTGGGTTCTAGATCTTGTAGAAAATGGGTACGCTCTTCCCTTCAGGGAATTTCCCCCGCCTTACCCTCCTTGTCAGGGGTTTTGCACAGAGGATCATTTACTGCTCCTTCAGAAGGAGGTTCTTACCCTGTTGCAAAAGGGTGCAATAGAGGTGGTTCCGGAGTAGGAGAGGGATCAGGGGTGCTACTCCCGGTATTTCCTGATCCCCAAGAAGGATGGCAGGTTACGTCCCATCCTGGACCTCAGAATCTTGAATCTGTTTCTCAAACAGGAGAGGTTCAAGATGCTGACTAGCGCAGGTTCTTCAGGCGCTGCAACAAGAGGACTGGATGGTGTCCATCGACTTGCAGGATGCGTATTTCCACATTCCCATCCTGAAGTCACACAGGAAGTATCTCCGTTTCACGGTTGGGTCGCAACACTACCAGTTTGCGGTCCTTCCGTTTGGTCTTACTACCACACCTCGAGTCTTCACCAAGGTGATGGCAGTGGTGGCAGCTCATCTCAGAAGGTTGGGGATTCCAGTTTTCCCCTACCTGGACGACTGGCTGTTAAAGGCAAAGTCTCCGGAGATGGTGAGTCATCATTTGCAGGTTACAGCCCAGCTGTTATACAAATTGGGTTTTTCAATAAATGTACCCAAGTCTCACCTGATGCCCTCTCAGCGCAACCTGTTTATAGGGGCAGTACTGGATACCACTGTGTCTCGAGCTTTTCCACCTCTGCAAAGGATTCTCGACATTCAGGAAATGATCCCTTTGTTTCACAATGGAGCGGTTGTTCCAGTTCTGAAGGTCCTTCGCCTGCTCGGTCTGTTCGCTCCCTGCATCCTGCTGGTCACAAATGCACGCTGGCACATGAGGGCACTCCAGTGGTGTCTCCACAGGCAGTGGTATCAGCACAACGGAGATCTCAGGGAGTCTGTGAGGATCTCCAGAGAAGCTGCAGCGGATCTGTCTTGGTGGAGAGTGGAGGGCAATCTGTCTCAAGGAAAGCCTTTCCACTTTCCTCCGTCAGTGACCACAGTGATAACGGATGCCTCTACCCTAGGGTGGGGTGCACATCTGGGGGATCTGGAGATCAAGGGTCTTTGGTCTCCAGAGGAAAGGTTGTTTCACATCAACCTCCTGGAATTGCGGGCGATACGTTTGGCGCTCAAGGCCTTTCTCCCTTCCCTTCGCGGTCAGTCGGTTCAGGTCCTGACGGACAACACTGCCGCGATGTGGTATGTCAACAAGCAGGGAGGAGTGGGGTGGTACCGTCTCTGCAGAGAGGCGTTGCGGCTTTGGTCCTGGGTTCAGGACCATCGTATTTGCTTGATGGCAAATCATCTGGCCGGGGTTCTGAACGTGCGTGCGGACAGTCTCAGTCGGCAGTTCGCCGACCACGAGTGGAGGCTTCATCCAGAGGTTGTTCGGCACATGTTCCGGACGTGGGGAACTCCTCGGGTGGACCGGTTTGCCACTCTAGAGAACGCGCACTGCCCGTCATTCTGCAGTCTCCAGTTTCCAAGGCAGGGAGCGTTGGGGGACGCGTTTCAGTTGAGTTGGAGCTCGCAACTCCTTTACGCGTTTCCTCCCATACCCTTGATTCCTCGGGTTCTGAGGAAGATTCGCCAAGACCGGGCCCAAGTCATATTGATCGCCCCGGATTGGCCGAGAAGGGTGTGGTTCACGGACCTTCTTCACCTCTCGTTGGACCCTCCGCTCCGTCTCCCTCTCAGGGTAGACCTCCTCTCTCAGATGGAGGGGCAAGTTCTGCACCCCCACCTCCAGAGCCTGCACCTTCATGCCTGGAGATTGAACGGGGCAACTTGAATTCTTTTTCTCTCCCGCCTGACGTGGTGGACGTTGTACTATCGGCCAGGCGACACTCCACCAAGTCTGTCTATTCTTACAGGTGGTCTAAATTTGTTAAGTGGTGCGGAGAGAAATCCATTGATCCCTTAAAAGCCCATCTTTCTGATGTTCTTTGTTTTTCCCTTCATTTGGCCCAGCAGGGTTGTGCTGTGGCCACTGTTAAGGGATATCTGTCGGCATTGTCGGCGTTTTTGTGTTTACCTGATCAGCCTTCTTTATTTAAGTCTCCTATAGTCTTAAGATTTATTAAGGGGCTGACAAACATGTTTCCTCCCACTCCTTTTATTATGCCCCAGTGGGATTTGAATCTGGTGTTGTCTTTTTAATGGGTTCAACGTTCGAACCTATGCATAGTTGTCCGTTGAGACTTTTGTCTTTTAAAACGATCTTTTGGTGGCTATCACTTCGGCTAGGAGGGTGAGTGAGCTTCAAGCTCTTTCCTTTAAACCTCCTTTTCTGACCATACATGCTGAAAGGTTGGTACTCAGGACCAGGGCTGCTTTTCTGCCTAAGGTGGTGACTCCTTTCCACCTAGGTCAGTCTATTACCCTTCCTACTTTCTATCCTCCCCCTCATCCTTCCAAGGAGGAAGAGAGACTTCATCGTTTGGATCCAAAGAGGGCAATTAGCTTTTATTTGGACAGAACAAAGGACTTTCGCCAAGATGACCAGCTCTTTGTTGGATATGCTGGTCGCATGAAGGGCAAGGCGGTGCACAAGCGCACTTTATCCAGGTGGATCATCTTGTGCATCAAGATATGCTACTCCCTGGCTGGTAAGGAGCCTCCTGTAGGCATTAGAGCTCATTCTACCAGGGCTAAATCGTCTACTTCTGCCTTGTCTAGAGGTGTTCCTGTGTTGGACATATGTAAGGCGGCAATTTGGGCCTCCCTCCACACTTTCGCGAAACACTACTGCTTAGATTCCGAAGTGAGGAGAGATGGCCATTTTGCTCGTTCTGTTTTACAGGACTTTTTGGTATAGAAGGGTGGACTCCCTCCTGTGGGATTCTATTCATTAGGTGAGGAATCCACAGGCAGATGTATCCATCAGAAGAACAAGTTCTCTTCCAGGGGATACTCATCAATAGTCATAAGCACTGAATAATCTCCGCCCACGTGCGGGAACCCGGAGCATATATAAAAATACATATATATGTGTATGTAGTAGAAAAGGAGTACATAGTACGAAATAACACACACATATACATGTATTACATAAAAATATGCAGCCTCAAACATATCCAATAGGCTAAGAAGCCAGAATTACATGTATTTCTCTAGTATGAAAATGCCATATAAACATATAATGTAAGAGAAGGACATGTACAGTAAGAGCATTCCGCAAAAACCTTTTATTTTCATCAAGAAAACAGTAATGCCAGGCAATTAGCCCAAATAAGGCTGCATAAATAAATAACATCCCTGTAAAGAAAAGGAAAACTGGCACCTCGCCTTTAAGGCCTCAGAGACTCTGAGCACTATGCCTTTAAGACCTCCAGGAGCCCCTGCTCCCATCATGCACCACAGGTGACAGTTAGGTCAGTTCTTTTTTCCGGCTCCTTCTGTGAGGAACCTGGAGCTTGAGCTTATCTGATTTTGACTTTTCCAGTCAGAATTTATATATCTAACAATATTTCTTTTTACTGGTTTTAATATCAGTCTTTTTCTGACTAATTGACATTCTTTTTAGTCAGATATGCCACCTTTATTCGATAAATGTCCTTCCTGTGGGAAGAAGATGGCCAAATCCGATCCTCATTCGGTCTGTGTCGTGTGTCTTCCTTCTTCTCACAACACAGAGACATGCTACCACTGTCGTCAACTTTCAAGTCGAACATTGAAAGACAGAGAGAAGATCAGACTTCTAGCCTTGATGGTGAAAGGGAAGAAAAGTGGCCCAGAAAGTCATCATCCATCTGGAGGGCCCTCTTCTCCAAGGAAACGGCGAAAATCTACTTCACCAAAAGCTGGAATTAAGAAAAAACATCATAGCATGTCGTCGACGTCGAGACCAACCAAACAAGTCAGGTCGGCGTCGAAGACAAGATCGCCGTCGAGAAGTAAGTCGACGTCGAGAGCTATGACCCAAGTGAGATCGAGATCGACGTCGAAGGCAAGATCGCCGTCGAGAGTGAGATCGACGTCGAAGGCAAAATCGCCGTCGAGGAGTACGCCGTCGAAAAGTAAGTCGACGTCGAGACATGTTTCGGGCTCGAAGCATGATAGACCTCGGTCGACGTCGAAACGTCCGTCGACATTATTTCAGAGGTCGACGTCGAGATCTCCGCCACCTTCTCGAAGGTCGGCGTCGAGTCTCTACAATTCACCCTCTCGGACCCGTCAGCGGTCTACGCCGAGGGCAGGGTCGACGTCGAAGACACCGCATGAACACCAGCGGTCGTCGTCGAAGAGACCGACGCCGAGGGCTTCGTCCCATAGATCTCCACCGTCAAGAGTTTCACCTCCACGGTCGCTCGCCGATGGTGGCTCATTCTGGTTCGACGTCGAGGCGTTCGACGCCGAGGGACAAGCAAGTTATTCCAGCTGAAGGTTTAGAAAAATCATCTTCAAAATCACGGTCGACGCCGAGGGAAGCTTCTTCCTCGCCTGGTATAACTATAATTCAGGTTACACCGGAGGGCTCTCCGGCGAGAGACAAATCTCCTCCCATCAATATGTCACCCAGATGGTTGGAGGACATTAGGCACTGGAAGAACAAACCCAAATCTACTGAAAGACTTCCTCCCACGGAATCCGCAAGATCTTCCGCTGGTAGGTCCCCGAGACGTTCCAGATCTCCATTAAGACGGCATTCACGCTCAAAAGAACGCTCAGAACCCCGCCGATCACATACGCCAAGGAGAAGACAGAGGTCTCCTACAACGACCTCATCAACAAGGTCATCGTATAGAGACTATTCCCCTACTATATCGTCAACCCCACCATCCAGAGTTTCTCCTGTTGACGATATGGGGACATTCAACGAGGTTCTCTGTAGAGGTGCCAGCAAGTTGAATATAACCATGACTGTGCCTCAGGTTTCTACATCTGTTATATTCGAAACTTTGCACCATCGAGCTTCTGCAAAGCCTCTTCTACCTTTGGTACCAGGATTATTAGAGCCTGCGATGAAGACTTTTTGACACCTGCCACAGTGGGCTCGGGTTCCGCAAGGATTTCAAAAAGTATAAGGCCCCAGACCAAGATCCTTTATTTCTGCGGTCTGACCCGCCACCGGATTCTCTTATAGTCGCCGCCGCCAGAAAAGCACATGCAAATACCTCTGTCATCTGCTCCTCCAGAGAAGGATAGCAAAAACATGGATTCTTTGGGACGGCGAATGTGCAATACATCAGGATCCGTTATGAGAGTGGCTAGTGCAGCCGCTCTACTGGGACGATATGACCGGTCTTTATGGGACTCTCTGACGAGATTCACAGACAGATTACCCAAAGAGGATCAAAAAGACTTTCTAGAGATTGTACAGGAAGGGGGCCTGGTTGCTAATCAGATCATTAGTACAGCGGCCGACTCTGCAGATTTGGCAGCTCATGGGTACGCACATGGCGTTTGTTCCCGAAGATCAGCCTGGCTTCGACTCACAGGTCTCAAGCCCGATGCTCAAAGAAAGATAGCCAATCTGCCCTTTAATGGATCATCGTTGTTTGGTTCACATGCTGACGACGAAATGGCAAAAATGAAAACTGAGTTGGATACTCTCAAGGCTGTAGGCCTCGAAAAGAAGAAAGAATTTCGTCGCCGTTTTCGCCCCTATGATAAACGCTCTTTTCAACAGCGAGGTCAATCATCTAACTGGTCATCGCAGAACCAAGGTCAGACGCAACAAAGATCCCAGTTCCAGCAACGCAGACCTGGACGTGGCAGAGGTGGAAACAAACAACAGTCAACAGTACCAAAGCAGCCACAAAAGCAATGAGATGTGTCTTCCTCCAAAGCTGTTGTCCACTCCGGTGGGAGGAAGTGTTTCATTACATCTGGAGGAGTGGAGACGTATAACAAAAGACAAATGGGTCATCAACATTGTTCAGAATGGCTATCTTCTGAGATTCATAACTCCTCCTCCATCAATACCTCCAAGAGGCATTTCTCACCACAACAAACGATTGTTACAAAAGGAGGTAAACACCTTAGTGAAGAAAGGAGCTATAGAAAAAGTCCCCGCTCCTCAAAGAAATCAAGGAGTCTACTCTCGTTACTTCCTTGTAAGAAAAAGAGGCCCCGCCACAGAATACAGACCTATTCTGGACTTGAGACTGTTGAACAAACACATTCGCATAGAAAAATTTCGAATGTTGGCACTCCATCAAATTTTCCCACAGCTTCATCAAGAGGATTGGATGTGCTCCATCGACTTGCAGGATGCATACTTCCACGTACCAATCTCAAAGAAACATCGCAAATTTCTACGCTTTCGAGTGTCTTTTCAACATTACCAGTACTCAGTTCTCCCGTTCGGGCTCAAATCAGCTCCCCGAACATTCTCCAAATGTATGGCTGTGGTGGCCGCTTTTCTCTGCAAGCAGAAAATATTCATATATCCTTACCTGGACGACTGGCTCCTGAAGAGCTCATCTCCAACTCTGCTGCAGGATCATCTCACGTGCTGCCTTCAGCTTCTCCACAACTTGGGCCTTCACGTCAATTTCAAGAAATCCATACTAAATCCAACGCAAAAGATCCATTACCTAGGCTCCTTCCTGGACAACAAAAAAGCAAGCGTGTGTCCTTCGGAGGAGAGATTGTCATCAATCCAAGGAAAATGTCTGACTCTTCTTCACACGCATCTCCCAACAGTTCGACAGGTGTCATCACTACTGGGATCGATGGCATCGTGCATCTTTATAGTACCAAACGCACGATTACACATGCGTCCACTACAACACTGTTTGGAGGACCAGTGGATGCAAGTATCAGGGCGCTGGGAGGATCAGGTAATTCTCCATCAATCAGCCAAAGACTCCATCCGGTGGTGGATGAAGCGATCGCACCTGATGAAGGGAGTCCCTTTCCATCAGGACCCTCCAACCCAGACTTTAGTCACGGACGCCTCTCCCAGGGTTGGGGTGCTCATATGGGCCCTCTGCAAGTACAAGGTCTATGGTCCGACTCCGAAAAGAGCTACCACATCAACCTGCTAGAACTGAGAGCAGTACATCTAGCACTCAAGTCCCTGGTTCCGCTCGCTCAAGTCTCGCTCCATTCTGATCCAAACGGACAATACAACGACGATGTATTATTTGAACAAACAGGGAGGTACCCGATCAAGGACACTCTCCATAGAGTCTCAAACCATATGGAACTGGCTTCTAGCGAGAGACCTGTCAATAGTAGCCATTCATCTACCGGGCTCTCTCAACTCCCAGGCGGACTTCCTCAGCAGAGACTTCGTCGAAGCCCACGATTGGGTTCTCAACAACGAAGTCGCTCAAAGCATCTTTCGAGAATGGGGAACGCCAGACATCGACCTGTTTGCAGACGCGGTAAACGCAAAATGCCCCGTCTTCGCATCCAGGTGTCCCCAACAAGGATCTCGAGGAATGCCCTTTTGATCGAATGGTCTCAGAGCTTACTGTACGCCTTTCCACCGATTCCGTTGATACCAGTTGTAATCAACAAGCTGTACAGGACCACCTCCAGGATGATCCTAATAGCCCCGGAGTGGCCTCGCCAGTGGTGGTTTCCGGACCTCCTTCAACTATCGGAAGTACCACACAAGAGGTTGCCATGCCGCCCGGATCTCCTATCCAAACAGGCAGGGAGAGTATTCCATCCCAACCTGTCCTCCCTCCGGTTGACAGCATGGCTCCTGAAGTCATACAATATGGACACCTACAATTGAATCCAGACTGTATGGCTATTCTCAAAGAAGCAAAAAGACCTTCCACGAGGAAATCATATGCCTTTAAGTGGAAGCGGTTCTTTCTATGGTGTGTGGACAATGGACATGATCCCATCCGGGGTCAGGAACAGGTGATTTTACCCTATTTGCTGCATTTGGCTAGATCTGGTCTTCAGTTCTCTTCTATCAAAGTCCACCTTGCAGCAATCACAGCCTATAGGAAGTCCCCCACCAGGCTTCTTTGTTTAGAATTCCGGTGGTAAAGGATTTCCTTGAGGGCTTAAAAAGGTTTATCCACCAGTCAGGTCTCCCTCTCCTCCTTGGGAGCTTAACATTGTGTTAACAAAGTTGATGGGGTCTCCTTTCGAGCCTATTCATAAAGCTTCCTTACAGCATTTAACATGGAAAGCCGCGTTCCTGGTGGCCATTACTTCTGCTCGCAGGGTCAGTGAGATCCAGGCTCTTTGCTGTAAGGAACCTTATACTGTGTTTCACGCTAACAGAATAGTTCTCAGAACTCATCCTAGCTTTTTGCCTAAAAGTGGTCTCGGACTTCCATATTAACCAGACTATCACTTTACCTACTTTTTTCCGAATCCTTCGAATCCTCCGGAAAGATCTCTTCACTCACTAGATCTCAAGAGGGTTCTGAAGTTTTATTTGGACAAAACAAAGACACTGAGGAATTCGGAACGTTTGTTTATTAACTATGGTCCTGTTAATACAGGTTCTGCAGCTTCCAAGAGATCCATTTCTAGATGGATAGTTTCTTGTATTCTACTGTCATACCAATTGGCCAACAAATCCCTTCCGGGGAAGCCTAAGGCACATTCCACTAGGGGAAAGCTTCTACCACGGCTCTCCTGAGGAATGTCCCCATGGCAGAGATTTGTAAAGCAGCTACATGGCGATCAGTTAATACCTTTACTCGCCACTACTGTTTAGATGCTGACACGCAGGCAGATGCTCAGGTTGGGCAGGCCTCGCTGAGAAACTTGTTTGCAAATACTGTTTAAAATGTGTATCTTAATTGAGTTCTCTGTGTTTTGCTCGTCCGCACGGAAGTGGGTATGGGCTTGCTACTCTATTCAGTGCTTATGACTATTGATGAGTATCCCCTGGAAGAGAAGGATAAGTTACTTACCTGTAATCCTAGTTCTCTTCCAGGGGTATACTCATCAAAGTCATAAGCAACCCGCCCTCCTCCCCGGACGAGCATTGACAGTTTACTCGATATTCTTGCATCTTTGATGCAGGTTCCTACAGGTTTCTTATACCGTACAAAAGAACTGACCTAACTGTCACCTGTGGTGCATGATGGGAGCAGGGGCTCCTGGAGGTCTTAAAGGCATAGTGCTCAGAGTCTCTGAGGCCTTAAAGGCGAGGTGCCAGTTTTTCCTTTTCTGTACAGGGATGTTATTTATTTATGCAGCCTTATTTGGGCTAATTGCCTGGCATTACTGTTTTCTTGATGAAAATAAAAGGTTTTTTGCGGAATGCTCTTACTGTACATGTCCTTCTCTTACATTATATGTTTATATGGCATTTTCATACTAGAGAAATACATGTAATTCTGGCTTCTTAGCCTATTGGATATGTTTGAGGCTGCATATTTTTTATGTAATACATGTATATGTGTGTGTTATTTCGTACTATGTACTCCTTTTCTACTACATACACATATATATGTATTTTTATATATGCTCCGGGTTCCCGCACGTGGGCGGAGATTATTCAGTGCTTATGACTTTGATGAGTATACCCCTGGAAGAGAACTAGGATTACAGGTAAGTAACTTATCCTTACTTACCTTCGGTAACGCTTTTTCTGGTGGATACAGTATCTGCCTGTGGATTCCTCACTGACCCACCCACCTCCCCGTTGTCCACCTTTTTATACCATAAAAGCTGAGGTATTAGTTATTTGATGTATTTTCATGTACTCAAGACCTTGTTACCTCCATTGTTTTATTGTTGTCTTGTTTGGAATTCAAGCTTTCTCATTTTATTATACACTAAGTGTATTGGTGTGAATACTGTGTACTATGTATGCATTGTCTCTTGGTCGGTCCGCCCGTTTGCCTCGGTGGCACGGAAAAACTGGGTGGAACTGACGTCATCACGCCGACGTGGTCTTCTTATGGCTCCAGTGACGTCATGCGGAGCCGCGTGCGGAGCCATGATGCCATGACGACCTCGTCGGCGCAGAGAGCTACGAAAAATTTCCAGAAAAAGCTTTACCGAAGGTAAGTAACTTGTTCTTCGGGCTGTCCGGCAGGAAAAGCAACACTGGGTTTGAGACCAAAAGGTTAACTTCAAAGGGGAAGCTCCCTTTGATGACCATAGGGCAAGCACACAGAAGAGGGGCTGCTCCTTTGTCTAGGTAGACAGAAGGGCGCCTGGGACAGCAAGGGGAAAACACTGGCAGACTGTTTTTTCCATGGTTGCGTAGCCCAGGCGTAGCCACACCCCAATCGCCACACACTGAGAGAGGGGCTCGGCCATTTTGGGAGTGGGCAAACTAGAGCACTCTGGGATTGCTAGATGCCACACTTCACACAAACTTGTCAACAGTGGGGAGGGATCCAAGAACTCTATTGGCTACTGACAGTTCGCTCCCCTGCGGACACATTCTGGTTATAAGAGGCATCACTGGCTCCCAGAACTTGGATCTTGTCTGGATTGAAGAATAAGACCGGAGAAGGATGCCCCTGCTGACCAAGGACTTGCCAAATAGAGGCTGCATGAAGTTGGACTGCACCTGCTGCTCCTTGGGCAAGTGGAGAGAGGACTGTGCCTGTGATGGCCTACTCATGGTGAAGTTGTCCCTGGAGATCAGCCAGAAGCAGAGACTCCAACAGTCAGCCGGCTGAATTCCTGTTTGCAACACAGGGCCACAAAATCTGAGGAAGCCTGCTTGGGCAAGTTGGTAGTCCAGATCACTGCTCCTTGTCACAGCACAGCCTCGGAGCCCGAGACCCGACACTTAAAAGTTGCACCCAAGTCTGCTGAACCCAAGGGAGCCGTCAGAGTGGTTTGGTTGCCCAGAGGGAGAACTAGCTTCAGAAACAGGGAGCCGCTGGCTTGGCTGTGACTGGAGCCCAGTAGTTCAGCTACAAGGGACATCATCCCCTGTGGCGAAAGTCACCTCACCGGACCATGGACTGAGTAGTAGCCCTAGGAAGTTCTCCGTTGTCCACACAGCATCCTGTATCCCTTGCATCAGGACCACTCCATAGAAGTTAGTGGCAACTGGCCAGTGAGACTGGAACTGGACTGGAGACTGCTTTCCTTGTGAATATAACTTTTCCGTTGGACGTTGATGGTCCCCCTGACTGGCTCCCTACCGGAATTGGGTACCCAAAGTAACCCTAAGTAACCGCTTTCACCTTTGATGTAACCTTTTGCCGAAAAAGTTTCTAAGTATCAAATTTGTTGTGTTAGTCCATGCTTGTCTGTGGTTGAGTGAAAAGTCTTGATTTATTGTTGCTTTGAAAATCTATATCTCCGGAAACTTCCGGTGGATCTTTTTCGTTTTGGTGTCCATAAATTCATAAAAATACAGACTTTTTTTATAAATTGGTGTTGGATTTCTTGAGTGTCTTGTGCATTTCTTCTTCAATTGTTTTGGTGCTGATTAAGTGCTTTACTCCTTGTTCCTTTGTTGAAGGCTGACTGCTCAAAGTCACATCTACCCAGGGTTGAGCTAAGGCTTGACAAACAAAGTCCAACTGGTCCTAAGAAGGGTTGAAAGTGTATTAGATGGTGAGGTCTTACAACCACACCATATGATACTCCCCATTTCCTCATGCAGCTCTTTGACAAAGTCCATCTGCGCTAGACGTTTGTTGTCTGATGTGGCCCTCTTCATATGGACCCTCTACAGGTCAAATTTTCATATGTGGTGGTGCTAGCTGAACAAGGCCTTGCAGTGGGGTACGGTTAATGCTCATCTGTGTGGAATTTGTGTTTACCTGATCAGTCTCCTCTATTTAAACATTCTGTTGGGATGTGTTTTATCAAAGGTCTGACTTGCATGTATCCCCTGAATCTGTTCGTCATGCAGCAATAGGACTTGAGCTTAGTGTTGACATTACTTGTTTGTATGCCGTCACACTCTGTTCCGCAAGCCACAGAACAAGTAGGGCCTACTGGGCCACAGCCGTGGGGGTTGAGGACTTTTACCTCTGCTGTCCTGGAGCCGGCCCTTCTATGGCTCTGTAGACTGGGCTGAATACAGCCCTTTCTGCACTAGACACTCCGTGGTAGCATAGGCAAATGCTCACTGGCTTCTCCGGGAGGTTAGTCAGGCTCAAGAATATATTCCCCCACCATGAACCCCCTAGCAGCGCAATAAAATCAAAGTCCAGCGCAGTGCTTCTCTTTGTGGGAAAAGACCAGAACTTTTATTATACAAAAACATAGGTCACTGCACATTCAGTTATACACAAATGCCCGATTCCTTGGTGTGGGATCTGGTGCTCTCAGGAGCCTCTGCTGATTAGACTGCCACTTGACTCTAGCGGGTTCGCCCTTGTAGCAAGCTCGGGGTCCATCAGGTAAACTGATGGTGCAACTCGTGCTTCTTCCCCTTCTCGTTGTATTTAGGTTAGCTCAAACATGTAATCGCGCTGTCCCGTCCCCCCCTACCACACAGATGACAATTCTTTGGCAGAGCAGGCACCAGACGCTATCTGCAGCACACAGTGCCTTGAGGCAACAACCTTGAATCTTCGCTGCGTGCCCCCAAGTTACCTCTATGATCACTTTGTCTCCAGGACAGGTCTCGACCCAATAATACACATGGCAATGTCACGGGCACACAGGCCACCAGGAGGAGCCAATCCCAAATGCAATTGGGTCACTACAAGTGCAGGGGCCTAGCTGCTACAACAAGGGTATGTTACGACAATGGCGCTGCCCAACCTGACAGTATTACGATATCTTCAGCAACCTTGCATCATGATTCTCTGTTGGAAGCACCCTGCACCAGGGCCAATTACAGCAGCTCCTTCCATGATCCACTCCTCCTGCAGGGTTGGTGTTTCCTTCCCTCACTCACAGGCAAGATATCTTGGCACCCAGGACAGTCGGTAAACACTTCTTAAGATGGGACTCCAGACGATGTTCCCTTGCCTTTGGGTAGTTAGCTTTCAGTGTCACTCAACTCTTGGCTGCTTCGAAGTTCCCGAGTACTCTGCAGAGTACCCCCTCCTCAGTAGAAGAGACCACAACAACAAACAACAATGTGTTTTAAGCTCTTCTCTCCATAGTGCTTTTGCAGTCGGAGGATAGGTATTCCAGGTCTGTTCCTTGCAACCAATTTGGGGTGGTTCCCCTTTCAGGTGTCCTGGCCTGACCACTTGCCAGGCCTGGCCGGAGTCTACAAGAATGCTCTGCCCGGGAGGACAGTCTCCATGTGGAGTACCCGCCACTAAAGTTCAACGAGGTGAGAGCAAGGTGCAGCCAGTTATTATGACCCTACTTCACAGAGATCAGGAAGAGACAAGAATATGTGCGCTTCAAAGTACTCTTCCCTGTTAACAGATTCTGCAGGCCTCACCCTGTACCGCCTGCTAAACACAAAGTGGACGCTGTAATCAGTAATTTCCTGTCCTGTTTATCAGGAATGTCATGGGCACATCTAAGCAAAGCCCATCACCTCTTTCAAAACCATATTTTCTGGTGCTCCTCCTTCCACCTAGGAGATTCCGGCAATACACATATGCTGTCATGAGAAAAGCAACTTCTCCAGTATTGGGGTATATTTCATAGATTATCATGCTTGAATCATTCCCCGTCGTCGAAGTGGGAGTCCCACGGTGCATAAAAAGCAATAAGCAATTAATAATCACTCTAACATTAAAGTTAACAGAGAAAAACCATTCACTTTAATATCTCGTCCTAGTCATTAGATATGGTCCAAACTCCAGCCAATCAGGCGACAGCACCCTTCAGAACCCTCTCCACAGAGGCTCCAGGCTCTCGGATTTTCTACCGCACATCGTGTGAAGGGAGTCTCCCTGAGCTCTGCTCAGTACTTCAACTTTATCTTCAGGTTTTCTTCAGATTTTACTTCTGAACATGTCTTCTAAAAGATCTCTATTCAGGCATTGTGAATCTTGTGGGAAGCTAAGACTTCACTCAGATGATCCCCACAAAAAATGTATCTACTGTCTTCACCCAGACCACCAGGTGAGAGATTGCAAAATCTGTAGAACATTTTCTCAAAAGACCTTGAGAGACGGGGAAGGACGTCTTCTTCTGTGGCTACAGAAGCTCAAGACAAAGGACAATCCCTTATCTGATGAGAAGAGTAATTCCTCTTTAAAGACAACAGCTTCAAAAAAGAGAGCTAGTGAGGCGGAGCTGGTCTCTCCTAAGGCTGCTAAGGTGTTAAAAAAACATCACACCTCAAAATAGGAAGATCAGCCTTCATCTTCAAAAAAGGCGTCTGTCTCTCTTAAGGGTCAATCTGTGCCCTCTACGCCTTCAAAATCGAAGCAGGCATCAAAGTCTCTTCCTGAGACACTTTTACCTCACAAAAAAGACGATCCGTCGACGAAGACGACGAGAATTTCCGTTGCCTCAACTACGACGACGACATCGACTTTCTCTTCTCCTCAGACCAAAATGATTGTCGTCGGCATCTTCTCCGTATCAGTGAAGGTGAGGCCGTCTGTTATGTCAACGTCGTCTTTATCGTCCTCGTCGACGAAAAAGAAGCGGCCCTTGTCAGGACCTTCGTCGACGGAGGCTCCGTCGCCGCTGAGACTGTCGGCGGCTCTCAAGAGTAAGTCTTCTTTGGCGACGGTAGTTTCGGCGACGGTAGCCTCGTCTACAGTAGCCTCATCGACGATAGCCTCGTCGATGGAGCCGAAGACCTCCGAAACAGATTCTCGTCTACGCAGTTCGTCGACGTCCAGAATGTCGACGGAAGAACCATTGAATAAACCTCCATCTTTGATATCTGTAGTAGACTTGGCATCCTCGTCGATGCTTGTTCCATCGTCTGTTTTAGCTACTTCTAGGGATGATTTAGGACTGCCGAAAATAAAGAATTCTCAAGAGCTTTTATTGCCTGTTCATACCTCTCCAAGTAAGGTATCTCCTTGTCCTCCAGAAGAAATCTTTGACTATGGAGCAGATGAAGAGGAGTCAGATGATGATGATAGGTTTCGGGCTGCTCGCAGTCCTTCCGAACTCCTTATAAAGTGCCAGGATGATGAAGATGAGGAATACAATTTTTATCCAGAGGTTACTAATCAGGAAAGACAAGCTGATCAGACAGTACAAATGCCAAAGTCTCTTGTCTCAAACTTGCAACATATGGTAGAGGATTACTACCGCAGATTTCCTCCCTCGGAGCCGGCATCTTCCGTTCCTCAGACACCTATTCCGCAACCTTCCTTGCTCATCAGATCTCCCCCTCCAGTTTCTCCAGTACCCACAGTGACTCAACATCAGGAAGAGATTCATACTACTGATGAAGAAAGATAAGGGGGAGAATTAGACGAAATATCCCCTCCTAACGAATGGGATGATTACCACATCCAGACACCATTGCCTTCCACTCCACCTCTTATAGATTCACCACCTGAGGATATAGGAGGTTTCCATACCCTTATGGAAAGAGCGGCGAAGAGGTTTCAGCTTCCTATGGTCACCAAGCAAGCTGATTGTTTCTTATATGATTTTAAGGAACAAACGAAGAGACAGGTTCGTGCTATCCCTATTGTAGACTTCATTTGGCAGGAGGGCTTAAAAGTCATGAAGACCCCAGCCTCAATTCCTGCAGTCTTGCCTAAATTAGAAAAGAAATACAAGGCTCCGGATAACTCTCCTGCCTGCCTTATCGGGCAACCTAAACCTGACTCGGTGATATCACAGGCGGCACAACGCCGTGCCAGAAATCCTTCATCTCCATTATCGGCCCCTCCTGATAGAGATTGAAGACGTCTCGATTCCATTGGCAAGACATTTTCCACCATGGCGGCAACAACTGTCAGAGCGGCCAATTCACTCGCTATCTTAGGCAGATATGACAGGCAAATGTGGTCGGACATTTCGCCCTTTATAGAGTTGTTGCCGGAGGAATCCAAGGCTGAAGCATTAAGGATTTTGCAAGAGGGAGAAAGGATCTCTGCTGAGATCATTGACTGCGCAGTGGATGTCTCTTCCACAGGATTCCGCCAACTGGCTGGGGCTGCGGTCCTGAGGCGTCAGGGCTGGTTGAAGGCTACTTTTTTTAGACAAGAAGTTCAAACAAAAGTGATTGACATGCCTTATGATGGCGAATCCCTATTTGGCCAACATATTGATGAAGCTCTTCAGACCATAAAGAAAGATACGGATACTGCAAAGGCTCTCGGCACTCTGCAATTTAGAAAACAGCCTTTTCGTGGAGCAAGAGGTCGTGGTTCATCATCCTTTCGAGGAGGGTACAATCAATATAAACAATATCAACTGTACCAAGGTCAACCAAGGTACACATAGTCACAGCAGCAACAGTCATTTAAGCAACCTCCGGCCGCTTCTTACAAGCATTACAGAGGAAAGACTGCCTACAGAGGAAGAGATAACTCCAAAAAACAGTGACAACCGCCCACTGCCAACCACTTTTCCCATCAATCCAGTCAAAGTTGGAGGAAGAATCTCCCATTTCTTCTCCGAATGGTCTGCAATAACAACGGACAGATGGGTTTTGGGCATAGTTTCCAGGGGTCACACTTTGGAATTCTTTAAGATTACTCCAAATTATCCTCCCAGAGGTCCTCCTCCTGCTCATTTAAAGGAACTTTTGTCCCAAATAAAAATAATGTTAAAGAAAGGAGCGATCGAAGTGGTATCAAATTTACAGAAAGGAACAGGGTTCTATTCAAGGTTTTTCCTCATAAAAAAGAAATCGGGAGAGTGGCGTCCCATTCTAGACCTTCGTTCCCTCAACAAATTTCTAAAAAAGCAATCCTTCCGGATGTTGTCTCTTCAGCAAGTGCTTCAATTGATAAATCAGGAGGATTTCATGGCAACCGTAGACCTTCAGGATGCTTATTTTCATATCCCTATCCTTCCCAGACACAGAAAGTTCCTGCGCTTCAGGGTGGCTGGCAGAGATTTCCAATTCAAGGTCCTACCTTTCGGCCTTCGTTCAGCGCCCCGAGTGTTCACCAAGGTATTAGAATGGGTGGCAGCTCACCTTCGTCAAAAAGGAGTCCAAATCTTCCCTTATCTGGACGACTGCCTCATAAAGGCGAAATCTTTTTCGGTAGCAAGCAGTCACACTCAAAGATGTCTTTCTCTCTTCCAGTCCTTAGGTCTCTCGATAAATCTACCAAAATCTCAGTTAACCCCTTCAAAGGTAAAGACTTTCTTAGGGGCTACCTTGGACACTCACCAAGCAAAGGCCTTTGTCTCACAAGAAAGACAACAAAGTATTTACAAGTTAGCAGCTCTACTACTCACAAAAAAGTCAATTTCTGTCTGCAAGTTCAAATCGCTTCTGGGAATGTTGTCCTTTTGCATTCCTCTAATTCCCAACTGTCGCCTGCGAATGAGACCCTTGCAAGAGGAGTTGGACAAACAATGGCTGCATATCCCAGGGTCCTTTGACGATGTTATCAGAATAACACTTCAAATTAAAAAAGCGCTAATATGGTGGACTCGCATCCCAAACATAGCAGCAGGCCTATCGTTTATAGTGGACTCACCAAGTTTCATAATAACAACCGATGCATCCCTCGAAGGCTGGGGAGCACATCTACAAGGACTGACAGTGAAGGGAAAATGGGACAGTCAACAAAAAACATTACACATAAACCTCTTAGAGTTGATGGCGATATTCCTGGCTCTGAAATCCTTTCGTTCCATAATATCAGGAGCTTCAGTATTAATTCGGACAGACAACACAACAGGCATGCATTATTTAAACAAGCAGGGAGGTACAAGATCAACTATGCTATCCCTTCAAGCTCAGCAAATTTGCTCCCTGAAGCCCTTGGTCTCCCAACGCCAGTTGAATCGGTGACGTTTCAGGTCCCGGTCGCGTGAAAGGTCCCGGCTATTTGAGGAGCCTTTCCTGATGCTCATCATCGTCTGGTAAGTCGAATAAGAAGTTCAAAAAGTTGAAGCAGTCTTTGACTTCGCCATGCTGATCCAAGTCTTCAAATGAGGTGCGGGAGCAATGCCACAGTTCTAGGCCCCGCACCCAGGTGTCAGTCGGGAAGCCCGAGTTTGGGTCCACTCTGCACCTCCCAGAATTTCCTGGAGCAACCCCCACCTAGTTAAAGGAGTTTTAAGAGGCCGTGCCCCTCATATTTGGGCGGGCTGACCACTCTGGAGGGCCTTTGGACCCCACAGGTTTGGCAAGTGCACCAACTGGATTCCTGCCGGTGGGTTCGCCCTCTGTGCCAATAAGGCCCTTTCACCCAGTTCCTGGATCCAGATTAGCTCTGGTAGCAAGACCACAACCTTCTCCGGAGCCTGTTTCGGTGGCGCTATTTCTGGCACCTCCGACCCTATCGGTATACCCAACTCTGATATGGAGCCGGATCAGCATTGCTCAATGTCGACTCCAGCGCCAGCTTGACAGGGCCTACTTTTTTCGATAGTTATTGTGGGGAGTACGACTGAGGAGGACGTGAGGTTCGTTAAGGTTATCCCAACGCCATGGAAGAGCCCAAGGGTAAGTGGTGTGAGGAACTGGCGGATGCCATTGGTTTGGACACCTCCCTAGACTCTGGCTTAGTCTCTCCTCCCAGTGTGGCTACGGAGGAAGGGGATTCATTTGCCATGGTGGTGATGAGGGCGGCGGAGGCTCTGGACCTTACACTGCCCTCTGTGGCAGTCAAGATAAACGTCTTGACAGAGGTGCTTCAGCCGGAAGCCCCCTGTCCCCCGAACCTCTCCTTCCTTTTAACGAAGCCCTCATGGATGTCCTGCTCATGACATGGAACAAGCCCTGCAGGAGGGGCTCCTGTACACGAGGCGTTTGCCCTCTGCCATAACCCCGCTCCTGGGGACCCAGCTTTCCTCACCCAGCAACCTACCTCGGAGAGTCTGGTTGTCCAGGCCCCCCATGTCCAAAGTGAATCCTTGTGCGTGCACTACCACACCACCGGATAGGGATTTCAGAGGATGGTCTCTTAAGCCAGCCTTGCACTGCGGTTGGTGAACACTGTGTGCCTCGTGGGCTGGTATTCCCATACAGTTTGGGACTTGGTTGCGCCAGTGTTGCCCATGGTCTCGGAGGAGCCTTGAGCCATCCTGACTAGGCCTTTTGCTGATGGCAGGGACGCAGCAAAGTTCACCATATGCTTCAGACTGAATACAACTGACTTGCTAGGCAGAGAGATTGTTTTGTCAGGAACACTCAGTCATTATGCCTGGCTGATATCGACTGGCTTTTTGGGGATGTCCAGGTATCCCTTATGGCCATGCCCATCGATGGCACTCGCTTTTTTGGTAAAAAAAGCAGATCCGGTGCTTTAAGGACAGCAGGACTCGTTGGGTCTCTCTACAGTTCCATGCCAGCCCCATTCTGCCTTTTGCCGCTTTCATGCCTACAGTTGAGGCTACCAGCCACTTCCTGTTAGAAATGGGATCTCTAGTTGGCAAGGGCTTGCACCTTTCTCCAAGTAGGGACCCTTCTTCCTAGTCAGGGTAAGGGTTTTACACTCGTGAAGTAACCCCTGCTCACCCTCGTGGTAGCTTGGCACGAGCAGTCAGGCTTAATTCAGAGGCAGTGTGTAAAGCATTTGCACATAACCAACAGTAATACAGTGTAAGCACTACAAACGGACACCACACCAGTTTAGAAAAATAACCAATATTTTATATACTCAAGACAAGACCAATTATGACAAAAATCCACAATACTATACTTTACGAATGAATGCTTGATTCGGTAACTTCTTCTTTGCAGGAATAGCACAAAAGCAAAGTTCGTACGAGTCAGTAGCTCCGTCCGAGCCTACCGCGATGCTGAAAACCACAGAGTCTAACAGTTCCAGCCGACTGCGTCGATACGGGCCAGCAGAGTCGTGAACAGACTCGGTTACAGTACCTTTCTCGTTGTGGCTGGTACGGAGTGTACGAGCCGGTCGGCGTTCGTCGCGGTTGCGGTGCAAGACGGAGCGATGCAAGGTGCGGTGTCCCTCGATGCGGTGCAGGCAGCGGCTCGATGAGCGTCGTGCAGACGGAGTCGGTGAGTCCAAGGCGTGCGATGCAGGGTGAGACGATGCTCGATGCGGTGCTGACAGGTTGCGATGCAGGCGACCTAGCCGGAGTGCGGGAGCTGGCGTCGGACAGCAGTGCGAGTCGGAGCGGTGCGTCGCAGACGTGCGAGCGGTGCCCTAAATGCGGTGCGGTCACGACTCTTGAGCCAGTTGCAGCGACCGCGTCGGTCGGGTCCGGCTGGTTCAGTGAAGCGATGCGATGCGAACTGCGGTGCCCACAGGTCACGGTGCAAGCAGCGGCTCGGTGTTGGCGGCGTCGGACCAGGGTTGCGATGCGAAGCGGGGCGATGCGGTCTGCGGTGCAAACAGGTCACCGGCCAGGGATGGATTCGGTTGACGGAGTCGGTTGCGGTTCCCTTCCTCTGTGGCAACTGAAACAGCGTTCCAGAAGCGGTACCCAGAGGCTTGTGAAGTCTTTGCAGTCCCTGAGACTTCTTAACAGGAGGCCAGCTCGGTTCCAGGCCCTTGGAGATACTCAGCACAAGTTTGTAGAAAGTTCAGTCCAGTCCTTTCACTGCCCAAGGCAGAAGCAGCAGCTGCAGGCCAACCCAACAAAGCAACAACACAGCAAAGGGGCAGTACTCCTCCTGGCAGCTCTTCCAGCTCTTCGTCTTGGCAGGTTCCTTGATTCCAGCGAGATCTAAATTCATGGGGTCAGGGCCCCAATATTTATATCCCAAATTCCTTTGTTCTCTGAAGGCAGAGAGGCCTTTGCCTAGTCCAAACCAGTTCTGGAGCACTTTGTTGACAAGTCTCCGTCCCTTCTTTCAGTGAGTAGGCCAGGGACATCAGACGCACCACAGGAGGTGGAGCCAGCATTGTGGAGGGAAGGCACTGTCCTATTCAGGGCCCAGGTGCGACCCCTCCCACCCATCTACATGTAGATCTTGCTATTCAGCCCTTTGCTGACTCACCCTGTCTCCTGGCATCCCCCAGCCCCTGTCACTCACATTCCAGACAAGGAATACACAACCTCGCAGAGGCAGGCTTGGATGGTTAGACAAGAAAATACCCACTTTCTAAAAGTGGTATTTTCAAACACAGAATGTTAAAACCAACTTCACTAAAAGATGCATTTTATCATTCTGAGTCCAGGCATACTAAACTCGAATTTCCACCATGTTCCCGGGGTCAGTTAGGATTATAAGCTGTAATAATCAAAACTGCCCGTTCTGGCCTAGGGGGAACAGGTAGCCTTGCAATAGTGAAAAACGAACTAGGCTGTAATTCACTATCAGGACATGCCACACACACCAGGGCATGTCCTACCTTTCGCATACAACGCACCCTGCCCACAGGGGTACCTTGGGCCTACCTTAGGGGTGACTAACATGTAGCAAAGGGAAGGTTTAGGGACTTGCAAGTGTGTGCACTTGCCAAGTCGACATGGCAGCCCCAGGCTGCGCACGGGCTCTGCGATGGCAGGCCCGAGTTACACTTTACGGGCTGTTTGCGTGGGTGGCACAATCCAGTGCTGCAGCCCACCAACAGCATTTGGTCTATAGGCCCTGGCACTCGCAGTGCACTTTACAAGGGACCGACACATAAACCAAATAGGCCAATCATGGAAACACCAATCCATAACGCATTTTATACAGGAGCACTTGCACTTTCCCACTGGACAGCAGTGAGGAAAGTGCGCAGAATCATTACACCAGCAAAAACAGAGTCAAAACCGGGAGGTCAGAAAGCAAAAGTCAGGGAAACACGCCAAAAGATGCCAAGTCTAACACATGTCCCCTCCAGCTGAAAGTAGGGAGAACTACCCAACCCCATTGGAGTTCTCTTCACTAAGGCGGAAGAACCTGGACAGACCATCTGCGTTGGCGTGTTCTGTACCAGAGACGGTGTTCCACCGTAAAGTCCATTCCCTGTAGGGAGATGGACCACCTCAGCAGTTTTGGATTCTCGCCCCTCATTTGCATCAACCATCTGAGGGGCCTGTGGTCTGTCTGAACCCGGAAGTGAGTCCCAAACAGGTATGGTCTCAACTTCTTCAGTGCCCAGACCACAGCAAAAGCTTCCCTTTCTATGGCACTCCACCTCCGTTCCCTGGGAAGTAGTCTCCTGCTAAGGAAGACTACAGGCTGATCCAGGCCCTCTTCGTTCAGTTGTGAGAGCACCGCTCCCACACCATGCTCTGAAGCGTCAGTCTGCACAACAAATTCTTTGGAGAAGTCAGGTGCCTTGAGCACGGGCGCCGTGCACATGGCTGCCTTCAGGGCATCAAAAGCTTTCTGGCAGGACTCAGTCCAGATCACTTTCCTGGGCTGCCTCTTAGAGGTCAGCTCTGTTAAGGGGGCAACGATGGTGCCATAGCCCTTAACAAATCTCCTATAGTAACCGGTGAGACCTAAGAAGGCTCTCACCTCGGTCTGGGTCTTGGGGGTTCCCAAGCCAGAATGGTGTCAATCTTGGGTTGTAGGGGCGCCACCTGGCCGCTTCCTACCTGGTGTCCCAAGTATACCACAGAACCCTGCCCGATCTGGCACTTACTGGCCTTGATCGTGAGGCCTGCACCTTGCAGAGCCCTCAACACTTTCTCAAGGTGCTGCAAATGTTCTTCCCAGCTGGAACTGAACACAGCAATGTCATCCAGGTAGGTGGCACTGAAATCCTCCAGCCCGGCCAACACCTGATTGACCAACCTCTGAAAGGTGGCAGGGGCATTCTTCAACCCAAAGGGCATCACCCGGAATTGGTAATGACCTTCTGGGGTTGAGAACGCTGATCTCTCCTTGGCCCCATCGGTTAAGGCAATCTGCCAGTACCCAGACGTTAAATCAAACGTGCTGAGGAACCGGGCAGCTCCCAACCGATCAATGAGCTCATCAGCTCTGGGGATGGGGTGCGCGTCAGTCCTGGTGACGGCATTGAGCCCACGGTAGTCCACACAAAACCGGAGTTCTGGAGTGGCACCGGGCGCCGCAGCCTTTGGGACCAAGACCACTGGGCTGGCCCAAGGACTGTGGGAGGGCTCAATCGCCCCTAACGCCAACATCTTAGAGACCTCCTCCTTGATGCTGGCTCTGACCCGGTCCAGTCAACCTGTAAATCTTGTGCTTCACAGGAGGGCTGTCACCGGTGTCCACGTCATGGGTACACCAGTGAGTAACACCGGGGGTCAGAGAGAACAGTGGGGCGAACTGTCCCAACAACTGGCGACAGTCCCCCTGCTGCTCCTGAGTCAGAGTAGGGGAGAGGATCACACCCTCTACTGACCCATCATGCTCCTTGGTAGACAGGAGGTCAGGGAGAGGCTCACTCTCCTCTTCCACCCCATCATCTGTCGCCAAGAGCATACTCACTTCGGACCTCTCGAAGTGGGGTTTGAGCGGTTCACGTGAAGGACCCTCAAAGGGTTCCTTGGAGCCTGCAAATCCACCAGGTAGGTGACGTCACTTTTGCGCTCCTTTACCTCATATGGCCCAGTCCACTTGTCCTGCAAGGCACAAGGTGCCACTGGGGCCATGACCCACACTTTTTGCCCAGGTTGAAATTCGACCAGAGTGGCATTCTGGTCATACCATCTCTTCATTTCTTCCTGGCTTGCTTCTAGGTTCGCCTGAGCGAGTTTCCTGAAGCGGGCAGTTTGGTTTCTAAAGGCCAGCATGTAGCTAAATACATCCTGGGGAGTTTTCCTGGGAGCTGCCTCCCAGCCTTCCTTTACCAAACTCAGAGGTCCTCTGACAGGGTGGCCATACAGGAGCTCAAAGGGGCTGTACCCAAGAGACTTCTGAGGCACCTCCCTGTATGCAAAGAGTAGGCATGGCAAGAGGACGTCCCACTTACGCCTCATGGGTTCTGTTAGACCCTTGATCATGCCTTTCAAGGTCTGGTTGAATCTCTCCACCAGACCGTTTCCTTGTGGGTGGTAAGGAGTGGTGAACTTGTAGGTTACCCCACACTCCTTCCACAGGGGTGTCATATACTTGGATATGAAATTGGTCCCCCTATCAGAAACCACCTCTCTGGGGAATCCCACACGGGAAAAGATCCCCATTAACGCCCGGCCCACCACTGGCGCCGTCGTTGTCCTGAGAGGGATTGCCTCCGGGTACCGGGTGGCATGGTCCACCAAGACCAGGATGTACCTGTTGCCCATGGCTGTCTTGGGATCCAGTGGCCCCACAATATCCATCCCTACCCTTTCAAAGGGTGTTCCAACTACAGGAAAAGGTTGGAGAGGAGCTTTGACCTTCCTCCCACTCTTACCACTTGCCTGGCAAGTTTGGCAAGACCTACAGTGTGCATCTGACTGCATTCGCGTTTGGGGCCAAAAGAAGTGGGTGACAAGCCTGTCAAAGGTCTTGTCCTGCCCCAAATGTCCTGCCAAAGGCACGTCATGAGCCAGACCCAGTAGGAAGGTCCTGAAGCGCTGGGGTACCACCAGCACACGGGCTGACCCAGGCTCAGCAACCTTAGGCTCACTGTATAGGAGACCACTCTCCCAGTAGATCAGATGTGACCCGGACTGATTACCAGCTGCCTGGTCTGCAGCCTGCCGCCGCAGACCCTCCAGAGTAGGGCACTCGTCCTGCTCCCTGCAGAACTCCTCCCTGGTGGGACCCCCTTCTTGCTGCCAATGGGTCAGCTCAGAGATGTCTCCCAGTTCGGCTACCTGCTCCCCTGTAGGCACCGGGGCGTCCCCTCGAGGTCCGCCTCCTCCCGGTCCGTGGGAACTTCGGGGGCCGGTTTCCCGCGCCCCTGCCCTTTCTCTTGGCAGGGACTTGGGCCACTGTTTCAGGCTCCAAGTCCTCTTGATCACCCTGTTTGGCTGCCATTGACCGAGTAGACACGCATGCCCACTCTGGCAACCCAAGCATCTCCAAGTGAGACCTGAGCTCCACCTCCTTCCATAAGGACTGCTCCAGGTCGTTTCCTAGCAGACAATCTACAGGCATGGTAGGGCTCACAACCACCCTCAAGGGACCTGCGACCCCCACCCCCCATTCAAAGGGAACCTGCGCCACCATACATTGGCGCTCTGAGTTGTCTACAGCAACTACTTGGTGGAATGCTCCTGGGACTACTTGCTTCTCAGACACCAGGTGACACCGGACTGAGGTCACACTGGCTCCAGTATCTCTGAGAGCCTCTACCCTGTTCCCATTAATGGTCACCCAGGTGCTATATTTCTTTGTGTTAGGGGGCACCTGGTTTCCTGGGACCATCTCACTGTCCCCTAGTGAGACAAGGGTCATTTCTGCGGGATCCCCACCCTCCTATGGGCACCCCTCCTCCCCAAGCGCTACACTAGCCAACACTTTGGACTGTCCACCGGTGGGTGGCTGTGTCCCCTTCGGGCACTTGGGGTCCCCCTTAAAGTGACCTACCTGGTCACATGCATAACACTTGCGGGGCCGGTCTCAACAGGCTTCCCTGTAGAGACCCCTTTCTTCTTATCACCGGGGGCTGGGAACCTTTACCCTGGGTACTAGTTTGGGGCCCTTTAGAGAACTCCTGTGCTTTACCCTTGTCCCCCCACCTTTCTGCTGGGGACCCTGCCCACCTTTGGCTGAGTCTCCCCCAAACGCTTTCTTGTGGACCCTGGTACTCACCCAGCGGTCCGCTTCCATAGCAAGCTTCCTGGGGTCAGTTAGCTTACTTATCAACTAGGTGCTGGCGCAGATCTGCAAAACATAGACTAGACAAGTGCTCCCATGCAATCAAGTTGTAGAGCCCCTGAAAATCTGTTACGCTACTGCCCTTCACCCAACCATCCAGAGACCTGCAGAACACATCCACACATTCCAACCAAGTGTTGGCATCAGACTTCTTACTTGACCTGAACTGATCCCTGTACTTTTCAGGAGTAAGACCATACTTCGTGAGAAGGGCATCCTTCATGTCAGCATAGGTGAGGTGATACCCCTTACCCAAAGCTATCAGAGCATCCCTTGCTTCTTCAGGGAAAAGTGGCCACAATCCTGCTCCCCAATTCTCCTCAGGGACCCCATTCATGTGTATGGCTGCCTCATAACCCTGAAACCACCTTTGTATGTCATCCCCCTTCTTGAACTCCTTGCCTACGTTCTTGGGAATGTGCACAATCCTGTCTGCCTTTCTGGACGAATTGCTGCCACCATCTGAGCCTGACTTACTCCTAAGTTCTAGCTCCTTCAGTTCTCTCTCATGCTCTAAGAGCATCTTCCTCTCCTCTATGGCCAATCTCTTCTCCTCCCGCTCACTCTCCAGCCTGAGCTTCTGCAGCTCAAACTGCCTTGCCTCCCGCCTGTCCTCCAGCTCCTCTGGGGACAGACTGCTGCTGCCTGACCTGGCGGGTTCCCCCTACCCAAAAGCACATCCACCCTGGAAATAGGCTCCTCCGCCTCCTCACTGAGATTACCAGGCTGCCCATTGGCATGTCTGGCTGCTACCCAGGCCCTCAGCGCCTTCTGTAGCTCCTCCTTCCTTGTGAGGCCTTTAATTTGGACTTTTAGGTTTTTACAAATCGCTCGTAGCTCCTTTACGGCGTAGGATTCCAACCTATCCTCCTCAAAGATAACTTCCAGAGATGCAACGGATGATGCAATTGATTCAGGCATGACAAAAGTAGTGAGTTGAAAACTGGCAAGATCAAAAATAGGCCAAAAGAAAAGAACTAGTATGTGGTACGTAATGGTCTGCGATATGGTAGTAGTGCACACCAATCACTGTAAGTCAAGTGCAAACACAAGTCCTATCCTCACCGCTGACAACCAATGTTAGAAATGGGATCTCTAGTTGGCAAGGGCTTGCACCTTTGTCCAAGTAGGGACCCTTCTTCCTAGTCAGGGTAAGGGTTTTACACTCGTGAAGTAACCCCTGCTCACCCTCGTGGTAGCTTGGCACGAGCAGTCAGGCTTAATTCAGAGGCAGTGTGTAAAGCATTTGCACATAACCAACAGTAATACAGTGTAAGCACTACAAACGGACACCACACCAGTTTAGAAAAATAACCAATATTTTATATACTCAAGACAAGACCAATTACGACAAAAATCCACAATACTATACTTTACGAATGAATGCTTGATACGGTAACTTCTTCTTTGCAGGAATAGCACAAAAGCAAAGTTCGTACGAGTCGTTAGCTCCGTCCGAGCCTACCGCGATGCTGAAAACCACAGAGTCTAACAGTTCCAGCCGACCGCGGCGATACGGGCCAGCAGAGTCGTGAACAGACTCGGTTACAGTACCTTTCTTGTTGTGGCTGGTACGGAGTGTAGGAGCCGGTCGGCGTTCGTCGCGGTTGCGGTGCAAGACGGAGCGATGCAAGGTGCGGTGTCCCTCGATGCGGTGCAGGCAGCGGCTCGATGAGCGTCGTGCAGACGGAGTCGGTGAGTCCAAGGCGTGCGATGCAGGGTGAGACGATGCTCGATGCGGTGCTGACAGGTTGCGATGCAGGCGACCTAGCCGGAGTGCGGGAGCTGGCGTCGGACAGCGGTGCGAGTCGGAGCGGTGCGTCGCAGACGTGCGGCGGTGCCCCAAATGCGGTGCGGTCACGACTCTTGAGCCAGTTGCAGCGACCGCGTCGGTCGGGTCCGGCTGGTTCAGTGAAGCGATGCGATGCGAACTGCGGTGCCCACAGGTCACGGTGCAAGCAGCGGCTCGGTGTTGGCGGCGTCGGACGTCGCCCACGGTGAGACCAGGGTTGCGATGCGAAGCGGGGCGATGTGGTCTGCGGTGCAAACAGGTCACCGGCCAGGGATGGATTCGGTTGACGGAGTCGGTTGCGGTTCCCTTCCTCTGTGGCAACTGAAACAGCGTTCCAGAAGCGGTACCCAGAGGCTTGTGAAGTCTTTGCAGTCCCTGAGACTTCTTAACAGGAGGCCAGCTCGGTTCCAGGCCCTTGGAGATACTCAGCACAAGTTTGTAGAAAGTTCAGTCCAGTCCTTTCACTGCCCAAGGCAGAAGCAGCAGCTGCAGGCCAACCCAACAAAGCAACAACACAGCAAAGGGGCAGTACTCCTCCTGGCAGCTCTTCCAGCTCTTCGTCTTGGCAGGTTCCTTGATTCCAGCGAGATCTAAATTCATGGGGTCAGGGCCCCAATATTTATATCCCAAATTCCTTTGTTCTCTGAAGGCAGAGAGGCCTTTGCCTAGTCCAAACCAGTTCTGGAGCACTTTGTTGACAAGTCTCCGTCCCTTCTTTCAGTGAGTAGGCCAGGGACATCAGACGCACCACAGGAGGTGGAGCCAGCATTGTGGAGGGAAGGCACTGTCCTATTCAGGGCCCAGGTGCGACCCCTCCCACCCATCTACATGTAGATCTTGCTATTCAGCCCTTTGCTGACTCACCCTGTCTCCTGGCATCCCCCAGCCCCTGTCACTCACATTCCAGACAAGGAATACACAACCTCGCAGAGGCAGGCTTGGATGGTTAGACAAGAAAATACCCACTTTCTAAAAGTGGTATTTTCAAACACAGAATGTTAAAACCAACTTCACTAAAAGATGCATTTTATCATTCTGAGTCCAGGCATACTAAACTCGAATTTCCACCATGTTCCCGGGGTCAGTTAGGATTATAAGCTGTAATAATCAAAACTGCCCGTTCTGGCCTAGGGGGAACAGGTAGCCTTGCAATAGTGAAAAACGAACTAGGCTGTAATTCACTATCAGGACATGCCACACACACCAGGACATGTCCTACCTTTCGCATACAACGCACCCTGCCCACAGGGGTACCTTGGGCCTACCTTAGGGGTGACTAACATGTAGCAAAGGGAAGGTTTAGGGACTTGCAAGTGTGTGCACTTGCCAAGTCGACATGGCAGCCCCAGGCTGCGCACGGGCTCTGCGATGGCAGGCCCGAGTTACACTTTACGGGCTGTTTGCGTGGGTGGCACAATCCAGTGCTGCAGCCCACCAACAGCATTTGGTCTATAGGCCCTGGCACTCGCAGTGCACTTTACAAGGGACTGACACATAAACCAAATAGGCCAATCATGGAAACACCAATCCATAACGCATTTTATACAGGAGCACTTGCACTTTCCCACTGGACAGCAGTGAGGAAAGTGCGCAGAATCATTACACCAGCAAAAACAGAGTCAAAACCGGGAGGTCAGAAAGCAAAAAGTCAGGGGAAACACGCCAAAAGATGCCAAGTCTAACACTTCCATTTCCACCCAGCTATGGCCACAGATGCGGTTCCCACAAGCCCCTTGGACCCAAGTACAGAGATCTGCCCAGTCCTCCCCACCCCCGGCAGCCGCAGCTTAAAAACCCCTTTATTATGCACTCTCTCCATCAATGGCAACTAGTCGGTGGCAGGATCAAGCACCACCTGCCCTGATGAACGTCCACCACCTTGGAAAAATGGGTGCTTTTAATTGTTCAGTGGAATTGCGCCCTTCCTTTTACAGAAACTCCACCTCCCATACCACCATCCTCAGACTGGCTGACAGAGGACTACCTCTCCCTGCCGAGTCAGGAAGTGCAGTCTCTTTTGCCCAAAGGAGCCATTGAGAGCGGGCTGACATCAAAAGTACGTCATGGTTGCTATTCCCGCTCCTTTCTGGTGCTGAAAAAAGACAGAGGCCTCTGCCCTATACTTGACCTGTGCCCTCTCAACTACTTCCTGAAAAAGGAGAAAATCAAAATGCTCACATTGGCTCCATGTTCTATCTGCTCTGGACCCTGAAGTCTGGATGGCAGCTGTTGAAAAATGTCTCTCTTTGAAGGGTCACCCCAAACCTTTTGCCTTCCTTCTGTCCTCATTTTTGTTGGCTTTAGGACTCAGAGCACTTTACCACTGCTAACCAGTGCTAAAGTGCATGTGCTCTCTCCTCTAAACATGGTAACATTGGCTCATACCCAGTTGGCATATTTAATTTACTTAGAAGTCCGTAGTAAAGTGGCATTACATGTGCCCAGGGCCTGTAAATTAAATGCCACTAGTGGACCTGCAGCACCAATTGTGCCACCCACTAAGTAACCCCTTAACCATGTCTCAGGCCTGCCACTACTGAGCCCGTCCATTATCTCCTTGTGTTTGCTTTGTTCGCCCTAAGTTGGCAGGGTATGCCCAGACATGGGTCCCTTGCTCACTTTGCCACTGGATTCAACCTAGCCTGGCTGATGAGGGCTGTTAGCCCGAAACCGGTCCCAGAATGCTTGATTCCGGTCCAGGGAAGACATGGCTTGGCAGTTCGGTCTGGACTGTTACCATGAGGCACAGGGTCAAGACTGATTTGCATGTGGCTATGTCTGAACTGGGGTGGCAAAGTGAGCTAAAGAATGATGATGGATTCAACCCAGATCTGTGACTGGGGGTGAGTGTTTGAAAAGTTTCAGCACTCCGTCCATTATCTCCTTGTGTTTGCTTTGTTCGCCCTAAGTTGGCAGGGTATGCCCAGACGTGGGTCCCTTGCTCACTTTGCCACTGGATTCAACCTAGCCTGGCTGATGAGGGCTGTTAGCCCGAAACCGGTCCCAGGATGCTTGATTCCGGTCCAGGGAAGACATGGCTTGGCAGTTCGGTCTGGACTGTTCCCATGAGGCACAGGGTCAAGACTGATTTGCATGTGGCTATGTCTGAACTGGGGTGGCAAAGTGAGCTCAAGAATGATGATGGATTCAACCCAGATCTGTGACTGGGGGTGAGTGTTTGAAAAGTTTCAGCACTCCGTCCATTATCTCCTTGTGTTTGCAGTTTTAAACTGCCATGTTGACCTTGCAAGTTAAACCTCTTGCCAAGCATACACCTTCCCTTTTTATACATTTAAGACATCCCTAAGGTAGGCTCTGTATAGCCCACAGGGCAGGGTGCAATATACTTAAAAGGCTGGACATGTACTTTTAAGTTTTACATGCCTTGATAGTGAAAAACTCCCAAAGTCGTTTTTCACTACTGCAAAGCCTATCTCTCCCTTAGAATAACATTCGGATTACCTTTATAATTGTAATTCCCAATATGAAGAGATAGGCGTTTCAAATTTGGTGTTTGTGAACTCAGTATTTAAAACCACAACTTAATGTGAAGTCAGATTTTAAATTGCAGTTTGGAAAATGCCACTTTTAGAAAGTTGGCATTTACTATAACCATTTGGGGCCTGCTGCCTGTCTGTTCAGTCTTGATTGGGTGACAGCTGGGCCTTGTGTATTCCCTCTAGACAGCCACAAACAAAGGGAGCTTAGGTGTGTTTTGATGGGCGATCCTTTGGAGATGAGAGGGAGGAGCTGGGCACAGCCTCACACTTAGATCTGAATAGGCTGTGTCCTGTCCACACACAAAGGGCTGCATACACCCCTGTAGTGATTCTGGAGCCAGGGCAGGAAGGGAGGACCTCTGTGCACTTCAAAGCCTTCTGTGAAGTCTGCCGCACTACAAAGCCACAACTGGGTATAAGTACTGGACCTCTGACACAATGACTTTAGTACATTTCTGTACCTATGAAGACTCTGCCAGGAAGAACTGCTGTGCTGCTGAAAGGACTGCCATTCTGCTGGACTGCTGCTTTGCTGAGCTGGCCTGCTGTTCTCCTGCCTGGGTGAGAAGGACTGGACCTGCAGCACTTGAACCCAGAGTGACTCCAAGGGCTTGCTTGCCTTCCACCCTGCAAAACCAGGTTGTTTTATGATAGGTCATTTTGAAGTCTCCACAATACGTTTAGGGCCCTTGCCTCTTGCGGGCACTATGCCTACCCACACAAGTGAGGTACCATTTTTCTCGGAAGACTCTGGAGAATGCGGGGTGGGTGGAAGTTTGTGGACCCACACAGATTCCAGAACTTTCCATCACAGAAATATGGGGACATTTTTTTTTTTGACAAAGTTGGAGGTTTGCAAGGGATTCTGGGTAACAGAACCTGGAGAGAGCCACACAAGCCACCCCATCCTGGATTCCCCTGGGTGTCTAGTTTTCACCTAGGGGCACCTAGGGGTTTGCTAGGTTTCCCTAGGTGCCGGCAGAGCTAGGGTTCAAAATCTACAGCTAGGCACTTTGCAAAAAAAGGGTCAGTTTTCACTGTAAAAATGTGGTGTGTCCACGTTGCGTTTTGTTTGCTGTAACACTTTTTGCCCTAAGTGGGATGGGTATGCCCAGACGTGGGTCCCTTGCTCACTGTGCCACTGGATTCAAGCTAGCCTGGCTGAAGAATGGTGACATACCCTGAAACCGGTCCCAGGATGCTTGTTTCCAGTCCAGGGGCGGACCTGGCCTGGCAGTTCGGTCTGGACTGTTCCCATGGGGCACAGGGTCAAGACTGATTTGCATTTGGCTGGGTCCAAACTGGGGTGGCGTAGTGGGCAAAAGAACGATGGATTTAACCCAGATCTTTTGACTAGGGGAGAATGTTTGCATTGTCAGCATTCCGTCCATCATTTGTTTGTTGTAACACGTTGCATTTTGGGCCATTTCCTGTCACGGGTAGTAGGCCTGCCCAAACAAGTGAGGTACCATTTTTATCGGGAGACTTTGGGGAATGCTGAGTGGGTTGAAGTTTGTGGATCTGCGCAGATTCCAGAACTTTCCATCACAGAAATGTGAGGAAAATGGTTTTTTTTTTTTTACAAATTTTGAGGTTTGCAAGGGATTTTGGGTAACAGAACCTAGTGAGAGCCACACATGTCACCACATCCTAGATTCCCCTGGGTGTCTAGTTTTCAAAAATGTATAGGTTTTCTAGGTTTCCTTGGGTGCAGGTTGCGCTAGGACCCAAAATCCATAGGTAGGTCATTCCGAAAAAGTCAGTGCCTAGTGAGCTTTCTGCCACCCTGGAGAGGGGGAAGTCGGGGGGTATTGCCCCGATATGCCCCCAAGGTAGGGCAGAAAAATGTGGCTATTTTTTGAGGGGGTGGGGGCATTGGGATGCCCATTCTGGCCAGCCCTTACCCGTACGTATAAAAAAAAACAGCATAATCGCTGGCGCCTAGTGGGCTCTCTACCCCTCCCGGGGGGCAGATCAGAGGCTACTGCCTCCTGGGGGGTGGGGGGGCAAAAAGACTGTGGCATCTTTTTGGGGGAGTGGGGGCATTGGCATACCCATTCTGGGCAGCCCCCACCCCTGAATTTTGAAAAAAATGTAGCCCTGGTGCCTAGGGGGCTTTTTGCCCCCCGAGGGGGCAGATAAGGGGCTATTGCCCCCATCTGCCTCCGGGGGGGGTGGGGGGTCAGAAAGACTGTGGCAATTGTTTGAATACGTAGGGGTGTGGGGGCTGCCCAGAATGGGCATGCAAATACCCCCACCCCTACGTATAAAAAAATAAAATAATAATCCCTGGTGCATAGTGGGCTTTCTGCCCCCCTCGGGGGACAGATCAGGGTCTATTGCCCCCATCTGCCTCCTGGGGGTGGCAGAAAGTCTTTTGCCTTTTTCGGGGGGGCAGGGTGGGGGCATTGGCATGCCCCTTCTGGGCAGCCCCCACCCCTGGCCTATAAAAAAAAAACTGGCATCTAGGGTGCTTTCTGCCCCCCTGGGGGGGGGGGGGGGAAGAAAGACTGTCTGGGGCAAAATTAAATGGGGGGAGCAAAGGCCCTTACCCAAGGGGCCGCTCCCCTTTCCCTTGTGGTTAGTGGGTGGATCCCTGCTTGGGGATCGCCCTCCTGGGGCGATCCCCAAGCAGGGATCCACTAGGGAGATTCTCCCCTTTCCAACGATATCCCTCCCTTGTGTTTCGGTGCTCGGGGGGCTGAGATAGCCCCACAAGCACCGAAACTGTGAAACTGAAACTAAGTTTCAGTTTTGTTTTAGTTGTAATGATGACAGCGCGCCATGCGCGCGATCATCATTGCAAAGAAAACTAAAACTATGCTTTGGGAGGTTGGGGAAGCTCTTCCCCACCTCCCAAGGCAAAAAAAAAAAGGGAAAATCCCTCTGCTGTTCACAGCAGAGGGATTTTTTGCAAGTGTGCTCATGACGGAATGGTTCTGTCATGAGCACAGAAGGGGTTAAGATAAGCCTGACTGCTCTGTGCCAAGCTACCAGAGGGTGAGCACAGGATAATTTATGGTGTGTTGTGCCAGACCTCTGCCAACCAGAAACCCAATTTCTAACAGTAGCGTTGGACTTGCAGGGCGCCTATTTTCGCATACCCTTTCTGCCAGCCCACAGATGTTACCTGTGGTTCATGGTAAGCCACAAGCACTTCAGTATGCTGTTCTCCCTTTTGGCCTTACCTGCTCCCCTCGGGTGTTCACAGAGATGATGGCGGTGGTTGTAGCTCATCTGTGGAGGTCAGGGGTTCCAGTCTTTCCCTGACGGCTGGTTGTTGAAGGCGGGCTCGCCCCAGGCAGTCGTCACACAACTCCAGACTATGACGGACATTCTGCATTCAGTGAGCCGAAGTCACACCTGACTTCCTCTAAGGCGCTTCCTTTCATCAGAGCCACTCTGAACACAATGCTGTTTCGGGCCCATCCTCTGGTGAGTCCAGGATATTCAGGCTATGATTCCAATGTTTCAGCCTCTATCCTTGATTTTGATGAGACTAACTCTGAAGCTTCTGGGATTCATGGCCTTCTGCATCTTGCTGGTAACCCATGCACACTGGCATAAGCGGGCTCTGTGGTGTGACCTGAAGTGCTAGTGGGCGTAGCATCAGGGCAGTCTCTCCGACCTCGTCCAGATCTCGGAGGGAACTGCAAAAGATCTGCATTGGTGACTGGGTAAACAGCAGACCCCTTTTCCTACCCCACCCAGAGCTCACAATGGTGACAGATGCGTTACTCTTGGGTTGGAGCGGCCATCTGGGAGAGGTGCAGATCAGATGTCTCTGGTGGAGTCTCAGCTACACATCATTTTGTTGGAGTTGATAGTGATCCGTTTGGCATTAAAGGCCTTTCTCCCTGCCATCAAGCGAAGGCTAGTTCAGATGGTCGCGGACAACACCTCTGCTATGTGGTACTGCAACAAACACTGCGGGGCAGGGTCGTGGACCCTGTTCCAGGGGCCCCTGCTCCTCTGTACATGGCTGGAACTTCCTGGTTACACAACACCAGGTGGACTTTCAGAACGCCAGGGCGAACAAACTCAGCCATCGATGCCTCGCGGATCACGAATGGTGTCTCCATCTGGAGGTGGTGCAAGGTCTCTTCTGCGACTGGGGAGAAACTTGCTTAGATCTATTTGCCACTGCAGAGAACCCGCAACATCAGCACTTCTGCGCGCTGGTGTCTAAATGGAATTCAGGCCTCCTGTATGCCTTCCCTCTGCTACCACTCCTGCCCATAGTGTTCAAGAAGATCAGGAACGATCAGGCCCAAGTCATTCTAAGACCGTATACTCATGCCGTTGGGACAAGTATGTGGCCTGGTGCACTGCTAAACATGTTGATCCCCTCACTACACCTTTGTCTGAGGTTTTGTTGTTTGTTTTATCGTTAGCCCGGCAAGGCTTTGCTTTAGGCAAGGTTAAAAGGTATCTTTCTGCCGTATTGGCGTCCTTACTGTTGCCGTATCAGCCATCCCTGTTCAAGTCACCAGTTGCGGCCCTTTTTCTAAAAGGACTGCAACATATGTTTCCCCCAAAGCCCTTCATTATGCCCCAGTGGGAGTTTAATTTGTTTCTTTTTCTTTATTGAGGTAACTATGCGTAGTACAAATTGATAGTATATAGCATCCACAAGTAGTATAACATAACCAGAAGCATAAAATAGCAGATAATTGACATATTGCCAGAGGTCAAGGGGGCATTAAGGCACTAGTGAAGTCCAGCAATATGGATCCTGCCTTGCTCTTAGGTTGCTGGAATAGGGAGTGTGGGCTGGGGTTGATTGGGGAGAAAGACATCCCCAGAAGCATGAACCTAGGGGAGGGGGAGAGATTAGGCTCTATTAGAGGTCGTTCTGCAGTTTGCCAAAGGGTGTATCCCATCAGCGGTGTTTAAATGGCAGCCATGCAAGATACCAAGGGGCCTCTAGGAATGTGCCTGGTGGTCGAGTCACTGCCTCCATGTGGGGGTCTCTCATTGTGCACCTTGGGGGTTAAATTGTAGAGAAGCAATGGTACCTGGAGACGTTGTAGGAGCCAATTACAGGGCTACTGGTCGTCCAGTAAATTGTGGGTGGGGGGGCGTGTCGGTAGGCAGGGGAGGGAAGGCCAGATAATGGGGAGAGGAGGGGTCATGCGTCTTGGAGAAAGTCCCTCCATGTGTCCAGAAACTTGTGATCGGTTGAGCCTGGCTATAGTCCATTCATAGGCAGCCACCTTCTGCAGTACTTGTAGCCACTCGTTGAGCCTTGGACATGCGGGAAACCTCCAAAGTCTCAAAGTGCAAATCTTGTCAGAGGCCAGTGCCATTGTAGACATGTTAGCCATGTGGATTGTTGATTTGTGATGACTGGGCATTGAGCAGAGTTATGAAGAAGAGCTGTTTGTGTTTTCAATTCCCGTGTTAAGGGTATTGTTCCTCTGATTATAGTTGTGGCAGAGGACCAATAGGCTGATACGCCTCAAAACAGATGAACATTGTCTCTCTCTAACAATCTGCATTTCTCCAGCACGTTGCAGTCGGGTGTAAGGAAGATCTACAGAGTTGTAGAGGCGGCCAGTGCCGCCGATGAAGCACCTTGAAGTAACGAAATTTGAGGCATAGCTCTCTGTAGTACTTATCATGGATAGCTGAGAGATCTTTTCAGCCATCCTCTGAGTATGCAGCTTGTGTGACCACCATTCCTGTAGAGAGCGTGACAGCGGGATAGAGCTCAGTCGATCTACCAATATCTGGTACAGCCTGGACACTGTCCCTTTATAAGTGCCCCACTTCCTTAGGTAGTCCATCAATGAGGTAGAGGGTGGGTTCCACTAGGGAGATTCTCCCCTTTCCAACGATATCCCTCCCATGTGTTTCGGTGCTTAGCGAGGTTTGTGGCGTACCAGGATAGTACGACAACAACGCTGCAAGTGTTGGTAATCCAAGAAGTGACTCATGTGTAGACCATATTGTTATTGAGCGTCTGCAAATGATTTGTATTCCTCATCCTTAACTAGGCCGGAAAGGAGGTGAATACCTTTAGATTTGAATGATGCCCAGTTGAGTTCCCTCCCCCCTACCAACAGTAAGGCATTGCACCACAGTAAGGCTTGTGCATATACAGTATGGTTTATCTTCAGTAGTTTATAAGCTGTCCTCCATGCATGGACCGTCTCTTTGAGCCCCTGCACAGTTGCTCTCTGTGTCTCTCGAACATTAAAACAGTATTTTTAGTGGCTATTATGTCGGCCAGAGAGGGAGTGAACTGCAAGCATCTTCTTTGCATCTTCCATACACCAACTACTTCCCAAAGCTGGTTCTACGCACCTGTGCCTCTTTCCTGCCAAAGCTGGTGACGCCTTTCCCCATTAGCCTACACATCACATTGCCAACCTTCTTTGCTCTGCCTCACCCTTTTAAAGAAAAGGAGAGACTCCATCGCCTGGACCCAAAAAGAGTGCTACCGAGTGGATGATATGCTCTTCGTTGGGTTCAACAAAGCAAAACAAAATGGAAACGTTGGTCAGAAATGGACCTTCTCCAGAGACCACTGCATTAGCTTGTGGCGTTCCCATCCTGGGCATCTGTCAGGCTCCTACATTGGTATCTCTGCACACGTTTACTAAACACTGCTGCCTTGATAGTCCGGTCCAGGGCGACTGGCACTGTACCCATTTGATCCTCCAGGACTGTTCGCAGACCCTCCACCAGGGAGGTATTGCTTGGGTATCCATTCAAAGGTAAGGAATCTGCGGCTAGAAGTCTCTAAGAGATGAATAGGTTACTTAGCTTCGATAACACCTTATCTGGTAGAGACTCTATCTAGCTGCATATTCCTTTGCCGGTCCTCCCTCCTTCTGTGAACGGTTTCTTCTATTTGGAAGCTCCCTAGTGTCTACACACGGGTCCATTGACTTTCTAGCGTGGCTCTGTGTTTCTGGTACGAAAATAAACTGATGTCTGAGCGCTGTGGTGGCGCCTATGGCACTAGACACGTCACTTCTGTTGCCAACGACATAGACGCTGATGCGGAGACGATCCGCGCCACCTACTGGCGGTCAAATGTACCGATCAAGATTTTCCCGATCCAGTCTTCTATTTGGAGAATTTTCTAAGGTAAGGAATCTGTGGCTAGGTAGAGTCTCTACTAGATACAGCGTTACTGAAGGTAAGTAACTTATTCTTAACGTTACAGCGGGATTCCCAGTTTGACTGGGGATGATTCAAACATGTGAATGTTTGAAAGACACCAACGCTGCTGAAATGTGGTTACTGGTAGGTAACTCCTTTATTCCTCCCTACTTACCTTTCAGACAGCAGTCACACAAACGTATGCAGCAAGCCTGGAGGAGAGGACAACATCTCACAGCTTTTCCTCTGAAAGACCCATTTCTCTTCCAGGGGATACTCATCAATAGTCATAAGCACTGAATTATCCCCGCCCACCTGCGGGATCCCGGAGCATATAGAAATATACATATATATAAGAGTATGTTGGGGGATCACAAGTGCATAGCACTTCCGCGACATACATTTATACATGTATATAAATACATAAATATGCAGCCTAACATAAATTCCAATAAGGCAAAATGCCAAAATTACAAAGGTTTTCCCTGTACAGACAATCTCCTATATACACTCTGTAATAGAGAACATACACTGTAATAGTGTTATGCAAGAAAACCTTTATTTTCAGAGAAAAAAACATGTAATAGCAGGCAGTTGGCCCGTAGGCTGCATAGCTGAAGAAATATCACCGTACAGTAAAACACTGGCACCTTGCCTTTAAGGCTTCCAAGAACTTGGACACTTTGCCTTTAAGGCCTCCAGGAGACCCTCTGCTCCCATCATGCACCACAGGTGACAGTTAGGTCAGTTCTTTTTTCCGGCTCCTTCTATGAGGATCCTGGAGCTTGAGCTCGACAGTTTTTCTGACTTTTCTGTCAGGAATTGTTTTCTTCTTTGGTTTTTTGCGATTTTCCTGTGCTGGCAGTGGTTTATTATCATTCTCTGACAAAATTTTCACTCTTTTTCTGTCAGAATGCCAGCTCTTTTCCGCAAATGTCCATCCTGTGGAAAGAAGATGGCCATCTCTGATCCACACTCCGTGTGTATCGCCTGTCTTCCTTCCAGTCACAAGCCTGACACTTGTTATCATTGTCGTAAGTTTTCTACGAGGACTCTTCGCGACAGGGAGAGGATTCGCCTTCAAGCTGTGCTCGAGAGAGGAAAAGCCCGACTGGAAAGTGGCCTTGCATGTCAAGAGCCCTCCTCTCTTCAAGAACATCGACGCCAGCATCATTCTGCCTCTTCAACATCGAGGAAACGGCAGATTCCGGATTGTTCGACGTCGTTGCCGCCGTCGAAGAAGCGACCGACACAATCTCCGACGTCGAGACAGCGTGAGTCTCCGTCGTCGAGAAAGGCATTGACGTCGAAGCATACTGCCTCGGGCTCGAGGTATGGTCATGGCAAAGACCGATCGACGTCAAAACACCCATCGACGTTGAGACATCCGTCGACGTCAAGGCACTCTCCGTCACCTCCCCGTAGGTCGACGTCGAGAAGTTTGCCGACGGCAAGGGTGCCTCGAGACCAGTCGGCGTCGAAGACTTCGAGGCCATTGACGTCGAGGAGGCGAGAGCGTTCGACGTCGAAGTCCCGGAGTCGACGGTCGACGTCGAGGACATCTTTGAGGGAGGTGAGGTCGCCGTCGAGGGTAGCGAAGTCCTTAACTCCTCCTAGCCATCATCCCACGTCAAGGGAGAAGTCGACGTCGAGGGAAAAACACAGGTCGACGTCGAGGCGCTCGACGTCGAGAGCTAAAGAGCCTGCTGTTGCCTCGGATGAGGTTAGAGCTGCATCTCTATCGTCTTCAAAATCTGGATCTTCTCCAGGACTGCATATTGTCCAGATCTCCCCGGAAGGCTCTCCGGTGGTTGGTGAAGATGCACAGCGCAGGAAGCCTAGGGCCCTCAGTAGCCCGAGGTCTGACTTTTCCCGTACCTATTCTCCTTCACGCTTGTCCAGGGATTCTCCATCCCCTAAAACACCTCGAAGATCAAGGTCACCGACTGTGGTTTCTTCCAGAAGGAGGAGTCCAAGCCGATCACGATCTCCACATGCCCGCCATGCTAGATCAAGGGACAGATCTCACTCTTATCATTCTTCTCCGAAGAGAAGGCGGCATAGGTCTCCCACCCGGTCTTCTTCCACCAGGTCCTCTATCAGAGACTATTCTCCAACTTTGACGGCTACACCTCCATCAAGAGTTTCTCCAATCGATGACCTCAGCACCTTTAGTGAAGTTCTCTGTAGAGGAGCGAATAAGCTGAACATCTCTATGTCTGTCCCGGCTGTTACCTCCTCAGTGATTTTCGAGACTCTTCATCATCGCTCCTCGGCTCGGCCTTTGCTTCCTCTTGTCCCAGGCCTTCTCGAACCTGCTATGCAGACCTTTTTGACACCGGCATCGGTGGGAGCTGTTCCTTCCCGAATAGCCAAAAAGTACAAGGCTCCGGACCAAGATCCTTTGTTCCTTCGATCGGATCCTCCTCCGGATTCCATCGTGGCGGCGGCTAGAAAGACGCACTCATCTGTCTTCCTCCTCAGCGCCTCCGGATAAGGATAGTAAACTGATGGACTCTTTAGGTAGAAGGATGTGCAACACTTCAGCTTCTATCATGAAGGTCTCCAGGGCCTCCGCTCTGCTGGGGAGGTATGAAAGATCCTTGTGGGATTCACTGGGACGTTTTGCAGACAAACTCCCAAAAGAGGACCAGCAAGACTTTCGAGAAATTCTGCAAGAGGGAGGTCTAGTGGCTAATCAGGTGATTAGTGCTTCCGCTGACTCATCCGATCTGGCTGCCCACGGATACTCCCATGGTATCTGTTCGAGGCGTTCTGCTTGGTTACGCTTGACTGGCCTCAAACCCGACGTCCAGCGGAAGATAACCAACCTGCCTTTCAACGGTTCTTCTCTCTTCGGGCCGCATGCGGACAAAGAAATGGCGAAGATGAAAGCAGAGCTGGACACGGTGAAAGCTGTGGGTCTCGAAAAACGGAAGGAATTTCGTAGGCGCTCCCGCCCCTACGATAAACGCCCGTTCCAACAGAGGGTTCAAACCCCTCAATGGTCGGCTCAGGGCCAGCAGCAGCAGAGGTCTCACTTCCACCAACGGAGACCAGGAAGAGGGACCAATAGACAGCAGGCCTCTACCTCAAAGCAGCCATCAAAGCAATGAGGGAGTGCTTCCTCTAAACACGTGTGCCACTCTGGTAGGAGGAAGTATCGCATTACATCTGGAGGAGTGGAGAAACATAACCATCGACAAATGAGTGTTGAATATTGTTCAAAATGGATACTTGCTTCGGTTCAAGATCCCACCTCCATCGGTTCCTCCAGACGGACGAGTCCGCTTGTGTCATCACATTTTACACGAGGAGGTAAACGGTCTTCTACAGGAAAAAGCCATAGAATACGTCCCTGTTCATCAGAGGCGCCAGGGGATATACTCTCGATATTTCCTGGTCAAAAAAAGAGGTCCGACAGTAGAATTCAGACCAATTCTGGACTTGCGCATCTTGAACAAATACATCCGCAAAGAGAAATTTCGAATGCTTGCCCTGCACCAGATCTTTCCCCATCTACATCAAGGAGACTGGATGTGCTCCATAGATCTGCAGGACGCTTATTTCCACATTCCAGTGTCCAGAAAACATCGAAAATTTCTCTGTTTTCAAGTTGCTCTACGTCACTTTCAGTTCCGAGTCCTACCTTTCGGACTGAAGTCAGCCCCACGGACTTTTTCAAAGTGCATGGCAGTGGTGGCAGCTTTTCTCCGCAGACGCAAAATATTCGTTTACCCGTATCTGGACGACTGACTTCTGAAGAGTTCAACTCCTTTCCTGCTTCAGTCTCATCTTTCCTACAGTCTCCAGTTAATGAACAAGTTGGGTCTACGAGTCAATTTCAAAAATCGATTCTCAATCCGACCCAGAACATTCACTACCTAGGGTCGTCGTTGGACACCGCGGAAGCAAGCGTGTGTCCTTCGGCGGAGAGGTTTTCATCAATCAGGATCAAATGCCGAGAACTCCTGCGGACTAACCACCCAACAGTCCGACAAGTGTCCTCTCTCCTGGGTTCCATGGCTTCCTGCATCTTCATAGTTCCCAATGCCAGATTGCACATGCGTCCCCTGCAGCAAGCTCTGGAAGACCAGTGGGTGCAAGCATCGGGCAGCTGGGAGGATCGGATCACTCTGCCCCAGTCTGCCAGGGACTCCATCGTGTGGTGGACAAAGCGATCACATCTAATGAAAGGTGTTCCCTTCCATCAAGAGACTCCGACTCAAACTATAGTGACAGACGCCTCCCTGCAAGGTTGGGGCTCTCATATGAATCACCTTCAAGTGCAAGGGCTATGGTCGGACACAGAAAGGGGATACCATATCAATTTTCTGGAGTTGAGGGCTGTCCAACTAGCCCTAAAATCCTTCTTTCCGTCTCTTCAGTCCAACTCCCTCTTGATTCAGACAGACAACACCACGACAATGTTTTATCTGAACAAACAGGGAGGCACCAGGTCCAGAATTCTGTCTCAGGAGGCACAAGCCATTTGGAAGTGGCTTCTGGCACGGCATCTCACCATCACGGCTGTCCATGTGCCGGGCGTCCTAAATGTACAGGCGGACTTCCTAAGCAGAGAGTTCGTAGAAGCGCACGACTGGGTGCTAAACACCGAAGTGGCTCAGGATATCTTTCAAAGATGGGGTGTGCCGGACATAGACTTGTTCGCAGATGCAACAAACGCCAAATGCCCCGTCTACGCGTCCAGGTATCACCAACCAGGTTCAAGTGGGAATGCTCTGTTGATAAGATGGTCTCAGAGCTTACTCTACGCTTTTCCTCCACTGCCTCTCATTCCAGCAGTGATCACGAAGTTCTACAAGACCAACTCCAGGATTATTCTGATCGCTCCGGAGTGGCCACGCCAGTGGTGGTATCCGGATCTTCTACAACTTTCCGAAGTTCCGCAACAGAGATTGCCTTGCCGTCCGGACCTACTATCCAAGAGCCAGGGGAGAGTGTTTCACCCCAACCTTCCTTCCCTCAGGCTGACAGCATGGCTCCTGAAGTCTTGCAGTATGGTCACTTAGACTTGCCAGCGGACTGTATGAACATACTCAAGGAAGCGAAAAGACCTTCTACCAGGGTTTGCTACGCTTTCAAGTGGAAACGTTTTTACCTATGGTGTTTGAATAATGGTCATGACCCAGTTAGAGGGCAGGAACAGGTCATTTTGCCGTATCTCTTACACCTGGCTAAGTCGGGCCTGCAGTTTACATCTATCAAGGTACACTTAGCAGCAATAACGGCATATAGAAAATCACCTTCACAGGGTTCTTTTTTCAAAATGCCAGTGGTGAAAGATTTTCTTGAAGGGTTAAAAAGGTATACCCACCAGTACGAGCCCCTTCTCCTCCTTGGGAGCTCAACGTGGTCCTTACCAAACTGATGGGCGCACCTTTTGAACCAATACACAAGTCCTCCTTGCAGCACTTGTCCTGGAAATTGGCTTTTTTGGTTGCTATCACGTCGGCTCGTAGAGTCAGCGAGATACAAGCATTATGTTGTAAGGAACCCTACACTGTTTTTCACTCAAATAGGGTAGTTCTCAGAACTCATCCAAGTTTTCTGCCGAAAGTGGTTTCAGATTTCCACATTAATCAGGTTATCACTTTGCCTACCTTCTTCTCTAATCCTTCTACACCTCCTGAAAGGGCCTTACACTCAGACCTTAAGAGGGTGTTGAAGTTTTATCTGGATAAGACCAAGGTAATAAGAAAGACGGACCGCTTGTTTGTCAACTACGGCCCCATTAATAAAGGATTGGCATCCTCTAAAAGGTCTATTTCAAGATGGATAGTCTCCTGCATATCTCTAGCCTATCAATTAGCTAATAAGTCTCTTCAGGGAAAGCCTAAAGCGCATTCAACCAGAGGAAAGGCCTCTACTACGGCCCTCCTCAGGAACGTCCCTATAGCAGAAATCTGCAAAGCAGCTACATGGCGGTCTGTTCATACTTTCTCTCGCCATTACTGCTTAGATTCAGATGCTCAGGAGGATGCCCAAGTGGGACAAGCCTCACTGAGGAATTTATTTGCTTAATGTCATGTTAAGATGATCTGTTTTTTAATACTATTTGCTCGTCCGCGAGGTAGTGGGTATGGGCTTGCTACTCTATTCAGTGCTTATGACTATTGATGAGTATCCCCTGGAAGAGAAGGATTAGTTACTTACCTGTAATCCTAGTTCTCTTCCAGGGGTATACTCATCAAAGTCATAAGCAACCCTCCCGCCTCCCCGGACGAGCATTTTTTAGTAATTGCTACAAGTTAGTACACCGTGCAAAAAGAACTGACCTAACTGTCACCTGTGGTGCATGATGGGAGCAGAGGTTCTCCTGGAGGCCTTAAAGGCAAGGTGCCAGTGTTTTACTGTACGGTGATATTTATTCAGCTATGCAGCCTATGGGCCAACTGCCTGCTATTACATGTTTTTTTCTCTGACAATAAAGGTTTTCTTGCATAACACTATTACAGTGTATGTTCTCTATTACAGAGTGTATATAGGAGATTGTCTGTACAGGGAAAACCTTTGTAATTTTGGCATTTTGCCTTATTGGAATTTATGTTAGGCTGCATATTTATGTATTTATATACATGTAAATATGTATGTCGCGGAAGTGCTATGCACTTGTGATCCCCCAACATACTCATATATATATATGTATATTTCTATATGGTCCGGGATCCCGCAGGTGGGCGGGGATAATTCAGGGCTTTTGACTTTGATGAGTATACCCCTGGAAGAGAACTAGGATTACAGGTAAGTAACTAATCCTTATTCACCCATAAGCATCTGGTTTCAGGGTTCTACATGCTCTCCTATTTCCAGAAGACTATCTGGAGAATGAGTCATTTTCCGAAGTCTTCTTGGACCTTTGAATGCATAGCTCATCCCAGAAAGCACCCCAGCTCTGCGTTAAATGTGATCATACTGTCAGAGCCGGAGAACTAATCAAGACCTATTTCCTGGTCTGCTTTCTGTTTCTACATGTAAAAGCGAGCTGTCCATTCTTATCACGATAAATACCAGCCCAGGGTCTAATTCTAAATAAGAAGGGTGTTTACACAGGGAGTTAACTTCCTGGGCTACAGAGTCCTTTCTAATATGGTAGTTGGCAGCTCAGATGGACTCTCTCATACCTCTGTGGTGTTGGAAAAGGGCTCAACAGTGCATTGCGAACCTACAGCACCTCCCAACCTGCATGGGGAATAGGATGGATGTTGGCTAACACAATGAGCTGAAAGGCTTCTACCAATCAGTGGGACTCAAGCTCCTAAATACCATAGATCAGAGTATTTAACTATCAGATGACTCTGCGTCTACTTGTGGACAGCAGACCACAGGCCCACTCACAACAAACATCCCTTTCTTAGCATATGGGTGTTGGGAGTGGCAGATTGCAGATGCCCTTCACCTCTGTCCTTGCTGCATCCTACCTCCAGAATAACAAGACCATATAATCGCCTACAGGGATGGAAGCAAAGAGGCTGAAACCTCCAGCGTGATAGGAATAGGTTTCTGCAACCATTGTTGTCCCATCTTCTTTGCCATGCCAGTGACCTCCTTCACCTGGGAAGGTTATGCAGATGGAAAGAGTGTCTGGGCTCCTGATGCAATTGCATACCTCGATGGTGCAGGGAAAGGGATCCTTCTGAAAGTATGCACCACAGTACTTTCCTTCTATGAATCTCTGGACGGCTCTCCATCTAGACAGGAGGGTGTTCGTAAACTACAGTTTCTTCAGGTAACAGTTAAACAAAATTCTTCAAACAATGATATGAACAAGAACCACTACCTTAGACACAGTGACTAGTATCGCTGAGAGGTTGGATTCATGCTGATATATGTGGATTGAATTTACCAATTACTTAAAACCCTCTGCACTAGCTGTGACTGTCCAACCTAAATATTAAAAATCACCATCAAATGCTTGTTAACAAAAATTCATAAAGCACACTAATTTTGTATGTTCTTTGCGACCACTCAGCTATATTTTCTAAAACTGTATGCAACTGCATGGCAGCAGGATATTGGGACAAAACACAGAAATGATTGGCTATTGGGGTTTCTTTCTGTGTCCATACTGACTGCCTCTGAAAGGCTCTCGAACAATGGGACACATGGCCGCTGTAAACATGTTGTTGCAGTGACCTTCCCAAATATAGTGAAGAAGTGGTCAGACCAGTTTCTGGTATGCCACCCTATAGAAGACCTTCAAACATCATAGAAAACGGACTATTACTTATGTATGGCATTTTCTGTTTGAAACTAGGATTTCACTTTGTTGTCTTTTACTTTACTACAGGCACCCTTATGCAAAATGGGTTGGTTAGTAAAATTATATCTGTATCTCATAAGGCCTTGGCATAAATAGATAACCTTTAACTGTGACATATTTGTTTTCTTTTACTAGTTTTTCAATATTTACTCTGGAAATGAGCAACTTAACCTTGAAAATCCATCATTTACATCCACTCCAATATGTGGGCAAAAAGTTCTTATTACAACTCCGCTTCACAAAGACATAACACCTAAAAATCAAAAGGAAAATGCTGGGTAAGAGCTGTGTTTTCTCGTTGGCCTGTTGTTAACCTTATTTATATTCCCTTTGTGGTGTCTTGACCTCATTCCTGTCTCCTTTTTTGATGTGGGTTATCAACATCTGTCTGATAGACATATTGCTTGCAGTATACATAGGGTGGGCTTTGGGTCATCTCACTTCATCCATTGGTTTATTTGGATCAGGTTCTTTCAATCACAGGTCTGAACGATTATTGATCTGAACTTATATCAGCCGAGACCATTATTTCTCTCTGATAGTCATGCTGTTGTCTGTTTGGTGTATCATTCTGTGTCTGATAGGGCTGCTTGCTTTGCAATGCATGTGGGGCTGTTTTACATCTAAAATATACACTCAGCTTTCTCCCATTTTGCCACAGTTTAACTCATATAAGCATTTATTTAAAAAGACCACTTTTATTTTATGGTTTACTGCGGCAGGTGCATTTTGAATTCTCCAGACCAGGCCCTCATATAGACTATTAATTGCTTTTTAGGTGTCCCCTTGAAACCGCTCTAGCTGATTTGCCTGATTGTGTTGTTTTTTTTTTTTGGGGGGGGGGGGTCAGTGGTCTTTAGCCATTTTCGAGTGAAATTGTCGTTCACATTTTGCTGACGCCCATGGCAGCATACAGCATAGGACAGTGTGTCAGACCACTTCAGCCATTGACACCCCTCACTGTGAGTGGCTGCTTGAAGCTTGTGCACATACACCAAAACAAATTAGTCCTCTTCACTGCTGGGAATGATGGGCCACCTTATCCATTTTTAAGAAAAATACATTATAACTGATACAGACTTCTAGTTGCAGATTCCTTACCTTAGAATATCCCCTGCACTCCAGTAGTTGCCATTTTTCAGCTTGGTGGCATCCGTGCGGGAAGTGACGTGTGGTGCATCTATAGGCGCCACCCCAGTACGCTGATGGCAGTTCTTTACTTTCTGCGCCAGTCAGCGCAGATCCGGAGAGAGCTGCCCCCAGTCTTTTTTGACTGACTTTTTTCTCAATTTGGTGTCTAGGCATTTTTCGAAATAGCATCTCCTGGCGTGCTAGGGATGTCGCCTAAGAAGCCTACAGGCTTCAAACCATGTGTTGGCTGTCAGAGACAGATGTCTGTGACAGACCCTCATCTGGTTTGCCTCTGGTGCTTGGAGCAGGACCATGACTCTAAGACCTGTAAGGACTGCTGCACCATGAATCCTAAGGAGCTGAGAGAATGGTTCCTGAAGTTACTCCAGTATTGGAACTTTCATAGATTCCCATGCCTGAATCATTCCCCGTCGTCGAGATGGGAGTGTCCGGTATACATAAAATAGCAATAGAAACCATTACAAAAGAAGAAACTAGGCCTAGGCCCATTCTAGTTTTGTAACCTATCCACCTCTTTTTGTAAAAGAGACCAAATAAAACGAACAACCAATCAGATCAGCCTCACCCTCTAGAACCTTGCTGAGAGAACCTCAGACCCTCAGATTTTCTACCGCACGTTGTGCAAGGGAGTCTCCAATTGAGCTCTGCTCAGTTATACTTATTTCTACAGTTTTTTCTTCAGGTTTTGCTGGCATTCTCTCTTAGGATGTCAGACAAGGAAAAGAAAGCCCTCTTCAAGGCTTGTGCCACCTGTGCCAAGAAGAGGTTGTATGTGGAAGACAGGCATAAAGACTGCATTTACTGCCTGTATCCAGACCACAAAGCAGCGGACTGCAAGATTTGTCGCACCTTCTCAACGAAGACGCTACGAGACCGTGAGGGTCGTCTCTTGACCTGGCTCCAGAAACTGAAGTCAAGAAAAGAACCACTCTCTAGTGACAGCGAGGAGTCGTCATCTGCCACTTCTTCTAGAAGGTCGGTGAAAAGGGGTAAGGCTTCCCCTTCACCTTCTAAAGAGCGTCCTGCTAAGGTCTCAAAAAAGACCTCTCAGGGGTCTGAGAGCCGGAGTCCTGGCGAATCTCCTCACCACGGTGTAAAGGAGAGGGAAGGACAATCAGCAGCAGTAGTGTCAGTGGCTGTCAAACCCTTCAAGAAGCTGTCTTCTCTGTCTTCTGAGGGAAAATCTGAAAAGGACGCCCACTCGACGACGACGATCAAAAATCCGTCGACGAAATCATCCAAGGTACATCTTAAGTCTATGCCTCCGTCGACGGGCTCGTCGACGATACCTTCTTCTGGTCAGAGTTCTGTGTCGACGCGGGTGACTGCAGCTTCGCCGTCGACTGTTTCAACAACGTCGACGAAGGTGTCGACGAGAGTAGCGTCGACGACCACCACCACGACGTTGACGGCCGGGATGTCGACGGTCTCGTCGACGACAGCGCCGGCGGCGCCCATCTCTTAGTCGACGATCTACTCATCGTCGTCGCTGCTTCCGTCTACGGCCTCGTCGACGATGGTCTCGCCCACTGCCACACCGTCGACTGTTCCGTCGACATCGTCGACGATGGAAAAAATCACGATTTCCCTGAAAAAACATCAGATCACTCCGGACATGACTTCCCCCAGAAGAGTCACTCCTCTGCCTCCGGCTCTTTTGCTTGAAGAAGAAGAGTTTGACGACGACGATGGGCCTTTTGACTACGCACATAGCCCCTCGCAACTGCGGGTTAAATGCCAAGACACTGACTCGGAGGGAGAATATCTCCAAGAGCATACATATGACCAATCCATGGGCTATCAAGAGGACTACCGCCAGGAGATGGTCTTGGTGCCTTCCTCTCTTTTAGCGGATCTACAAGGTATGCTGGTCGACTATAGGAGGAGATTCTCTACACAACCACCTCCTCCAGCTGTGGGGCCGATTGCGGCTGCTCTTCCTGCTCGGCCTACTACTCCTCCACTGCCACCGGTGGCAACCAGTGCCTCAGCATCACTTGCTGATTCCGGATATACCTCCGGTTGTGCCACCCGCACAGGATGACACCTCTGATGAGGATCAGGGCAATGTCCCTCCGCTTGACCAGGACACGGAGTGGGATGACTATGTTATCCCTGACCCGGGTTCTCCATCCCCAGCTCCTGTCGATTTCCCCCCCTGTGGACATTGGGGGTTTTCATAAATTAATGGAAAGGGCCCCAAAAAGGTTTGATCTTCCCATGCCCACGGTTCTGTCGGAATGTTTCCTTTATGACTTCAAGGAACCGTATAAGAAGGCTGTGCGTTCCATTCCCATTGTAGGCCATGACTGGGATGAAGGATTAAAGGTGATGAAGAATCCTGCCTCTGTGATGCCAGTCTTACCTCGCCTGGAAAAGAAGTATAAGGCCCCGGAGGACAGTCCAGCCTCCTTGGTTAGTCAGCCTAAACCGGATTCAGTGATATCTCAGGCTGCCCAAAGGAATTCGCGCAATCGTTCGGAACCTCTCACTACACCTCCTGATAAGGAGGGCAGACGCCTCGATAATGCAGGGAAAAGGTTCTCTTCCATGGCGAGCCTCTTGGTTCGGGCGGCTAATGCCGTGGCAATACTGGGCAGGTATGATCGCCAAATGTGGTGCGATCTGTCCCCATATCTCGACCAGTTGCCAGAGGATTCTAAGGTGGAAGCTAAGAAGATTTTGCAAGAGGGGGAAGTAACATCGGCGGAAATCATTGACTGTGCAATGGACATTGCAACAACTGCATTCCGCTCGCTGGCGGGCGCAGCGGTCCTTCGTCGCCAGGGCTGGTTGAGAGCGACATGGTTCCGTCCGGAGGTCCAAAATAAAATCCTTGACCTTCCCTTTGATGGTGAGGCACTCTTCGGAAAGCATATCGACGATGCGCTCCAAGATATTAAAAAAGATACGGAAACAGCGAGATCTTTAGGGACTCTACAATACCGGAAGGTCCCTTTCCGTGGAGCCAGAGGAAGAGGTACTCCGTCCTACAGAGGTGCATACCAGCAACAACGGTACTCCTCCTATGGGTCAACATCCCAGTCGTATCGTCCGTCCTACAATCAGAGACAAGGCCAGACGTCTTCTTTCTCCAGTTCCAACAACAGAGGGAAGCAAGGTCGCCAAGGACGGGATTCCTCTAAGCGACAATAGCGGCGTGCTGGCTCTTCCTACTGTACCCTCCCCCTCTACTACATCAGTGGGAGGCAGGGTATCAGAATACCTCCAAAACTGGCAACGGATGACATCAGACCGTTGGGTGCTGAACATCATTCAGTGTGGCCATACTTTAGAATTTGTCCATCTTCCACCATCCAAGCCCCCTGCCGCCACGGCCTCAAAACATCTGTGCCTTCTTCGATTGGAAGTCCAGCAAATGCTCCTCAAAGGGGCAGTGGAACTGGTTCCTCTCTCTCAGCGGGGAGAGGGGTTCTGCTCCAGGTTTTTTCTGGTCAGGAAGACGCTGGACAAGTGGCGCCCTATTCTAGATCTCAGGGAGCTCAACACCTATCTTATAAGACAATGATTTCGGATGGTGTCTCTCCAAGATATTCTACGTCTTCTCAACTCAGGGGACTTTATGGCCACTCTCGATCTCGAGGATGCGTACTTTCATGTACCCCTCCATCCAGCCCACTGGAGGTTTCTACGGTTCACAGTATTCAAGAGCCATTTCCAGTTCAAAGTTCTGCCTTTTGGTCTTCGATCTGCTCCGCGGATCTTCACCAAGGTGCTAGCGCCAGTGGCAGCATGTCTCAGGAGGCAACACTTTCAAGTCTTCCCCTACCTGGATGATTGGCTGCTGAAAGCTCCGACCAAGCGGGCAGCGGAGGAAACAGTCGGTGCGTGCACACGCCTTTTCGATAGCCTGGGGTTAACTCTCAACATGGAAAAATCATCTCTCAGCCCGTCCAGGATAGCTCGATTCCTGGGGGCCATCCTGGACACGTCTCTCAACAAAGCTTCTCCAACTCTCGAGAGGCAGGGAAAGCTGATGTCCATGGCTCATCTGTTGCGAAGAAAAGAGTGTCTTTCAGTTCGCCTTTACAAGTCCCTGCTAGGAACAATTTCCTCCTGCATTCCCTTGATACCTCACTGCAGGTTGCGGATGCGTCCCCTCCAGGAGGAGCTGGACTTGCAATGGCGACAAATAGACGGATCCTTTGACGACATGGTGGTGGTCACCCAGTCTATGAGGAACGCCGCCTTATGGTGGACAAAGGAAAAGAATGTGTCTCAAGGTCTATCCTTCGAAGTCATCCCAGCTCCTCAAGTGGTAACGACGGACGCCTCGCTGGAAGGCTGGGGCGCGGTGTTACAGGACTTGCATGTAAGTGGGCGTTGGTTACCCCACCATCGTCTTCTCCATATCAACCTTCTGGAGCTCAGAGTGATTCGTCTGGCATTGCAGGCTTTTCTTCCACGACTACAACGGTCGGCGGTTCTCGTCCGCACGGACAATACCACGGCCATGCATTATATAAACAAGGAAGGGGGCACCAGGTCTCGCTCTTTGTCTCAGGAAGCCCAGAGAATTTGGGAATGGGCTATCCAGCACGGGATATCGCTCAAGGCGGAACATCTCCCAGGGGTACTCAACGAGACAGCAGACACGCTGAGCAGGCTGGGATCGGAAAGCCACGAATGGGAACTGGACCAGTCTACTCTGGAGGAAGTTTTTCACCGGTGGGGCAGGCCCTCCATAGACCTCTTTGCCACCCCAGAGAACAAGAAATGCCAGTTTTATGCCAGCAAGCTACACCATCAGGGATCGCTGGGCAATGCGCTTTCGATAGCCTGGTCAGGCGCATTTGTCTACGCTTTTCCCCCCATTCCGTTGATACCCAGGCTTCTCAGGAAACTCAAGGTGGAACCTTGCAGGATGGTCTTGATAGCTCCAGCTTGGCCTCGACAGTTTTGGTTCACAGAGCTTCACCTTCTCTCCCTGGACCTTCCTCTTCCGCTGCGGCCAATTCCAGCACTGCTTTCAATGTCTCAGGGCCAGGTCTGGCATCCGGATCCTCGATCGCTGCAACTATCGGCATGGCTCCTGAGCACCGAGAATTTCTTGGGTTAACCCTCTCGAAGGAGGTTAGAGAGGTGCTCTCTCAGGCCAGAGCCCCAAGTACAAACAAGACGTACCGATTAAAATGGAAGCGCTTCTGTATTTGGTGCCATCAGGAAGGGGTCGACCCTTTCTTATCTCAACCTCACCAGGTTCTGCCATACATCCTATCATTGGCGAAAGCGGGGCTGGCTCACTCCTCCATCAAAGTCCATCTGGCCGCCATCTCTCGCTATAGACGCACTTCCTCTGGACCTTCCCTCTGGTCGGCAAGGATAGTCAAGCAGTTTCTCAAAGGCCTCTTCAGAGCCTTCCCCCCAGTGAGGCCTCCGCCTCCTCTTTGGCACTTGAATTTGGTTCTCACCCAGCTCATGAAGCACCCCTTTGAGCCGATTCACCGGGCGGACTTAAAATTCCTCTCCTGGAAAGTGGCGCTTCTCCTGGCTCTCACTTCCGCAAGGAGAATGGGTGAGTTACAGGCTCTAACAATTCATGATCCCTTCCTTCAATTCAAGAAAGGCACAGTGATACTCAGGACTAACCCAAAATTCATACCGAAGGTGCCTTCAGACTTTCATTTGAACGAGCCAGTGATACTCAAGGCCTTTTTTCCTCAGCCTTCTACTCCGGCTGAAAGAGCACTTCACTCACTGGACATTCAGAGGTGCTTAAAGTTCTTCCTTGACCGTACTAAGGACTTCAGAAAATCCTCTCAACTATTTGTCTCTTTTAGCGCTCCCCGTAGAGGCTTTCCCCTTTCCAAACAGGGGATTGCTCGTTGGGTTGCCAGCGCTATCCGATATTGTCACACAGCAGCGGGCAAGCCCCTGGAGGGTCGAGTCCGAGCACATTCTACAAGGGCCATGGCTTCTTCAACGGCCCTCTTCGCCGGAGTCCAGATCAGGGATATCTGCAGGGCTGCGACTTCGAGCAGCACTCATACGTTTACAAGACATTACTGCCTGGATGCTTCAACGCAGTATGACACAGCTGTGGGCCAGGCAGTCCTGAGGAACCTCTTTCAGTGAGCGGTGAGCTTTCCCTTTCTTCCCTCCTACCATTGTTTGGTATTATTTGCACATTTTGACAGTGTGATCTGAAAGAGACACGTTAGTGACAGATTCCTTACCTTAGAATATCCCCAGGCGTCAGGCTGGATCCGGAAAGTTTTTTGCGTAGCAGTACCCTTGCGCGTCGGTAGGCGGCGTCGTGCGGCTCCGCGTCCGTCGTTGGCGTCGTGATCGCCGGGATGACGTCGCGGGCAGTACTTAGGCGCCGCCCCTGCGTGCTGACGTCAGTTCTTCTTTTTCCGTGCCAGCAAGCGCAGATCCGGGAAGAGCAGTGCCCTGGTCATTTTTTGACCATACTTTTTGGTGAATTTTTCACTGTTTTTCTCAATCGACTTCAAGGTGTCGTAGGGATGCCCGGGTTTAAACGTTGCGGCGCCTGTGCCCGGATGATGTCCGTCACAGACCCGCATTGGGAGTGTCTCTTCTGCCTCGGCCGAGGCCACGACACGGAGTCTTGTACCGACTGCCAGGCCCTCAACCCGAAAGCTTTGCGAGAGCGGTCTCGAAAGCTCCTCGAGGCCCGGCATTCGGCTCCGCGGAAGCCCCGGTCGCGTGAGAGGTCCAGGGGTCGATCGCGGAGTCCACACCGGTCGTCGGCATCGAAGTCTTCTTCGTCCGGTAAGTCAAAACACAAAAAGTCCAAAAAGCATCATCGCTCTAGGACTTCGCCTCGCCGGTCTCGCGACTCGGCTGAGGCCCCTCCCGGCACCGCCCCCGCGGCCCCGGACATGCCTGTGGAGTCGCCCCCGCAATACCCGCCCTTCCCGGGTTCGGGGGCGGATCCGGCCCAAGTGCAGGAATTCCTGTCGGCCATGGCCCGCCTCTTCGGGCCTCCAGGTCCCTCTGGTGCGCCTTCGGGCCCCGCGGGCCCTGATGGGGTTGCTCCGGCGTCGCCGACGGCTCCGGCCCCGGCGTTGCACGTGCCTCCAGCCTCGATCCCGGCTTCGGCCCCGGCCTCGATCCCGGCTCCGCAACCCCCATCGACGCCGGTCGACCTAACGACGCCGGCGCCGATGTCTCCGGTGCCGTTCTCGACGCCGCCTGGGGCTCCGGGCGGCGTCGTTCCCCAGTTCCTTCCGGCTCCGGACATGGACCCGGACCGACGTCGCTCGACGCCGGTTCCGGCGCCGATGAGACCTTGGGTCCCAAATGTCCCTCCTCCCCCTTATTTTGAACCTGAGGAGGACCAGGAGAACTGGGAGGGGTCTGATGACCCTCTGACACAACAGTGTCAGTACGATGAGGACTGGACAGAGGGTCTAGGGGATGCCAGTGGTCTAGATACTTCCCCTGACACTGGCATGCTGTCTCCTCCCGTGGCTACGGAGGAGGGAGCCAATTTTGCAACGGTGTTGCGTAGGGCGGCTGGAGCCTTACATCTCCAACCCCCTACTGTGGCGGTCAAGGTTAATCTCTTGACAGAGGTGCTTCAGCCGGCAGCCTCCTCTACGGAGACTGTGCTGCCGTTTAACGACGCCCTCACTGACGTTCTTTTGGGCGCCTGGTCCAAGCCCAACACAGGGGCTCCTGTGGATAGGAACGTGTCCCAACGCCATCGCCCAGCTCCGGGCGACCCCCTGTTTCTCTCTGTCCACCCCACCCCTGAGAGCTTGGTTGTCCAAGCCTCCGCTTCCCAAACCGCCTTCCCTACCGCCCCTCCGGATAGGGAATCCAAACGCCTGGATCAATTTGGGAAGAAGGGTTTTTCTTCCTCCAGTGCTGGCTTGCGGTCCATCAACACCGCTTGCCTTTTGGGCCGATATACCCACTCCTTGTGGGATTCGGTGGCGAATGTTTTGGCCCAGTGTTCTGAGGAGGTCCAGACACTGCTTTCCCGCGCCATTGCGGAAGGAAGGGATGCTGCCAAATACACAATTCGATGTGGCCTTGATACCGCCGACTCGCTGGGCAGGTCTATTGCAACGACGGTGGCGCTACGACGCCACGCCTGGCTGAGAACCACTGGTTTTTCAGGGGATGTCCAGAATACTCTCATGGACATGCCCTTTGATGGAGTCGGTCTTTTTGGGTCCAAAGCAGACCATGCGTTGGAGCACTTTAAGGACTCACGGGCTACTGCAAAGTCCCTGGGCCTTTCTGCTACACGCCCTCCGCTGACTTCTGCTTTTCGCCCCTATCGTGGCCACGGTAGGGGCGCCCCTTCACGTCAGCAGCCCAGCCACCGGCCCGCGCAGCAGGCGTCTTCGCGTGGCCGAGGAGGTGGATTCCGCCGTGGCGGATCGGGCAACCAGCGTGCGGGTCAGGCCACCACCTCCAACCCGTCCGCGGCCTCCAAACCCTCCTAGTCCCTCCTTTCAGGTGCACAGTACGCCAGTAGGGGGCAGGGTCCGCCATCACCTTCCCCTCTGGCGTACCATCACCTCGGACAGGTGGGTCTTGGACATTGTCCGAAGGGGCTACTCCCTCCCCTTCGAGTCCACCCCCCCCAGCCATGCCACCTCAATTCCACCGCATGTCAGGGGATCACTTGGTACTTCTGCAGAAGGAAGTCATGGCCCTCTTGGCCAAGAGGGCCATCGAGCATGTTCCGACCCCAGAAGTAGGGCGTGGTTGCTACTCCCACTACTTCCTGGTGCCCAAGAAGGACAAGGAGGACATGCGTCCTATCTTGGACCTCCGGAACGTCAATCGCTTCCTCCGGAAGGAGAAGTTCAAGATGCTCACCCTAGCTCAGGTCTTGACTGCCCTCGACCCTGGAGACTGGTTGGTAGCGTTGGACTTGCAGGACGCATATTTCCACATCCCCGTCTTGCCGGCCCACCGGCGTTACCTTCGGTTCACGGTAGGCCCCGAGCATTTTCAGTTCACCGTGCTCCCCTTTGGCCTTACCAGTGCCCCTCGGGTGTTCACGAAAGTATTGGCGGTGGTCGCAGCTCATCTGCGCCGGGCAGGGGTTTCAGTCTTCCCCTACCTCGACGACTGGCTGCTGAAGGCGGGCTCGTCCCAGGCAGTCGTCTCCCACCTCCAGACTACGGCCGAACTCCTGCACTCGCTGGGGTTCTCCATCAATGTGCCAAAGTCGCATCTGATTCCCTCTCCACAGCTCCTTTTCATCGGAGCAGTTCTGGACACGACGCAGTTTTGGGCCTATCCTCCCGAACGGCGAGTCCGGGATATTCAGGCTATGATTCCGATCTTTCAGCCTTTATCCTGGGTTTCGGTACGGATGACCCTGAGGCTGCTGGGCCTCATGGCCTCCTGCATCCTGCTGGTCACTCATGCCAGATGGCATATGCGGGCTCTGCAGTGGGACCTGAAGTTCCAGTGGGCGCAGCACCAGGGCAACCTGTCCGATCACGTCCAGATCTCGGAGGGGACTGCAAAACAGTTGCAGTGGTGGCTCTCGAACCGGCATGGGTCATGGGCAGATCCCTCTCCCTTCCCCAGCCAGAGCACACAGTTGTGACGGACGCGTCCCTTCTGGGATGGGGCGGTCACATGGGAGAGGCGGAGACCTCTGGTCTCCGGCGGAGTCCCGGCTCCATATCAACATTCTGGAGCTCCGGGCGATCCGACTTGCACTCAAGGCATTCCTTCCCTCTGTCAAAGGGAAGGTAGTGCAGGTGTTCACAGACAACACCACCGCCATGTGGTACTGCAACAAACAAGGCGGGGTGGGGTCGTGGACCCTTTGTCAGGAGGCTCTGCGCCTCTGGACATGGCTGGAACATCAGGGCATGTTCCTGATGGTTCAACACCTAGCAGGTTCCCTGAACGCCAGGGCGGACGAACTCAACCGCAGGTGCATGATGGATCACGAATGGCGTCTTCACTCGGAAGTGGCGCAAGGACTCTTTCTACAGTGGGGAGAGCCTTGGTTAGATCTATTCGCCACCGAAGAGAACGCGCAATGTCATCAGTTCTGCGCGTTGGAATTTCCAAGGCGGCACTCGCTCGGCGACGCTTTTCGTCACGAGTGGAGTTGCGGTCTATTGTACGCCTTTCCGCCTATACCACTTCTACCCAGAGTGTTGAAGAAGATTCGGCACGACCGGGCCCAAGTCATTCTTGTGGCTCCGGACTGGGCTCGAAGAGTTTGGTATCCCGAGCTACTCAATATGAGCGTAGATCCCCGATCCGTCTGCCTCTTCGGGAGGATCTTCTGTCGCAGCAGCAGGGGACGGTCCTCCACCCGAACCTGTCCAGCCTCTACCTGCTTGCGTGGAGATTGAGCGGCGGCAGTTGATTCCTTTCGACTTGCCTCCCGAAGTTTGTGATGTGATTCTGGCAGCCAGGCGTCCCTCCACTAAGGTGGTATACGCCTGCAGGTGGAACAAATTTGTGGCATGGTGCACAGCAAAGGCTGTGAATCCCCTTTCTGCCCCTCTTTCTGAGGTCCTTCTGTTCCTTCTCTCTCTGGCCCAACAGGGTTCTGCCCTGGGTACCATCAAGGGTTATCTTTGTGCTATCTCGGCCTTCCTCAGGCTCCCTGATCAGCCCTCCCTTTTCAAGTCCCCTGTTGTTAACAGGTTCTTAAAAGGCATTACACACCTCTTCCCTCCTGTTCCGTTTGTGATGCCTCAGTGGGACTTGAACTTGGTTCTTACTTTTTAATGTGCGCTCCCTTTGAGCCTCTACATAACTGTCCTCTTCGTCTTCTGACTCTGAAGACAGCCTTTCTGGTGGCCATCACCTCCGCTCGGCGGGTGAGTGAGCTCCAGGCTCTATCTTGTAAGCCTCCCTTTCTGTCTGTTCATCCAGACAAGGTTGTTCTTCGGACGCGTCCGTCCTTCTTGCCAAAGGTGGTTACTGCTTTCCACATTGGGCAGACCATCACTTGCCCACCTTCTTTCCGCCTCCGCATCCTTCCAGAGAGGAAGAGAGGCTCCACCGTCTGGACCCAAAACGTGCGCTTTCCTTCTATATCGACCGCACAAAACACTTCCGGGTGGATGACCAGCTCTTTGTTGGCTACGTGGGCGCCAAAAAGGTCGGGCGGTGCACAAACAAACTATCTCCCGCTGGGTTACTTTGTGCATCAAGACATGCTATTCTTTGGCTAAAAAGGAGCCTCCTGTTGGGCTGCGTGCCCATTCCACCAGGGCAACGGCTGCTACCACGGCCTTGGGCCGCGGTGTTCCGCTGCCGGTTATCTGTCAGGCAGCTACGTGGGCCTCGCTGCACACGTTTTCAAAGCATTACTGCCTTGACAGTCAGGTCCGGAGGGACGGCTTCTTTGGCCGTTCTGTCCTCCAGGACTTCCTTGTCTGATCTTTGTTCGCAGACCCACCACCGGGGTTGGTATTGCTGGGGTATCTATTCTAAGGTAAGGAATCTGTCACTAACGTGTCTCTTTCAGATGCACAAGTTACTAACTTGTGTAACGATATATCTGTAAGAGACAGTAGTTAGTGACAGATTCCTTACCGCCCTACCCATCCTCCCCGTTCTGCGAACTGATTTCTAGGGTTAAGGACATCCCTTTCAGGGCCCTAGTATTTTTCAGACACCTATGTCAGCTTCTTGCATGGCTCTGCGTTCCTGGCGCGGAAAGTCGTGTACAGAACTGACGTCAGCGCGCAGGGGCGGCGCCTAAGTACTGCCCGCGACGTCATCCCGGCGATCCCGACGACGGATGCGGAGCCGCACGACGCCGCCTACCGACGCGCAAGGGTACTGCTACGCAAAAAACTTTCCGGATCCAGCCTGACGCCTGGGGATATTCTAAGGTAAGGAATCTGTCACTAACTACTGTCTCTTACAGATATATCGTTACACAAGTTAGTAACTTGTGCTTTAGGTATTAAAATTGTGCTTGTTTAAGGTACTGCAATGTTATGACTTTCCTCTTGCTTGTTTAATGCTTTAAAAAAAAAAAAAAAAAAAAGATGACTATGACAGAGAACAGTAAGAGAGCAAAATGTGCTTATAACTGCTAGCTACTCTGATTCAGGCATGGGAATCTATGAAAGTTCCAATACTGGAGTAAGAAAACAAGTTACTTACCTGTAACTTTGGTTCTCCGGTATTGGAAGCTTTCATAGATTCCCATGCGACCCACCCTCCTCCCCTGGGAAAGCTCAGCCTTCAGTGTCTTTGGTTGTATTGTTGCACAACGTTTACGAAAATCTGAGGGTCTGAGGTTCTCTCAGCAAGGTTCTAGAGGGTGAGGCTGATCTGATTGGTTGTTTGTTTTATTTGGTCTCTTTTACAAAAAGAGGTGGATATGTTACAAAACTAGAATGGGCCTAGGCCTAGTTTCTTCTTTTGTAATGGTTTCTATTGCTATTTTATGTATACCGGGGACTCCCATCTCGACGACGGGGAATGATTCAGGCATGGGAATCTATGAAAGCTTCCAATACTGGAGAACCAAAGTTACAGGTAAGTAACTTGTTTTCTTCCTCAACGTCGGACGACACCGCTACACTCTTGATCCTAGTGACCGAGAAGGTCCCAGGACCGCTTGCAGAGCCACTCCCGATGGTTGTCGTCTCAATCAAGATCGTCTAGTTGGTCCCATTAGAAAAAGAAATCCAAGAAGTCAAATCGCTCTTAGACTTCTCTGCCCAGGTTAATCAAACCTGGCACGGGAGCATCGGCATTCTAAGCCTCTCTTTGTGGTGGAGCCTGTGCCAGGATCGGCTCTGCACCTCCCAGAGTTTCCTGGAGCTAGAGTGACCACCACTCAACTCCAAGAGTTTTTTTAGGCTATGTACCTCATATTGGGTGGCCTGACCCCTCTGAAGCACCTTCAATCCCCAAGGATGTGGCAGGGCCCCCTGCTGGTTCTCAACCGGCGGGTTCGGCCTAGGCGCCAGTTGGGCCCCTTGGATCCAGAGAGATGCTGCCCACAAGACCTTCCCCAGCACCCACTCCAGTGCCATCGCTCCTGGCAGGACCGGCCCCATCATTATACCCAACTCCGACACGGAGCCCAATAGGCATCGCCAGGCACCGATTCTGGAGCTTAACGGTACCATGCCTTCCAAATCGGAGCCTCTGCCTCTTTCTTTTGACCGTCCTTTCGAGGGTGATGATTGGGTTGACCCTTATGGTTACCTGTATTGGGCGATGCTGGTGGTATGGACAGTTCAACAGACACTGGCCTGGACTCTCCTCGTATCCTGACTACGGAGGAGGGTGCCTCTTTGGCAGTGGCAGAGCGAGGGTGCCTACCCTGGACCTTGAGCTGCTCCTATTGACAGTCAAGGTGAACGTCTTGATAGAGGTGTTTCAGCCAGGAGTCTCCCCTTCTGAACCTTTACTCCCATTCAATGAAGCCCTTACAGAGGTCCTCCTTGGGGCCTTGTCTAAGCCCTGTACAGTGGCTCCTGTGCACAGGACAACTATCTGCTGCCATTGCCTTGCTCCCGGGAACTCCAGTTCCCTCACCCAGCACTCCATCCCGGAAAGGTTGGTGGTCAAAGCCTCCACTTCTAGGATCAATCCCAGCACGTTCCCACCCCACTGTATAGGGAATCCAAAAGGCTGGATACCTTCAGTAAGAGGATTTTCTCTCTGCCAGTCTAGCACTATAGTCTGTGAACACCACATGCCTTTTGGGCCAATACCAGCACACTGTGTGGGATTTGGTTGCGCAAATACTGACCATGGTCTCGGAGGAAGCCCGAGCCATGCACTCTCAAGCAATTGCTGATGGGCAAGATGCAGCAAAGTTTGCCATCAGATGTGGACTTCACATGGCCGACTCGCTGGGCAGAGCGATTTCATTGTCAGTGGCACTGAGACGCCACGCCTGGCTGAGAACCACCGGCTTCTCGGGGGATCTCCAAGACTCACCTCTTTGGTGAGAAGGCAGACTCCGCACTGGAGCACTTCAAGCATAGCAGAGCTACAGCCAGGTCCTTGGGCCCATCCATGGCCCCTCATCAACCCCAGTCTGCATTTCGCCCCTTACTAGGCTATAGTAGGGGCTACCAACCGCACCCTTTCCACCCAGCCACCAAGGCCACAGGGTTCTCAGGACTTTCGTGGCCGTGGCGCAGTTCCCACAGATCATGTGGGACCACCAGCAAGAGGTCTGGTCAGTCCATGAATCCCCTGGTAGCCGCCGCCTCCAATCCCATTTAGATTGTTCTCACACCAACATGGGCACCCAGTGGGCGGCAGGATCTGCCATCACCTGCCCCACTGAAAGCTGATAACATCCTACAAGTGGATTTTGCAAATCAAGGAGGGTTACTCCATCCCTTTCCAGGAAGCCCCTCCCTCCATGCCTCCCACATACAACTGGCTGACAGAAGCCTTGCTCCGTCAGGAGGTGCTGGCTCTTTTGGCCAATGGAATCTTCGAGAGGGTGTTGGCATCAGAAGTAGATCATGGTTGCTAATCCCGCTACTGTTTGGTACCCAAAAAAGGCGGAGGCCTTCGTTCTATCCTAGACTTGCACCTTCTCAACATCTTCCTGAAAAGGAGAAGTTCAAAATGCTAACCGTAGCTCAGGTCCCACCTGTCCTTGCCCCTGGAGACTGGATGGTGGCACTGGACTTGCAGGATGCATATTTCCACATCCCAGTTGGACCTGCCCGTAGACATTACCTGCAGTTCACTGTGAGCCTAGAGCACTTCCAGTTTGCCATGCTCCCCTTTGGCCTCACCAGCGCCCCACGGGTGTTCACAAAAGTGATAGCGGTGGTTGCAGCACATCTGCAGAGGTCATGGGTTCCAGTCTTTCCCTACCTTGACAATTGGCTGTTGAAGGCGGGCTCACCCCAGGCAGTTGTCTACCACCTCCAGATGATGGTGGACCTCCTGCATTCACTGGGGATCGCTATTAACGTCCCAAAGTCACACCTGACACCCTCTAAGATGCTCCCTTTCATTGGGACCATTCTACACATAGTGCACTTTCGGGCCTATCCGCCCCAACGGCGAGTCAAGGATATTCGGGCTATGATTCCGATGATTCATCCTCTATCCTGGATTTCGCTGAGACTAGCTCTGAGGTTGTTGGGCCTCAAGGCCTCCTGCATCCTTCTTGTGACACATGCCCATTAGCATATGAGGGATCTGCAGTGAGACCTGAAGTTCCAGTGGGCACAACATCAGGAAAATCTTTCTGACCTGGTTTAGATCTTGGAGGGAAGTACAAAAGAGACCTGCAGTGGTGGCTGACAATCACGATTGGGTCAGCCGCAGACCCCTCTCCCTTCCCCACCCAGAGGTGACTGTAGTGACATGTGTCACTTCTGGGCTGGGACGGCCATCTGGGAAAGGTCAAGATCAGAGGACTGTGGTCCCCGGCGGAGTCCAGGCTTCACATCAACCTGCTGGAGCTCTGGGCAATCCAGTTGCCATTGAAAGCCGTCTTTCCTTCGATTAAGGGAAGGCAGGCGCAGATGCTCACGGACAACTCCGCCGCCTTGTGGCACTTAAACACGGTGGGGTGGGATCATGCACCATTTACGAAGAGGCCCAGCGCCTCTGGACTTGGCTGGAATGTCAGGGCATTCCCTGGTTGTTTAACACCTGCCGCGCTCCCTGAATGACAGGGCAGACAAACTCAGCCGTCGATGCCTATTGGATCATAAATGGCGTCTCCATCAGGGAGTGGTGCAAGGTCTCTTTCTAGAGTGGGGAGAGCCTTGCTTAAATCTGATCGCCACCTTGAGAACGTGCAATGTCACCAGTTTTGAGCGCTGGAGTTTCCAAGGCAATTCTCACTTGGAGACACTTTTTGTCTCGAGTGGAACTCCGGCCTCCTGTACGCCTTTCCACTGATACCACTCCTCCCCAGAGTTCTCAAGAAGATCAGGAATGACCAGGCCCTAGTCATTCTTGTGGCTCTGGATTGGGCATGGGGACTTTGGTATCCCGATCTTCTGAGCATGAGCATTAGTCCTCCGCCTTAATGCGTGGAGATTGAGCGACAACAGTTGACCGCTATCAGAATTCCTTCCAAAGTCTGTGACGTTATTCTGGCTGCCAGGTGCCCCTACACCAAGACGGTATATGCCTGCCATTGGGACAAATTTGTGGCATGGTGTGCATCCAGAAACATCTACCCCCCCTTCCCTTTCTGCACCCTTATCTCAGGTTCTGCCATTTGTTCTTTTTTGGCTCTGCAGGGCTCTGCTTGGGCACTGTTAGAGGTTATCTGTCTGCCATTGCGGCATTCTTGCGGTTGCCGGACCAACCTTTCTTGTTCAAGTCACCTGTTGAGACGAAGTTCCCGAAAGGATGGCCACACATTTCTCCCAAGGCCTTTCATTATGCACCAGTGGGATCTTAACATGGACCTTACCTTCCTCCTGTGCGCTCCCTTTGAGCTGCTACACAATTGCCCACTTTGTTTGCTGACTATCAAGACGACATTTATAGTGGTCATAACCTCGGCCAGGAGGGTCAGCGAAATGCAGGCCCTCCCTGTACACCTTCCTTATACCACCTTATACCCAGACAAGCTGGTTCTTGAGACCTGTGCCTCCTTCCTCCTAAAGGTTATCACACTGTATCATGTAGGCCAAAACATCACTATGTATTGGCCAAGAAGCAAACCCCCGAGGGCTTGTATGCTCATTCTACCAGAGCCAAGGCTGTGACTACTTTGTTGGCTCACGGTTTTCCTGTCCTGGACATCTGCCAGGCATCAACGTGGGTGTCCTTGCACATGTTCACCAATCATTACTGCCTGGATGGTCACTTTTCCCGTTCGGTTCTGCAGGACATTTTGGTCAAATCTGTTCACAGACCCACATCCAGGGAGGTATTTGCTTTGGTATCTATTCCAAGGTAAGGAACTGCAGCTAGAAGTCTCTATCAGATGAAGAAGTTACTTAACTTCGGTAAGGCCTTATCTGGTCGAGACTCTTATCTATCCGCAGATGTGCCTTTTGATGGCTAGCACATTTTTGATGGACAAGGAGGATACATCTCTGAGGCGTGAGGCAAGGGCTGGAGGGTCACAACTCAGAGATGCATCAACACGGCCAGAACCCAAATCACAGAGAGTAAATAAAGAGGCGCCTACTCACAGGAGGACACAGAACTTGGACGGGGACCTCCCCCCCCCCCCCACCACCCCCCGAAGGGGATCCCACACATGCTGGAGAAGAAGATGCACTCGGACTTGACACAAGCCAAAGCTAGTAAAAAATACTCCAGCCAACGGGACAGCACCCACACAGAACCTTTGGATAAGGAATACCTGGCCGACACGGACAGCGACCACCCACTCCTCAAGAACATTAACCAATTGGAAGAACGAGGTACCTGGACAGGAAATCCAGAGAACACGCACCAGTAGCAGGACAAGAGCGGCGATGAAGGCTGAAACCTGGGCTTTGCCGATGGCAGACTAACTGTAGAACAGCTAAGGAGCCCCCTAGACATTACCACGCTCAGCGTTCCTGAGCGAAAAGACTTACCTGAAGTTCATATCCTTTATTGGTTTGATTAGCATTTTAGAGGATTAGAGGAAGGGAGGGAGTACAGACCTCTCAAGCTACACCTATGCCAGGTTGTCATGTTTTTTTTTTAAACAAATTTTATTAAGTTTTCATTTTTAAATTGGTACAGTGCTTAGGTACGTGTCGTGTTACAAATAGAAGTAGAGATCCAGTAACACATTCCGAAAGTGGGATACGTTATCATATAATATCTGTACATATTTGGTTAACCATCCCAACAATCCGGCAAATTGAGACTACAACTTCTAAACAATTCGTTCTCTTTCTAGACCAATATAATAGGAACGTAACCCAATGTACCGCAATCTGCAATTAAACTAAACCCCTTTTGCCACCCTCCCTCCAGTCCTGTATAAGAGAAAAACACATATATGTAATGTCTTATTCGTGGCTCAGACCAGCACCGCACATCACTTTATCTACAGTTAAAGAACATCTACTTTGCATGGTAAATCTATCCCTCCATACATATGCATACATTTCGTTCAGGTTAGGTTTTTCCGTTATTACGGTTGCGATCCCGCCCTATGTCTTCTGTCCAAGTGTTGCGCAGTGTATTAAGTTTGATCGCCGCATGTGCACGTATCCCTACATAAAGCCACTTGATTAAGTGTCTGCCTCTGCCCATGTAGTATAGTGCTTTAACTAGTTCATGTGTGGGGGGTTCCTGTCGTTGCGAAGCCCACTGTGTTTTAATATATTGTAGCAGTGCAGCGTGTAATAAGTATAAATGATCAGGTGCCCCTGTTTCTCTCACGAAATTGTCATGGTCCATGAGTGTCCCATTATTAAATAAGTCAGTCACCGTGCTAATCCCTACTTGTAGCCAGGGTGCAATACTGCGCTTTGTTATCCTTCCAACCGTCAGTGATATCCTCAATAGTGGAATATTTCCGCCATATGAAGGATGCAGACGTGTATATTGTAACGTCGCTTTCCAGCACTGCAATGCTGTGCGCAGTAAGGGTGGGAGGTTCTGGGGGGTTTTGCAACAAGGTAGTAACAGAGTATGTAGGACTCCCCGATCTATATCTTGTGTGGTGTATCCTATTTCTTGTAGATTACGGCCAGCTGTCCAATATGAAAGCCACTGTAGTTGGCATGCATAGTAGTATACTCTAAGGTCTGGTACTCCCAAGCCTCCTCTGTCTGTGCCAAGTTGTAGCTTTTTAAGGCTTATTCTCCGTCTACCATCCCCCCATATAAGGTCTAAAAGCATGGTATTCAATAATTTAAAGGTAGTATGTGGTATTAGAATTGGTAGATTGGTAAAATAATATATCAGTCGTGGGAGGACCACCATTTTGGATATGACCACTCTGCCAATGACCGACAGCGGTAAGGTAGTCCAGAAGGCAATACTAGAGCGTATAGCTCTGATCGCTCTATTGAGATTGCCCTCTAGCATGTCTGTATGTGTCCGATATACTTGTATACCCAAGTATTTGAACGTGTGTTGCGCTACCGGGAGCGCGTAGGATCCAAACGCAATTTCTGCAGGGTGCACATTCTCTTGAAAGAAGAAGGCGTGTGACTTCGTTGGGTTAATAGCTAAGCCCGAAATTTGTTCAAATTTCCGAAAAATATCGGAGATAGGATCCAGGGTGGCCCGGAGGTCTCGGATGTAAAGAATGATGTCGTCTGCATAGGCTGAAAATAAGTGCGTTGTGGCCCCTATCTTTATACCCAGATCATGTGCTTCTGTGCGTAATTTAAGTGCCAAGGGTTCTAATGCCAGTATGAACAGGAGTGGTGACAGCGGGTATCCCTGTCTCGTGCCCCTATATATCGAGTATTCAGTCGAAATATGCCCCCCTGTACGAGCGCGGGCAGTAGGGGCGTCGTATAATAAACTGAGCCATTTGAGATATTCTGCGGGTAGCCCAAACTTCTCCAGTGCCTTGAACATGTAATCCCAGTTGATCGTGTCAAACGCTTGACGCAAATCCAGTGATATACACCCTGCATGTTCATGTTGTTCGGGGGCAATTGTCATGAGATGATGTAGCCGTCTAGTGTTCAGTGATGTGCTACGGGCAGGGAGAAAACCATTTTGGTCTGTGTGAATCAATTTATTTAGAGTTGGCAGAAGTCTGTTAGCTAGTACCTTACTGAGTATTTTATACTCCGTCGCCAGTAATGACAGTGGGCGGTAACTCGACATATCTTTGGGATCCCTACCTGGCTTCGGGAGTGATACCACCAGAGCCTGTGCCGTAGAAAGGGGTAATCTGCCCATTTCCAGTGCTTTATTATATAGGATTTCCAGTTGGGGGAGAAGGGAGTCTGCGTATGTATCGTAAAATTCTGCCGGTAGCCCGTCTAGGCCAGGGGTTTTATTGCGTGGGAGTCCTTTTATTGCAATTTTAATTTCAGACTTAGTAATGGGGCCTATTAACTCCTTCTGGGCTGCTGCAGTCAGCTGTGGGTATGGTAGGACAGACAAGAATTCCTCTGTGTGTATGCTCTATTCCATCAGGTTTACTATATAATGAGGCGTAATATCGGCGGAAAGCTGCATTAATGTCGTATTGGGTATGGACTTTACCGCCCGTGGAGGTGGTGACTTCGTTAATTATAATAGTGGGGGGATCGTCCCGTAACAGTTTGGCCAGTAGTGTCCCGGATTTGTCCGCTTCTGTGTGGCGCATCTGCGTATACCTTTGGTGGTCTATAACTCGGAGGGTCTCTAGTTTTTCTGCATGTCGCATACGCGCTTCTTGTAGTGGGGCTTGTTTGCCAGTGTCATGTGTAGCTTCCTGTTCCAGCTTATTCAGTTTGTGTTCTGTATCAATGAGATTTCTGTGTACTTCCTGCCTGGCACCCACTATCGCGCTAATTGCCTTGCCCCGTATAACCGTTTTGAAGGCATCCCATTCAATCAAGTTGTTGGATGCAGTGTTACTGTTTTCCGTGAAGTATTGAGTGATTGTATCAGCTATGGTGGTGCGGAATATTGCGTCCTCTAGTGTTTGTGGCCACATTCTCCAGGTGGGTACCCGGGTGGGTACTCTACCCCAGTTTATGGCTATTTCCAATGGTTTGTGGTCTGAAAAGGTTTTTGCCAAGTAAGTGGCATGTGTCACTTGCATTGCAATCGTGTTTGAACAGTAAATTCTGTCTATTCTCGTGTGCAACAAGTGGACCGGGGAATAATAAGAGTATTCTCTATGTATTGGATAGCGCATTCTCCACACATCGCATATGGCCCAACCTTCTGCCCACCCACGGAGTGCCGTCGCCTGTTTAATCACACCCGCACCGTGTAGAGGGGGGTGAGATCTGTCCAATGTAACATCCATTACTGTATTGCAGTCGCCACCTATAATCCATGGATGCATCTCCCATCCTGCCAATGCTAGATTAAGGATGGACCAGAATTTGTCATGCTCAAAGTTTGGGGCATAAATATTACCAAGGGCCACATGTTGACCATCTAATGACCCCCGTATAAGAATGTAGCGACCCTGTTTGTCCACTCTTAGTTCCAACGGTGTGAAGGGTACCCCATGTCTGATCCATATTGTGACTCCCCGTGCAAATCCGGAGTAGTTAGTGGAGAAAATCTGACCTCTCCATTTCTTACGGAGCTTCACTGCTTCCTGTTCTACAATGTGGGATTCCTGCAGATATACTATCTGTGCCTTGCGTCTCAGCAACTGTGCGTGTACCCTGTGACGCTTCTGTACGGATCCTAAACCTCGAACATTCCACGTTATTATGTTATATGTATTAGGTGTATGCATTGCAGTGCAAGGACAGACCACTGCTCTGTCTGTGATGTATAAGTGTCTTCGAGCCTCTCTGATCTAGCCACTTAGTCAGGACTATCTCCCTCCCTATAATTCCCAATACTAGGTCCGGGTGGGGAACTGTACCGGACCATACAACTTAACATAACTTGTAAAACTGTGTTATGTACATCGAGTGCGTTCGCAAATAGGGGGTCATTGCCAACGCCGTTCATGTCGTGCAGCCTAACACTACTATATGCAGTTGAGCTCTATCGGAGCCCGGGGGTAAGAAATAAGACAGAAATATGCCGCTTTAAGACACATAAGAAAAGGATATGCTGGCTGCTTTGAGTTCCTGTATCGGGGTCAGCAGTGTCCATTGTCTCTTAATCGAACAAACCATCCTCCGTTTGTGGGGTTACACTAGGGAACAGTGCCACACTGCCCTCAGAGTCCGATCTGTTCATGTTTTCGTCTGAAGAGGCTGAGTCCTCAGCACGTGTACCGTTTCGGAAGGTGGAAGCTGTCGCAAGCACCTGTTTCCTGTCCTGTTGCATCTGCTGTTGCGTCGGGTTGGTCAGCTGAGTTTTCCTGCTTATCTGTCTGCTACGGCGGTAACCTGTGTCTCCAACGCGCCTGAAGCTACTGGATGAGCTTTGAGAGGTGGCTTCCATTAGTGTAGGCGGCTCCATCACTTCTAACCACTCCTCAACATCTTCCGGGCTTTCAAAGAAATGTGTTTTCTGCTCGTGGATAATTTTTAATCGGGCCGGGAAAAGTAATGCATACTTCAGCTTCAGGCCTTGTAGTTTCTTCTTGACTGTCATGAAAGAAGATCGTTGTCTTTGCACTAATAGCGTATAATCAGGATACAGCGATATTCGACAGTTCTCAAATCTTATCTGGGATAGTTCTCGTGCCTTTTGAAGTAGTATGTCCCGGTCTCTATAATTCAGCATCCTGACTATGAGAGGTCGAGGAGGGGCACCTGGTTTTGGCCGGCCGGTAGGTATCCTGTGCGCTCTTTCCACACAGTATTGACTGGAAAGTCCCTCCGATGTGATGTTGTCCCTAAACCACTGTTCCATTTATCGAGTTGCATCGGTTCCTTCACTTCTTTCTGGCAGACCAATGACGCGGATATTATTGCGCCTTGCTCTTCCTTCTGCGTCTTCGACTCGGTCCATTAGGCTGGTGACTTGTTACTGTAATTGTTGTATTTGAGTTGTGTTTTGTTTATGTTGTGGAGACAGTTCCTCCAACGTAAGGGCATTAGTTTTTACCTTGTCTGCCAGCTTGGCGTGGTCTGCCTTAAGCAGGGTGAATCCGGTCGTGAGGGCACCAATTTGTTGTTCGATGGCCTTCCTGGAGTCCCGCACTTCTTGTAGGATTAAGTCTAGTTTATCCGCTGAACCTTCCACATTGGTAGGCGGTATGCAGCTGGGCGGCTGCGAAATTGTGGTATGTTCCGTATTTTCCAGGGTTTGGTCAGTGCTGGGGGCGGTTTCTTGCTGTTTTCCTTTTAGGCGCCCCATCACTATGTTTGCCAGAGTATGCACGGGCTTATGACTACGTTGCTGATCGTTAGTGAGGTGGACTCACTGGAGCACCTTGGTTCCGGGCGACGATCTAGGGCCTTGTGGATGTGCGACACACTTTAACAGGGTGGGGCCACCTCGCAGCCATGTGTTTGTCTACTGCTTTCTCCCCCTCTGGGTAGTGGCCCCCTGTGTAGGCGCGCATCCGTTTTCAAGCGCGACTCTCTGGTAATCCACCGCCCTTTCAATGCGCAATCATGTCAATCGCCAATTAACTGATCCGAGCGACAGCTTTTGGTGTCTAAGTCGCAGTGCGCCCTACGCAGGCCACAGTGTGTGTTTCGCGTCGGTGCATCACTCGCAGGGTTTCATGTGTACTTAGGACTCGGGGCGGGGATCGCATGCATAGTCCATACCTTCGTCCTTGGCGTCTGGGAGCGGGCCGCTCCCGCGGAAATGCAGATCGCAGGTGTACTTGCTAGCGTGCTGCAATCAGCGTGCTATCCTTCTGTGTGCTGTTACATGCATGTGTCGCCCATTGCCTGCCCCCGGTCTCTCCACGCCGTTGAACCCTTATCCGTGGCAATGCGCCAGGTAGCCGAGGTTGTACACCGCCGTCTCCAGCTCCCGCACTATTATCAGAGGCGCGTAATGGCGTGTAACTTGGCCGTGTACGCGCTCTCTGCGCACCAGGCTCTTCCCCGCTGTGTGAATTCAGCCTCCGATTTGCCAATAATGATCGGGGTTCCCACCATTTACAGTCTCTGCCCCGCAGGTCCTCCGCTGTCTTTGTTGGCTGCTGTAATCCGTGCGGCGTCTCTAACCCCTGTGTGTGTGAGACCCTGGGGCTCGCCACAGGCGGCCGCGCACACTCACCGCCCCGGGTCCGGGCCGCGAGCAGCACCACCTCTGTTCCGACGGGTCCTGGTGCGGAGGAGCCGGCACAATCACCCTCCTGTTCCGAGCTCCCAGCTGGGACAGTGCTCTGTACTCGCCTCTCGCTGGCGTTATGGCGGTTGAACTCGCGGTCTCCTTCACGGCTCCGCCTTTCCGCCCGCGTCAGGGCCGCAGTCCGCACCTCTCCGCTCTGCTCGATGGCAGCGGTTTCGGGAGCAGTTCCGTTTGTTGGCGCCACTGTGCACCTCAGTTACGAGTATCGCTGGACCCCGATTTATGCTGATAAACGGGCTATTTTACAGGATTGTGTAGCCCGGGTTCGGAGCTCGTCTAGAAGACGACCGCCATGTTCGGCAGTTGGCCACGCCCCCCTCATGCCAGGTTGTCATGTTGACAGTTCAGGGGATGGGCGTGGGAAGTGGGAGAGAGTGGGGTGGGGGGATAGGTTGAGGGATAAAAGATTTACTGTTATGCCTGTGGGTAAGTTCTTCAAACAACCAGCAGTAAGAGTGCTGGAGTTGCAGATAGGGACAAGGGGAAAGGGCAAGTCGGCAGGCCTTCCCGAACACATAGGGACAAAAGAGATGCATGCACAATGGATGAGGAACCCTACACAGCGTTGACATGGAATGTCAACGGGCTTGGTAGTAAGATCAAGAGAGGACTAGTAGCTAGATACCTCAAGAGGCTTAAGCCCGACATTGTCTTTTTGCAGGAAAACCACCTGATGGGTACACATTGCTCCTTTATAGGGAGGGGGCTATACATAACACTTGCACACTTAGGATTTTCCTCAGGGGCTCGGGATGTCGCCATATTGATTAGGAAAACTCCCCCCTTCCATACAACTAAGCTCTGGAGAGACTCCGGTGGGACTTTCATCGCCGTCCGGGGGACCTGGGGACGGCGAGAGCTTACGTTGATCAGTGTCTATGCCCCACCACGACTGCAATCTCAAACCCTAGATGCAGTAGCTAGGATAATATTAGAATCGGGCCCCTCCACACAAATTATTGGAGGTGACTTCAACGACGTAATAGACCCAAACCTTGACGGCACACACATTACCACAGGAACCCGTATACCCACTCCATTGGCGGAATTGGCAAACTCTTTGGGGCTGACTGACCTCTGGCGGCGACACCACCCAATAGACCGCACTTATTCATACTTCTCCGGGGCCCACAGAGTCTTCTCCAGACTTGAATATTTCTTTGGCCTTGCGGGGGAGGTACTGACGGTGGAAAAGGTGGAATACCTTGCAAGGGGAATCTCCGACCACTCACCACTGTGGTTGACGGTGGGAGGCTGGGGAAGTAGACAACGGTCAGATTGGAGACTGAATGCCTGGGAGCTCCTGGACAAAACAGTAACTGGAGTGATAAGGACGGAGACTGAGCTATACTTCCAAGAGAATAAGGGTTCTGTAGCCTCGGCCGCCACCCTTTGGGAGGCTTATAAGACAGTGATTCGAGGTAGGTTGCAGGACGTTATAGCGCGGAAAAGGAGGGAAGAAACTAGCCAAGTAGAAACTCTGGAACATAAACTCCTGGAACTCGAGAAAGGTGTTACTCCAGATGCAGAGGCCACTCTGATACGACAAATTGCAGATACACGCAGGGAACTTCGAGCCCTGACAGAGCAGGAGGTACAGACCCAAATTCAGGCCACTCACCACCTACTCTTTGAGTCTGGAGACAGAGCTGGGAGTCTTCTAGCTTGGCTGGGCAGAAGAGAGAGAGAGGCGAGCTGGGTGACCAAGATCCAGGAGACAGAAGAAATACACGTAACCGCACACACTATAGCGGGGGCATTCGCACGCTTTTATACAGAACTATACGACGCTAGGCCACTAGCTTACGAGTCTCAGATAGCAGAGTATCTTAGCAGAATAGATACCCCCACTTTGATGCAGGATGATAAAGAAGCCCTTGAGACGGATATTACCCTGACAGAAATATTAGACACAATTAATAGACAAAAATCAGGCAAAACCCCAGGACCGAACGGGCTACCAGGGGAATTCTTCAAGCAAAACGCTAGCCTGGTAGGCCCTCACCTCTTAAATATGTATCAAGCGGTTCGAGAGGAGGGATCGCTCCCATTAGACCTTTGTCAGGCCACAGAGGTGTTTATTCCTAAGCCAGGTAAGCCCCCAAAGAGGTGCGGATCCTACCACCCAATATCATTGCTCAACGTTGAAACAAAAATCTTGGCCTCTATTCTAGCGGCACGACTACTAACGGTGATCACATCCCTCATCCACTGTGACCAATCAGGCTTTATGCCCAGCCGAGCCACACGTTTCAATCTCCTTTGGTTGGCCAGCTGGCTAGACACAGTGAAGTATAGGTCTACCCCACATGTGCTCCTTTCCCTGGATGCGGAAAAGGCCTTCGACACAGTCCACTGGCTTTTTATGTGGCAAGTCCTTGTGAGGTTTGAGTTTGGATGGGGATTCATGACTTGGGTGGAGCTGCTTTATACCAACCCTAGAGCCAGAGTCTGGGTCAATTGGGTAAAGTCGGCTGACTTCCCCATAAGAAGAGGAACCAGACAAGGCTGCCCCTTGTCCCCCTTTCTCTTTGCCCTGGTACTAGAGCCATTGGCATGCCTGGTTAGAGCTCATCCACAGCTCAGTGGATTTCAGGATACAGGAGGTCACCTCAAAGACGAACGGATATCTCTATGCAGATGACATTCTGTTCTATATTACCAACCCTGACACTACACTTCCTCTGATTCTGCACCTGTTTAAGGAATATGGCAGTTACATGGGATACAGTATAAGCTGGGAAAAGTCAAGTCTAAACCCCGTGGAAGGTTCCATTGATACACGCTCAATACCGGGGCACCTCCACATTACCAGAGAGGGCTTCAGATATTTGGGGCTGTACATCTCCGTAAATGAAGCTGATTGACTTCATCATAACATCAAGCGGGTTCTGACGGAATTCCGTGCAGATGTGGCTAGGCGGAGACAGCTCCCTCTGACGCTGCTGGGGAGAGCGGCTATGTATAAAATGATAACGTTTCCTAAGCTACTATACACTACTATACATACTCCAAAACACACACCACAGAATCCCAGGGTCTATTTTCAAGGCAATTAATGACTAACTCGTACACTTTTATGGAACGGGGGCTACCCAAGAGTGGCGCTGCAAATTGTGCAGCACAACCAATACAACGGGGGAATCGCCCCGCCGGATATCCAAGCCAATGGGGACACGCTGCAGGAGATCACCCCACGTACCCTTTGGAAAGGCTCCAATTTCAGAAACACTCCCACCTCCATTATCTTTATGGGGGCGCTGGTGTCCGAGACCTACTACCTGCCACACAGAGGACGATTGAGGCCTGGAAAGGGGTGGAGCGACAGATGGGATGGGAAAAGAAAGTGACCAAAGTGACGCCACTATGGGAGGGTAGGAGATTGCCAAAATTTTCGAAACTGTAGGGCTTCAGGGGCTGGGACATGGTTGGGATTGCTACAGTGGGTGACATACTCATAGACGGGGCATTTAATCACCTTTATAGCTCTTCAAACCGAATATCAGTTGACACATACTCAAAAATACAAATACTTACAATTGCAACATTCCTGGAGGGTACAAAAAATTGACACTACAGGCATCCCCGAATATGCACCATTGGAAGGTAGACTACTACAATAGGAAATACCCTCAAAGGCGATTTTCTGGACTCGTAAAACTCGAATTAACAATATCCCTGACAGACTGATATCCCTCAGGACTAAATGAGAGGAAACCACGGTCCTCTAGATGACATTGACTGGGAGGGGGCCTTGATGCACCCAAGAGAGGTGGCGATTAAGCTCCGTTTAAGGTTGATACAATTTAAAGTCCTCCACAGGGTATACTATGACAGGGCTCGACTACACACTATGGGAAGAGCAGAAACACCCAAATGTCTACGCTGTAAAACAGACCGAGGCACCTACATACACACGTTATGGGAATGTCAGCATGTGCAAAGCTACTGGTCACGAATAGTCAAGGAACTTAACGATATACTAGAGGCACAGTTGTTGATTTCCCTAGGCACAAACTCCTATTGAGCAACTTAGGGTTGATAGTTGCAAAAAGAGACATTGCCAGGCGCTGGGGAGCTGAGGGCCTGCCCACGGTAGCGGAATGGCGAGCCAGTATGGACCTATATATGGGGGCTGAGAAGACAACGTACACGGCCAGAGGATGCCCTAAAAAGTTTACCAAAATATGGCAGCCATGGCTGAGATATTACAACCTAGAAATCGAGGGGGCTGAGATTGACATTACATACCGCAGCACAAAGGGTTAGCAAGTAGTCCGCGGATTTCTTCACTTTTGAAGAATATGTCAATGGGAAGGGCCACGTTTAATCCAGGGAGTGGGAGGGGGGAGTGGTATTGGAGAATGAACTCCCTAATTGTAATCTTTGTTTCCCTGAAAGTAACTACTGACTAATAATGTAAAATCTATTATGTACAAGGTTCACCTACTGATGTTCTGGCTGATGTTTAAAAATAAAAACAGTTTAAATAAAAAAAAAAGACAGTTTCCTTTCTCTAGGGCCCCAACTTTGTCTGTTACAACCAACCTTTTGCATTATTTGGGAATTTCAGTCAGCTGGAAGAAATATTTTCTAGTTCCCTCTTGAAGGATCTGTTATGCTGCAGGAATTTTTGACACTTGCCTTATCTGCTGATGTTTCCACCACTGGAGAGAATGTTGGCCATTCAGCTATATTTTTGTTCAGCTGTCTGTTTATTGTTCCTGATACTCCGTTAAGGGGTGCATTGTATACAGAGGGTGATGAGCCTCCAATGGAATCATCTTTATGAGAGCTGGAAGGACAAAATTTCCCACAGCTCGCTGTTGGTAAAAGACTTACAGGGGTGGAAAGTGGTGAAGTGTGTTTGGAAGGGGTAATGGTTTGCCCTCCTTGGCCATAGGTGTCTTTCGAGACCAGTGCATCCTACAAGAGTGGGATGCACCTTCAAGGACTTACTTTGGTGCTTTGTGGTTGATCTGTAGAGGCAGTGTCATGTTATATCTTGGTGTTTAGGGTGATCAAACTTGTCTTGAAAGTTTTTCTTCCCTTGCTGCAGAGTAGATGCATGCACGTTTTGACCGACTGCACCACATACATGTGGTACCTCAACCAGTTGGAAGGTGGGGATGGGATCTAAATTCTTGTATCTTTGTGCTCAGAAGCTCTGAGTCTTTAGCAGTGGGCCATAAACAAGCACATTAGTGAGTTAGCAGGAGAACAAGACTACAGTCAAATCATGAATATTGTCTTTATGCAGAGGTGGTGTATAGTGTTCCCCAACATCCATGTGGGTATTGGACTTGATTATATCTTTAGAATTGTATACAGAACATTGGTTGTAGGATGTTATTTAGCAGCGTTTGTGGACCCTGAAATTCTTCTAAAATACTTGTCCATATAATTATGCACACAGGGTTTATCTTTATTCTTTTGCAGTCTAGGTATCTTTATTCAATATGGAGGGTCCGATAGGAAAATCCTTGCTATCAGAAAATTGTTTTAGTGCCAGAATCACTGAAGTCTGTTTCCACTCTCACGTGGCTGTTTCCATTAGAGAAGTCTGTTTTTGTGCCACCTTCCTGTTTCCTCTCACCTTCTGACTGATCAAATACCTTAGGAGGGATCCAGACAAGTGTTTTTGGCTGAACAATTACTCTGGAGGTGCAGTAGGTGCCTTGCCTTCTTTTTCAATCGAATAAAAAATACCTTGAGCTTCCTCCTGACCAGCTTCTATTTATTTGCTGAATGGGAATTCCTCTACTTCTCCATCGTCCTCACTGTCATCTTTGTCAATTTCTGTGACTGACATAGTTCTGTCGTCTGGCAACTTGTCCTCGTAGTCTATATGTGGTAGTGTGTTATCTATGTTTTTGTCCTTGGGCAAGTACACTCTTTGATTTGGGCCAAATACCCTCCTTAAGAACACACTTCCTTTTTCATTTGTACAATTGGTTGCTATGACCTTATGTTCTCTTCATAACATGGGAGTCTTAGAATTGTAGACTTTGCAAGCTTTGAATGTGATCCATACTGTAAAAGGCTCTGGTAAACTACAAAGCAGATACGAGAACTCAAAAGTATTCCTGACTCCTTTTACACATGGCATGCAGAGTGCTATTGCCCATATAATGAGCACCACCCTCTAAAAGCCTATCCCAGGCAAGGTTTGTCTGAAACATAGCTTGTTAAAAGCCCTAAAGAGCATATTTGGAGACTGTATTGCAGCATCTGACATGCAAAATTAAAAAAAATAAAACAAAACCGGTCTACCAGTGAGAAAGAAGTGTAGTCTGATCAGCTTAAATTGTAAAACTGTTAAATAAACTCCTGTCCCTTTAAGAGGTTACACTATCCATGTTGCATTGTACAGGTAGTTGCCTCCCATACACAGTTCTTTATTCCGCCTCATGAAAGAAGGATCCCAAAACGCCTCCAGGTTTTCTAACATGTTGTTCAAAGATTTTATTTCTCAGAAACTCATTGTTAACAGCTTCACTCAACATCTTTACTTCCCATCTACCAAGTGAGCCTGTTTATATTTTTCAGGATTTTTCCTATCACATGCCTTCGCTTTTTGTGAAGTGCCCCTAATGGCAGAAAGAAAGCAGACACTGATGGACACAAAGTATGCGTAGTTTGCCTGCATCTTACTCATTCTGTTAAAGAATGTGGATTCTGCCAGAAGACACAAAAAGAACATTTAAAAATGAGGTAACAGGGATGGGGTCAAGGTGGCAGCTTGAGAGGACATGTTGGGTCCTCCACCCAGTCCAGCATTAATAGGGACTGTAGCGGGCCCCATCTGATCAGTCACATTACAGTTGGTTTATGACTCTTGGAAATGCAATTGAAACCTGCAGTGGGCGCGGATTGAAGACCCAGGAGAATCAGATCGTTGACTTTAGAGGTGACACACCGGCTTTGGGCCTTACGTAAACTGTCACGTGCGGCTACAGGACAAAAGGTGTGAGACATTGGAAGGCATCCACTTAGTGCAGAGTGACCCTACTTGACAACACTTGAATGTTACCATGTTTCATGGACATTTTCTGGTCCTCTCTTTCTAATGTTATTTTTAGTTTGAGGGTGGGTTACACACACAGAGACTCAATTTTCACCACACAAATGTATGCAGATGAAGAGTATGTAACAATGCAAAAAATGAGGCAGACTTTTTTACTTTTTGGCAGTTCTCCTATATCCCTGTGCAAAGACATATCTGCATCACAACACTGTTTATCTCATGCCAGATAAGATCAAAATAGTTTGTTTCAATGCACAAGGACTGAATACCCCCACTAAAGTGCTGGCAGTTCTGCTTAAGATTCTCGACTGAGAAATATGTTTCATCCAAGAGACTCACCTTGTCTGTAAGGATTGGCACAGACTTAAATTTTGATGGTTCCCCAGGCAGTATCTGTCCTCCGGTCCATATAAAAAAAGAGGGTATTTGTATCCTCTTATCACACAGATTCAAAGGAGAGCTAGAGGATAAGATCACTGAGTTAATAGGAACCCACCAGCAAACAGAATGACAAAAGGTGGGGTGTCCTTTACTCTTGCAACAATCTATGCCCCAAACACTGGAGAAAAAAAACAATTACAGAGATCCTCTAATCCCCTGAAGATAATATTATAATAGGTGGTGACTTTAATCTGGTTCCCGATTAATGAGCTACACGTCCAGGCAGTGTTATGGGCAAACGGGCATTTTCCGAGAGTGGCAGCAACTGGTTACAGGAGAGCAGCCTAGAAGATCTGTGGAGAGAGACACTCTCCACACAAAACCATTACTCCTACTACTCCTCTGCCCATAAAACACATGCTTGCATAGAATTTTTTTTTTTTTTTTTTTTTCTGGGAACCCGCTTCATTAAAAGTAAATGCATTGAAGTAGACATGGATGTGTCTTTCTTTCTGACCATGCCCCAGTTAGCGTCACCTTGCAGTTAGAGACCACCACATGCAAAGTGACCCTTGGCGACTCTGCGGTAGTGTACTACACTCCCCAGCCCACCTCTCAACCATTCAAACAGTTATTAAACGACATTGAAGGCCATGGTAGGGGGGGCATTGATAAATATTTATGCGAAGGATATTAAGATTCGACCGGAAAAACACGACAAGAGCTGGAAGGGAAGGCCCATGAGCTGGAGACCATCCATGAAAGAACAGGAATTCCTAGAATATGGCAACAGTTGAGTAATGCTAGATGCCAGTTACAGATACTTGACACGCATAAAGTGGCTTTCTCTTTGCTTCGCTTAGATTTTATCTTGATGACAACAAAACTGGTAAACATTTGACACATAGGCTAAGAATACAGCTGCTAAGGATAAAATCAAAAGTATACATAATAGATGGGGTATGGTACTCACTGAAGATAAGCAGTTTGCAGCAGAGTGTGGGGCTTTCTATCAGATGCTATACACAGCCCAGAACCAGACAGAGGATGTAATTGGTCCATATCTTGCTGAAATCCCAGTGTCCCGCTTTCACCCCACAACTTGGCCATGCTTGAGAGACCTAGAGCAGTAGACCAAGTATAATAGCTGTAGCCAAATTGAAACCAAAAAAATCCCCCAAACCAGATTGATACACTTCCTTTTTTATAGAACATTTTGCAACACACTGCCCCCCAAACAAATTATTTAGTTCCTTCACCAATAGCAGTACCCTCCCGCCTACAGTGTTTAAGGCCTCCATAACTGTTATTCCTAAACCAAACAGTTATGCTCCTTCTACACATCCAATATCCCTCATACATGTTGAAAATATGGATACCAAGCTCTCCACCAGTATATTGGCCTGTAGGCTCAGCCCTTTCATGCAAGGTGTGATAGACCCCGACCAGGCGGGCTTAATACCTATTAGGAAATGAGCAGATGATACCAAGAGACTCCTTCACATCATAGATAAGATAAAGAGATCGCATCCTGACTCTGCTGCTAAGTATAGATATAGAAAAGGCATTTGACAGTCCACTGGCATCATTAAAACACTACCTGCTGGGAGTCCGGTTATCCAGTTTTGGGGTATCTTTCATAGATTCACATGCCTGAATCATTCCCCGTCGTCGAGATGGGAGTCCCACGGTATAATAAACAAGCAGTATTCCAAAAATGCCATAGGCTATAATGGCCCTGAGCCATGCTAATCTAGCCTATCTATGTCCTTTTTAAAAAAGGACCAAATGCTGAATGCAGCCAATCAGCTGTTAGCACCCTCTAGAACCTTCCCAGCAGAGGCAGTTTCCCTCAGATTTTCACCGCACGTCGTGTGTGAAGGGAGTCTCCCTGAGTTCTACTCAGTTTTTCTAACCTTTCAGGTTTTTTTTCTTCAAAAATCTCTGTTCATTATGTCTGATAAGATAGGACTCTTTAGGCCCTGCAAGACCTGTGTCAAGAAAAGTGTTCTTGTTGATGATTCTCACAAGGACTGCATTTACTGCCTCTACCCAGCCCATGAGATAAAACAGTGCAAAATCTGTCGCACTTTCTCTTCTAAGACCTTGAGAGACAGCGAAGGGAGGTTGCTTCTGTGGTTACAGTCCACTAAGCACCACAAGTCGTCGGAGGAGGATAGTGATGGCTCACCTAGACCTCGTAAAAGATCCAGGTCTGAGGAGAAAGGCTCTGGAGAGGGCATGAAACACCTTAAACCCTCTCCAGAAAGCAAGGGCTCAAGTAAAGAGAAACTAACTAAAGTCTCCTCTGAACCTTCAACTTCTGTTTCCTCTACTCCTTTGAGGAAAGAAAAGAAGAAACACAGAACGTCTTCATCTGATCCTGGTAAGAGCAGGTTGGAGAAATCCCCGTCGACGACAGCCACTGGGTCATCGACAAGTTACACTTTGTCGGCCCCGTCGACATCAATCACGGCAACGACCATGGCTATCTCCGGACCCATACCATCGACGAAGATATCGCCGACGCTGCCATCGTTGACGACTGCTCCGCCTTTGCAATCAGTGAGAATTTCATTAAAACCGTCTGAGATACCGTCGACGGGGGGTTCGTCGACGACAGGACCATCGACTACGACACAGTCGACGACTAGTCTGACGACGACTCCGTCGACTATGATCCCGTCGACGATGATCCTGTCGACAATGATTCCGTCGACGACAGGATTTTCAGCTGCTGTTGCCAGAAGCCCATCAACACCACCGTCGACGATGATTAGGGTGACGAAGAAGTTTTTTCATCCGGATATGTCAGCCTATAACTAAATTTCTCCCTTACCTCCATCACATCTGTTGGACCTTCAGGAATCTGAGGGGGAAGAAGAAGATGATGGGATGTACCGAGCAGCACACAGTCCTTCGGAGTTGCACGTGAAGTGCCAGCATTTTGATGATGACTACGAGGACCAGCAATACTACCAACCATATCTGGCACCGCAGCGCCATTATCAACACTACGAATACCAAGACCCTCGCCATAGACAAATGACTCATCTGCCGCCAACCTTAATTCAAGATCTGCAAGCTATTCTAGCAGATTACAAGCAAAGATTTCCATCTCAAGAGGTTCCCAAGGAATTACCGGCGCAAATCCCTGAGAAACCCAATTCACCAGCAACATCTACAGTACCTCAAGATGCTGATCCTGTTGACCATTCCTCTTCAGACGAAGAGCAAGAAGAGGGCGAGATCCAGCTGTTGATCCCTGGGAAGACTATATTATTCCTACTCCATCACCTCCATCACACCAACCAGCGGATTCCCCGCCAGAAGATATAGGCGGTTTCCATAACTTGATGGAGAGGGCTTCTAATAGATTCCATCTTCCCATGGAAGTTAAGCATACAGACTGCTTCCTGTATGACTTTAAAGAGGAAGCCAGAAAGTCAATGCGCACAATTCCTATCATTGACTACATTTGGCAAGAGGGTGTAAAGATAATGATGACCCCGGCAACAATACCACCAGTGCTCGCTCGCATAGAGAAAAAATACAGAGCTCCGGAAAATTCTCCTTCTTGTCTGACTGGCCATCCGAAACCGGATTCTGTGATTTCACAGGCAGCACAAAGGAGATCTAAGAACCTGGCCACCCCGATCTCCACTCCTCCGGACAAGGAAGGGCATAAGCTTGACTTTATGGGAAAGCGTTTCTCCATCATGGCTGCGACCACTATTAAAGCAGCCAACGCTTTGGCTATCATCGGACGCTATGACAGACAGATGTGGTCTGATATGGCTTCTCTACTAGACCTTATTCCTGAGGACAGGAAGCAGGAAGCCAGAAAGATCCTAATAGAAGGGGAACGGGCAGCCTCTGAAACGATCGATTGTGCTATGGACATAGCCAACACGGGTTTCCGTCAACTGGCAGGGGCGGCTGTGTTACGACGCCAGGGATGGTTAAATGCAACCACATTTAGACCATAGGTCCAAACAAAAGTTCTGGATATGGCATATGATGGAGAAGCCTTATTCGGCAAATATATAGATGAAGCGCTTCTATCCATCAAAAAGGACACAGACACTGCTAAATCTTTAGGTTCCCTTCAATACAGAAAGATACCTTTCAGAGGAGCTAAAGGACGTGGTTTTTCCACTTAGAGGGAACTACCAAAGAGCGCAACAATACCAGCCCTACCAGACACAATATAGGCAATCCTATCAACCTGCTGCCTACCGTCAACCGGCTACGGCTGGTTTCTCTCACCAAGGGGGCCGAAAGAGAACATCGGCCCAAAGCAGGGACAACGGAAGAAGACAGTGATTTTATCAGGGTGCCAGCTTCCCCCTCAATTTCCCCTCCCGTGGGTGCGAAGATAGTCCGTTTTCTCCAGCAATGGGAGAGTATAACATCGGACCGTTGAGTATTGGATTTGGTCGCCTTCGGTCACACACTGGAGTTTATACAAAAACCTCCAACTACACCACCCAAGGGAACCCCTCCCCCTCGTCTTCACTTATTGCAGAAGGAAACAAAGATTATGCTCGCGAAAGGAGCCATAGAGAAAGTTCCAGCTCTGCAAAGAGGGCAAGGTTTCTATTGCCGTTTCTTTTTGATTATGAAAAAGTCAGGGGAATGGAGACCAATTTTGGATCTCAGAAAGTTAAACAAATTCCTAAGGAAGCAAACTTTCAGAATGGTAACATTGGCCGAGATCCTACAACGTCTCAACAAATGAGATTTCATGACCTCCCTCGATTTGGAAGACGCTTATTTCCACATCCCCATTCATCGGAAGCATTGAAAATTCCTCCGATTCGCAGTGGCTGGTACCCACTACCAATTCAAGGTTCTCCCATTCAGCCTCAAATCGGTGCCCAGGATATTTACAAAATGCCTGGCACCTGTGGCGGCAGCTCTACGTTCTCAAGGTCATCAAGTATTCCCATACTTGGACGACTGGCTGCTAAAGGCTTCCACGGCAACGCAAGCGTCCAGAAGCACCAACGCATGTTTACGACTGTTCAGCAAACTAGGTTTGACGGTCAACGTCACAAAGTCCTCTTTCATCCCCAGTCAAACAGTACCATTCCTGGGAGCCAGATTGGACACAATTCAATGCAAAGCATTCTTGTCGGAGGAACGTCGGATCCGACTACGTCTTTTGGCAATGGTCATATCAAGAAAAAGGTCCATTTCAGTGAGAAAATACAAGTCGCTGCTAGGGATGTGCTCGTCAGCGATCGATCTGGTTCCTTTGGCCAGACTCAAAATATGACCTCTCCAGGAAGAATTACAGAAACAATGGCTTCAAACATCAGGATCTCTCGAAGACATCATTCGCGTTACCCGCCATGAAGACCGCAATGAAATGGTGGTACCATACCCCGAACCTTTCAAAAGGATTGACTTTCTTGCAAGAAATACCAGATTTCATCCTGACAACGGATGCCTCCATGGATGGCTGGGGAGGCCATTTGCAGGACCTTCAAATTCAAGGCAAATGGTCCAATGCCCAAAAGCAAAGCCATATCAACAGCCTGGAGTTGAAGGCCATATTCCTCTCCTTACAGGCTTTCCTTCTGAGGATAGCGGGCTCCTCTGTACTGGTCCGTACAGACAACACGACCAGTATGTTCTACATAAACAAACATGGAGGAACAAAATCTCTCACACTTTCTACAGAAGCGCAGGAACTGTGGGATTGGGCAACAGAGCAAGGAATCTCTCTCAAAGCCAAGCATGTTCCAGGTCTACACAACACGCTGGCAGATGCTCTCAGCAGAGTGACAGACAATTGCCATGAATGGGAACTCAATCAAGCCCAGTTGAAGAGAGTGTTTGCTCTATGGGGGAAACCAGCTCTGGTCTTGTTTGCCACAAACACCAACACCAAATGCCGGTTCTATGCCAGCAGGTACCTCCTCCCGGGGTCTCAGGGCAATGCCCTTTCGATGCGATGGTCAGGGATTTATGCCTTCGCTTTTCCCCCCATCCCATTGGTCCACAGAGTACTGACCAAAATGAAGCTGGAGGGATGTCGCCTGATTCTCATCGCACCCAGGTGGCCCAGACAGCATTGGTTTCCAGAACTTCTCTACCTCTCAGAAACGAGACCTATTCGTCTGCAACTGTCTCCTCCTCTTCTGTCCAGAGACAACGGTCAAGTGCATCATCCGAATCCGGAATCTCTGCATTTGCATGCCTGGCTCCTGAATTCATGGAATTCAAGGACATGAGCATTTCTCAGGAGTGTAGAGACATTCTCTCAAAATCTAGAGCGGAAAGCACCAATAAGACATACAAGTTTAAAAGGAAGAGATTCTGTATTTGGTGCCAAAGAAATAATCTACATCCATTTCAGATATCCCCGCAACAGATTTTACCATATCTTCTTTCCTTGGCAAAATCAGGTTTAGCCTTTTCTTCGGTTAAAGTGCATCTAGCTTCCATCTCTCGCTATAGAAGAACTTCTTGTGGCACTTCTCTGTATGCATCAAGCCTTGTCAAACAATTCATGTTCCGTGTTTTCCCTCCAGTGCGGGCACCTCCTCAGGAATGGAACTTAAATGTGGTTCTTGCACAGCTCATGAAAAGGCCATTTGAACCCATTCATGAAGTTGATCTGAAATACCTCACATGGAAAGTTGCCCTTCTTCTGGCCCTCACTTCTGCCAGGAGGGTGAGCGAGATCCAGGCTTTCACTATTAAGAAACCTTTCTTGATAGTTAAGGATAATGCTGTGATTTTAAGGACTAATCCCAACGTTTATCCCTAAAGTTCCTTCTCAGTTACACCTCAATGAGCCAGTTATACTCCGGTCCTATTTTCCGCAACCATCAACTCCTGCTGAGCAGGCGCTACATACACTTGATGTCAAACGCTGCCTTAAGTTTTATCTTCAAAGGACATTCGGAAAACTGATCAATTACTTGTTGCTTATGGCCAAAGCAGAGAAGGGACTGTAATAACAAAAGCCATTATCGCAAGATGGATATCTGCTGCGATCCAATTCTGCCATATCAAGGCCGACAAGCCTTTGAAAAGGATAGTAAACGCTCACTCTACCAGAGCGGTTGCAACTTCAACAGCCCTCTTCGCAGGTGTAACGTTGGAAAAGATTTGTCGTGCTGCAACCTGGAGTACCACTCATACCTTCATGCAGCACTATTACCTGGAATCCGCACAAGATGCAGATGCAGCGGTGGGCCAGGCAGTACTTCGCCATCTTTTCCATTAAGGTAAGCCTCTTTCTAGCCCTTGGAAAGAGACTTTTGTTTTCTTTATGATGATTGAAAATATTAAGCTATATACGTATAGGTTTATATACATATGTAAAAGAAATACATAAAGCATTTCTTAGTAAGGTATACCATTGGTTACATTATCTTCTTATCTTTTTCTCTCGCTATGGAGATGTTTGTTACATAAGTAATGTTGTATTCTTGTAACCTAAACTTTGGGTTCAATATGTGTTAAGTCTCCCACCATCCACAACAGACAAACTGAAAAATTGGATGGGACTGCTTACTATTCTGATTCAGGCATGTGAATCTATGAATGATATCCCAATACTGGATAAGAAAATAAGTTACTTACCTGTAACTACGGTTATCCAGTATTGGTATCTTTCATAGATTCACATGCACCCACCCTCCTCCCCGTAGAGGCTGTTGCTGTTTATATATTAAGACAATCACTTCTCACCTGTGCTGGGAAAATCTGAGGGAAACTGCCTCTGCTGGTAAGGTTCTAGAGGGTGCTACCAGCTGATTGGCTGCATTCAGCATTTTGTCCTTTTTAAAAAAGGACATAGATAGGCTATAGTAGCATGGCTCAGGGCCATTATAGCCTATGGCATTTTTGGAATACTGCTCGTTTATTATACCGTGGGACTCCCATCTCGACGACTGGGAATGATTCAGGCATGTGAAACTATGAAAGATACCAATACTGGATAACAGTAGTTACAGGTAAGTAACTTATTTTCTTCTGTAGGTTAATATCCTGCAGCTATAACAGGCCTGTGGTTAGTGGGTCAACAGTCTGGCCTTCCCTGTGCTCCTGATCCAGCAAGGAATGAGATGGGGATATCCTTTTTGTCTGCTGCTTTTCTCATTGTACATGGAGCCTTTAGACCAACCATTAACGCTGAACACTGCCATATCAGGGATCAAGATAAGACAAGAAACGCACACACTCTCCCTATATGCAGACAACATTATGATAGCGATCTCTTAACAGATTTCTTCCCTGCCGGCCCTTATTAGGAACTGCACTACTTTGATGAACTCTTCACCTTCAAATTAAAGCTTCAAAATCATTCATTCTTACTCTAACTCTGCCCGCAGATCAACAAAGGATGCTCCAGGTCCACTTCCCAATCATATGGTCTCCTCAATCACTTACCTACTTAGGTCTGTAAATTGCATCCTCACTCCCAGCAACAGCTGCTCTCGGCTACCACACCCTACTCTTCCAAACTAGACAGGACCTAGACAGGTGGTCCCTCTCAAATCTGTCTTTGCTAGGTAGAATTGCAGCTGTAAAAATGTACACACTCCCCAAATTTCTTTTTATATACCAAACTCTTTCTTTGCAGGTGATTCATATGTATATCTGGGGGGAGCAAAGCCAAGCATGCATCACACTCTAGCATACCACCACCCGAGCGAAGGGAGACTGAGAAACCCTAATTTGACTCAATATCACCAGGTAGACTTCCTCCGCTATATTGAACACTAATACTTTCTTGATCAACACATAGTGGGACTGCACTTATGGAAAGCACCATGGTTGCCCAGGAAACACAGACTTTTAGGGGCTACATTCCTCACCGGTGACCAGATCTATTTTATCAGTGTGGGATGCTGTTGTTGTCCAGAAAAACTTGACATCTGTCTTGTCTCAATTAACCCCTATAATCTCTAATCCTAACTTCACCTTGGCCCTCCAGAGAAATGTATATAAACACTGACAAGAAGCTGGATGCATGATGGCAGGTCAGCTGTTTGAGATCAGGGGAATTATTCCCTTTTAACAATTAAAAAAACAGACTATGGCCTCACGGGAAAAAAGAACAAATAAGCTATAATTAGGTCCAGCACTGGTATTAGATAAAATGACACAGCCCTTAGTGAGTAGGCAGTTAACATTATCCAGTATTGGGGTATCTTTCATAGATTCACATGCCTGAATCATTCCCCGTCGTCAAGATGGGAGTCCCACAGTAAAATATTCAAGCAGTGCCTTAAATCCTTCATGGGCTATAATGGCCCAAGGCATCTAATCAGTAGCCTATCCATGTCCTTTTTAAAAAAGGACCAAATGTTGGCATACATCCAATCAGCTGTTAGCACCCTCTAGAACACTCCCAGCAGAGACCAGTTCTCCTCAGATTTTCATCGCACGTCGTGTGGAAGGGAGTCTCCCTGAGTGCTACTCAGTTTTTCTTCTATTCAACAAATCTAGACATCATGTCAGACAAGAAAGGCCTTTTCCGCCCTGGTAAGACCTGTGGGAAGAAAAGGATCCATATGGATGATCCACTCAAGGAATGTATTTATTGCCTTTATCCCAGGCATGAGGTGAGAGATTGTAAAATCTGTCGCACCTTCTCTCACAAGACCCTCAAGAACAGAGAGGGAAGATTGTTGTTGTGGCTGCAAACCACAAAACAGCATTCTCATTCTTCTGATGAAGAAGATGACAGAAACATCCCACAAGAGGGCTAGATCTCAGGACAGATCCTCAGGTGAGGAAAGGAAACATTTTAAACCTCCCAAGGAAAGGGCTTCAAGTAAGGCAGAAGGCTGCCAAACATCCCTCTGAACCCTAGTTATCTGTGCCCTCTACACCTGTCAGGAAGGAAAGAGATCGCCCTAGAGCTTCATCTTCTGATCCTGTAAGTAGGAAATCCCTGAAAAAGCCATCGTCTATGACAATCTCTCTCTCGTCGACGACAATTTGTGTGACATCGTCGACGCCAACAGTGCCGATGACGGCGATCCAGTCTCCTATTCTCTCTACCAGAGTCTCCATCTCGACGATGAGAGCTCCATCGGCGTCGAAGACTGTCGACGGCCCTCCGTCAACTACCATTCCGTCGACTACCATTCCGTCGACGGCAGACACACCGTCGGCGGAGACTCCATCGACGATTAAGACACCGTCGACAACGACACCGTCGGTAGCAATACCGTCAACGACAGCACCGTCGACGGAGGAAGTTCCCTTGCCTATGACTTCTGCACCATCGACGCCCCCGTCGACGAGGATTACTCAGGTCACTAGAGTAACAAAGACATTTTTACACCCGTCTATGCAGGATTATAGCAAAGTGTTGCCTTTTCTACCATCACATCTGTTGGAAGGGTATGTTGAGGAAGAGGAGGAGGAGGATGATGATGACGGCCTCTATGGGGTAGCTCACAGCCCATCTGAGCTTCATGTGTAGTGTCAGGAGGATGACGAGGAGCATGAAGACTATCCAGACGGGGCGCATTATTACCAGCAGGGGTATATGGCTCCACGTCATAGTTATCAGTTTATCTTCTGACAGGAACCACGCCCCAGGGATATGGCCCATCTACCGCCATCATTAATCGAGGACCTTCAAGCCATGTTGGCGGATTATAGGCAAAGATTCCCTCCTCAGCAAAATCAATCCGAAAACCAGGTTCCTCAGGCGGAAGAATCTGCAGATACACCAGGTCCTCAGTTGCCGAACACACCTGTGATTATACCGGGCTCGGGGGCAATCAACCCCGGAGCACAGAACACTTCCTCCTCGGAAGAAGAGGTAGAGGAAGGTGAACTGCCAGATCCAGCATCTGCTCCTGACCCTTGGGATGATTACATGATTCCAACACCATCTCCTCCTTCGCACCTTCCTTCAGACTCTCCTCCAGAAGATATCGGGGGGGTTTCACAACTTGATGCAAAGGGCAGCCAGCAGGTTCCATTTGTCTATGACAGTAAAGCAGACGGAATGTTTCCTATACGATTTCAAAGAGGACACAAGGAAAGTGGTGCACTCCATACCTATCATTGACCATATATGGCAGGAGGGCATCAGAATTATTAAAACACCAGCATCCATACCACCGGTGCTGCCTCGTGTGGAGAAAAAATATAGGGCTCCGGATGACTCTCCATCTTGCCTTATTGGACATCCTAGGCCAGATTCAGTCATCTCCCAGGCTGCACAAAGGCGGTCTAAGAATCCGGCTACCCCGATTACTACCCCCCCCCCCAGATAAGGAAGGGAGTAGAATGGACATCCTTGGGAAAAGGTTCTCTTCAATGGCTGCTGTGATAATCAGACCAGCAAATGCTCTAGCCATTATCGGCCGCTATTACCGCCAAATGTGGTCCAACATGGCAGGGGTAATAGACCTCATCCCGGAGGAAAACAGATAAGATGCACGTAAGATTCTGCTGGCGGGTGAGCGTGCAGCCTAGGAGACAATTGACTGTGCCCTTGACGTGGCAAATACTGGTTTTAGACAGTTAGGAGGAGCGGCTGTACTTCGACGTCAAGGATGGCTAAAAGCAACAACCTTTAGACCTGAGGTACAAGCAAAGATTCTTGATATGGCTTTTGACGGTGAGTAACTCTTTGGAAAACACATTGATGAGGCTCTATTGGCAATCAAGAATGATACGGACACCGCAAAGTCTTTGGGAGCTCTGCAGTACAGAAGAGTACAGTTCAGAGGTGCTAGAGGGCGAGGATTCGCCACTTATAAAGAAGGATACCAGAGGGCTCAGCAATATCAACCATACCAATCTCAATATCGCCAATCTTATAACCCTCCATCTTATCATCAATCATCGACAGCTTGTTTCTCTCGCCAGGGAGGCCTCAATCGAGCACCCCAACAAGGCTGTGACTCAGGCAGAAAGCAATGAGCATGTCAGGGTACCAGCCCATCTTCCCTCCCTACCCGTTGGTGCGAAAATGTCCGGTTATGTGCAACGGTGGCACGAAATTACAACAGATCGCTGGGTGTTGAACCTAATCACCAATTGTCACACTCGAGTTTCTTCAGCGACCACCAACCACTCCACCCAGGGGTCCCCCTCCCCCTCGTCTTCACTTATTACGAAAAGGAAGTTTTGACCATGCTGCTCAAAAAAGCAATAGAGGAAGTACCATTCACTCAGACAGGAAAAGGTTTTTATTCTTGTTTTTTCCTAATAAAAAAGAAGTCAGGAGAATGGAGACCGATTCTGGACCTAACGAATCTCAACAAGTTTCTCAAAAAGCAGACGTTCAGTATGGTAACGCTCTCCGATATCCTGGGTTGCTTAAACAAAGGAGATTTCATGACTTCTCTCGACATGGAAGACGCATATTTCCATATCCCAATCCACCCGAAGCACCGGAAATTCCTAAGATTCACAGTGGCTGGTACCCACTATCAATTCAAAGTGCTCCCGTTTGGCCTGAAATCAGCATCATGGATCTTCACCAAGTGCCTGGCGCCAGTAGCGGTGACCCTGCTGTCTCAGGGGTTTCAAGTGTTTCCGTACCTTGACGATTAGCTGATCATAGCAGCAACTGTGCAGGAGGCCGATCGAGCAACGAAAACTTGCCTCCGTTTGTTCGAAACGTTGGGGCTTACCCTAAACAGGGAAAAATCTGTTTTGCTTCCAACTCAAGTAATATCTTTTCTGGGAGCATCCTTAGACACCATTCAGTCCAAAGCGTTCTTGTCTCAGGAGAGGTCGCTACGTCTGCAAAGGTTTGCAAGGACAATATCAAAAAAAGGGTCAGTTTCTGTGCAAATGTACAAATCGCTCCTGGGGATGTGCTCTTCAGCGATAAATCTGGTACCTCTAGCCAGACTGAAGATGAGGCCTCTTCAGGAGGAGCTACAGAAACAGTGCAACAAGCTTTAGGATCCTTCGAAGATGTAATTCGAATCACAGCACGGATGATGAAAGCACTGCAGTGGTGGTTTCAGGTAACAAATCTAGTTCAAGCCTGACTTTCCTACGGAGCATCCCAGATTTCATTATAACAACGGATGCCTCCATGGAGGCGTCATCTACAGGATTTGCAAATTCAGGGCAAATGGTCTTCGGCGCAGAGAAAGCAGCACATCAACAGCTTAGAGCTAAAAGCCATATTCCTATCTCTCCAAGCTTTCCTGCCAAGAATAGCAGGCTCCTCAGTGTTGGTGCGTACGGACAATACGACCAGCATGTACTATGTCAACAAGCAAGGAGGAACAAGATCCATTACGCTATCTCAAGAAGCGCAAGAATTATGGGAATGGACAACACACCATGGGATCTCGTTAAGGGCCGAGCATGTCAGGGGTCTGCACAATACCCTAGCAGACACGTTGAGCAGGTCTCAGTCAAGTTGCCACGAGTGGGAGCTAGAACAATCCCAGCTGGACAAGGTATTTCGAAAATGGGGGAAACCAGCGTTGGACCGCTTCACAACGAAGGAGAACGCCAAATGCCAGTACTATGCCAGCAGATTCCCTCTACCGGGGTCAAAGGGGACTGCCCTTTTAATGCGATGGTCAGGGATATATGCCTACGCTTTTCCCCCCATCCCGTTAATTCTCAGGGTACTAAGCAAGATGAAATCGGAAGGCTGTCGTCTGATCCTGATATCGCCACGTTCGCCCAGACAATACTGGTTCCCGGAACTGCTCCTGCTGTCGGAGTTGAAGCCCATTCGCCTACAGCCATCCTCGACGATGTTATAGAGGAACAAGGGCCAAGTAAATCATCCGGACCCACATTCTCTTCATTTGCACGCATGGCTCTTGTATTCCTGGAGCTTAGAGACATAAATATACTTCACGAGTGTAGAGAAATCATTGCTAAATCCCGTGCTGAAAGCACTATCAAAACATATCGTTTGAAATGGAGAAGATTCTGTTTCTGGTGCGAAAGAAATAACGTTCAACCACTGCAAGCCCCTGCTGAACAAATTTTGCCGTACCTCCTCTCGCTGGCTAAATCAGGTCTCACTTTCTCGTCCGTGAAGGTTCACCTGACTGCAATTTTCCGTTATAGGAAATCTCCTCAAGCTCCTTTTCTCTGTGCATCTAGTCTTGTAAAGCAGTTCATGAGAGGTCTTTTCCGCGCATTTCCCCCGGTGCGTGCGCCTCATCCAGAACGGAAGCTCAATGTGGTCCTGGCGTAGTTGATGAGACAACCGTTTGAACCAATTCACAAGGCGGAGCTTAAGTTTCTCACATGGAAGGTATCCCTCTTACTAGATCTTACTTCTGCATGGAGGGTGAGTAAAATACAAGCCTTTACAGCCAAGGAACCTTTTCTACATTTCACTGAAAACTATGTAGCTTTACGGACAACCCGACGTTTATTCCAAAGGTGCCAATACAATTTCACCTCAATGAGCCGGTGATATTGCAATCTTTCTTTCCAAATCCATCTAGCCCAGCAGAACGGGCATTACATACGTTGGATATCAAGAGATGCTTGAAATTCTACCTACACAAGACGAAAGAGGTAAGGAAAACAGATCAGCTCCTGTTTGCTTACGGACAAGGAAAACAAGGAACTGCTGTAACAAAGGCTACGATCGCCAGATGGGTCTCATCCGCGATTCAGTTCCGTTACGAAAAGGCTAACAAGCCCCTGACAGCAAGAACGATAGTGTATCACACTCCACAAGAACAGTTTCTGCATCGGCAGCTTTGTTTGCTGGAGTGACATTAGACAAGATATGCCGTGCTGCGACATGGAAGAATGTCCACACGTTTACAAAGCATTACTGTCTGCAATCTACGCAACGAGAGGATGCAGCGGTTGGTCAAGCGGTACTGCGGCATCTCTTCAATTAAGGTCAGCTTCTTTGTTTGACATAAGAGGAGCTCTTTCTTTATTCTAATAACAGTATTGCGTATGTCTGGAAATGTATATACAAATGTATATATAACTGTGTTTGACTGTTTCTAATATATGTGAATGCTCGTGTATCTGAAAGATTTATCTCACGCATTTTATGCTAGATTTTAAATGATTATTAGAAATGTTTCTGGTATATGTCTATAGCATTGGGAGTTTAAAGTTACATGTCTCCCACCGTCCGCTAACGACAGTACAGTTTCATGGTACTGCTTGCTATTCTGATTCAGGCATGTGAATCTATGAAAGATACCCCAATACTGGATAAGAAAATAAGTTACTTACCTGTAACTACGGTTATCCAGTATTGGTATCTTTCATAGATTCACATGCAACCCACCCTCCTCCCCGGGGAGTCAGTTTTCATTGAATTTAAGATCCTTACTTCCCACTTGTGCTTTGAAAATCTGAGGAGAACTGGTCTCTGCTGGGAGTGTTCTAGAGGGTGTTAACAGCTGATTGGCTATATGCCAACACTTGGTCCTTTTTAAAAAAAATGACATGGATAGGCTACTGATTAGATGGCCTTGGGCCATTATAGCCTATGAAGAATTTAAGGCACTGCTTGAATATTTTACCGTGGGACTCCCATCTCGACGACGGGGAATGATTCAGGCATTTGAATCTATGAAAGATACCAATACTGGATTACCGTAGTTACAGGTAAGTAACTTATTTTCGTATTTGAAAAGTGGTTGCTCTCCAAATCAAATGACAATAATTTTTTAGTTCATATATGTAAGATTCTAACCCAAGCCACAATAAGCGATCAGCAAGGTAGAGGAGATGGGACCAGGAACTGGGTTGTTCACTCTCAGATAAGGAGTGGGAGTAGATATTTCACAGCGCCTGCGGTGCATCTCGATCAGCTGCAGGGAGAGAACCTATGATGAAAATCACCTCATGCTAGTACCTGACACCTGCTCCACTACACGCCTGGCCCCCAAGGGGTCTGGAGAGTGGTAGCGGGGGCTGTTTAAACACTGGGTCATTAATACATTTGTGTTGGAACTACCCCACCCCAAGCTATCCATATATTGAAAACGAGTCCTAGATGACATAGATGCCACTCTTGATACTCAGCTTCCCGCTTTTCGTCATACATACTTCTGGACCTCCCAAACACAAACATTCCCACTACTTTGAAAAAGGGGCAGACAGATAACCTCAGCTCTATGTGCAGCACTTCAGTCTAAACTCACTCACTGGGGCACAGATAAAATTCCTCAATGCAGGGATTGGCTTCATAGAATCTGGAATTTACTGGGGATGGAGAGATTAGCAATGACCGTTGAATACAAAGAAGATGCTCTGGGAGAAGTCAGGGTTCCTTTTATAAATTTTTTATGCTCAGAAATTAAAAAACTAACTTTGCGCTACCTACTTAAAGGTTTTAGTTGTTTGGACATATGGTGTACAGGGTTGCAGGAATTACAACACCAGTACTCCACTATCAGAGCCTATTTTATTTTTTTTATTTTTTGCAAAATCATTTTTATTGGCATTTCTTATTTCCGCACTGTACATACATTGCAGTTAGGTCAGGAATAAACATCCTTCAGAATATACATCATGACATTATATATAGCTAACCTTCAGAGTTTAACACATACTTTATTAACTTAGTTGTCACTGCCGATGTGAGGGGCATACATGTGCAAAGCATGTTTCTGTAGGAAATCGCCTATAGTATGTACCGTGTGCTCAGTGCTAGTTCGCGGCCCAGCACTATGATTTACATCTTGCTATGGTAGTGAGAACAATCCGAACTCTTCAACAGGGGTAACATAACTGGGGTACACTGTTTCCGAGGCTATATCATTCGATAGGGATCTGTGGGCTGATGCGCTTTTACTAAATGAAGGACTGTGTATGTGCTGGGGGGGGAGGTGGGAGAGCCAATGCAGGGGGGTTAAATGTGTTGCATACCCTCAGCGTTCCGCCTTGCCTCCCTGTGCAGCTACTCCATAGAGACACTGTCGGGTCTCCCCGTGTCGCGCCTCAGCTATGGGGGAACGGGTGCTTTGCGACAAAGGCGTTTCGGTTGTTTCTTGTGAAGGAATACAGTAGGATGGCCCATTGCATGGAGATGGGGTGTTTGCGGAAACCCTTAATTTCTTCCGATCGAACCACCTCCTCTTCCGAGGCGCCCTATTTATTGACCGCCCCCACCCAGGCAGCCAGCAGTGGTCCCCCGGGCGCCCTCCAGTGCATTGCTATGCATCGTTTAGCTAAAAGGAGCGCCAGAGACGCGAAACGCGTCTCTACTTTCTGGTGTTAACGGCGTTTGGCAATGCACAGTGCGCAGGCCTCCCATGTGCTAATATCAGTGAGCCCTGTGACTGTTAGGAGGGTGGCGTGGATTTTGGTCCAGTATGCTCAGAGTATTGGGCAGTCCCAGGAAAAGAGGCCTTGGGCTCTGGGCACCTTGGACATGTAAAGGGTGTGTCTGGATAGTAACGCTGGAGCTTTTCGGGGGTCAGGTAGGCGCGGTGTAGTATGTGAAGTTGTATGTTCTTAAAGAGATAATTGCGGGACACTTTTTTGGGAAACTCCAGTGCACGCTCCCACTCTTTGTCATGGAGCGGTCTCTGGATCTCAGCCTCCCATTTCTCTCGGAGGGGCGAGAGGGTGATTGGGCTCAGTTCGCGCACCGCTTTGTAGATCCAAGTTATCAAATGGCGGCCAGGGCCCATCTGTAGTATTGTGTGTATTACCGGGTGTGTGGGAGGCTGTGTCTATGGCGTGCCACATTCGGCGGCAGTCTTCTATCGGCTGCCTATGTAGAAGGAATTGCCCTCTGGGGAGGTCTGTGTCAGCTGCCAGTTCTGTGAATGTCTGTAGCTGTTCATTCGCATAAAGGAAGCCTGCCTCCGTGACTGAGTGCTCCGTCCACTCGTGAAGCGTGCGCTCTGTATAGTATGTGCGACCCCTGTGGAATCCCACCAGCGGCAGGACGGGGGAATACATGGGGGCTTCACGGTTCATTCTGTGTACCCGTTTCAAGCAGGTACGCACTACAGATACCTGGAGTGGACACTCCTGTATTGGCCCCGCCCCGGGCAGCAGCATACGGTGTATGACAGGGGTCGGAATGAACCCGGTGCCTGTGGCTGTTTCCCCTAGCGCACGACCCGTTGTCCATCTTGATACCCATTGAAGCTGAGCCGCGAGAAAGTACGCCTCAAAGGATGGGGCGCCCAACCCTCCCTGATCCATGGGCAGCTGCAGCTTGGCGAGGGTGATTCGTCTGCGTCCCGATCCCCAGATAAGGGTTCCAAGGAGGGTGTCCAATTCCCGAAAGAAGGAGCGGGGGGGGACAACCGGGAGGTTAGCAAAAAAATACAACAATCGCGGAACTAATATCATCTTGGCAACTGCTATTTTACCAATGAGAGCCAGGGGAAGATCCTTCCAGAAATTCACGGAAGATCTGACTCCGGCCATTGCCCTGCGGTAATTTCCTTCATATATTTCTTGTTGCGTGTGGTACAAGCGGACGCCTAGGTATCGTACTGCCTGGGGGCTCCACGATACACTAACTCCTCCCAATTGCACTGCCCGAGGGGGAAGATCCCCTGTGAGAGGATAGATTGTGGACTTGGACCAATTTACTCTGAGACCTGCCACTGCTTCGAATTCTTGCAGAGCGTTAAGTATGGGGGTGAGATCCAGCGTGATGTCACGGATGTAGACGAGCATGTCGTCCGCGTATAGTGACACCGCGTGCACCGTGTCCGCAATGGGGATACCCCAGCTCTCGCTCTCTTTGCGGAGACGGATCGCCAGCGGTTCCATCGCCATGGCGAAGAGCAAAGGGGAGAGTGGACAGCCCTGGCACGTACTGTTGCGGGGATTCTGCACATATACAGAGCTATGCACAGGAAAATAGGACCTCGGTGTATAGTGGTGTACCAACCATGCACCTTAGTACCCACAATCCCAATCCGACTAGCTTTAGCGTCTCTGTGACAAGGTGGGGCTGACCGGGATAGAGCAGGAGAGTAGCATAGACTGGTGGACTGCAACGCCACTCTCTCCCCCTCTTCTCTCCCCTCAGCAGGACGAATGGAACTACGAGTCCCTGCCCCTGTTAAATGATACGAGCAACGCGAGGCACGGCTCCTTTAACTGGGGATTCCCTGAGGACGGGACTCCTCCCCCAAATGACGTCATGGCGTTCCCTGCAATAAGGACCAAGGATTCCCGGATGGCGGTGTGCACCGACACCGGAGTGGAGGAAGGAGTTACTGGAGCGAGGATCGAGAGCAGCGAGAATCGAGAGACCGGAGACCTGTGTGAGAGCAGCGAGACGGGACCGTCAGGAAGACAGGATACGCCAGGAGGCCAACGGCATCACGTTTCGCCGAGCCACACTGCAGGAGGAGCGTGGCTAACACAGGTACGAGAGCGAGTGTCAGGGTGGTTAGGGAGGAGGGATTCCTCGGACAAGTAGAGGACTGGGGTGTGCATCTCTCCTGTGTTCCCGCTTGCGTCCTTCCCAGAACACCATCACTCGTTCCTCGTAGTGTGCCTCACGGGGTATTTTGGAGGTGTCCCTTCACTCCCCTTCCCTTTATGCCTATAGCGACTGGAACCCTTACACCCGTTTTTTCCTTTTCTTTTCCCTCGGCCCCCCATCCGACACCACGGAGTCTACACCCCACCGAAGGCCTGGGCACCGGAAAGAAGAGCGATTCAGCCTGGAAAGAACCCGGAACCATGGACGGAAACCGGAGCCATCACCATATTCCCCTGAAAGACTAGCTAGTAGACAAAAACGGGTGTTTGGAAAAATTAAAGCATCTCTAACCCGACCTGGCCTCAGACCCCTTATTGCAACCCCGCCACAACTGGTGTCAGAAGTGGGATCTCCATCCCAGTTCATCAGTAAACCTATGATGGACGCCGTCATCCAACACCTCATAAAAAGCCAGGAGAAGTTAGAATGGGCCATCGAACGACAGATGTCGTCCGCACAGGCAGACCGAGATGTATTTAAGAACACCATCTCGGCCCAGATGGAAGGACTACAAAAGATGGTTCATGAGCCGGGAAGCCCAGCGCCTAGAGACCGGCGCGGCCCAACGCATGGACCCTCAGGGATTGCTTTGCAGAAATACGTAGCCGGGGAGGATCCGGATGCGTTCCTGTTAAACTTCGAGCGTGCCGCTAGGGCATGCGGCTGGCCCGAGGAGAAATGGCCTTTCTTTCTGGCCCCTCTGTTAACAGGGGAAGCCCAGTTCGCCTACCAAGTGGCCAACTCCACGGGTGACACCCCCTATCAGGATATAAAGGACATTGTTCTGGACCACCTAGGCCTGGATGCTGAGGCGTACCGAGTGCGGTTCAGAAAGGAACGGGGCGTCCCAGGGGAAAACCCCAAAACGTTGTTTTTCCGCCTGAAGATGGCCGCGGATAAATGGCTAAGACCCGCCACCAGCACCAAAGAGGAAATTATGAACCGTGTATATTTAGAGCAATTCATGGAAGCTCTCCCGTATGGAACACAGCGGTGGCTGAAGCAGCACACCCACCTAGCCCCAGAACAGGCCATCGAAATGGCCACAACCTATTCACGAGCGCAGCCGCGGATTATGGCATGGGACACAGAGAGACCAAGTAGGGCTCCGCCTATAAGGAACGAAAGAAAACCCCAAAGACCCTTACATGACTCTGCGAAACCCCGGCCCTCCAGAACCGAAACACCCACATTTAGGGGGCCGCAATGCTTTGAGTGTGGTGACTGGGGCCACATCTCCCGGTTGTGTCCTAAACGGAAACCAGCGGACGAACCCATGGAAGTGGGTTACATCCCTAGCTCGGTTTTATATACTGCAGAGATGGGGATCTCTTTCTATGCAAGTGTACAGGTGAATGGGAGGGTAGTAAAAGCTTTGTTAGACTCGGGTTGCAGGCAGTCGGTTATTCAGAAAAACCTCATTCTGCCATCACAATACATCCCTGACACATTAGTACACATAAGGTGCGTACACGGGGACGTCAAGGCATACCCGCTGGCGTCGGTCACCATCTCCCCAAACCCAGGGACTCCTTGCACAGTGCGGGTGGGGGTGTTAGAAACCTTACCCGAAGATCTCATTCTCGGCACCGATAATCCGGACTTTTTGGTTTTGTTTCACACCAATGTTGAAGGAAGAGGTGGAAAACACACTAATACACGATCCGCCCTCACAACCCCTGAGACCTGGGTGCTCGATAGGAGCTTTAGGTTTGCGCAGGCCAATGACGCTACCCTGTTTAATGCCTGGGAGGCTGCCCACGTCAGTCAAACCAACCCCACACCCTCGTACCCCTACTTCTTAATTAAGGATGGCCTGCTCTACCGGAAAGGGACCGCTGAAGAACCTACACAGCTCCTTGTTCCGATGTCCTTCAGGGAGCAGATACTCTTCTTTTCCCACGCATACCTCACCGCTGGACACATGGGTGCGGAAAAGACGACCCAGAACATATTACGCCATTTCTTTTGGCCAGGCATATACAAAGACATAAAAACGCATTGCCAAGAATGTGGGGTATGCCAGAAAAAGAACCTTCAACGACCGCCGGCGGTCCCCCTTCAGCCCTTAACAGTGGTAGGAAGACCATTTGAGAGGGTGGGCATGGATTTGATAGGACCCCTACCCTAAACCCAGAGAGGGAACCTATACGCGCTGGTGATTGTGGACTACGCTACCAGGTTCCCAGAGGCTTTTCCCCTTAGAGCCCCCACCACCAAAAACATCGCAGACAAGCTCTTGGAACTCTTCTCGAGGGTAGGGTTCCCAAAGGAAATCCTAACGGATCAAGGAACACCGTTCGTGTCTCGACTTATGAAGGAGGTTTGTAGGTCCCTAGACCTACACCACCTGCGGACCTCTGTCTATCACCCGCAAACCGACGGCCTCGTTGAGAGGTATAACCGAACCTTGAAGACCACTTTGAAGAAACTGCTGTCCGTAGAGGGTAGAGACTGGGACCGACTGCTGCCTCTGGCTTTATATGTACTGAGAGCCCAAGTCTAGAGCAGCCTGGGTTGCTCGTCATTCGAGCTATTATATGGGCGTCAACCCAGAACCCTACTGGAAATGACCAAAGCTGCCTGGGAGAAGGAGGGAGAAGACGAGAAGAAATCCCTTCTGGATTATACGCAACAACTGCGATCTAAGATCGGGAAGTTACGGGATCTGGCCTACTCCAATCTCGAAAAGAGCAGAGACAGACAAAAGAGATGTTACGACAAAGGAAAGAGGTGGAGGAGCCTGTCTATCGGAGATTGTGCATTAGTCCTACTCCCTTCCTCAACGAAGAAGTTCCAGGCCGAATGGTTGGGTCCATACAGAGTGGTGGGGGTCTTTGGTAAAACCACGTACCAGATTCAGATCTCACCTAACAGGAAACAGAGTTATCATATAAACCTACTCAAGAAATGGCTGGGACCTTTGCCTAGAGACGCTCGCCTAACTCTGCCCACATCCTTACCGGGAGGTACCACCCTGAATCAACTAGTCGTAAACGACGACCTGTCTGGGGAAGAAAGGGCCGACCTGTTTAAGACGCTACTCCCGTTCTCAGCCCTTTTTTCGGATACCCCCGGAAAGACCACTCTGGCCGAACACCGGATCGAGACACAGCCAGGAAAAAGTGTAAAACAAAGGCCCTAACGGATACCCGCCGCAAAAAAGACAGCAGTAAAGAGGGAAGTACAAGACATGTTACAGTTAGGGGTCATACGCCCCTCCAGCAGTGACTGGTCATCCCCGATAGTGATGGTCCCCAAGCCGGACGGATCAACCCGATTCTGTATGGACTTCAGGGCGTTGAATTCTATCTCCACGTTTGATGCCTACCCTATCCCGAGGGTCGATGAGCTCATCGAGAAATTGGGGGATTCCAGATATATAACGACGTTCGACCTGACCAAGGGATACTGGCAGGTACCATTACGGGAGGAGGACCGAAAGAAAACAGCTTTCGCAACAGACGAAGGCCTCTATGAATTCAATGTCCTACCCTTCGGCCTGCACGGAGCACCTGCCACTTTTCAGCGGCTCATGAATACCGTACTACAGGACTACTCTTCTTTTTGTTCAGCTTACCTAGACGATATCGTGATCTTCAGTTCAACCTGGAAGGAGCACATGCTGCACTTGCGATTGAACCTCAAAGCCCTGGAACGTGCAGGGCTCCACATCAACTCCAGGAAGTCTCAAGCGGCCTATCAGAAAGTGAAGTACCTCGGATACGTTCTGGGTCATTGAATCATTGCTCCGCAGGCAGAAAAAGTGAGGGCTATTGCAGAAACGCCCTTTCCCACCACCAAGAGGGAACTACGTGCATTTCTCGGATTGCTGGGATACTACAGACGCTTTGTCCCGCAGTTCTCAGAGGTAGCCTCCCCATTGACAGACCTTCTTCGCAAAGACGCTCGCCCTCAGCGATTGTTACACCCCACCCCCGAGATGCAAGAGGCATTCCAGAAACTCAAAACCACAATAACGACAGGCCCAGTCTTAGCATCCCCAGACTTTCACAAAACGTTCATTTTACACACTGATGCCTCTAATTATGGGGTGGGAGCCGTGTTATCACAAATAGCCGAGGATGTGGTTGAGCATCCGGTCTTGTACATAAGCAGGAAGCTATTCCCCAGAGAGACCAGATATCCCACCATCGAGAAAGAATGTTTGGCGGTGAAGTGGGCGGTAGATAAGCTGAGGTACTATCTAGAGGGACGACCATTCATTCTGTACACGGATCATGCGCCCCTGCAGTGGATGTGTAGAAACAAGGCACAAAACCCTAGAGTTCTCCGCTGGTTTCTGTCATTACAACCATTCGCCTTTGAGGTACGACACAGAAAAGGGAGAGACAACGGGAGCGCAGACTATCTGTCCCGCGTGTTTCCTCTCCCCGATCGGGAGAATCCTAGGGAGGGGGTGTGTGACAAGGTGGGGCTGACCAGGATAGAGCAGGAGAGTAGCATAGACTGGTGGACTGCAACGCCACTCTCTCCCCCTCTTCTCTCCCCTCAGCAGGACGAATGGAACTACGAGTCCCTGCCCCTGTTAGATGATACGAGCAATGCGAGGCACGGCTCCTTTAACTGGGGATTCCCTGAGGACGGGACTCCTCCCCCAAATGACGTCACGGCGTTCCCTGCAATAAGGACCAAGGATTCCCGGAGGGCGGTGTGCACCGACACCGGAGTGGAGGAAGGAGTTACTGGAGCGAGGATCGAGAGCAGCGAGAATCGAGAGACCGGAGACCTGTGTGAGAGCAGCGAGACGGGACCATCAGGAAGACAGGATACGCCAGGAGGCCAACGGCATCACGTTTCGCCGAGCCACACTCCAGGAGGAGCGTGGCTAACACAGGTACGAGAGCGAGTGACAGGGTGGTTAGGGAGGAGGGATTCCTCGGACAAGTAGAGGACTGGGGTGTGCATCTCTCTTGTGTTCCCCCTTCCCAGAACACCATCACTCGTTCCTCGTAGTGTGCCTCACGGGGTATTTTGGAGGTGTCCCTTCACTCCCCTTCCCTTTATGCCTATAGCGACTGGAACCCTTACACCCGTTTTTTCCTTTTCTTTTCCCTCGGCCCCCCATCCGACACCACGGAGTCTACACCCCACCGAAGGCCTGGGCACCGGGAAGAAGAGCGATTCAGCCTGGAAAGAACCCGGAACCATGGACGGAAACCGGAGCCATCACCATATTCCCCTGAAAGACTAACTAGTAGACAAAAACGGGTGTTTGGAAAAATTAAAGCATCTCTAACCCGACCTGGCCTCAGACCCCTTATTATAACCCCGCCACAGTCTCATTCGTTCTCCGTACTACAGCGAAGCTACCAATGATTAGACAACCCAGAACACGGTCTCTCTCAGAAATCGCAGGAGTAAGAACACTCTTTCATTACTCACACATACTTGTCCACAACGTGCGTAATAAGAGACACAGTATAGTTTAAAATGTTTATTTCAACTATCGTGCTCTAAGATAAAGTACACGTGCCAGTACTATCAGCATAATGCATAACGATAAAATAATAAGCATGGTTACAATTCCATAGAATACAAACGGGGACAGCATTTTATAAAGACAGTGGATATAGGGCTAAATTGCCTTACCACCCTCCCCGTGCTATTAACTAGTTTATCATAAAAATAGAAGACCTCTGGGCTTTGTCAGGCGGACCCCCATACCTCAATATCTAGATGCAAGGTTTACATCATCAGACAAGCACAGCTCTTCTCCCTGGAAAGGTTTTTCTCCAAGTGTCACCAACAGGGAGATCACAATATTAAAAGCACACGAATTTCTCCAGTGCAGCTGTATTTCGTGTTATGTCTAAGTGCGAGGGGCTGACCAGATCAGCAATAACAAGGGACGTTGTTTTTCGACCTTGTACACGGTGTGCAGACGAAACCCACAAGGAACATGAGAAAAGGCAAAAAGACAGACAGTTCTAATATAGCCGGGCACAAGCAGAGTCTGGAAAAACAAAGTCACAGAGTAACGTGTGCAAAGAAGGCATCATGGCAGCCAGGCCTAAGCTAACTTAGCAATGTAGACAATGAGGCCACAAATCACACTACACCCTCCCCTGGTCAGGCCGTAGGCCAAGACATAGGACGAAAACAGAGTTCAAATAGATTGAGCAGAATGTAAACGTCAATTTACAAAAAGTCCCCATGAAGGACCGTGAATGAAAAAAGTGCAGGACAAACAAAAAAAATGCCAGACAGGGCCATAAACCACGGCACTAAGAAAAAATCAAAAAATCCAGAAATGCAGGCCGCTGAAAGCGAAGGCCCCTAATCCAATAGAGTGTAGGTGCAGAAAACTGCCACACCTTCCAAGAGGACATCATTGGTACCGTCTGAAAAAAGAGATGCCATCCAGTTCAACAAATCAAAACTGCATTCATGTTCCTCATAATAGGGAGCAGTGATCAGCATTGCGGGACAACTTGCGTGATACTCAATATAACTTTGTTGTAGGAGATGCTGAGCAGCCGCCCAGATATCCCATTGCGCCAAAACTCCAAGTGCAGCCGCACGTGCCATCAATCCAGCACCGGAACAGTCCCGTTCATGGGCCACTAAGGGGCCCATCAACTGGCCAAAATCCGGGTCCGACAAAGACGTATTGGAGAGGCAAACATCCAAGGTCCAAGAGAAAGGACACCGTAAGCAAGACACCACAGGTTGCACGCAAGTGAAATACGCAAAGCGAAAAGAAAGTCTATAGGACACGCCGAGTGTCGCCAATGGAAGGATGCCGAAGCTGATGAGCATGCGATCACGGAGCATCCGGAGTCGACCTTGGTCAAGTAGGCCCCCAGGAAGTGCAAGCCATTGCGTAGCAAACAAATTAAAAGCAATATTCCAGCAGCTAAGGCTAGGAGCAATGGGAAGCCGCCAAAGACGCTGGAAAAAATAGAATGAATAAAAGCCGGAATTACACCAAATATAGTTTGAAAGGAGGTAACAAGGCCAGAGCCCACAACTTTAAAAAAGTGTACAAGACCTTCGGTATTAGAAGCATTGAAAACGCGGTGAATCAGTTCACCGAAATGTTGTGGGAGGTTTGTGTTCAAAAGAGCCTGTATCTCACTGTGGGTACTATCCACCTGGAGGACGAAGGTCTCCCGTGCGGAAGTGAGTATAACCTCCTGGTTTAATAATAGCGCCTTTATTCTGCTCAATTAATTGAAATCCACCTTCAAAGTGGGTATGGATGGCCAAATGGAACTTTCTATCATTTCGTGCGGGGGTGGAAAAAGCACATTTTTGCAGCACACAACACGGTGGGAAACCGTTACAATGTAGGGGATGCCTGCCTGCATTCCACAGCAGTCCTGATTATTCAGAAGCAGATAGCTACCATTTGCAAGCACAGTGAAAGTAGGTGATATAACACAAGCAAGATTCGGAGCAGAAACATTACAAGCCCCGTGCAATTTAATGTGTTTACAAATTAGGGAACGACCCACTGTAGAATCGCAAGACTCTCCTGTGAGAAAGACCTCCTTCCCGTCCCTCAGGCATCTGTACATGAAAGGTAGGGACCAAAGTTCATGCAAGAAGGCACTGCCTAAAGGCTGAAAACGGCCAACAGGATAATGTTTCATGCATGAGCTGAACTCAAATAAAGAAAAAGGCAAAGCGATAGCCCCGTGTACTAGCCACACTGCAGAGTCAGTCTCCGCCACAGAGAATGGTAACGGCTCTATCTTTTCAATATGTAAGAGAGTGTACGTTGCATCTTTCATGGACATGAATTGCTGTTTTTCAGTTAAATTAAATGGCAAGAACAAGGCAGACGTGTTTAAAAAATGCCATGGAACCTTGCCCATTTTCAATGTTTGCAACGTCCACGCAAACTGCATTACTGAACGCAATTGATTCTGACCATGATATAACACAGACACATCATCTTGTACAATATCAACAACAGATGAACCAATATTCTCTAATGTGTAAATGCGGGAAGACAGGGTATTAATACTATTGTCAACAACAGCAAGCACTTTTTCTAAATTAGCCTGATCGATTTCCCGTAAACAGGAAGCAGCCTCAATTTGCGAAAGCTTCCAGAGTTCATTGTAAGTCTCATATATAAATCTGGTACATTAATAATCTCGGTTGGTCCATGAATTTGGAAATTTACCGCATCCCATATGATGCCATCAGCAACTGGGAAAGCTGAAATGTTCACAAATGTGTGGTCACGCTTCATGATGTGAGAGGAAGAATGCGGAGCCAAAGTTCCAGCGACACAGTTCACCGCAGAGCGTTCTGGTAAATAGTGACCATTGATGAGCAAGAAAAAAACTATCACAAAGCCAATGGACATGAACAGGAAAATCAGGAATAGTACCAACCAGATGTATGTCCATGGTGGGACCAAAAAATTGTCTCTGAACCAGGATATAAAAATACTGAAGCTGGACGGGATAAGTGATGAAGTGGAAGCCGAATCAAAGGAAAAACGGGTTGGGCTCAGTGGTGTTGTAGGTAAATGAGCCACCGACTCGTTGGCGGAGTATGCATACTCTGTCTCCTCGTTGCAGGAGGAAGCCGGGAAGTTGAGCAGGCGATCAGGCAAATCGACCATCTCAATGGCAACATCAGTGTCTGTGTAAGGTGGAGGGCCACAAACAGGAGTCCTTGAAATGGCTGGACATGATACCGCAGGTGTCACGCTATTCAGGATCGGCCAGATGTTGTAACTTGACATTGTCCACTGAGATGTATCTGCTGTCTTTGCGACCAGGCAGTGGTGGTAAGATGACTGTACGAGTACCCTTCAAGCCAAGAACTGGAACTGGTGCACGATAAGAGGGGCCAAATTCTTTTTTATTCTCCACCTTTTCTCGGACCAGCTCTCCAACTTTCGGAAGCCAGCCGGCAACCGGAATCTGCAGTGCAGCGTCTGTGGCTGAAGGTAAATGTTCGTTTGCAAGTTTGTCACGGGTGTCTTGTAAGTCCTGCAACATAGTAGAATGATTATCTACGTCAAAGATTGCGGCATTCGCCGCCATGTCTAGACCATCAAGGACTGGCACAAACATTTGTATGCCAAAGAGCATTTCGTATTGGGTCCGCCCACCCAGAGATCTTCTAGGGAGATTATTAAGTGCACGTTGCACGCTATACAAGTGGGCCAGCCAGTTCCTGCCAGTACCTAAGACTCTAGCTGTCAAGGATTGCTTTAAGTCACGGTTCATTCGCTCCACAATTGAATTACCCTCAGGTCTATATGGAGACGAAAATTGCACCTGCACCCCCAGTGACCTCATTGCGTCCTTGTACGCCTTAGAGGCGAACGCTGGCCCTTGGTTGGAATGGAAGGTGCCACAGGCAAAAATTCCCACAAAGACACGCAAATCCCTAATGACATTTCGAGCGTCAGCACTTCGTTGTGGCCAAACCCAGATGAAACGTGTGCACGAGTCTACTGCAACTAAGATGTATTTATATGCAGTGTCAGAAGAAAATGGACCGCAGTGATCAAGGTAAACACACCCAAAAGGTTTGTTAGAAATGCAGAGCTGTGTTTGTGGTGGTCGCGTAACCGTCAAAGGCTTAATTTGCTGACAAACGTCACAAGAAAGCACATAAGTACAGGTTTGTTTATATAAACCACGCCACCAGTAACGCTGCTGCAAGATGGAAACAGTCGCAGACACGCCAGCATGGGCTGAAGCCAAGCCTTCGTGTGCGGCCGTTATCAAGGAAGTTCTGCAGTCCGCGTTGGGAATCAGCCGATCACCAACGTCTGGAATTCTTACGTAAGGGACCTGTTCGGGACTTAAGTGATAAGAATACTTGGAAGGGAAATCCCATGGGTAATTAGCACCTTCCTTTGTTGCAGCGATAGCTGCCAAAATCTCATTATCTATTTTTGTCATGGATCTTGTAACTGCTGCTACTGAGCACGTGGCTACTGCTGATTTGGCAGCTTCATCTGCCAAACTGTTACCGACAGTGTGTGCGCCCACACGCTGGTGACCAAGAGTGTGAATCACCTGTGTGAGAGGCAGACGTTGTTTAAGATCTGCCACTCGAACCCAAAGCATTTTATGCTTAATTGTGCTGCCTTTAGCATCTCTATAGTCGTTTTGAGACCAAAAGAATAAGTTGTCATTGAAGGATTGAACACAGTAGTAAGAATCGCAAACAATAAGAGTCGTCACGTCTGGATTCGCGAACTCAAGTGCGAGCACATAAGCACGCAGCTCGGCCAATTGGGCGGTACTGTCTCCTAGTACCTGTGTGTACACTACACTCGATTTGAACTCACCGTTCACCATAGTACCTGCAACAATAGCACATGCTGCGGAATAAGCATGCTTACAACCCGTGGCCAGTTGCGCCGAACCATCGGTGTAAATGATACATTTGTACTCCTCAAGCGGCAGCAAAGACAGAGGAGGAGGATAAACAAATTCGTACTGTAAGAACTCCTGTGTCTGAAGAGAGGAATCAAAAATAAAAGTGACATCCGGGGACGTCAGAGATGTAGCCCATTGTATCCAACAGGGGTGCAAAGCCTTTGAGTTGTGTACACTCTCCTTTGTCACTGCCTCAAGGGCAGGATATGGTGTTACCACCAAAATGCGTTTTCCCTGTGCCAGTGCACGTTCCTTAAGAATCGCTATTTGCACTGCAGTCAAAACTTTCTCCACAGTGGAAAAGCGCAACTCCGCTGAAGTGTAAAGATGCGACTTGTATGCAATAGGTACTGTGTCACCTTTGCTAAACGTCAAGTAGGTGAAACCCACTGCCCCTGCCACAATTCTTATTACCAGGTTCGTGTGGTTATCACGAGTCAACAAGAATCTAGATTCAAGTAGATCAGACTGCAAAGAGTGCAGTATAGAGGAATGCTCAGGAAGCCAGCATGACTTCGAAAAGTTAGGTTGTATCAAGGCATAAAGAGGCTTGATACGCTGGGCATATTCGGGAATGTAAGAACGCCCGAAGTTTAAAAATCCCAGTAAAGACTGAAGTTTCTTCAGGGTCGTTGGAGGGCGCAAAAGTGCACACTTCTGCAAGAAATGGGGAGCTAAGCCCCTACCTTCATTGTTGAGCTCATAGCCCAAAAACAAAACAGTGAATTCTGCGATGTGTGATTTGGCAAAATTAAATTTATATCCTAGGACCGCAAATTCAAGAATAATGCGGTCCACCCGGGAAAGATGTGGCCATAATTCGTCGTCTGTCAGATAGATATCATCGACGTACGAATACGCATCTGGGTCTATGCTGTCCAACAAAGAGACAACACGGGCGGCGAAGACCCCGGGCTGTTCTTGTAGCCCATGGGCAAACGCCGAAATTTAAAGTTTTTTCCACCGGATGTGAAAGCGCTCCATTGGCTGCACTCCGGGGACAAATTGTGCGTGTAAAAACCATTGGAAAGGTCAAGTGTCGTTTTATATTTTTTGCGCACAAGACTGTCTACGAGCGCAGAACTGCGGGTATTCTGCACCGCAAAGGTCCGACAATGAGAGTTCAAATGTCGGTAATCCAAAACTAAACGGTACGACCCATCGGGTTTAGAAACCGCAAAAAGGGGATTATTCATTGGTGATACGCATGTTTCAATTACTCCTTGATATTTTAACTGGGTCAGAATGTCAGAAACGGGACTTTTAGCTTCCCGCCGGAGGGGATATTGGGCTTGTGGCTGTGGCAGAGACCGCAAGGGTATATCATGGGGTGGAGAATCTTCATCCCAGCCCACGTGGTTACGGTATAGCGCCGGAGCCAGGGCCCCAGCCCATTCAGCTGCGAGAGCCTCCGCTTTGTCCTTGGGGACATGACGAGAAAAGCTCGGAAGGATGACCTCCTCCCCTCTAGGAGCAGCAAGTACGAATGGGGGCGGCCAATCCGCCTCGGCCAACAAAATGTCGTAAGAAGAGGTCAGATTTTCCCAAAAAATCCCTTTAATTACACGCTCAATGTCACCTTCAATTTGAAGGACAATATTAAATAGTCTGTCAGGGGTGCCACTCGGGTGTCAGCTGTCTCGACAGTAATGAATGTATCAGTTGCTGTCGCCTCCACATGAGGACGCAGTGCCTCCCGCACTATGGTAACTTCCGCTGCGCTGTCTAGCAGCGTCACTGCCCACGTCCAATTCAGGAGTCTCGTTCTCACCGTCTGTGGCATACCTCGCTGTTAATGCTGCAACTTTTTCTTCTGAAACTGTGGGCGAGAACATGGAAATTCTTCTGGCTTCCCTCGGCCTGGTTGTCGAGGTTGGTCTCGTCCCTGTGGGGCCTCACGACCCCTGCCTCTATCCTGGCGATCTCCTCCACCAGTCTGGGAGGTTGATGGTGCCTGTGAAGAACCAGGAGAACGCGGATCAGGGACTTGAAAATCTATCTGGAGATTTAATTCTTACTCTGTCGCGCAAATCATAAGTGCGTTCAGAAGATATGGAAACCGGGGATGCGGCACGCGACCCTGGTTTTGATTGTTGCTTACCCTGTTTCTTCAACTTCCAGTTCTTTTTAGTAAAGAACGGTTTCTCATCTTTCTCAGACTGAGTTTTTGGTTGTGGGTGTGATTGAGTCTGTGTTTTAGCAAAGGCTTAACCGCCAAACTATTGCGGCCAATGGTTTTATAAGCCTGTGCAATAATTTTCGGTAATTCGCGTGGCTTGTCCGGTCTCTGGGACCAAAGCCAAGGCATTAGCGACTTGAAAGTTGACTGCATCACCCTTGACGTTCGCAAGGATTAGATCAGCCACTACATCGAACACTCCCACCAGTCTCATCCCCAATTCCACAGCCGCTTCAGGGCCATGTTCATCCTGCACTCGTTTAATTACAGAGGGGAGAACCGTCATGGAAGGAGTGCCGAAACACTTCGCATACACTGCTGCGAATACCTTGCTTCAGTTGTTGCATTCTGTCAACTCGAGAATTAAGTCTTTCGGCAAACTAATCGTCAAAATCCTGTGTTTGTCCACAGGAGAAGTATTCGGAAAAACAGCCTCCAGCTGGTCAAATTTTTCTGCAAGCCAATAAGGCAAATCATCCTTATTTTGTGGGCGCTTGCCCATCACCGAATTAACCATGACGGGACTTATGGTTACACCGCCCGGTCCAGCTGGATGCGCCACAACTCCAGGAGGGGCCCCCTGGACGTTGCCTGTAACATATTGTACCAAAGCTCTGTGCACGCGGATTAAAGACGGATGCAACGCGCGCAGTTCATCAACCGCAAGCGTCAAATAACGAGGATGTGGGGTATAACCGGCCAAGACTGGCCAAGTGGCCCCCTCTATTGATAAGGGGCCTAAACGAACCGGGGTAACCGGATGTGGGAGGGCGCCATTAAACCAAATACGGTGTTGCCATGCCGTAAGTGGTACTTCAAGAGCCTGATAAGGCCGATAAGCATTGGGTAAGGCAGTGGGAGAATGAACATGAAACAAATTGTCAGCCCCTTCCACCGCTGGAAAAGTGACCCAAGAGTAAAACACCTCAAAGTGGTGAGCCGGGTCAGCCTGCACCACAAAGATGAGAGCGACACCCGCGTCTGGCACTCCATAAGCCTGTAAATGAGCCTGCAGCGTGGCTATGTGCCGGTATATTTACATTCGCGGCCATTAAGACCAGGAATGATCAACAACCTAGTGTAAGGCAGCACAATATAGGGTTAACATAAACACCTTTTAATAACTTCAAGCTTGAAAGAACCAATAAAAACATCAATATAGGAGGTATGACCCTCACATACGTTTCCGTAAGCGTAAGCGAAGGTTATTGTGGACAAGCACAAGCACTACTCAAGCGTCTCGCAGATAAGAAGCCCCACGTTGGGCGCCATGTTGCGGGGATTCTGCACATATACAGAGCTATGCACAGGAAAATAGGACCTCGGTGTATAGTGGTGTACCAACCATGCACCTTAGTACCCACAATCCCAATCCGACTAGCTTTAGCGTCTCATTCGTTCTCCGTACTACAGCGAAGCTACCAATGATTAGACAACCCAGAACACGGTCTATCTCTCAGGAATCGCGGGAGCAAGAACACTCTTTCATTACTCACTCATACTTGTCCACAACGTGCGTAATAAGAGACACAGTATAGTTTAAAATGTTTATTTCAACTATCGTGCTCTAAGATAAAGTACACGTGCCAGTACTATCAGCATAATGCATAACGATAAAATAATAAGCATGGTTACAATTCCATAGAATACAAACGGGGACAGCGTTGTATAAAGACAGTGGATATAGGGCTACATTGCCTTACCACCCTCCCCGTGCTATTAACTAGTTTATCATAAAAATAGAAGACCTCTGGGCTTTGTCAGGCGGACCCCCATACCTCAATATCTAGATGCAAGGTTTACATCATCAGACAAGCACAGCTCTTCTCCCTCGGAAAGGTTTTTCTCCAAGTGTCACCAACATGGAGATCACAATATTAAAAGCACACGTATTTCTCCAGTGCAGCTGTATTTCGTGTTATGTCTAAGTGCGAAGGGCTGACCAGATCAGCAATAACAAGGGACGTTGTTTTTCGACCTTGTACATGGTGTGCAGACGAAACCCACAAGGAACATGAGAAGTGAAAGGTGAAAGGCAAAAAGGCAGACAGTTCTAATATAGCCGGGCACAAGCAGAGTCTGGAAAAACAAAGTCACAGAGTAACGTGTGCAAAGAAGGCATCATGGCAGCCAGGCCTAAGCTAACTTAGCAATGTAGACAATGAGGCCACAAACCACACTACAGTACCTCTAAGTATTGGGAACGAGGGCAACATAAGGTGTCCGAGTTTCACCCTGGATGTTGGTGTAGAGTATATTAACTTGGTGTAGGCAAGTAAACTGGGTCCCACCCCCATCCTTTTTATAACCTCAAGCAGATAGGGCCAAAGGAGGGTATCGAAGGCCTTCTCCAGGTCCAGGACCAGACACGCCGCCCTAGGGAAGTGATCCCGGATCCAATCCGGGACGTGGAACAGGCGCCTTATGTTATAGAAGGTATTTCTTCCCGGCACAAACCCACACTGATCGGGGTGAATTAACTTTGGGAGTATTGTGGCGTATCTATCCGCCAATACTTTCCTGTATATTTTATAGTCCGCTGTCAAGAGAGCTATGGGCCGGTATGAGCCCATTTGCAGCTGATCTCGGTCCGGTTTGAGAAACGAGACTATAACCGACTCGCACATAGATTGTGGTAATCCATCCTCATCTAGCGCCACCTGGAACTGCGTTACTAATTGGGGAACTAGCTGCGCCGCAAAGGTATGGAAAAATTCTAGCGGAAGGCCATCTAGCCCGGAGGCCTTACATGTGGCCAATGCCTGCAGTGCTTGCTTGGTCTCGGTCGAGGAGATTGGCTCGTTGAGGGCACGTCTGTCGCTGCGCGCTATGCGAGGTAGGGGATACTTATTCAGGAACCTGGTGAGGCGCTCTGCGTCTATAGGGACCAGGGCTGTGTAGAGCTGTGTATAGTGTTGTGTAAAAGCGGCTAGGATGGAAGCTTGCAAATGCACTAAAGCGCCCGTTTCTGTCTGTATCGCTGTTATCGGCAGGAATGTTGTGTCCTGCTTCACCAACCATGCCAACAGTGCTTCTCTATGCACCCTAGCCGCGTACGCCCAAAAATGATATCTATGGAGATCTGCTAGTGCCTTCGCGTATACAGTTTTGGCTTCCGCTATTTGGGCTGGCGTGGCCGCACTTGTGTCTGCTGCTTGCGTCAATGCGGCCAGTGCGCGTTCTTTTTCGTGGATGCTGCGCTCAAGGGTTTTACGTACTCCCGTGATGTGTTGTATACATGTGCCCCTAATAACGACCTTGAATGCATTCCATTCCGCCGCTCGGGTGGTGGCCGTGCATGCATTCTCACGGAAATAATTTTGTATGTGGTCTACCTGGGTTTGCCTAAATATTGGGTCATCCAGACATTCCTTGGGCAGACGCCAGGTGGGGACCGGTGGTCTGGGCGGGCGCCATGCCAGGGTGATCGTATGGGCGTCATGATCTGATAGGACCCTACCGAAGTATTCAGACTCCTTGATTGTGGGCAAGACGGGGGGAGAACAGAGGAAACTGTCTAGTCGGACCTTGAGATCGTGTGGGATTGAGTGAAATGAATAGAGCCTTGTACCTGGGTTTTTAGATCGCCAGGCGTCTGTCAGTGACCAGTGAGCGGCCCATGCTGTGAAGCGTTTGGCTTGTACTATTATCGGAGAGGCCGGGTTGGGGGGGGGTAGGATCTATCTAATATCGTGTTTTGCACACAATTATAGTCCCCTCCCAGGATCCAAGGTGCTTGAGTGTGGGAGCTTAATGGGAGTGAGAGCGCGTCCCAGAATTTGCTCTGGTCTGTGTTAGGCGCATAAATGCTGCCTAGGACAATCGGCTGATTATCCAGGAGTCCCTGCATGAGGGCGTATCGGCCCTCGGGGTCTAGTGTCCTGGATAGTTCTTGAAATGGGACCCCTGGACGTACCCATATAGGGGTCCCTCCTGCATAGGCTGAGTATGTGGTTGCGCAGAATATACCTCGCCAGCGTTTGCGCAGTTTTTCCAATTCTCCTGAAGTAAGGTGGGTTTCCTGCAACAGCGCAATTTGCACATTCTGCCGCTTTATGTAAGCATAAACTGAGTATCGCTTGCGCGCTGTGTGCATACCTCGCACGTTTAGTGTGAGGATGGTAATGGTTCCCTTATGTGCCATTGGGAATGTGGAGGTTTTGGAAGGATAGGCGAGGAGGGGCACGCCGACTAGGTTTAACCCGTCCTCCTTCCCCTCTCCGTCTTTACTATACATTTCACATAGTAGATTACATCACAGTTCAGCTTGCAGGGTCACCCCGCTTACATGATCTGCTGGTGTCCAGTTCATATCAGGGTGTCAGCTGTCTGTGGTGTGACCTGTGGCGGTGTCATCGAATCCACTCTTGTGTCTCCTCGCTTCCATCTTCACCGTCAGACGAAAAGAGGTGTGGGCCTGATGGTCTGAGTTCTGCCACGGCCTGCAGGGCTTTGCGGCGTTCCAATATAATTTATTCCAGGTCCGGTGATCCCAGGGAGCGGAGTGGCGCCTCTGTGTCCCTCCTTCTGTTGAGCTGTCTGGGCGGCGTCTGTTGGGGCGCCGTGTCTTCGGGTGCCGAACGTACTAGGCCTCCGCGCTGGTGTGTCGTTTGCAGTGTTGGTCTGCCCAATCGTGGGCTTCTTCTGCGTCTGTAAAAAAGACTGTGGAGCCCTCGTGTATGATTTTGAGACGAGCTGGGAACAGCAGGGAGTATTGTATGCTCTCTAACCGTAGGCGGCGCTTCACTTCTAGGAACGAAGAGCGCTGTCGTTGGACTGCCCGGGAGTAGTCTGGGAAGAGCATGATTTATTTGTTCTCGACGTGGAGAGGGCCATGTTGTCTGGCTGCTCTGAGTACCGCGTCGCGGTCTCTGAAGTGTAGAAATTTAGCCAACATCGGTCGGGGCGGAGCGCCAGGTGGGGGCCTGCGGGCTCTGACCCGATGGGCTCTTTCAATGGAGAAGAATGCTGTATGGTCCGTGCTCGGCGTGAAGGATATGGTCCATGTTTCCATCTCCGTCCGACACTTTGTCTGCCAGCTTGCGGTGGTCATCCCTGAGTAGGCTGATGTCTGTTATCAGAGTGCCCAGTTGCTCTTCCATGGATACCCTGGAGTGTTCAATTGCTGCAAGCACTTTGTCCAATTTCTCCAAGAGGGATTGATCTGGTGGAGCTGCGGCTTCTTTGGACAGTGGTCTGGTGTTTATAGAGCTGTCCAGTGAAGTCCCCGACATAACTGTGTTCCCCGCGGTCCGTGGTTTTCCCATTGTGGTGACTTGGGTGTTGTACAGGACTCTGGGTGTCTTCTGCTCAGGCAATTGGCACAAGGACGTGTTCCGGAGCACCGACCTATGCAGTGTTCTGCTGGTCGTCCCGGGTAGTGACACTGGGGTTGTAGCTGTCCGTTTCAATGGGATAGGTTTGAGGGGAAGGGGCTCCTCGGTGACTGAGGTCGCTTGTTTGCAATGTCGGTGGCACTCCCGGGGGGCGGCGTCAGGTCGCTTCGGTTTCAGGTGCAGGTTGTCTGTGTATCTTTTGACCTCTCTTGTCTCCAGAATTGTACTGGTGGCGCTTTCTGCGGTTAGCGGTAGGCGATCAGGTGCCCCCGTCGCCACAGCTCCTGCCCTGCGACTGCCGTGGTGTACTTCCAGTACTGGGGTTGTATCTGCAGCGTTATTGCCGTAATCAAGGTTCCCGTTATGCATCTCGTCTTATGCTCCTTATGGCCTTGCCTCTGCGTGCCCTTGGTAATAGTACATGTCGCGCTGCGAGGGCTATTCCGCCGTTTCCCCACAGATTGGGGGGGGGGAGGGGGTTGATGCCTGTTTACCGGGTGGGCGGCCAATTAGAGGTGTCGGTTGCTCCTCACGATACTCTTGAGAAGGCACAGGGGAAAAGGAGGGGGCCCGTTGCACTTTTTAACTGCCCCGCTGGTTCCACGAATGCTCGTTTCCCGTTATGTCCAGCTCCTCGCCCAGGCTGCTGCTCGTTACCTCAGGCTCTAGGGTACCGTCACTGAGGCCCTGCTTCGTGGTTGCCTCTGTGCTCACTCGGCGTTGAGGTGGTGGAAGGGAAAGCACCGGCTGCCATCTTGGGACCAGGCGGTCTCTGCCTCGCGGCGCTTCGTGACTCCTGCTGGGCCTCCTCCGGGCATTACGGGTGCACAGGGTGCGTTGCATGGACCCGCCCTCCGCGGCGGTCTCCTCATCAGTAGGGATCCGCAGGGGTCGTAAATACTCGGGTGGAGGAGAGGAGGATTGCCCGTCCGATGCAGCGGTCCAGTTCTCCCCGCCTGCAGCAGCCTGTCCGTGATGTGCCTGCACTACTCCTGCCCACTCCCCGCTTAATGTTATGGTGACCGGCACTGGGTCTCAGTGCTCTCTCCCTTTTGAGCTATGTCCGGGCTCCGGCAGGCGCCATTTTAAGGTCAGGCATTTGCGAAGGTGCAGCGCCTCCGTGGTCCCGCCAATTTCCTTGGAAAGGGCCCCGCTCACCTCTGTCTTACGGTGCTGGGTCTCTTCTCGTCCTTTATGTCCCATCCAGCAGGGATCAAATCCGCCGCCTGTCCCCGTTGTTATTTGGTAGGAAAGGAAGAGGCCATGCCGCCAGCCCCACCTGCACTCGTATCTTGCTTGGGGGGTTGTCACCGTCGCTTCCAGGGAATCAGCAGCCCTATCTCCGCTCCAAGGTGAGCACCAGGTTCCGCGGTCACAATGTCGGGGGCCCAGCAGTCAGCCGCGGGCTCAACCGATCAGGAGCTGGCTCCGGGTATCGAAAGCCGCCATCTTGTTATCGGCGTCTCTCCCGTGACGGGCGTCGTTCCACTGGAAATCGTCCAGAGAGCAGGGTCGGATAGCAGCCGCTGGGTTCACTTAACTTTTGGTCACCCTTGGGTCTGTTTTGCGGCCGATTTGGCGCTGCATTAATGGCGAGTTTCGTGCCCGTGTGCGGAGCCTCAGCACGACACGTCCGCCATCGTAGCCTGCTTGGCCACGCCCCCTCAGAGCCTACTTGATACAGTCGTTTTGATGCCCGTAACATTCCAATGCTTCTTAGCCTCTATGTGTGGGGGAGACGGGCGGGTGAGGAATTGAGGGTTGTTTAATTGGTTATTTCTACCACTTGCCGGCCTCCAGCTTGTAGACGTGGGACATATTTTACGATATACTGGAGGACATGAGAGCCAAGGAAGATTGAAGGAAGAAGATAAAGGCTAAAAGACCCACCAGCCATGCAACCTTAGCAGATCCAGTTCCACACAACTTCTTCCTCACAAGAAAATCTAAGGAAAGGAGGTCAAACCATATTAAAAAAAATCCACATCATAATTCCCCCTGAAGATCTCAACATCACTGTCGAAAGGTGGATCATCTTAGATGGCACAGTGGTACCACAGGTCATCTAAATCATCTGCGTTGATGCCCTCCATGATGTTTAATTCTCCATTGAGGTTGAGAGATCTCAGCCTGACAGCAAGGCATGCATTTTGACGTCCGAACGATCAAGCTCTTCTTCGACTTCAAGGAGGCACAACCCTATGGCGACACAGTTACCAATGTCGAAAGACCTTCAGACATCTTGACATCGCCGCCAATCCAGTCTAGTCATTCAACATTTCTTGGTGCCCTAAGATTGGATTTGTCGTCACATTTCTTGACATCTCAAAGATTGACGCTGAAGTTTTCGACTCAGTCGTTTACAGACACTGAAGAAAAGATTGAGTCTTTCGCTGAATTAGACTCCTCATCCTTTGTGCCATCCTCGTTTCAGTATACCAGCAAAGGATCTGCTACAAGTTCCTTTGGAACCCTTTAAAATAGTGGCTCTTAACCTTTTGACTACTGTGGACCCCCACTGAGTCATTACTGGAAGCTGGGGACCCCAGTCTAAGCATTGCCGATTATTTGAAGTGAAAAACAATGCACACAAAATACAGAAACAAGCCATCATCATACAAATAGACAAACAATGAAATATTTTATTTAGTTCACAAACAAGTATAAAAAAAAATCTCATTTTCAATTTTAATAGGATGGTGAGGTTTTATAAATTCAATTCAGAATACTCCTCACCCGTACTGTATTCTGTTTGATGCACTTGCACTACTCCCACAAATCAGTCTGGGGAAACAACTTAATTTTTAACCTCCAATTTCAAATTCCTTCGCATTTCCAGAGCATTTTCTAATTTTCAGTTGTACATTTTGCTTCTTTAGTTATATACAATTTACTAATAGATTAATAAAATGTCATTTTTTATGCATTTGGTGATCTGCTGAGTATCTTTGGCGGAACACCAAGGGTCCTCAGGCCACGGGCTAAGAACCACTACTTTAGTATTCTTCTTTCTGATAGAGACATCTAGCCACAGATTCCTTACCTTTGAATATCCCCAGGCGTTTGACTAGATCCAAAAGATTTTCGCGGAGTACCCCTGCGTGCCGGTAGGTGGCGTCGTTTGGGTCGGTGGCATCCGCGCTGGAAGTGACGTGCGCGGTACTTATATAGGCACCACCTCAGCCCGCTGACGTCAGTTCTTTCATTTCCAGTTATCGCTGATCCAGAATGAGCTTCCCCTAAGTCACTTTTTGACCGGATATTTTTGATGTTTTGGAGATTTATCTCCTGGTGTAAGGATGTCACCCAAGAAACCTGCAGGATTCAAACCATGTCATTGGCAAATGTCGGTGACAGAGTACCACTTGGTGTGTTTGTGGTGCTTGGAGCCGTGATACGACTTCAAGGCATGTGAGGACTGCTGCACCATGCACCCAAATGCGCTCCCTTAAGCTCCTCGCAGCCCGGCATCAGTCGACTCTGCGATGCTCGATGTCCCCTTCACATGGGAGGTCCTAGGACCGTGCTAGTCTGGATGTTCATTTTCGCTTTGGAAGTCTTTGGGTAAATCTGGTAAGTCCCACAAGCATAAGAAGTTGAAGAAATCCAAACAGTCTTTGATTTCTCCACGTCAGTCAAAGTAATCCGACAAGAGGGAGCGTCTGTACTCCAGGCCCCGCGAGTCGATGACACCTGAACCTGGGTCAGCTCCGCGCTTCCCACATTTTCGCCGGAGCGGCTTGCTCAACTGGAAGAATTTTATACGTCCTGCTCCTCATTTTTGGGCAATCCGACCTCTCTGGAGCCCCTCTTGACCTTGTGGGCACAGGAGGGGCCCCTTCTGAGACCACACCGGTGGGTTTGCCCTTGATGCCAGTTGGGCCCAAGGATCCCTCAACGTATCAAGACCTTGCTCGGTACCAGCGCTGCCGACCCCCCTAAGCCACCCCTCTGACTTCGACATGGAGCCGGATGGGTGTCCTCCGACTCCGCATCCTGCGCCGACTGAGGACATCCTCCTCCCGTATTCACTCTGGCATGTTCTCTACCACTCCACTGGATAGGGAATCCAAGAGGCTTGACACCTTCGGTAAGAAGATGTTCTCTTCCACCAGCCTGGCACTGCAGTCGGTGAGCACTGCGTGTCTATTGGGCCATTGTTCCCATATTCTTTTGGATTCAGCTGCGCAAGTTCTGCTTATGGTACTGGAGGAGCTCGGGACATACTCTTTCAGGCAATTGCCAATGGGAGAGATGCAGCAAAGTTCTCCGTCAGATGTGTACTTGACACGAGCGACTCGCAAGGTAGAGCGATTTCAATGTTGGTGGCCTTGCGTCGCCACACCTGGCTGAGAACATCTGGTTTTACAGGGGATGCCCAGGCTTCCCTCATGGACATGCCTTTTGATGGCTCTTGCCTATTTAGAGACAAGGCGGACTCAGCACTCGCTCGCTTCAAGCACAGCAGAGCTACGGCCAATGTTTGCAATAAGGAAATTTCTGGTGGCAACTACAATGCCTTCTTCATCAACATCACGTGAAGCTGCAAGCCTCTCCTCAGAAAAGTCCTTGCTCTCTGCGCACCCCGGCAAAAGGCTAGGATCTTCCTCAAGAACTTCTTCACTTTCAAAATTAAATATTAGATCTTCTGCTTTGTGTAAACCAACATCACCTGTAGGTTCTTCTAGAGTATCACTGGTGGATGATATCACCACCTTTCATGACGTGCTTGTGAGGGGAGCAACTAACTTAAACATTCCCTTTGAATCACCCCAAGCTGTTGCGTATGTACTATTGAAGGCGTCGCAACTAAGAGGTACGCAGCGGCCTTTCCTTTCTCTAGTACCAGGTCTGCTTGAAATAGCGGAGCATACATTTATAACACCAGCGAAGGTGAAGGCATTTACTCCTCGTCTCTTTAAAAAATGTGAACTTCTGCAGCATGGTCTGGAGATTTTGAGAACCAGCCCGCAGCCTGAATCGGTGATTGTCATATCAGTCAGAAAGACTTCATGTCTCAACCTCAGATTCTACTGCTCCACCTGAAAGGGAGAGCAAACACATTGTTTTGGCACGAAAGTACTTGTGTGGTACTACAGCTACCGTTTTGAAAAATGCCTATAGTAGAGCTAACGTGGTACAATATGATAGACATCTGGGAGGGGATGAAATCTATTTTTAGATAATCTCCCAGACAGGATTTTGAGTAAATAATAAAAGGAGGCTCACTGTTGGCAAATCAGGTCATCAGTGCAGCTGTGGATGGGACAAAGCTTACAGCAACAGGGTACTGTCATGGAGTTTCACTTTGCAGATCATTTTCCTTGGGGGTGACTACTCTGAAAACAGATGCACACCAAAAAGAAAGAATCTCCCTTTTTTAGGCAAAGCATAATTTCGCCAGCATTTGGACGATGGGATGATTAAATTGAAAGTGAGTTGGAGACCCTAAAAGCTGTAGGCCTGGAGGAAAGAACAAGTTATTAAGGCATCAATATAAAGTTAAAGAAAAACGGTATTAACCTCAATGAGTTCAATCCCCTCACTTTGCCATTCCAGCCAGAACATCAATAGCAAGACCAGAGGTAGGCGAGATATTCATGGAAGGCTGTTTTGACACCCACAAGACCTTCAAACTCCGTAAGAAAGCACTTATCTGGAAAGAGGCAGGGACACTCTCATACCTCCTCCTCTCTAAGCTACTCCAGTGGGGGGAGCTGTATCTTAATACCAGGAAGAGTGGAATTCAGTCGCAGTAGACAAGTGGGTTCTAAATATATTGTGAGTCATGGATACTCTCTACGTTTCAAGGCTCAACCACTGCCAGTTCCTCCAAAGCAAACATCAAAGCACCAGATTGCAATTTTGAGGAAAGAAATATCTGTCCTAATAAAAGGGTTGAGCTGGTAGTACCTCAGCATAAAGGCTTGGAGTTTTCTGCTGATAGTTCCTTATTCAAAAGGATGGTCCAAAGTTGGAGTACAGGCCAATACTAATTCTGCGTTTTGCTAACAAGTACATCAGAAGTGTAACATTTTGGGTGTTGGCCTCAATCACACTTTGTCACATTTAAAGTGAAGGTTTTTGTGCAATAGACCTGCAGGCTGCATATTTCCACATTCCCATAACGAGTCATCACATGAAGTTTCTAAGATTTGTAATCGAAAGCTCATGTTTCAGATTTACAGTACTACTATTCAGCCTACTGTCAGCCCTTAAGACGTTCTCCGTGAAGGCAAGAAATATTCGCCTGCCCTTACCTGAAAGACTGGCTATTCAAAGCTCACAGCTAGTCAGAAGTGAAGCAGGACTTCAAGACAACAACCATGTTGCTTAACAAATTGGGTCTGCATGTCAATCTACAAAAGTCGGTGTCATCTCCGGTGAGGGGTTTATTTTATCTAGAGGCTATGATAGACACCCTTGAAGGAAAAGTGTATCCTTCAGAGTATCATCTATCGGAGACAAGTGTCCTTACCCGCTAAACAACAACAGATTGACAGCTGTGCAGAACTCCTACCCTGCCGGTTCTATGGCATCCTGTATTTATCTTATCCCAAATGCATATCTTCACACGAGACCTCTGAAACAGTGTCTAGAAGATCTATGGTCTCAAAGAAATGACATTTGAGGCAACAAGCTGCAATTGACTCTTTCTGCTGAACATTCCCTCATTTTGGTGATGATTTTACAGATGTGTCTCCTACATGGTGTGGAACGCATCTGTTAGTTCTGTGACATATATTAGTCCAAGGCCATTGGGCAGTCAAGAACACTTACTAGTTCAACTACCTGGAGTTTAGAGTAGTCATCCTAGCCCTCAAGGCTTTCCTTATGTCTCAGATGACAAAGACAGTACTAATTCAGGCAGACAACACCATGACTGTGCATTTTCTAAAAAAGCTGTGAGGGACGAGGTCGAGGCAGCTCTTGTGGGAAGCATAGAAGATATGGGCAAATGTCTGTGGGCAGTAGCCAGAGGTCTTACCCTAAAAGCATTGTAAACCAACAGGCTTATTTCCTCATTCGCTTTAACAAGGATATTCAGCAGTAGGTTCTGGATGATTAAATTGTGCAAACCTTTTCCAGGAGTGTGGAACAACATTGTAAGATCGTAACGGCTCAAAACAGAAAATGCTGAGACTTCACATTCAGAGTTCGGAGCCACGATCAGTGAGAAATGCTCTTTTGATATGTTGGCCAAGGGCATTACTCTGTGGCTTTCCTCCAATCTCACTCATTCTGACGGTGCAGCTGAAGCTGTGCAAAACTCAGGCGAGGATAATTCTAATAACATCAGACTTGTCAAGGCAGTGATGGTACCAAGACCTTCTTCAAATGTCCATCAGGCCACACAAGAGGCTGCCATTGAGTCAGCATTTTCTAGGTAGACTTCAGGGTCAAATCCAGCATCAAGATGTAACATCACTGAATTTGGCAGTATGGCTCCTGAAGTCAGCCAGTTTGGACATTTGAACTTGCCACCAAGATGTATGGCATTTTTGAAGGAAGCAAAGCGTCCATTGAAGAGTTATTACGCAATGAAATGTTAAAGATTCTGCATGTGGTGCCAAAATAATGGATGAACATAACCCAATCTCATGTCAAGAGGACATTATCATACCATACCTCTTGCACTTGTCCCCATCAAAGTTACCATTTCCTTCCTTAACTACTCATTTTGCTGTAATTATGGCCTTTAGAAAGACTCCAAGTAAGGTGTCCATTTTCAAGATTACAGTATTCAAAGATTTCCTAGAACACATAAAGGTGTTCCTTGTGATCAGAGCACCATCTCCTTCTTGGGAACTGATCGCAGATGTATCTAAATGAATGGGCCCTCCTTTTAAGGCCAAGTCGCAAGACTGCATTTCAGCATCTTTCTTGGACAACAGCACTCTTAATAGCAATAATACCTGCTTGAAGGGTAAATGAGATCCAAACCCTTTCTGTTGTAGAAACATGCTAATTGGGTGGTAATAAGGATGCAGAACGCTTCCTGCATTCATTAGATGTAATAAGGGTATTTTGGTTCTACTTAGATAAAACCAAGTTAGTGAGAAAATGTGACCAGTTATTTGTTAACTATAGCTAAATCCATTGTGACCCAGCCACATCTAAACCACCTGTTGCCAGGTGGATTATGACATGAAGTTTGTTATGATACCAATTGGCAGATAAAACTTTCCCAGGAGAATTTGGAGCCCATTCCTCTAGGGGAAAAGCAACCACCACAGCTTGACTCAGGAATGTCCATTGGCAGACATTTTCAAAGTTGCCAGGTGGAGATCAGTGCATACATTTACAGAGCACTATTACCTAGATTCAGACGCATGCTGACGCTAAAGTGCCACTTGGAGACATCTGTTCAGTTATCCATGTCTCATTCTCATTATGCTATAGAACTTTATAAACTCACGTTTCTTTGGCCAAGAGCTGCAAATGGTCTCTTAGATTGCTAGTCTATTTTAACGTTTATCAACATCAGTGAAGATCCTACAATGCAAAAGAAATGGTTACATTCTTATAGTCCTGTTTTTATATCCTTTGATGTCCTAGCCACATGCCCACCTCCCTCGGCTGAGTTGTCTTGGGCATTACTGCTATTTTTAATATAATCTGACTCTACTTTACTCCCCCAAAAAACTGACTCTGAGGCAACAGCCACTACAGTACATCGTGTAGTGTAAACTCCTAGAGTCTTTTTCACAGTTTTACAATTAAAGACTATCAGGCTGCACCGTTTCCTCCGTGGTAGACTGTTTTTTTGTTTTTATTTTGCATGCCAGATGCTTTTTAGCTCTTCTAACAGTCTTCCTTTCAGGAAACCCTTTGCCAGTGATAGCCGTATGAAGGATGCTGCTCATTATATGGACATTAGCTCCCAGTGTGTTTAATTATATGGACACATATTTAGGAAGTGTTTAGGGTCCACGCACACAGCTGGGAATTATTCTAACATTTATGACTTTATTGAAGATTACTACGAACCAGAACCACAAGTAAGTAACCGTTTCTTATCCTCAACCCTTATCCTTACTTGGGACTGCTTTAGGAGTATTCTGTGTGAGTTAACATCTATTAGTAGGATACGTTACTTACCTTTAAAACCTTTTTTATGGCTATGAAAATTCCTGCAGAATACTTACCTGCTCACATCTTGCCCATTTGAGGATATGATTCATTTGTTATTTTTGGCTCTGTCGTTTTACTTCTTGAGTGTGGTTGGGCTGTGGAAAATGAAGGGAACGGACCTCACTGGCAGACATATTAACTTTTATGGCAAGCAATGGGTCACTTCTGATGAATCTCCAAGACTTTATTGGCAGCACTGTTCTACACCACTTGATGCCAGGAAAACTGAGTTGTTGTGTAAAATAAATCATCCAGCTGGGATCTGATTCAAGTAAGTAATCTACAGAGGTTATCATAGCCATCGCAAAGTGTAATATGAGCAGTTTTAAAAGTGAAATCCATGCCAGATTTAGAAAAGCAAGGAAGAGTTGTAGAAGCTGAGAGAGATTCTATCAGCCACCTCTCTGAAGGCTTATTTTTTATTTGAGCCAGCCGTATTCGCCACTAATCTTCACCCCAACCCACATTATATTACCACTGGCCCCTTTCTAAATCACACATTGTTGAAATAATACCTTAATGCTTAAATAAACATTTTCAGATAGAAGTGTGCTTTTTGAGAGTAGTATATAATCAGTGACTGGCATTGCGCTAAAATATTGGTGTCTGAAACTAGCCGGTGAAAAAGACCACATCTTTTTGCACCACATAATCACTCATTTTAAATCAGGTTTTTATTTTAATATTACTTTCTGAATTATAGTTTTAGAACACCTACTATCAGAAGATCTCTAATGGGAACCACGCCAAGGACACCAACTCCATTTAAGAATGCTTTAGCAGCCCAGGAGAAAAAGTATGGGCCTCTAAAAGTCGTGGTATGTTTGAAATATCTGTATAGTGTTGTAATGTCATGAATTAGTTACATAATTATGTTTTTCATTAAAAGAGTTTGTTGCAAGTTGGGGATCGGTTTCTCTGTGTGGATACTTTTGGTTATATGGATTAGTAAAGGGGTGTATTTCACTACAAGATATGTGCCAACTAACTATTAATTACTATCATTATATTAATTTGCACTTCACTAATCAAGATTGTTAACTGCTTCTCTGCTTCATCATGGGATGTTCATTGATATTCCTAAACTCTAGGAGATGCCTGCATTTATGTGGAATTGTAGAACACTACTTAGAAATACATTGATTCATTCATATGAACTTTCCAGTCCCAACCTTTAGCTTCCGCTCAATTACCTTTATTTACGATAAACAAAATTAAAGGGCCCGATAAATGTAGAGTCAAAGAAGAGTAAATGAAGTATCAGCATAAGTGAGGGCAAGGAGGTACAGTAAATGTCTGAACTGCAAACAGCTCCTTCTGTCTTCTGTTCTTGTAATTTGACATTTTCAAATCCTGTCCATTTAAAATTATCAAAGTCATACTCCTCAAATCATGAGATATATATATTCTGTTAAAATTCTTAGTATAAAGGCACATCATATACAGTTTTTGCATGGATACTTCTGCCTGCAGATTCCTCAATCTTTGGATCCTCCCCGTGCAAGACCATCGATTCCATAGCTTTCATAGCATTTGCGTGCAGGTAGATATTTCCATTGGTAGATACAACAACATGTAGCCATATATGGGCACCACCACTATGCATGGATGTTTGTTCCTTGTTTTTCTTCCTCTTTGATGCACATTGATGGGCCTGTTCCTCTGATATGAATGTTAGACTTAAAATATCCGGGGGGCGTGGGGGTGGATATATATATAGATAGATACACAGACACACACACTGTGAGCAGGGATGTGCCACCGAAGATAACAGGCTTTAAGCCATGTCATGCTTATTAAGAGATGCTGGTCACATCAGCATAGGAAGTGGCATCTCTGGTTTCCTGCCAAAATCATATTTAAAAGAAGAATCCAGGCAAGATGACTTTTCTTTTCCATCAACCATTTGCACAACATTACTGCCTCCCTTTTCCCTACTTCATTTAACCCTTCAGGGCGTCCCAGCAAAGGGCTGACCAGACAAGGGCTTTGCCTGTTTGGGCCTTTTAGGGCCGGGAAGGGCCTGGGGTCAGAATCCATGTTCTACTAAAACTTACAAGGTAAGACAAAACTATTTGTCTTACTTAGCACCCCATACTGCCAGTCCCCACAGTCACACCCAGATCTGAGTGACCCAGACACTCGCATTGTAATCACAAGACATATACACCCAACCTTGTACACATCACACTATACTATGCTATACAATACTAGGAGATTTGTTTAGAGCACGTGGTGACCCGAAGGCATCCCAGCGCTATCTACCACACACCCTCAAAGTACATAAAACACATTCCAACTCTTGCTCATCAATGCTAGCTTTGCAGTACTCCATGCACCAGTAGTGGTAGCCCTCCTCAGCTGTCACAGGCTTGACACCCTCTTCATCACACAAATATGGTTCAACCCACATTCTCACACATCCTATACTTCATAAATTTACAGTGTCCATCCTGTGGACTGCTCACATAATAAGAGAGGAGGTCTTGCTATCATCTATAAGTTCTCCTCCTACTACACCCTAGGCAAGCACAAAGACTTCATTAATACATTTTCAGGCCTCCTCTTCACCTCATCCATCCAAGATGCCCATACAACCCTCTCTGGTAACTTCAACTTCCCAAACAACACACGCTAAAAAAAAACACCCTCTTCAACCTTTGAGCTCTGTGCAGCTTATCACTAACAACACACTCCAAAGGCCACATCCTCAATCCTGTCTTATCAACTTCACAACATATCAATGCAAACAACCCATGACCCTGCACTGGACTGACCCCTTTGCCATTACTATCTCCCAACTCATCGTCCTACCAACAAACCAAGGTACACACCAAGGAAAAGGCCAAACTGTCAGGGACTTCTTCATAAACATCCTATTGCTTGAACTCTTCTGTCACCCTATCAACTCCTCATCAAACGCAAACACCCCTCCAAACAACTTCAACACTTTTTTGGGAAACTATGTGAACATCCATGCCCCAATTTTTTTTTAAATAACTGCAAATTTAATCCAAAGCCTTCAGCAAACTGGTATTCTAAAGAATTTGCTGACAAATGATCCATCTGCAGACCATAAAAAAAATGGAAGAATAACACAACTCTCAGTGACCTCATGATACCCTGTGCGCAAAACTCAGACCACTCATCTCATCAGTCAAAGTTGAGTAGTATACCAGTAGAAGAAACCGCTTTTCAAGGTAATCAATCACTACATCAAACACCTGCCAATTCTTCACACAAGAGAAAAGTGCTGTCATCAACAGCTTCTTCAGTAAAAAAAATCCAACAGCACACTCAAACACACGCCAAAGTCTCGAATAGGATTCACCTGCAATGTCCTTTACTGGTTCTCCTCCTACCTTTCCAACCAACGCCAGTTTGTTCACTTGAGCACGTCCCGTTATCAAAAGATTCCTAGCGACTGTGGAGTCCCCCGAGTTTCATATTGTCCCCTGGCATCTTCATCCTCTACATGGAGCTGCTTGGTGTCCTACTCACAGATAAAGGAAGGCCTGCAAAGACACTTAAGAAAGAGACAGATTATGCAGCCTATATACCTAGACTACAATGGCCAGATTCTTCATCATGAAGACAAAAAAGGGCCAGAATAAATTTTTTGAGGATAATTTGAGATGATTTGCAAACAGCATAAATATCCCTCACATAACCTTTTTTATGATAGAGATGAAGGAGAACAGGACAGAGTAGCCTCATAGGCTGTCATTATATAGCGAAAAAAAGACTGTGCCTTTAAGAACCCAGATACCACCAGTTTCCCATCATGCACCGCAGGTGGCAGTTACTTCTGTTCCTTTTTCTGGCTCCTGTTGAGAGGACCCTGGAGCATTGAGCTCGGCCAATTTTTGGCTTTTCTCTTAAATTCTCAACTGAATTTTAGTGACAACTGTTTTACTCGACGTCTTTGATCTATCCCGGGCTTTTTCTTTCTTTTCGGACAGAAATAGAGGGTTTTCACAGAAAAATGCCTTCTCTTTTTGACAAATGCCCAGCCTGTGGGAGGAAAAAGTCCAAGACATACCCTCATGAGGTGTGTATACTCTACTCTGTCAGAAGGTGGGACCTCAGGGTGAGGAGAGGGTCAGTGCTAGGAAGAAAATGGCGCAAAAACATCATCGGTCCTAGTCGACATCGAGGAGTGGTACGGCACCAACCTGTTAGCCCTCTATCCATGGTTCGATGACTAGCAAGCACCGCAGGACAGAGTTTTGACGTCAAGAACTACTCTGTCGACCTGCAGGCCTCGCTCGATGTCTGGGAGTCCATCCACTACGAGGCCATCAAGACGGTCGGCGTCAAGATCCAGTTCAACGTCGAGGCGCCATCAGCGATCTCCGTCTACAAACAGCTTTACGTCGAGGTTGGTCGATGTTGAGAAGTCTTTTGACGTCGTCTAGGTTACAGGAGGCAAGACAAAAGAGAAGACACATCTACTCCTCCCCCAGATTCAGGGTACTCAAGAGTATATTCCCCTTCTTCAGGGGTCCAACCATCTACACCACCACCAGCTCCATCTTCTCCTCCTGCTCCACTGCGGCCTCCAACTGCTCCACCACTGCCTCCATCTCCATCGGCACCGGTCATTCCAAGACCCAGACCTCGTTCCAGGTCGTGCCATCATTCTAGATGCCCTCGCCACAGCCCAAGGCGCACTTCTCCATCTTCTAGGCACTCCCGCCATCATCATCTTGGTCAAGACATCATTCGGACATGTCCTTCACTTCTACTGGAAGATACTCCCTAACACTTTCAGACTCTCCACCCCCACGTATATCACGGGTGGATGATGTTGCCACATTTCAAAAGGTCCTTGTAAGGGGAGCGACAAAACGTAACATTCCTATGTCAACTCTTAACATCAACGACATCAGTACTTTTTGAGACTCCAAAACACGTCAGCATCAAGACCTTCCCTGCATTTAGTACCAGGTCTCCTTGAACCTTCTATGGACCTCTTCCTGACACCAGCCTCTGTTAAGCCAACACCATCCAGGGTACAAAAGAAATACCGCCCTATAAAGCAGGATCCTACTTTCCTCTGAACAGATCCTACTGACTTGGTGATTGTGGTAGAGGCAAAGAAGCAACATGCCACTACTCACACTTCTACAGTACCTCCTGATAAGGAAAGTCGGAAGTTAGACTCTGTGGGTCGAAAAGTGTGCGATACAGCAGCAACCACCAATAAATTAGCCAGCGCAATAAGAAGGAAGACTTCATGGAAATCCTGAATCAAGGATTACTGCTCTCAAATCAGTTTATTAGGGCTGCAGCAGACTCTTCCCTTTTAGCAGCTAATTAGTACTGCCACGGCGTCGCTCTTCATAGGCACTTTTGGCTCCGCCTTACATCCCTCAAGCCAGATTCCCGGCACAGAATTTGAAAACTGGCATTCTCTGGTACCTCTCTATTTGGATCCATGCTGACGATGAGGTGGCATGGATGAAGTCAGAAATGGAAAATCTAAATGCAGTCGTCTTGGTGAGCCAGGGAACAGAGGAAATCTTTCCGACCCTACCAACGCCGCTTCTATTCCCAGAGGGTTCAAACTCATCACTGGTATCAGGGCCACCAGCAAAGCGGTGCACAACAACAGCATCAACATACCTACCAATCATATTTAACGAAAGCAGTTTAGAGGGAGATCTATCCAGCAGCCTGCCCAAGGGGGCATGCAACCATCCGAGTCAAAACCCTGAATCATTACTTCCTCCCTCTTCTGTTACCCACTCCGGTAGGGGTAAGCATCCAACATTATCTGGCAGAGCGGCAAAACATATTGTAGGATGTGTGTAGTTACTGAATATTGTTCACAATGGATATTGTCTGAGGTTCACCAGTCCTCCACCGTCCATATCTCTGAAACCATCCAGTTTGCATCTCCCACTGTTAAGAGCCGAGGTCAACATAGTCTTACAAAAGCTGGCTGTGGAACCTGTTCCTCACAAACAATGAGGTACAGGCATTTATTCCAGGTACTTTCTTGTCAACGAATTCAGCCTCATTCTCAACCTCAAAACAACCAACAAGTAGATTCTGCGAGAAAAGTTCCTGATGCTGGCATTACACCAAATTTATACCGAATTACACCAGGGTATTTGTCTCTGTTCCATCAACCTTCCAAACGCATACTTTCATATAGCAATTGCCAGAAAGCATCGAATGTTCTTGAGGTTCGTAGTGGGACAGGACCCTTATCAGTACCAAGTTCTTCCATTTGGCCTGAAGTCAGCACCCAGGACATTCTCCAAGTGCATGGCAGTAGTGGCTGCCCAGCTCAGGAGACACAATTTGTCTACCCATACTTAGATGATTGGCTAATCAAGGCGTCCACGTCTCAAGAAGCTCAGCTTCATTACATTTGGACTTGCGATCTCCTACAAAGGTTAGGCCTTCAGGTCAACCACAACAAGTCCTCCTTTGCCCCAGTTAGTCTTACACTATTTGGGAGCATCCATAGACACACTACAGGCAAAAATGTGTCCTTCGGGAAGAGACCCTTATAGATCCTTCGGCGGTATGAGGCTTTCATGAAAGCTTCTCATCCAACGGTGAGAACATTATCCTCCCTCCTCGGCTCGATGGCCTCCTGCATCTTTCTCACACTGAATACCCGTCTCCACATGTGACCTTTACAGGAATGTCTCAAGGACCATTGGAACCAACGGCCAGGCAATTGGGAAGACATAGTACAACTATCCCTTCATGCGAAGCTGTCCATGAAATTCAAGCCCATACACAAGGCATCGCTCCAACACTTGTCTTGGAAATCTGCTTTCCTTGTGGCGTTAACATCGGACATACTCAACTCAGACTAATTATTTATCAACTACGGTCCGTACAGGCTCCAAGCAAACCATTTCATGATGGGTAGTTTCCTGCATTTTATTGTGCTATCAAAAGGCTAACAAAACTCGCTCTGCTAAACGTAAAACACACTCTACTAGGGGGAAAGCGGCTACTGCTGCTTTGCTACGCAATATCCCTATTCCAGAAATCTGTAAAGCAGCAACCTGGAAATCGGTACATACATTCACCAGGCACTACTGCCTATATTCTGACATTAGAGCAGATCCTCAAGTAGGGCAGTTTTCCCTCAGTAACCTATTTGCTTGACCTTACCAGTCTATCCTCTGTCTCCTCCACCACGCTATATGGGGATGGGCTTGCTACTCTGTTCAGCGCTTATGACTATAAATGGAAATTCCCTATGAGAGAAGGAATAGTTTCTTACCTGTAACTCCCGTTCTCTCAGGGGAATTTTCATTATAGTCATAAGTGACCCACCCTCCTCTCTAGTGGAATGGACAGAGGTATTCATATAATCTGTATCTGTTCACGCATCGCCTTCAAAATGAACTGAATCAACTGCTACCTGCTGTGCATGATGGAATACTGGTGGTATCTGGGTTCTTAAAGGCACAGTCTCTTTTGTAGCCATATAATGGCAGCCTATGAGGCTACTCTGTCCTGCTCTCCTTCATCTCTATCATAACAAGCATTGGCATAGCCAATAGGTCTCGCCTTTGGGACCTTATAAGTATTTAGTTATGCAGCACAATGCAATGCAATAGATCTCGCATTTGCGAGAGTTTAAGCTATTGGCATAGTAAATGACTTAGCCTTTTATTTATGTGTTTTTTAAAACATAAATAAAAGGCATTGTCATTACAATGGCAATAGCTTAAGCTCTCGCAAATGTAAGACCTGTTGCATTGCAAATGCTTGTTTTGGCTGTTTGTGGGCCTGTTTTATGATCTTCTGGGTTTTTACTGTTAATTTCCCGGATATTAAAACAAACACCGCCTGCAAATCCACGCAGTCTTCCATACCTTGCAAAACACATATACAGCGTGCCTTTATAAGTTCAGAATTGCACCAAATTGCAACCATGACCCACTTTTTTAGCTTTTATACTACACTAATTCTACCCGTCAGTGTCTTTGGATATATATTCTCAAAGGACTGCAGAAAGGCGAGGAAGATTCTCTGTGCCAAATGATTTGCTTATAGACTTGTTTGCACGCAACCAGTGCTTGATTACCAGCTGGCACTTTGCATATGTCTGCTTGCATGGGAAGATGGGTTCGTATTTTTTACTGAACGCTTGCTGTGTACAACTGTCTCCATTTCTTTGTAAGAAAAGTCACATTTCACACTTTCTTTCTGGATTAATTTAGAACAAGCCCCTCCCACTCCTTTAAGGAAAATCCCGCGAGAAAAGTGTGTACGAGAAAATGAATGAGTAAGTTGGTGTGAGAGAGTGAGTGAGTTGTGTGAGAGACTGAGTGAGATGGTGGGTGAGGTGGTAGCTCGTGAATGAGTGGCTAGGTAAATGAGAGGAGGTGGGTCCATGGATCAGTGAGTGAATGAATCATTGAATGATTGGTTGGTGGGTGAGACAGATGATGTGTGAGTGGATAGTGGGTGGGGGAGCGAATAAGTGGTGGGTAAATGGGCTTGTTCTGAGTGAGTTGACTTGTGTACCACACAGTGCCAACTGAATGGCCACTAGGCGCTTCTGTGAATTGGTGGCTTGTTTTTGGTGCTGGTGAAATGGGCTGGATTGTGAGCACTGGGTTAAGCGAGTCTACACTGCTCTCTGATAGAGATATTTTGGTTCAGAGCCCTCGGACTGGTCTGGTGTAGAAGACAAGACCCCTATAGACGTTTGTTGTATAGTGCCCTATAGATATGTTGGTGTACATTATAGATAGATTTATATTTGTGTGTGTTTACAGAGATTTATGGATGATTGTTTTAAGTGTGTGGATCCCTATAGATCCTAGGCATACAGAGCTCCATGGTTGTTTTTTAGTTCAGGGGGACCCGCGCATAGTAGGTATTTTGGTATACAGAGCCCAATAGATACGATGGTGCAGACAGCCTTTTGGATATATATGTACTTGTGTGTTTTGTGCAGTTTCCGTGGCTGCTTGGTGTGCAGAAGAGGGCCCTGCAGATGGAGAAGCCCTATAAATATGCTTGTGTGTTTTAGACATACAGAGCCCTGTAGATACTTAGGTGCACGGATCCCTATAGATGCTTTGGTGTGCAGGGGTCAGTGGGATGGTCAGTACTCCTAGTGATATTTCGTGCACGGAGACCTGGTGATTGTTTCGCGCACTGTGCCCCTTTAGAATGATGCTTGGGTGTACAGAGAGCTCTGTGAAAGGTCATGGGCACAGAAGACTGAAATATTGTATAATTCTCGGTGAGGCTGGCATTCTTAGTACTCAGACTGTGAGAACAAGCAGCCCCGAGGCAGCATCTGCGATTCATTGGACAGTGGCTGGCATGAAGCCCTACAACTGGCCGGGGAGTCTTATCAGCAGGCCTTGGGATACCTGAAAGAGAAGGGGGGGTAGGCTGCTGCTGAGGGAGGCTGACGAAGGAGGCGAACAATAGTGGACAGAGAAAGGAATGACGAGACAGAAGAGAGGAGCGAGAAAGAGCAAATGCAGAAGAAAACAGCAAATGAGAGGAAAAGATGGAGGAATGTATGAAGGTGTTTCTGAAGGAGGAAAGAATGGATAGATGGAGTGAGATGAGAAAACAGCAAAGAGGCGAGGGAGTGGGGAAAGGTGTATGGGAGAATGGAGGAAAGGGAGACCTGTTGAAGAGGGGGAGGCAGTAGAGGTTTGCAAGATTCGAAGGCCTTCGGGGGGTGGAGGGGCGAGGAGAAATGACCTGAGAGAAATGAAGACGGAAACTGAGCAGGATGAGGAGAGGGAAAGGGGAAAGTTGTGGAGCAGACATGGAGGAAAGATGGAGAGCATAAGAGGCAAGAACAGAGAGGGGCTCAATGAACGAGGCCTCAAGTAAATCAAGCATTGGCCGCGCGGCCGTAAAAGTAACGCCGCGCGGCCGCGAAATAAAATAATTTAAAAAAAACGCGAGTGGTGACGCGAGTTGTGCGCACAACAAGTGTGCGTGCCTCGGAACTGCCGAGGGTTTAAAAGTAGGAGGCACACAAAGCGTTTCCCTTGCGGGAGCGAGCAAGCATATGTTGCCAAAGCTCGCTCCCGCAAGCGAATCGCCAGACGTGCACGCGTTGCCATTGAAGGCAATGCAACGCGTGCACGTTTTTGGCCGCAAAGCTGTGTTGATGGCCAAAGGTCTTTTTCCTATGCAGCGCATGCGCGCTGCGTAGGCGAGACCTAAAAAGGGTTTGTGAGGGAAATTTATGCTGTTTGCAAATCATCTCAAATTATCCTCCTTTAATCTGGCCCTTTTTTGTCTTCATGATGAACAATCTGGCCATTGTAGTGTCTTTGCAGGCCTTCCTGACGAAAGGTGAAACTCTGCGCTTAAGAAGATATATTGAAGTGCTCTGGGTTCCCCGCACAAGGGCGGGACTATTCAGCACTTATGCCTATAATGGAAATTCCCCTACAAGAGAACAGGAGTTGCAGGTAAGAAACTATTCCATTGTGTGCAGGTCTGGCACCTAAATACGACTTAGTGGTGTCAGGTCTGCGGGGGTGGCACTGAGTAATGGGAGGACCAGTGATGACATCTAATGGTGCATAAGAGCTATGGAACCTTTTCCGCCTCCAGTCTAGCATCAGGAGGATTCAAAAGGTGAGGAGCCTGCAGGTAGATGTTAAGTAACTTAAGTAACTTAGGGCCTGATTATTTGTTGGCAGAAAGGGTACTCCGTTGCAACGGTGCCTCATTTAGAGGCGGGCAGACTCAGTTTATACACGGTGGTGACTGTTACGTCTCTGCCACCTACACTCACCGACGAAGTAAGGGCCGTTGGAAGTCTACTAATGTGTCCGACCGCCTTACTTAGATTGGGTGGGCACATGGCAAGTTTTCACTGCCCGTCACCTACATAAAAAGCATGGCGGTAAGGGACAGAGAAAACTTTTTAAATGACTCACGCCATGGGTGAATGCTTCCGTGCCGAGGGGGTGTCATTGTTTCTTTTATTTTCAGTTTTCGAAAACGAAATCCCACTGTGGGATTTTCTTTTGAAAATGAAACAAAAAGTTGTAAGTTTGTTGTACAGCTCTGTGATGTTGACAGAGCTGTAACAGCGGTTCCTGGAAATGTTAGAGATGTCCACAGGGGCAACGGACATCTCTTAGTACGGCAGGTGGAGTACCCACGCCACGGCGGGAGTAAAGTTTTCCTCCATGGTGACGGTAATCACTCTCTGTCTGCCTTAATTTAAATCTGCCCCTTTTTCTTCTCTACAGACCACTGTAATTTGCCAGTTACAGGAACACAAACATAACTGTACCCAGTGCCCAGATGACATCATCATTGACATCATGTATCACCTTATCGGGACATCACTGGTGAATTCAGATGTTCTCTCACCTTTTGCCAGGCCCTTGAGCCCCAGCCCCAGCGTGGTCATAGCCCACTGTGCATGACTTTTAGCTGAGTGCAGCTGGAGTTGAATGTAGGGTATTCGGTGAGACTGTGTGCTACGCTCAGTTAATATGGACATAACCTACTTGCCATGGTTTGCGTCTGCGCCATCTTTTTCTAATTCTTCCCTTTAACAACGTTAAAGAAAGACATGGAAGTATATACTGAACGTAACTTTAGCGGTAATGAACTACTGCTTTAGGACTGCCAGGCTGCTCCAGAGTGCATTATATTGATGACAGCCTGCAGTGCATTTTACTGTTGAAAAATCCCAAGCACTGGGTTTGCCATTTCTGCTAATTTTCCTTTACAAGTCAATTTTTGGTGCAATCTCAGCTTGACTCATTGCTTTTGAACAAACTTCGTGTAATGTATATATTTATTTTTCTTGACCTTTCTTTTCAGGCTCTTTAAATCTTAGCTGCTGTTTTGTTGTTGAATTATTGAAAAGTTCATCTATTGCAGTTAAGAAACTAAAAATAACAATGATCATGCCTTGTTCATGCCCTGTTCATCTAAAATCACTGTAACTGATGCTTGATTTTATGACGAGATGCAATATAGAAGGCTGAGGCATAGGGAGTGAACCTGTTTACTGAAACATTTTATGCTCTGATGAAGTGCTCCATATCTATTTCCCGATTCTCTGGTCAGCCTAGCTAAAAATGCTTGAGCATATACAGAAGATACTTTGCATCTAAAGTGTTGAAATGTGCTCTGAAATCATGGGGGTCTCTCAGGGTAGCAGTGCAATTGCTCTTCCCAGACAGCATCAATGGGGTCACCCTAATGTGGTCATTATTAAGGCACCTTTCACTGTCAGAGTCTGACTTTGAGGCATGTTGTGGCTCCATGTTAAGATTTCACACACCACATTGAGGGTTCCTCTGTCAATGAATTTGATTTTGACTCCAGTAGACCAAATTTTTGTTAAGGACCCTCTGAAACTGTTTGTGACGGCCTCATTGGCGTTTCTGATTGGAAATACAGTGCTACCATAGCTGATGGCATCATCCTATACACAACCTGTTTCAAAAGGAGAATCTGATTGCAAAGAACAAGTCGTGCCATAACAACACCAAGAGCAGCTTCTAAACTAACTAGCCATTATCCATGTTTTCACCACATGGGGAAGGCTCCTTCGTTATGCAGACATGTCTGATTTAAAAGTTCTTTTTTAGGCCCGGAGGTACGTTCAAGAATTTGACATTTGTTTGGCAGAGCTGTTTATTTTTTAAAACATCGATAAAGCATTGTAGGCAATCAAGTCCGGCATTGTTGGCTCCTTTAGCCCTTTGCCAAACCCATCAAAGGGGGTTACTCGCATTCAGGTGAAACTTTTCACTCCAATCGCCAATCCGGTTAGAGCTCTTGTCCATGTAACGAGCCCCAAAGACAGCAAATGAATCAAGCAACCAACTAGGCAAAAGAAAAGGAGGCCAATCCTTACCCAAAGGTGGGGGGGTGCTAGGATTTAGCAATATCTTCATAATATCCCACCATGGATATATTTTGGAGTTTGCAGAATGACCTATTTATAGCCAGTAAGAAATGAGGCTCACAAACACAGATGGGTCAAGGATTCTAATCCAGATTTTCCCTACTTCATGTCTTTCAGAAACCAGGTTTCAGGATGGTCGCTTTTTGAGATCTTTCCTTTAATCAGAAATGGTGACTTGCTGGTATCTATCGATCAAGTTAGTGCTTACTTCAGTCCCTAAATTCCTGCACCCATGCCAAATATCCCAGATTCAGCTATTCCTTTTTCTACCTCTGATGACGGAAATGTGGACTCCAGAAAACACAAGAGGCGTAAAAGTTATAAGGAACCAAGCAAAAATAAAAAGGACTATGACTCTTGCCACTCAAGAGAAGCAAGAGTGAACAGACACTGAAAGTTAAGTGACTAGAAGCACCACCATCTCCAAATACAGGAGATCAGACTTAGCACAAAGCAAGTACTTCTGCGAGGGTCTCTAGCTTCATCGAGATTTTAGGAAGGTAAAACTAAGCATTATGGACATCTCTAGACGGATTCATTGTTCTTCTTCCCTCTTGGTCTCAGAATGACTTAAAGAATGTTCTGAAGAAAGGGATGATCACTTCTGACCAGGCTATTAGTACTGCCAAGGACACTGCAGGTCTTGTGGTTAGAGACTTTTGCCTCAGCCCAGTGATCCACAGTCTGTTGCTGGTGAGCAACATGTTGTGTTCTGCAACCTAAAATGTTGCTTGGCAATGATTCCACACCTCCGTTTTATTTTGCTACTGCTTTACGGGACAAACGTTTTGTGTGAAAGAGTACATATGTAATTCTACATGGTTCCAACCATGCTGTGACTGTCAAAAACAGATGTTTGTGACATACCGGCACAATGTGTGTCTCCTGTGTTTGGGCTTGGGGACACGACTTCGAGTCGTAAGAAGAATGTGTCCTCATGCACCTGAAGGCGATCCGGGACTATGAAGCAAAGCTGTATCACCAAACATTATAAGAAGTCATGTACCTCGCATAACTCCCTTTCAAAGTTAAGAGAGCGGTCCTATTTCTGCTCTCAAGGCCGTTCCTGTGACCGGTATTCCTTGAGGAAAAATTATTTAGGCAAGTCCAAATCAAAGTTGAAGAAGAAGCATAAGAATTTGAAGCGAGACCAACCCCATCCTGCCAATTGCTGTTCAGAGAGAAAGAGGGTTTGAACATCCCTGATCGAAGAGCCAATTTCACAACTGGTTCTTTTGGGTTCTGAATTTACGGGGACATCGTCGACGACACAAAAGACTGAGGCCTTTAAGGAGGCCATAATGCTATTTTTTAGGACTCTTCCAGCTTCCTCTGGCACCCTTTTGGGTCCCAGGAATCCTTGACGACTGGCTCATGAAAGTGGGCTTGCCACAGTCAGTCGTAGACCACCTCCAGAGGAGGGTTAACCTCCTGACATAGTTGGGGTTCGCGATCAACGTGCTAAAATCACACCTGTCTCATTTGCAGAGGTTTCCTTTTATAGGAGCTGTTCTACGCACAATAAAGTTCAGGGCCTATCTTCTGCCACAAGTCGAGGACATTTGAGCTATGATCCTGATGTTTCAGACTTGAAAGCAGCTATGAGGCTTCTTGACCTGCTGACCTCATGCATCCTCCTTGGCCATTTCTCCAGGTGGCATATGCGGTTTCTACAGTGGGATCTGAAGACTCAGTGGGCCCAGCACCAAGGAAACCTGCTGGATGCCATCCAGGTTTCGGAGCAGGCTGCACATGATCTGCAGTGGTGACTGCTCAACCCCATCCTGGCCAGTGGCAGACCCCTCCCCCTTCATGACCCATGTCTAACGGTGGTGAGGGATGCGTCCATCTGTTCAGACAAACTCAGCTGGTGATGCATGCTAGATCAAGAATGCTAGTTGCATCCCAATGTGGTGCAGGGAATTTTCCAGCAGTGGCGAGAGCCCTGGTTGTATCTTTTTGCCACTGTCAGAACGTGCAGTGTCAAAACTTCTTCCCAAGAGTGCTATCTCTAGGAAACACATTCAGGCTGGACTGGAGCATGGGACTCCTGTACGCCTTGCTGCCCCACCTCTCCTGAGTTCTGAAGTGGGTCAGAAACGACTGGGCTCAAGTCATCCTAGTTGCTCAAGACAGAGCCAGGAGAGTGTGGTACCCAAATCTTCTGGGCATGAGCGTCTGTCCTTTGATCAAAATACTGCTTTGGGAGAATTTTCTGTTGCAGCAGCACAGCAGGGTTCTGCACCTGAACCTACTCAATCTACACCTCCATGCATGGAGATTGAGTGGCAGCAGTTGACTGCATTCACCTGTGATTGTGCGCGTCATCCTCTCCATCTGTCCCTCTACTAAAACCATTTATGCCAGACATTGGTTCTAGGGCAGATCATTATATGCCTTAAAGTGAAAGAAGTTTTATGTCTAATGGTTCTAAAAGTAGGAGAACTGGGAAAATGTAGAGAAAAGAAGTGAATCATTTTGTTGCCAGTACTGCCCATTTGAAACGTCCATCACAGACATCTTGTTCACTATCTCTGTGATTAAAGTTTTTTCTGGAAGGCCTGAGGAAAGCATTTTCTCATGTAGACAACCTGCCCTTCCCTGGGAGCTGAAAATTGTTTTGTCAAAGCTAATGGCTCCCCTGTTTGAATCATGCACAAATCAGATATTCAACAATTGTCAAGGAAAGTAGCTCTCCTTGTTGCCTTTACATCAGCCTCAAGGTTTTAGGAGCTTCAAGCTCTCTTTCGGAAGAACCTTAGATGTTGTTCCATTGTAGGGTTAACTCCGATTTTCACATCAAACCAATATTTCCCTTGCCACGTTTTTCATGGACCCTTCCCTTCCTAGCTCAGAAAACCTCTGTAAACCAGACAGAAAAAGAGCTCGAAGTCAATGACTGTTAACCTGTGGTCAATGGACACCAGGGGGTCTGCGTCACCTGATTAGTGTGAACAGCACAAATACAGCAAACAGTAGTTTGGACAGTTAGTGACCTGATGGAAGCACTTGCATGCTCTGACAAAACTCGAGGCTGCATTTGGAGCAAAAAAAGGCAAAGTGATATGGTGGAGCTAGCCTATTGGTTTGTCTTGGAAATAAAGCCAAGTTCTGGAAAGCTTCAACTTTTCCCTGTAAAATTAAATTGTGAGTTAAATAAAATATTTAATAATTTGTGTATTAAAATGATGTATACTTTTTCTGTAGTTTTGTGTATTTTTTTTAAGATTCACATTATAGAAGTCTTTTAGGCAGGGGTCCAAGCCTTCAAGTAGTGATGCAGTAGGAGTTGGCGGAAGTCAAAAGGATAAGAACCACTGCTCTAAGGTACTACAAAATAAGACTTAAGACATTCCAAACAGTTATTTGTCAACTGCACTGCTGACCACACACGTGTCTTCTACAAAGCAGACCATAGCAACATGGATTGTTTCCTGGATCCATACATGCTATCAAAAGATAAACCTTTTCCAAGTAAATCTAAGGCCCATTTGTGCCTAAAACAGCAGCTACTGCGGCTCTCTAGAGGAATGTGCCTACACTTGCTGAGCATTATTCTAAAGTGATGCACTAGTGGATCCCAAAAGCCAAGGCGCAGGTTTCTTCAGCTTGTTGCTTTATATAACTATTAAGGCATAGCGGAGAGAATCCCATGATAGAAAAGGAAAAGTTGATCACCTGTAATCCTGTTTCTGCACTGTAAGATCTTCATTGATAGTGATAAAGATTAGAATTCCTGCTTCTTTGTGGGGATCCCCAAATACTTCCAATGCATCCGAAAAAGAAATTGAATTGAAATGTTTTAAAAAGTTTGTGAGACTGTCTTTTTAGACTGAATATATTACCTTTTATAGCCTATCATGTGCTAAATATTCCACATTTGTCAGAACATTCTGTTGACCAGATCAGATAAACATTGTCCATAATTACGTTGCAGCAAAACACTAAAAAGATATGCTATTCCGTCAAGAAAGGCAGCATTGTGCCTGTGACTAGCAGTTAGCTCACAGAGTGAGTTCTTTTGGTTGGCTTATGCGAGTTGAATCTTTGAATATTTAAAGGGTTTTGTTACCCTTTTATAGAGTATTTAGTCCCACAATTTAGCAAATACTTTCATTCAATATTTGTATTACTCTTCTGCTTTTTTCCATCTGTTGAACATCCTAAAGGTGGTGTTTTTTTCTCTTCCAATGCTTTCGCTTTTTGAAATGCGGTCACCCTGTGGAGAAAAGAAAGCTGTCTTGGACCCACTCACATTCCAATAAGGACTTTGTATATACCAAAAAGACCAAAAAAAGGGACACTACAAAACAAGGAGGGCATCCACCTCAGAGGTAATTTGGTAAACTGCCAAAGCAAGGAGGTGAGCAGGAAGTGCTGAAGAATGGCCAGGGAGTGGAAGAGGCACCCCAATCAATCTCTATATTCAAGCTTCACCCAGCACTTCCTGTCGATGTCAGATGTATCATCGTTGCAGACTGGTATGGTGCAAACATGTTCACTATCAAGGACGGGTTTCTGACCTAGGAGTTATGTGCTGTACTGCATTGAATTGTTTGTCGACGTTTAGGCATCCAAACACTCTGATTCCGTAAAACAGCACTAAGCTGGCATCTTCATCGCCAGTGGAGTTTCCTCTAAGAGCGGCAGTCCCATTGGTAGTCATTCGACTGGAGAATGAAATAGTTCAGACTCCTGCTTGAATTGCCTCCAGTTCCATTCAGGCCTCTAAAAATTCAAAGTTACACCTAAATCTACAGTGTGTAAAGTGCCTTGTTGACCAGTGATCCACTCATAACTGCCCTTGGAGGTTCTAATCCATACTCATCTTCCACCTACTGTTTTGCATACTGTACCTGCAAAGGCTCCTGTTCCACCATCTCTGTCTCTTTAACAGCCTGAGGATGATTAACCTCTTGCGGTTCCACCTCCACATACACCCACTGACACCATTACAGACTCTGAATCAGATTCCTCATACCTTGCCTACTGGTTCTCCTTCCAGAATTTCTCCAGTGAACGCTGTAGTCATCTTTCATAAAGTTCTAGCATGAAGGTCCAGGCAGCTGCATATTGCATTACAAATGTTGCAAGCTAGAATCTCCGTAATTATAAAAAACTCTTCAGCCCTGGTCGTCTGCAGGTCTTTTGCTGCCTCTGACAAAAAGTTTCTCCAACAATGGGTCTTTTATATAGTCACATGCTTGAATCATTATTCCCTGTCATCAGGCTGGGAATCCCTGGTACATTAATATAGCAGTAATCAGTGTAGAAATATAAAGTATAGAGAGCCAAAGTATATAGGCCTTAATCTGATAGAGACTTCTAGCTGCAGATTCCTTACCTTTGAATTTCCCAGGCGTCAGGCTGAATCCGGAAGCATTTGCTGAGCAATACCCCTTGCGCGCGACGTCGGGTGGCTGCATTCGGCTCCACGTGATGACGGCGTTGGTTATGACGTCGCGGTGCCTATATAGGCGCCACCTAGCCGTGCGGACGTCGGTTCTTTTCTTTCCGCTCCAGTTAAGCACAGATCCGGGAAGAGCTACTCCTCTGCCGCTTTTTGGCAGTTTTTTTCTCGACTTTTGTCGAAAATGTTGGATTGACTTCGTGTGCAAGGGATGTCTTCGAGAAAGACCGGTCTTAAACCATGCGGAACTTGTTCCAGCATGATGTCGGTCACCGATCCCCATCGCGTATGTCTGTGGTGTCTTGAACGCGACCACGATTCAAAGTCGTGTTCAGACTGTGGGGCGATGGCCACGAAGACCTTGAGGGAGCGAGCAATGAAGTTGCTTGCGGACCGGCAGTCGACACCATCCAGCGAGACTCGGAGGAGGTCACAATCCCGTTCGAAGAAGAGGTCATCGCGGGACCGCTCACGAAGCCCTAAGTCCTCTTCCTCCCATTCGAGGTCCTCTGGACACTCTGGGAAGAGGCACAAGAAGAAGAAGGCGGCCAAGAGGCCTTCGACTTCGCCTCAACTGACGTCCGTCGTTGAGAAAGGCAAGGAGCATCGACGCTCTAGGCACGGTTCTGCGGAGCTGGAGCCAGAGTCGACTTCGTGCCTCCCACCCTTTCCGGGAGCCGGAGCGACTCCCGCTTAAATAAGAGTTTTACGAGGCCAAGCGCCGCGTATTTGAGCGTAACGACCCCGTTGGTGAGCCCTCGGGCCCCATGGGTTCGGATGGGGCCCCATCGGGTTTGATGCCGTCGGCCACGGCGCCGGTGGGGCCTCAGGGATCTGGGTCGACGCTGGTCGTGGCATCGCAACCGTCCCCGGCGTCGAGCCCGAAGTCTGTGTCTGCGACGTCGTCTATGTCCGTCGGTGGCGCAAGCCCCATACTCATCCCCGACGACACGGAGCCGGAACGGCGTCGGGCGACGCCGATTCCGACGTCGACAGAACCCAGGGGTTCTATGTTGTCGCCTGAGCACTTTGTGAACGTGCTAGGCTCAGGAGAGGAATGGGAGGAGTCTGGAGACCCTCTTGAGAACCAGGATGTCTCTGAGGAGACAATGGACTGGTATGGGGAACTTGGGGAAGCCAGTGGTCTGGATACTTCCCCAGATGCTGGCATGCTCTCTCCGCCTACAGTGGCTACGGAGGAGGGGGCGTCCTTTGCTGTGGTGGTTAAGAGGGCAGCTGAGGTCCTTGGACTGGAGTTGCCGTCAGTGGATGTCAAGGCTAATCTCCTGACCGAAGTGCTTCAACCTGGGGCTTCCACTTCTAAACGCCTTTTGCCCTTTAATGAGGCACTTACGGACGGGCGTCCTTCTAGGAACATGGTCCAAGCCTAGCACAGGGGCTCCTGTGAATAGGACGATTGCACGCCGCCGTCGCCCAGCTCCGGGCGACCCAAAGTTCCTCGGCCAACACCCCACCCCTGTAAGTTTGGTGGTGCAGGCCTCTACGTCCCAAGGCGCATTCCCTTCCGCCCCTCCGGATAGGGAATCCAAGAGACTGAACTCATTTGGGAAGAAGATGTTTTCTTCTTCCAGTCTGGCATTGCGGTTGGTGAATACCGCGTGCTTATTGGGCCGTTTCTCTCACACCCTTTGGGAGACGGTTGCGCAGGTGCTGCCACAAGTCCCGGAGGAGGCCCGGGCTGTGCTCTCCCAAGCAGCAAAATATACCATACGGTGTGGATTAGATACGACTGATTCGCTGGGCAGGTCGATTTCAACGACTGTGGCGTTGATACGCCACGCCTGGCTTCGTACAACTGGCTTCTCGGGGGCTGTCTAAGCCAATTTTATGGACATGCCCTTTGATGGAACCCGTCTTTTTGGGGAAAAGGCAGACTCAGCCCTGGTCAGGTTCAAGGACTCTCGAGCTACAGCCAGATCCTTGGGCCTCTCCTCCACTCCTTGTGGCCAGTCTTCCTTGCGCCCCTTTCGTGGCAACGGAAGGGGTTTCGAGCTGCGTCAGCCCTATCCGGTAAACAGCCATTAGTACGCGACTTGTAGTTCGAATACCATTACAACGCAAGCGTAACAACGCATGTGCTGTAACAACGCGTAGCCTTTACTACGCTTGTTATTACTTCGCATGCGCTGTTACAACGCATACGTTGTAATGCGTGGAGGCAGCGATGACGTCAGTGGGGCGGAGGCGGCCTCAGCTGTGGGGAAAAAAGAGGCCATAGAGGGGTCTCAACCCAGGAGTGAGGGCAGGGTCTGAAGCCCTATGTCCCCACAGCTCTCACTTCTGATCACCCCCTCTCCCCCCTACCTCAACCCCTGAAAATAAATAATTCCACGGATGGAGATGCGTAGAGCCCCTGCAGTGCTATCCAAAACCTTTGTCCCCCTGTGATGTCCTCCACCAGGCGAACACCGGAAGTGGTACCCGACCCGCAAGACGGCGTGGTGGAAGGCGACCTGGTGACCACAGCATCGAAGCAGGGGCACGAGGGGCTCTGGGCACCCCCGCACTCATCTCAGCAACCCCGTAATGCAGAGCACCCTCGTCAAAAAGCAGCTGATCTCACAGGCGCCAAGAGGCAAAGCCGGCTGCAGACAGAGGGCGTGCCCGGGGCGGATCTGCAGGCTCCTGTGCGCTGGCTGGGGCCTTTTTGGGCACTTCTGCTGCCCTTTGATTGACAACGCTTGCAGCCGAGGACAAGGGACAAGGGACGTGCACCGAGGAGAGAGAGGTAAGATGGGCTGTGTATTTTTAAAGGGTTTATGTTTGAGGAGTAGTGTATTTGGTTTTAGGGTAGTGTTGTGGGTCGTGCAGGGTAGTGTTTCAGTGTAGGGAGCGGACTGGGGGTAGGGGCAGGGTCGTGCTTGGGGTAGTGTTTTAGGGTTTAGGGTAGTGTTGTAGTGTAGGGTAGTGTTTTAGGGTAGTGTCGGGGGGTCGTGCAGGGTAGTGTTTCAGTGTAGGGAGCGGACTGGGGGTAGGGGCAGGGTCGTGCTTGGGGTAGTGTTTTAGGGTTTAGGGTAGTGTTTGTGTAGTGTAGGGTAGTGTTTTAGGGTTTAGGGTAGTGTCGGGGGGTCGTGCAGGGTAGTGTTTCAGTGTAGGGAGCGGACTGGGGGTAGGGGCTGGGTCGTGCTTGGGGTTGTGTTTTAGGGTTTAGGGTAGTGTTGTAGTGTAGGGTAGTGTTTTAGGGTTTAGGGTAGTGTCGGGGGGTCGTGCAGGGTAGTGTTTCAGTGTAGGGAGCGGACTGGGGTAGAGGGTGGGTCGTGCTTGGGGTAGTGTTTTAGGGTTTAGGGTAGTGTTTTAGGGTAGTGTTGTGCAGTAAGTGTTATGTAGGGTAGTGTATATGGATGTAGAAATTAGCGTAGTGTTGGGGGGGTTATTTAAAAAAATTGCGTTGTAAATCTATGCGGGGAATTGGGATCCGTTGTAAAGACATTTCATATGCATTTTTAAGCAAATGCGAAGTAATGGTATGCGTTATAGAAAAATGCGTTGTAACGGTACTTGCGAACTAAAAACAAGGTTGTAAAAGTATGCGTTGTTTTAGTTTGCGAAGTATCGTCATATATTCGCCCTATCCTAGCCACCGTCCCGCTCAGACTACCCAAGCTGTGCGTGAACCTGGACGCGGTACATTCTGTCCTTGGAATGGAGGCCAGAAGTCGTCTACCATACTGCCCCCAGCAGACGCAGCCTCCAAGCACTCCTAGGCTGATTCTGGAGGACCCCACTACTCCAGTGGGTGGGAGAATTCGTCATCATCTCCCCTGCTGGAGATCAATAACAACAGACAAGTGGGTCTTGCAGATCATCCAGGAGGGCTATTCTCTTCCTTTCCTTTCTTTTCCACCTACTATTCTGCCAAGTCAGGAACGGCTGACGGAAGATCATTTAAAGTTGCTCCAAGAGGAAGTTACAGCTCTTTTGGCCAAAGGAGCTAAAGAAAGGGTCCCAGCTTCAGAAGTAGGCAGTGGCTGTTATTCCCGCTACTTTCTGATTCCGAAGAAGAACAAGTGGCTACAGCCCATTTTGGATCTTCGGACCGTCAATCTCTTCCTCAAAAAGGAGACATTCAAAATGCTCACTTTGGCTCAGGTCTTGTCTGCCCTAGACCAAGAGGACTGGATGGTAGCGTTGGACCTGCAGGATGAGTATTTTCACCTTCCCATCCTGCCGGGCCACAGGCGTCACCTGCGGTTCAGGGTAGGCCGCGAGCACTTTCAGTTTACCGTGCTCCCCTTCGGTCCTACTAGTGCCCCTCGGGTGTTCACCAAGGTGATGGCGGTGGTTGCAGCTCAACTGCGCAGGTTAGGGGTGTCAGTCTTCCCCTACCTCGACGACTGGCTGTTGAAGGCAGCTTCGCCTCAGGCAGTCGTCTCCCACCTTCAGATTTCGGTGGACCTTCTGCATTCGCTGGAGTTCTCTTTGAACGTGCCGAAGTCACACCTGACTCTTTCTCAGACGCTCCCTTTCATTGGAGCTGTTGTGGACATAATGCAGTTTCGGGCTTATCCTCCCGAGCAGCGAGACCAGGATACTCAGGCTATGATTCCGATATTTCGGCCTCTATCCTGGATTTCAGTGATACTGACTCTGAGGCTGTTGGGCCTCATGGCATCCTGTTGGTAAGACACGCAAGATGGCGTATGCGGGCTCTGCAGTGGGACTTGAAGTTCCAATGGGCACAGCATCGGGGAAATCTTACCGACGTGGTTCAGATCACGGAAGGAACTGCGAAGGATCTGCAGTGGTGGTTAACAAACCGCGATTGGGTCTGCGGCAGACCTCTCTCCCTTCCCCAACCAGATTTCACAGTCGTGACGTATGCGTCACTTCTGGGATGGGGCGGCCACATGGGAGAGGTGGAGATCAGGGGTCACTGATCTCCGGCGGAGACGGGGCTCCACATAAACTTGTTGGAGCTCCGAGTGATTCGGTTGGCATTGAAAGCATTTCTTCTCTCTGTCAAGGGGAAGCTAGTCCAGGTGTTCAGGGACACCACCACCGCCATGTGGTATTGCAACAAGCAGGCGGTGTGGGGTCATTGACCCTCTGCCGAGAGGCCCTGCATCTCTGGATGTGGCTGGAACAGCAGGGCATATCTCTGGTGGTTCAAAACCTGGCAGGTTCTCTGAACACCAGGGCGGACGATCTCTGCCGTCGATGCCGACCGGATCACGAATGGTGTCTCCAGTCGGAGGTGGCGCAAGGTCTCTTTCAGCAGTGAGGAGAACTTTGGTTAGATTTGTTCGCCTCCGAAGAGAACGCGCAATGTCAGCAGTACTGCGCGCTAGAGTTTCCAAGGCGGCTGTCGCTCGGCGACACGTTTCGTCGCGAGTGGTGCTCAGGCCTGTTGTATGCCTTTCCGCCCATACCACTCCTACCCAGGGTTCTTAAGAAGATCAGGAGCGACCGGGCCCAAGTCATTCTTGTGGCACCGGACTGGGCAAGGAGAGTCTGGTATCCAGAGCTTCTGAGAATAAGCATAGATCCTCCGATCAGGCTGCCTCTTCTGGAGGATCTTCTGTCGCAGCAGGGGAGGGTCCTCCACCCAAACCTGCCAACTCTGCGCCTCCATGCGTGGAGATTGAGCGGCGGCAGTTGATAGATTTTGACCTTCCTCCCGAAGTCTGTAATGTTATTCTGGCGGCCAGGCGGCCCCCACTAAGACTGTATCGCCTGCCGGTGGCAGAAATTTGTATTATACTGTACAGAAAGGTCCATTGACCCTCTTTCTGCTTCTCTTTCTACTGTCCTTTTATTCATTCTAACTCTTGCCCAGCAGAGCTCTGCTTTGGGAACTCTCAAGGGTTACCTCTCTGCTCTGTCTGCTTTTTTGCGGCTGCCAGACCAGCCCTCTCTCTTTAAATCTCCTATTGTAAATAGATTTCTGAAAGGGCTGGGCCATTTATTTCCACCTACGCCCTTTGTTATGCCACAATGGGACCTTAATTTGGTCCTCACTTACCTGATGTGCGCTACTTTCGAGCCTTTGCACAATTGTCCCCTCCGGCTGTTGACCATCAAAACAGCCTTCTCAGTGGCGATTACATCGACCCGGAGGGTGAATGAATTGCAGGCGTTATCCAGCTCGCCTCCTTATCTTATGTCCTTTCCGGACTAGGTGGTGCTTCGCACCAGGGCATCTTTCTTACCAAAGGTTTTGACTCCATTCCATCTGGGTCAGTCCATTACTTTGCCCACCTTCTTTGCTCCCCCACATCCCTCTAAAGAAGAGGAGTGTCTCCACCGACTGGACCAAAAAGAGCGTTGTCGTTCTACCTTGATCGCACAAAAGAGTTCCGGGTGGATGACCAACTCTTTGTGGGGTACGTGGGAGCAAAGAAGGGAAGGGAAGGGCAGTGCAGAAAAGGACCATTTCTCGCTGGGTCGTTCTCTGCATTAAGATCTGTTATACCTTGGCGAAGAAGCAGCCCCCTGAGGGATTAAGGGCCCACTCCACCAGGGGGAAGGCTGCGACTACGGCCTAGGCTTGGGGTGTCCCAGTTCAAGACATCTGTCAGGCAGCGACGTGGGCATCATTGCACACGTTCGCAAAACATTATTGCCTTGATGGCCAGGTGCGCAGGGACGGGCACTTTGCCCGTGCGCAGGGACGGGCACTTTGCCCGTTCAGTCCTGCAAGACTTCTTAGTCTAGATCATGAGTCCGCAACCCACTGCCAGGATGGTATGGCTCGGGTATCTGATTCAAAGGTAAGGAATCTGCAGCTAGAAGTCTCTATCAGATGAACAAGTTACTTACCTTCGGTAACGCATTATCTGGTAGAGACTCTATCTAGCTGCAGATTCCTTACAGCCCCACCCATGCCTCCCCGCTTTGCAGACTGATGTAGTAGGACTAGGGTTTTTCCCCCTTTTTAGGGCCCTAGCTTTGCACACGTCTACGTTGGTTACTTCGTGGCTCTGCGCTTCTGGCGTGGAAAAACGAAAAGTACTGATGTCTGCGCGCCTGGGTGGCGCCTATATAGGCACCGCAACGTCATAACCAGCGCTGCCGTCGACGTCATGCGGACCCGAATGGAGCCACCCGACGACGCGCGCAAGGGTTATTGCTCAGCAAAAGTTTCCGGATCCAGCCTGACGCCTGGGAAATTCAAATGTAAGCAATCTGCAGCTAGATAGTCTCTACCAGATAATGCGTTACCGAAGGTAAGTAACTTGTTCATCAACACAGATTCTTTACTAGCACCTCCACCTCATTTAAAAGAACCCAAACTTCAGTCAATGAGGTGGAAGCTTAAGCTCTCCTACTCCCCCTAGAGGCTAACATAGCTCCGATTTTTACCGTACATAGTGTGTGAGGGAGTCCCCTGGCAGAGCTCTGCTCTGACCCTTCAGTGAACCTGAAATTCTCACTATTTTGGTCTGCTTTGGATTTGAACCACAATGATTCACATAGGTATCCTACGTAAAAGAATGTTGATATTCAAAAAATGGTGTCCCGCATTATGGAGGATTCTCGCTCCCAAGCAACTCCTTTGTCGTGAAGTTCATCGAACTTCCCTCAGTATGCTGCCCAAACGCTCTTCTTTTCTGGGTTTGTGTATTCACACATGTGTATGGAAGGATTCTCTCCCTTCTGGCACTAGGAGCCTGCGACACCGTTGTATCCTGCTCCTCGGGGCTGCTATGTATACTTTACTTTTGTGTCCCACAGAAAATAAGGTATTATATGATAGAGACATCTAGCCGCAGATTCCTTAACTTTTGAATTCTCCCCAGGCACCAGTCTGGATCCGGAAATTTCTCAGCAGTACCTCTGCGCGCCGGGGGACGACATCGTACGGCTCTGCTATGACGTTGACTCCGGTGATGACATCAGTGGAGCCATATAAGTCCCCTCCGGCGCGCGGACGTCAGTTTCTTCTTTCTCGGAGAAGCGGTACCTCTGGTCGATTTTTTTGACCTACCTCGATAACTTTGTTGTCAGTGGAAAAGTGTGCCTTTTCTATGTCTACAGGTTTCAAATCTTGTGGGTCTTGTAGCCGACATATGTCGGTGACGGATCTGCATACAATTTGTATGTGGTGTTTAGGCGAGCACCACGACGCCTAGGATTGTGGCTTCTGCCAGAAGCTTAAACCGAAGTCGCTAAAGGAGAGGCATTTGAAGTTGATGGTGGCACGTGTGTCCTGGTCCTCGGATGCTTCCCAGTCTCGGTCTTCGTCGTCCCGGAAAGAGCGTTTGCGGGGTCGATCTGGGAGCCAAAGCCATTCTGAAGGACGTCGTTCTCCAGGGAAGTCAAAAGGTAAGGGAAGGTTGAAGTTGCAGCGTTCTCGGACTTCACCGTGTGAAGATGCCAGCTCCCATGGCTCCTCCTGCTAGACGGTTTAGGAGACTGTACGTGACTCCACACAGCGTCTCCCCGTGTTTCCGGGAGCCGGGGCGTCGATGGTTCAGATGAGGGACTATTATAATTCCTTGCACCTCATCTTTGGAACCCCATCTCCCTCTGGAGTGCCTTTAGGCCCCAAGGAGGTGAGTGGGGCGCTGTCAGAGTGTTTGCCCTCAATGACAGTTGAGCCGTTGGAGTCCATGGATCGGCGCCGGTCGACGTCAGCCGGCGCCGGTTTGGCGCTGGTTCACAGTCCTTTGGGATCTCGATCTATGACGCCGGTCTTCAATCAGCCAACTCCGACACTGACGGCGGCGGAGGTTGAAGTTGCCTCTCATTAGCTCTCTCATTAGCTACAGGCACAGTCCCAGATTAATGGAAATTGGCCATAGTGAAACCACTGGAAAAAAAACAAAATATGGACTCATCAATTCTCTCAAACCTCCGTCCAATATCGCTGCTACCTATATTGGGTAAAATCACAGAAAGACTGGTTAATAGAGAATTGTCCAACTTTTTCGAAACTGCCAAGATCCTTCATCCACGGCAATCAGGCTTCCGCCCTAAGCATTCCACGAAATCTGCGCTTTTGGAAATAGCTGACACATTAAAATCTACTGCAGACAATGGCAGGAAGGCAGTTCTGATTTTACTCGATCTGTCAGCCGCATTTGACACCATCTCACATGGCATCCTCCTTGCACGGTTAAAGAATAGCGGCATCTCAAACACAGCATTGGCCTGGATTAGATCCTTCCTTACTAATCATAGACAATCAGTGGCCCTAGGAACGTTCCTCTCCTCCGAACGTCCTATTACATCAGGAGTACCACAGGGCTCCTCTCTGAGCCCTCTGCCATTTAACATATACATGGCCCCTCTCATCTCCTTGATATCCTCTTTCGATATCGAAGTAACATCATATGCTGATGATACACAACTGATCCTATCCCTGGACAAAGATTCCACCAAGGCAGAACTCGATTTCAAACTATGCCTAACTGAGGTCATCCAGTGGATGAAGCTCAACCATCTCAGGTGTAATACAGATAAAACTGAGATCCTCGTGATAGGAAAGGACAACCCCTTTCAGCCAAGTGTGTGGTGGCCGGAAGACGTCACAGCACCCCCAAATACTGTTGAAGTAGCAAAAAATCTGGGAGTGAAATTCGATACTTCACTATCCTTCCGACCGCATGCCCTGACGGTGGCAGGAACTTGTTTCAACATAATCAAAACACTTAAAAAATTCTTCAACTTTATTCCCCTCCCTGAGAGGAAGACCGTTGCGGTGGCACTTATCCTGCCACGACTAGACTACTGCAATAGCCTACTAGCAGGAGCAAATAAACAAGTACTGAAGAGACTACAAGTGGTACAGCACGCGGCTGCTCGCTTAGTTGTAAAACTACCACGTAGCTCTTCCGCCTCAGCAGCTCTTAAAACCCTCCACTGGCTACCTTTGCATAAGAGAATATTATTCAAGATACTTTTAATCACTTTTAGAGCATCCTTAAATCTAGGACCAACGTACCTTTCAGCCAGATTTACCCCCTACACCACTGCCAGGACTCTCAGATCCTCATCTTCAAACTTTCTCAAGCCCCCTTGCTTTAGGTGCAAAACCAAAGGAGAAAAAACTGTAGCTGCATTAGGAACCAAAGCCTGGAATCTCATGCCGACACACCGAAGGCTGATAAAACAGAAACCCAGTTCAGGAAGGCCCTGAAGACCTGGATCTTTGGATCCTAAGTTGAACTCTGCCTATCACTCATATAATGTCCTCTCCTGTCCACCTTGACTTTCTCCCGCATAGCCCCAGGATGCTCCTTTCGGAGTGACATTTTGCGCTTTATAAATACCTATTCAAATTCAAATTCTCCTCTTCCCTGTAGGCGTCGTACGACTGCTGATACTGAATCGACTATTCAGAGGGGAATATGCAGTTTTTGATTCCTTCTCAGTAAGAGGTTGTGGAGACAGCCTGTTTCGATTGAGGCAGGGCCCTTTCAGCCCATTTCTGACATTGATGTGCCTCAAATGGAGGAGAGCTGGTTTTCTGCTCTGGGAGAGGCTAGTGGCCTGGATTCATCACCAGCATCTGAAAGAGACACGTTAGTGACAGATTCCTTACCTTAGAATATCCCCAGGCGTCAGGCTGGATCCGGAAAGTTTTTGCGTAGCAGTACCCTTGCGCGTCGGTAGGCGGCGTCGTGCGGCTCCGCGTCCGTTGTCGGCATCGTGATCGCCGGGATGACGTCGCGGGCAGTACTTAGACGCCGCCCCTGCGCGCTGACGTCAGTTCTTCTTTTTCCGCGCCAGTAAGCGCAGATCCGGGAAGAGCAGTGCCCTAGTCAATTTTTGACAAAATTTTTGGTGAATTTTTCACTGTTTCTTTTCGAGTCTTCTCGACTCCTAGGTGTCGATAGGGATGCCCGGCTTCAAGCCATGCGACGTCTGTGGTCGAATGATGTCGATCACAGACCCGCATTTAGAGTGTCTCTACTGTCTCGGCCGAGACCACGACACGAAGTCGTGCCCTGACTGCCGGAAACTTCACCCGAAGGCTTTGCGAGAGCGGTCTCGAAAGCTACTCGAGGTCCGGCAGTCGGCTCCGCGCCGCACCAAGCCCCGGTCCCGTGAGAGGTCGAGGGGCCGGTCGCGGAGCCCCCGCCGGTTGTCGGAGTCCAAGTCTTCGCGCTCCTCGGGTAAGTCGAAGCACAAAAAGTCTAAGAAGCATCATCGCTCTAAGACTTCGCCTCACCGGTCTCGCGACTCGGCTGAGGCCCCTGTCGGCACTGTCCCCGCCCCCGCGGCCCCGGACGTGCCTGTGGAGCCGCCCCCGCATTACCTGTCCTTTCCGGGTTCGGGGGCGACTCCGGCCGAAATACAGGAATTCCTGTCGGCCATGGCCCGCCTCTTCGGGCCTCAAGGTCCCTCCGGTGCGCCTTCGGGCCCCGCGGGCCCTGATGGGGTTGCTCCGGCGTCGCCTGTCCCGCTAGCCTTGATCCGGGCCTCGGCTCCGGCTCCGGTGGTACCGCAACCCCCATCGACGCCGGTTGACCTAACCACGCCTCCGCCGACGTCCCCGGTGCCGTTCCTGACGCCGTCCGGGGCTCCGGACGGCGTCGTTCCCCGGTTATCTCCGGCTCCGGACATGGAGCCGGACCGACGTCGCTCGACTCCGGCGCCGATGAGACCTTGGGTCCCAAATGTCCCTCCTCCTCCAAATTTTGAACCAGAGGAGGACCAGGAGAGCTGGGAGGGGTCGGAAGACCCTCTCACACAACACTGTGAGTATGATCAGGACTGGGCTGAGAAACTTGGGGATGCCAGTGGTCTAGACACTTCCCCTGACACTGGCATGCTGTCTCCTCCCGTGGCTACGGAGGAGGGAGCTAATTTCGCGACGGTGTTGCGTAGAGCAGCTGGAGCCTTGCACCTCCAATTGCCTACTGTGGCTGTCAGGACTAATCTCCTGACGGAAGTGCTTCAGCCGGCAGCTTCCTCCACGGAGACTGTGCTGCCGTTTAACGATGCACTGACTGACGTTCTTTTGGGCGCCTGGTCCAAGCCCACCACAGGAGCTCCTGTGGATAGGAACGTGGCCCGACGCCATCGCCCTGCTCCGGGCGACCCCTTGTTTCTCTCCCAACATCCCAACCCCGAAAGCTTGGTTGTCCAAGCCTCTGCCTCCCAAACCGCCTTCCCTACCGCCCCTCCGGTTAGGGAATCCAAACGCCTGGACCAATTTGGGAAGAAGGCTTTTTCTTCCTCCAGTGCTGGCTTGCGGTCCGTCAACACCGCTTGCCTTTTGGGCCGATATACCCACTCCCTGTGGGATTCGGTGGCGACTGTTTTGCCACAGTGTTCTGAGGAGGTCCAGACACTGCTTACCCGCGCCATTGCGGAAGGTAGAGATGCGGCTAAATACACCAAAAGTTGTGGCCTTGATACCGCCGACTCGCTGGGCAGATCGCTTGCAACGACGGTGGTGCTGCGTCGCCACGCCTGGCTGAGAACAACTGGTTTCTCGGGTGATGTCCAGAATACACTCATGGACATGCCCTTTGATGGAGTCGGTCTTTTTGGTTCCAAAGCAGATCATGCGCTGGAGCGTTTTAAGGACTCACGGGCTACTGCCAAGTCCCTGGGCCTTTCTGTTGTGCGCCCTCCGCTAACCTCTGCTTTTCGCCCCTTTCGTGGCCACGGAAGGGGCGCCCAGTCACGTCAGCTGCCCAGCCACCGGCCCGCGCAGCAAGCGTCTTCGCGTGGCCGAGGACGTGGATACCGCCGAGGCGGTTCGGGCAACCAGTGTGCGGGTCAGGCCACCTCCTCCAACCCGTCCGCGGCCTCCAAGCCCTCCTAGTCCATCCTTTCCGGTGCACAGCACGCCAGTAGGGGGCAGGGTCCGCCATCACCTTCACCACTGGCGTGCCATCACCTCGGACAGGTGGGTCTTGGACATTGTCCGAAGGGGCTACTCCCTCCCCTTCGAGACCACCCCTCCAGCCATGCCACCTCAATTCCACCGCATGTCAGGGGATCACTTGATGCTTCTGCAGAAGGAAGTCACGGCCCTCTTGGCCAAGAGGGCCATCGAGCATGTTCCGACCCCAGAAGTAGGACGTGGTTGCTACTCCCACTACTTTCTGGTGCCCAAAAGGACAAGGAGGACATGCGTCCTATCTTGGACCTCCCGGAACGTCAATCGCTTCCTCCGGAAGGAGAAGTTCAAGATGCTCACCCTAGCTCAGGTCTTGACTGCCCTCGACCCTGGAGACTGGTTGGTAGCGTTGGACTTGCAGGACGCTTATTTCCACATCCCCGTCCTGCCGGCCCACCGGCGTTACCTACGGTTCACGGTAGGCCTCGAGCATTTTCAGTTCACTGTGCTCCCCTTTGGCCTTACAAGTGCCCCTCGGGTGTTCACGAAAGTGATGGCGGTGGTCGCAGCTCATCTGCGCCGGGCAGGGGTTCCAGTCTTCCCCTACCTCGACGACTGGCTGCTGAAGGCGGGCTCGTCCCAGGCAGTCGTCTCCCACCTCCAGACTACGGCCGAACTCCTGCACTCGCTGGGGTTCTCCATCAATGTGCCAAAGTCGCATCTGATTCCTTCTCCACAGCTCCTTTTCATCGGAGCAGTTCTGGACACGACGCAGTTTCGGGCCTATCCTCCCGAACGGCGAGTCCGGGATATTCAGGCTATGATTCCCATCTTTCAGCCTTTATTCTGGGTTTCGGTACGGATGACCCTGAGGCTGCTGGGCCTCATGGCCTCCTGCATCCTGCTGGTCGATCATGCTAGATGGCATATGCGGGCTCTGGAGTGGGACCTGAAGTTCCAGTGGGCGCAGCACCAGGGCAACCTGTCCGATCACGTCCAGATCTCGGAGGGGACTGCAAAACAGTTGCAGTGGTGGCTCTCGAACCGGCAATGGGTCATGGGCAGATCACTCTCCCTTCCCCAACCAGAGCACACAGTTGTGACGGACGCGTCCCTTCTGGGATGGGGCGGTCACATGGGAGAGGCGGAGATCAGAGGCCTCTGGTCTCCGGCGGAGTACCGGCTCCATATCAACCTTCTGGAGCTCCGGGCGATCCGACTTGCACTCAAGGCATTCCTTCCCTCTGTCAAAGGGAAGGTAGTGCAGGTGTTCACAGACAACACCACCGCCATGTGGCACTGCAACAAACAAGGCGGGGTGGGGTCGTGGACCCTTTGTCAGGAGGCTCTGCGCCTCTGGACATGGCTGGAACATCAGGGCATGTTCCTGATGGTTCAACACCTGGCAGGTTCCCTGAACGCCAGGGCAGACGAACTCAGCCGCAGGTGCATGATGGATCACGAATGGCGTCTTCACTCGGAAGTGGCGCAAGGACTCTTTCTGCAGTGGGGAGAGCCTTGGTTAGATCTATTCGCCACCGAAGAGAACGCGCAATGTCATCAGTTCTGCGCGTTGGAATTTCCAAGGCGGCACTCGCTCGGCGACGCTTTTCGTCGCGAGTGGAGTTGCGGTCTGTTGTACGCCTTTCCGCCTATACCACTTCTACCCAGAGTGTTGAAGAAGATTCGGCACGACCGGGCCCAAGTCATCCTTGTGGCTCCGGACTGGGCTCGAAGAGTTTGGTATCCCGAGCTACTCAGTATGAGCGTAGATCCCCGATCCGTCTGCCTCTTCGGGAGGATCTTCTGTCGCAGCAGCAGGGGACGGTCCTCCACCGAACCTGTCCAGCCTCCACCTGCTTGCGTGGAGATTGAGCGGCGGCAGTTGATTCCTTTCGACTTGCCTCCCGAAGTTTGTGATGTGATTCTGGCAGCCAGGCGTCCCACCACTAAGGTGGTATACGCCTGCAGGTGGAACAAGTTTGTGGCGTGGTGCACAGCAAAGGCTGTGAATCCCCTCTCTGCCCCTCTTTCTGAGGTTCTTCTGTTCCTTCTTTCTCTGGCCCAACAGGGTTCTGCCCTGGGTACCATCAAGGGCTATCTTTGTGCCATTTCGGCCTTCCTCCGGCTTCCTGATCAGCCCTCCCTTTTCAAGTCCTCTGTTGTTAACAGGTTCCTAAAAGGCATTACACACCTCTTTCCTCCTGTTCCGTTTGTGGTGCCTCAGTGGGACTTGAACTTGGTTCTTACCTTTCTCATGTGCGCTCCCTTTGAGCCTCTACATAACTGTCCTCTTCGTCTTCTGACTCTGAAGACAGCCTTTCTGGTGGCCATCACCTCCGCTCGGCGGGTGAGTGAGCTCCAGGCTCTATCATGCAAACCTCCCTTTCTGTCTGTCCATCCAGACAAGGTTGTTCTTAGGACACGTCCGTCCTTCTTGCCAAAGGTGGTTACTGCCTTCCACATTGGGCAGACCATCACTTTGCCCACCTTCTTTCCGCCTCCGCATCCTTCCAGAGAGGAAGAGAGGCTCCACCGTCTGGACCCAAAACGTGCGCTTTCCTTTTATATCAACCGCACACAACACTTCCGGGTGGATGACCAGCTCTTTGTTGGCTACGTGGGCGCCAAAAAAGGTCGGGCGGTGCACAAGAGAACCATCTCCCGCTGGGTAACCTTGTGTATCAAAGCCTGCTATTCTTTGGCTAAGAAAGAGCCTCCTGTTGGGCTGCGTGCCCATTCCACCAGGGCAACGGCTGCTACCACGGCTTTAGGCCGCGGTGTTCCGCTGCAGGATATCTGTCAGGCAGCTACGTGGGCCTCGCTGCACACATTTACAAAGCATTACTGCCTTGACAGTCAGGTCCGGAGGGACGGCTTCTTTGGCCGTTCTGTCCTCCGGGACTTCCTTGTCTGATCTTTGTTCGCAGACCCACCAATACCAATACCCAGTTGGTATTGCTGGGGTATCTATTCTAAGGTAAGGAATCTGTCACTAACGTGTCTCTTTCAGATGCACTAGTTACTAACTTGTGTAACGATATATCTGTAAGAGACAGTAGTTAGTGACAGATTCCTTACCGCCCCACCCATCCTCCCCGTTCTGCGAACTGATTTCTAGGGTTAAGGACATCCCTTTCAGGGCCCTAGTATTTTTCAGACACCTATGTCAGCTTCTTGCATGGCTCTGCGTTCCTGGCGCGGAAAATCGTGTACAGAACTGACGTCAGCGCGCAGGGGCGGCGTCTAAGTACTGCCCGCGACGTCATCCCGGCGATCACGACGCCGACGACGGACGCGGAGCCGCACGACGCCGCCTACCGAAGCGCAAGGGTACTGCTACGCAAAAACTTTCCGGATCCAGCCTGACGCCTGGGGATATTCTAAGGTAAGGAATCTGTCACTAACTACTGTCTCTTACAGATATATCGTTACACAAGTTAGTAACTTGTGCTTCAGGGTTGCTTTCTCCCCCGGCCTTGCTACGGAGGCTAGTTCCTCCTTTGCAGGCATGCTAAGAAAAGTGGCTACAGTTTTAAACTTGTCACTTCCTACGGTGCAAAGGTCCACAGACCCTTTGAGGTCCTTTTTCAGGGACAGACAGGGGAAGAACCTGTTCTTCCGTTTGGGGAGGCCCTTTTTGTTATTTTATTGGGTACTTGGGCCAGGCCTGAGTCGGGGACCTCAGTGAACCGCGATATTACATGTAGACACCTGCCTGCACCTGGAGACCCAGTTTGTCTTCATCGACACCCCTCCACCTGTGGCTTGGTGGCTCAGGTTGCGACTTCTTCACGGGATGTAGATTCTGTTCCTAAAACTCCAGTGGGTAAGGAGTTGTGATGCAAGTGGTAAACACATCTTTTCTATGGCAAGCTCAGCCTTGAGTTCCATAAATACATCTTGTGTGCTGGGGCGATATTCCCATGCCTTACGGGATTCGCTACAAAATGTGTTACCATCTCTTCCGAATAATCTCTGCTCGGAGTTTGGTGATTTGATTAAAGATTGTCAGCAGGTGGCTAGGCTTACCATAATGTGTGGTATGGACACAACGAACTCTGTGGGTCGAGCGATGGCAGTGGCATTAAGGCATTGGGCTTGGTTGGCAACTTCGGGTTTCTCAGAGGCTGTCCAGTCGACTGGTCGACATGCCATTTGATGATGCCCACCTTTTTGGGTGTCAAGCTGATGCAGCGTTAAGACGCTTCTGTGACAGAGATCTTCAGAATCATAGCTTTTCGTTGTTTGTTACTGGGTAACTTGTCTTTATACTTGAGATGCAGACTATTTCTTTATAAGCGAGTAAGCTTTGTTAGGGCATTTTACATGTCCGTTGTTGGTTTGACCACTTGGTGTCCTGCAAGAGCAGATGTTTTATTCTCAGGACCATTGTTTCCTTGTTTAGGATTGGTTTAGATAACTGAGGGAGGTTTCCCTTAGTCCCTTGGCCTCTGAAAATGAGCTTTGTGCTCAAGAGGCTATTATCAAGAGACGTGTCTTCTTGTATGGAAGATTTTCTCACGCGAGCTTCTTTGAAGCGGTTCAGTATGCTAAAATGTGCATGGTTTCTACCTTTTGTTGGTTCTCATAGGGACATGTTGGTATGCCAGTGGTAAGTCTGATCTATAGGGACGTTTTGGTCTTTACTCATGAGAGTACTCAACGCAGTATGTCTTCACTACTCGTGTGGTGTGCATTTTTATTACAGCACTGATCGATTCAGGGCCTACGCTTTGTATTCTTTTGAATAGATGTTCTTGTGCGTCATCCTTCATTAAAGTCCTTTTGGGCTATGTGTTTTATGATGCAGGTTGTTTCTCCTTCTGAGCGGACTGCATATCTACATGTTATTATATGTGCCTCACTTTTTGGAAAATTGTGTGAGTAAACTCAGAGTTTACGGTATATTCTTTGGAAGACTTCTTCTCTGTGGAGGGGATAGGTGATTCATTTGTTCATTCCTAGAAAATAATGGGGTGAACTATGTATCTTATGCTATGTGATAGGTAGTGTCGGAAAACAATCTGGAGACTTCTACCTGCAGTTTCCTTACCTGTTTTTGGTCTTATAATTTATGTTTGGTGTTTTTTCATGCTTTATAGTAAGCTCTTCTTGTTATTCTCCCACAATGATTTTTGCATCTGTCTAGAGGATATATATTACCTGTCTTTTTGGGTATGTATCTATTTTCTCTGTGTTTTGCAAGTCCTTGGTAAATCATGGCTGTTACTTCTTGAGGCGGTCTTGTGATCAAATTGTGTTTCGTATCACAAGTGTTGTTGCATGCGCTTGTTGCTAGCAAGAATTCAGTTTATATATTATTTCCCTTTAATGTTTCGTTTTTTCATAATTTAATATTTTGATACTGCACTAAAAGGTGCATTCCCTTTTCTTCTTTCGCTTGCCTTGGTATTTTGAGCGTGCCCACGGCTTGGAGTCATGGTCAGACTTTCGGGCCATAACAATAAAGACCATGCAGGCGCAGGCTGTGTAGATACCTGCAGTAAATATGGGCCAGTGATGCTCTGTGTTGTCGGGACACTCTGAGTCTATTGTGACACAATTTTATATAGATTATGCATATGTCTAGGTGATACACCTTTGTGGCACTATCAATATGTCATGTAATGGTGTGATTCAACAAACAGCTTGGTGTTGTTTTTATAGGTTTCAGTTTGCTGTTACCATGTCATTCATTACCGTTGATGAATTGTCTATAGAGTGTAAGGTTTTCTTCCTTTACAGGATGGTTATTCACCAGGGTGCAGGTTTTCATATAGCCCTGTGCTTTGTCGATTCTTTTGTTTTTTTTCTTCTTTATAATCCATGTCTGGTATTAACATACCATATGTTGTTTCTTCTTTATTAATGTTTAAATTTTTTAAAATCTTTTTGGCCCACTGTTTATGCAACCAGTTTCTATAGTGCCTCCGCGTTCTGGCGCGGAAGGTTTCACAGAAGAAACTGACGTCCGCGTGCCGAAGGGGACTTATATGGCTCCACTGATGTCATGACCAGAGTCGACGTCATCACGAAGCCGTACGACGCTGTCCCCTAGCGCGCAGAGGTACTGCTGAAATATTTACGGATCCAGACTGGCGCCTGGGGAGAATTCAAAAGTTAATGAATCTGTGGCTAGACTGTGTATCTACCAGATATTACGTTACCGAAGGTAAGTAACTTTTACATTAATTTCATTACATCTATTGGTGAGCATGCACACCTTTTGCAAGTCACCTCCATATCTGCTGGCATTCAGGAAGTCCCTGCATTTTTAAAGTCCTGTTGAGACCCCTTTACCTGTTCTGGGGTCAAAACGTCGTCGACCGATTATTGTAACAGACAAACTGATTGTTGTTTGTTTTCACCTCTTCATGAAAATTTTCAAAACATTGTTGGAGTTGTCTTTTACTAAACAAAAGCCTCACACATTTTGTTGATTTCATGTATATTATTGAAGTGGCGGCTTTGATACTGGGGACACGTTGCACTTTTTCCTTTTTAAATTATTGTGTTTAGGGACAGCCAAGTCCTTGTGACTGAATTCATGTGGTTGTACTACTATAGATAAAAATCTTCTCCCCGTATAAGTGGTGTTTGTTGTGTTTTTGTATTTGTTTTCTTTCATTTATGTGTCCGAACCAATTGGTTCTGGTAGGTGTTGTGAATATTCATGAGACTTTCTATGTCCACTTTATTATCAAGATTCGTTTACGTAGGATACCTATGTGAACCATTGTTTCTTGCTATTACTGTGTACCCAGGTTCTCATGAGCTTAAGGGTTGCTCTTGTAGCCTAATTTTATTATTTACTGAGATTGAACCAGCCCTATCTTCAGCACTGATTTTAGGGAAGATTACTATTTTCTGGACCAGGGAGACTTTTTGCCCTGACAACCAATGTGTCACCTTGGCTGACTGAGAAAAGAATTCTCTATTTAAACCTTGCTCATCTTTTGGTAACAAGAAGATTTACAAAGATCCTCATTCTCACTGTATTTATTGCCTTTATACACTTCATATGGCATCAGAGTGCGATATTTGTAACACTTTTTCAACTAAAACGCTTAAGGAAAGAGAAAGGAGGTTGCTATTATTCTTTCTAAAGGAGATGCCCCCTCTTCCGGGGAGGGTTCAGTGAAAAGTGGCCCTCCAAGCACTTCCGCGAAGGCAGCGCACAAGAAGAGACTTGTACAGTTTCCTGAGCATGATTTATTTGGTACAGCGCTTGCAGCCACCTCTTCTGGCAATTCGCAGGATAAGCATACCTCTAGGTACTATAGAGGCGATCAACCTGTAGTGAAGAAGAAGAAATCTTCAAAAGACTTATCTTCAAATGCATCGTCGACCAGGAGAACATCGTCGACGACTTCTACACCATCGTCGACAATGACCTTACCGCCAACAGCGACCATTGTGTTGACGACAACCCTTCCGTCGACGACTGTCATACTGTCGACAAACATGCCATTGATGACTATTCTGTCAACAGTGAATTTACGACATATTTTTCATCATTAAAGGTGTCAGACCAAGAAGAGGAGTCTATTGATTATACCTCCATGACGGCTTACAGCCCAACTCGATTGGATGTAAGATATATCCCAGCTTTTGGAGAAGAAATGAAGGATGGTGAGGCCTACGACACATTGGATTCTACAGATGATATCTCTAAATTTCATTCATTAATAGAAAGAGCTGCCCAGAAATGCGGCCTACCAATGACGTCTGTAGCTCAACCATATTTTCTTTATGACTTTAAAGAGCATTCTTGCAAGCCGGTTAAAAGCATACCCATTATTGATTGTGTGGTCGGAAGGATTAAAATTAATGAAGACACCAGCTACAGTTCCAGCGGCGATGCCTCATCTAGAGAAAAAGTATAAGGCTCTGGATTCAGCTCCGGCTTGTCTCACTGCTCATACAAAACTGGATTCAGTCATTTATTCAGCAGCTCAGAGAAAAACCAAGACAAAGATAGCAAACGCATTTATAATCTGGTCAAAAGAATTTAGTCTATGGCAGGAACCTCAATTAAGACAACTGGCAATTCTAGGTCATTATGATCACCATATGTGGCATGGCATCGCTCCTTTACTGGAACTCATTCCTGAAGATAAGAGGGAAGGGGAGAGAACAGTCCTAAAAGAAGGGGAGCTTACCTCTTCCTTCAATATTGACGTAGCAATGGATGTATCGAGCACAGGTTTTTGCCAACTGCCAGAAGGTACTGTACTAAGGAGACAAGGCTGGTTAAGCTCTACTGCCTTCCGTACTGACATCCAATCCAAGATTCTGTAGATGCCTTTTGATGGCCTCACTCTTTTTGGCAAGATGAGGTAGATGAGGCTTTGCAAGGTCTTAAAACTGACATTGATACTGCAAAGGCATTAGGACTTTTGCAGTATTGTGGATTTGGAATGTCTAATTTTGGTGGCTCAAGAAGATCACAGAATTTCAGAGGAGGATTCAATTAATATGGAGATCGTGGATGTTTATATTATCTTCAAAGAGAATCTGGATACGATCAAGGATATTACTTAAAGCGGAACCAAAGACAATCTTACTGGAGGTCTTCAGTAAGGAAGAGAGGTTCTTCACAAGAATGAAACTATGACATTCGGAAAAGAACGTGACTCCCAGCTCATACCCCCTTTTCCATCTGGTTCTCAGAAGTTGGGAGGGAGAATTTCCCTTTTTGCTCCTACATAAAAGAACATAACTTGAACAAATGGATTATACAAATTGTCCAATCAGGCCATACGTTGGAGTTCAACCAGAGGCCCCCAGTTTGTCCACCAAGAAAGGAACATTATCTTCATTTGAAGGAGCGTCAAATTGAAATTCACAAGCTTCCCTTCAAAGGAGCCATTGAAATTGTCTGTCCCCAAATAGCAAAGTAACCAAGGATTTTATTCCAGGTTCTTCCCACTCAAAAAGGAGACTGATCAATGGAGACCAATACTGGATCTGAGATAGATAAACCAGTTTCTAAAGAAACAGACATTTCGGATGATTACTTTACAAGAATTCCTCCTGATGATGCAGGAAAGGGATTTTATGACCTCCCTGCACCTTTGGGATACATACATCTACATACCATTCATCAGAAACACAGAAAGTACCTTTGATTCACAGAAGCGGAGCAGCACTACCAGTTCAAGGCACTCATTTGTGTACTGAAATTAGCGCCTTGAATATCACCAAATGTTTCGCCCCAGTTGCTGCTTTTCTCTGGTGAAAAGGTCACCAGGTGTTCCTATGCCCAGACGACTGGCTTTTGCTCCTTCTCTGGACGACTGGCTAGTCAAAACGCCATCCAGGGAAAGATCAAAAGCTTCTACAACTGTCTGCATCAGTCTCTTCCAGAGATTGGTGTCTCACTTTGAACAGAGTAAAATCATTAATGGAACCCCAGACAAAGATCCAATTCTGGGAGTGATACTCAACACTCAGTTGAGAAAAGTTTTTCCATCGGTGAAAAGAGTGAGAAAGTTGCAGACAGTGGCAGTGACTATTCCTGGAAAACAATCAATCACAGCAAGGCAATACAAGTCCCTGTTGGGCCTGATGGCATCATGTGTAGGCCTCATTCCATTTTGAAGGCTCCGTTTGAGACCTCCCCAGCAAGACCTGGATTTACAATGGAAACCAATAGAAGGCTCGTGGGAAGATACGGTCCATGTCAAAAGGTGCTTGAAGCAAGCTTTAATGTGGTGAAGGATCCCAGCAAACCTAAATGCAGGTCTTTCTTTTCTGCAGATAACAGAAAGGTTAATACTCGCTACAGATACGTCCATGGAGGGATGGGGAGCTCACCTCCACGAACTTTCACCAGAGGCCTCTGGTCAGATGTAGAGAAGAGGCTCCATATCAATGTGTTGGAACTCCGCTCCATACAACTAGGTTTCTAGTTTTTTAAGCATTCCCCCACAGACTGGCAGATCAACCAGCCCTCAGAACAGAAAACTAAACATCCATATTCTACATAGCCAATATATAAACGATAAGAATGTTGGAGGACTTGAGTTACAGGTAAGTAATTCATTTCTTCTATCTAATGCCACAACAAAATTGGTTGCTCCCTAGTTTAAAAAAAAAGCCTTAGAAGTAGGATCCACTTTTCTTCAGAGATGATCCAAATCCAGACTCTGTTATTGTGTCTGCTGTTTGCAGAAGACATGCATCACCGCCTGAGACATCGTCTCTCCACAGGAAGAATAAAAGTATAGTTGCTGCTTAATTGAAACTGATTACAAATGAGTGCAACTTCTTTATTTGGAAGATATGCCATATGATTGAGACTGTTCATAATTTGCGGAAAACCTGTCATAAGCTCATAGGATCATACAGAATTTCTTTCAGGTTGTAAATGACGGGCTAGTATTCACATGTTATAAGTGCTGCTATAGATACAGCTGACTAAGCTATATCAGAGCATTGCCATGGAATTACTGTCATAAAAACTTCCTGGTCGTCTCTGACATCTCTAAGAAATTAAGCTCTGTCAAGAATCTGAATTTTGCTCTTTTCTGGCTCTGTACTTTTCATACCACAAACTGATGAGAAAATGTGGATTAGCAATGAGGCAGAAATCTTGAAGACTGTGGGATTGGAGAAGAAAACTGCAATTTGCAAGTCATCCTTCTAGCACCCAGACCAGTGCTACTACTAATTCCAGAGTGTTTAATCCCCTTTTTGGTCATACCGACCACAACAAATATGTGGTCTTCATACCATCAGGGAAGTTAAGGGGTTGGTTAGAGATTTTAACAGCAATCTTCCTTGATAGGGGAGGCTCTAAAAAACTTAGGACATGACTCCCCTACTTCCCTTCCCCTGTACACCTCTCCGATAGGGTGTGAAATGTCCAAAATCATCTTGAAGTGTGGCAAAACATCACCTACAACTAATGGGTGCTCAGTGCTTGCAAAGTGGATATGCAGTTTGTTTCGGTATGCCACTACCGCCCAGTCCACCAAAAATAGCACTAAAATTCCATCCTTACTGCACAAAGTAGCAGTGCTATTACTAGAAAAAATTAAACCACTTCCACTAGATTTATTCTAGGTACTTTCTCTTTCTAAAAAAGGTCTAAAATAGAGTACAGGCTAATCTTGGACCTCAAGACCTCTAACAAATGGGCAACTGGATCACAAAAGAGGTTCTGAATGCTGGCTCTTCACCAGATATCACCACAGCTCAAGCAGGGGAATTGGGTATGGGGTGTGGATTTAAAGAAGCTTACTATCGTAACATTACAAGGAAACACAGTCTCCGAGGTTTATCATGGGGAAGTTGCACTGTTATTACCCAGTTCTACCATTTGGACTCAAGTTAGCTCATTGAACGTTCTCCAGGTGTGTGGCAGTGGTAGTTGCTTTTCTTCACAAGCAGGAGATTTTGATCTACCTGGGTGACTAACATATCAAAATCGCAACCCACAGAAATCAAGTCAGAACTCCCAAACAATGGTTCCTCTTCTTCATTTAAGAGGCCTTCAGGTGTTCCAAGCCAGACTAGGTTTTATCTTACCTAGCACTTACTTTGTATGCAAACAGAGGAAAATCACATCCTGCATTTTCATTATCCAATTGCAAGACTTCATTAGATCTTCTCAACAGTGCCTGGAATGGCAATGGTCTCAGGGAAAGTGCAGCTGGGATGTCAACCCTCTTATATCTCTTCATGCGAAACATTCTCTTCCATGTTGTTGCAGGAAGAGCAATCTGGTAAAGAAGTACGTTCATCAGAATCTTCCTTTGCATATAGTTGTTACTGATGCCCCTCTGTTGGTTTGGGGTGTCAATAAGACCACACAAAATTCCTGATGCAGACATATTCTGCTGCCCACCCTTCAGAGGCAGTGTTTTCATCCCAAAGGCAAACTGTGCTTGACAGCATGACTCCTCAGTTCACACTGTATGGCCATTTAAACCTTGCTAAGCCTTACATGGACAGCTTGGAAGATATTAAGACATCCGCAAGACCATCTTATGCTTTACTTGACAATTCCTCTTACAAAATACCTTTTTGAAGGGTTGACAAAAGGTCAACCCTCCAATTAGGAAGACATCCTCACCATGGAGCTTAATCTATTACTGACTAAACTAATTGCCCCTGCTTTCAAGTCTGTAAATAAAGTTTTATTGAAATCTTTGCTTTTCTAGTGAAAATCACTTTTGCCGATGGAGTGAGTGAGCTTTATGCACTCAGCAGTGGAACCTGATACAGATTTTCACTGTAACAGGGTAGTCATAGGAAGGCATGGTATTTTTTCCCATCTAAAGTACTATCAGAGTTTCACCTTTAATCAATATATTTCTTTGCACATGTTTTTAAGTAACCCATTTATACTGGCAAAGATCTTTGCTTTCCTTTGAAGTAAGAGGTGTCTTAAGATTCTTAAAACTCTATGCAAAGGGCATAATAGATCCAACCAGCTGTTTGTCAGTTATGAGACTCTGCATACAGGTTTGGCCAAATCGAAGCAGTCCCTTTCGAGATGGGTAGTGTCATGCATTATTCTATGTTGCCTGTTATCTAATAAGAACTTGACAGCAAGCCTGGTCATTCTATCAGGAGAAGCATGGCTACAGCTGTGTTGAAGAGGAATATTTCTTTAACTAGGCTTTGTAGCTGGGGCATGGAAATCTATTCATACAATCGCTAGGCAATTCGGTTTAGACCCGGATGCTAAAGTAGACCCATGCGCATCAAGCTTGTCTGAAATACCTATTTGGTCAACTGTAATTTACGGTCCCTGCCTACAATTTACATTATCGATTTTTAGTGTTTGTGAAGTTGAGACCACAGTATGTGAAGGATGTTATTGCTTTTCTAGTCTTACATCTATGGCTTATGATTAGTTATTGGTAACCCTAGTTCGGAATCTTAGAAATCTGCACAGAAGTCTTAAACAGACCTCCTGCCTCCCCAGTCTTTCTTGAAAAACAAAATACTGTTTGATACTATTGCATCCAGGGCTATTAAAAGAAACTGACTCTGAGTCACCTGTCAGTGTAAGACATGATGAGACATGGAAGCTACTGGCTTTTAAAAAGGAACAGTTTGTCTTTTTAGCTTTACCATATTTACTACGTTTCTTTTTAGATTTACCATATTTACTACCGGTCTGGCTGCATTTGCCTGGATTTTTTAAATAGCAGATGCGCATCTTTTAAAAAGAAAAAAAAATACTTTTGTAAATATATTATGTGTTATGGAGTCCTCGCATGCAAGCAAGAATGTTGTAACATATATAACTTCAGTGAAGATTTCTACAATGCAGACCTAGGATTACAAGTAGGGCCTGATTAAGATTTTGGAGGATGGAATACTGTCCATCAGAGCGACAGAGAAAATTACTCTGTCACCCTGACCGACATCCTGTTCCCCAAGTTTAGAGACATCCGCCTGCCCCGCGGACGTCTCTTAACATTGGCAGGAACCGCCATCATGGCAGTTCCTGTCAATATTGTAAACCTGTGATGGAAGGCTCTGTGAAACATGACGGACGGCCATCAAATTTTCACCAAGTTTTATTTATTTTCAATAGCAAACTACCAAAGTGGGAGTTTGTTTTTAAAAAAAAGTAAAACTAATGACACCCACATCATGGGAGTAGTTTTTTTTAATATATTTATTTTACTGTCTTTGTCTCAAGTGATGGGCAGTAAAAATAAAAAATCAGACTGCCCACTAACGAGGCAGATGGTCGGATGGCTAACCTACCACAGCTCTTATTCCATCAGGCCATTGGAAGAGTATGGCAGCGTTAGAGTAGGCTTCATCGTAGACATACTGTTTGTCCGCCCACCTCAAAATTGGGTGGGCGAAATTTGGGTGTAGGGGATAGGTTACTCCACTGCTGTTGTAATTTCTCCGCCAAACTCTAAATCAGACCCTAAGTTACTTTTCTTTTGCTTTCTCTCAGTAAATCCATAAACCTCCCCCACTCACCTCCCCCTATTTCCAAAAGCTGGGCGAAAAGTTCTATGAAGTCAAGATTCCTTCACTGAGTTACTTTCATAAAGTATTTTCTGACTGGTCCTGCACTGCCTTGTAGGAAGTCTGGCAGCCTGTTTATTGTTTTTTCGTTAAACAAAGTAATTAAAACCCGTTTTTAATCGAATGTGCTGATTGACTACTTGGACATTTTAAAATGTTGCCTCTTAGACTCTGGTTTTCATTTATTTAATGCTCTGTTCATATTAAAAATGTCTTGTGAAAAAGCAAGTGTTCTAGGGATATTACACTGTTTATGGATTCAAATCAAATACCCATGACAGCGAACTACAACTTGAAGTAGTTAGTATTTCCTTACAGAACATGAGACCCATTGTCCAAGCAGATACAGAAACGGCATGTCTAATAGTAGTACATTTGGAAATGTAAATGCACAACTAATTATAATTTTTCTAATGGTGTAGTCGCAGCCTCTGGCGTTTTTGGAAGAAGATATTAGAGAGGTGCTCAAGGAAGAAACTGGAAAAGACGTATTCCTCAGGGAGGAAGCTGAAAGTGACTGTAAAACCTGCAAACCAGAGGTACAACTCCATCACCATATACAAATACCACAACAAATAATCATTCATCATTGATTTCCTGAGTTTGACTTGTAAATTCATCTTTTCAGCACATATCTTCAGTGAAGAAAGTCAGAAAATCATTGGTCTTGGATGCTTGGGAAAAAGAAGAACTTGGGACTCAGTTTTTCACTGAGGATGGTGTATCAGATCTTCAGGTTTGTTTGCAAATGGTTTTCACTCTGAATAATCTGGGAGCTCCTCTGAAGTTGCCTAATAAATGCAAACAATTTTAAATATGGGCCCACAGACCGTCGCCATCCTCTTTTATCCTTAATACATAAATGCTTTGTATAAAGTATTGTACTGGATTGTTCTTGTTTTCAGAATGCTTTCCATGTGGGTTGCAGAGTTATTGTGTTCTTAGAAGTGCCTAAGGAGATACAGGGCTACAAGTTTAGGTGAAAGAAGACATGCTTCCCACATAGCATAAACCACCAAGAAAAAATGGTGAATGCGTATTCACTCTCCTGTAGCTCGCTTACAGTGTGGCTTGGCATATAGAAGAATGAGTGCAGGAGTTCTTGAATAACTCTGACAGCCTCAATGGTGGTTGTGGCAAGGGGAAAGCTCTGAACTGCTTGCTATACCAATGTTTACCTGGAGCTCCTATGGGCTTCGGGCACTAGTAAATCTGTAAAATAATTATTATTGTAAAGAGTCTAAAAATCAGTCACCTTCTAATCTGTAAAAATGAAACTTAGCAGCTTAGAGACATCTGGATAGAAGTTCTTTTTAAAGCATTTGTGGTATAGAGGTCTTATTAAAGTTTTTGTTTCAGTGTCCTAAGGTAGATTGTTAAATTTAATGTGAAGGACACTAGAATTTGCCCACCAAAAGTTAAACCTTTCCTGCTGTAGGTATCGTTTTCTGATGCTCATGGTCTGGCTAGCACCCATGAAAAAAGGAAGAGACGACTTTGCTGTACAGAAGAGCCCCTCCCTAGCAGTATTTTCACGAAGAGGTTGCAAAGAGGATCTCAAGTTTCCTCTGTGTTACTCTTTTGAATGTTGACAGAAAACATGCTTATGTAATAAAAAGGCTAAATAAATGAAGCAAAGAATATCGTACCATACACATGTCCTAACCCCTTTCAGAGAGCCACGATGTGGGGTCCTGAGTAACTGATTACTACTCCTTTCAGCACCTGACTCTCATTGGTAGCGCAGTACAAGGATCTTAGAGGGGAAGATGGGTGTGAGGCATAAACTAGCTCAAGACTAAAAGTACACACAGTAGCAGCCGTAAGATGAATGTCCAGCCAAATACTTGCACTTTTATGAAAGAATGAGTATTGTAATGTGAGCACACAAGACAACACTCTAAATAATATCCACCATCTCTTAAGGTCGGCACACTAGCATCATCCTCGGGGGTACCCAGAGTCAGTCTGTCCATGTATAGTGAGGCTGGTTATTTCCCATTTGATACTGGAGGTGACTCCGAGATGCGGCCCATGTGACACAACCTAAGTTTGGTCTTAAGAGTCAACTTTGACAGTGCTACGTTCATGCAAGTCCCTAGCAGGCCTGCTTGCTTTGAACAGTCATACCCCACCCAATGGCAGCCGGCAGGAGCAAGAGAACCAGGGTGCATTCAGCATGCTCTGGCCTCCCAACGCTGAGGGTCCGCAAACTCTGATGTTTTTTTTTCTTGGTGGTGCATCAGGCCTCATTCAGTCTTCAGATGGCTTGCATCTGTGTTGGACGTCACCCTTCATGGTTCCTCGCCATCGATAAGTGTTCCTCACACCAGTTTGAAAACATTTCGACACTGTAGCAGCACACATTCCCAGATCAGTAAATTTAGAATTACCACGCATAGCAGATATCGTAACAGCCAGAGATATTTATCCGTGTCCCTGAAATCTCTTGATGGTCTCCAGACTGTGTCAAATTTATGCTGGCAGCCCTTGGCCCTCTACACAGTGCGTTCAGCTTGCATGCACCAATCCATGCCAGCTTTCCAGAGCACCAGGGTAGGAATTTTCCCACTCCCCCACAGCCGAGCAAAATTCCTCCTGGTGACTGAGCGCCACATTTTATTTATTTTATAGAGCGCGACGTATGCTTGCAGGCGTCTTGGCGCTAAGCGTCTGCACAGAGGAGGATACCATAATTGAGAGAGGAATACAACTAAATGGAACATTGGAATAGCCAAGTTTTGAGCTGTTTTCGAAAGATTAACAAATTTGTTTGATTTCTCAAATGCTCAGGAAGCATGCTCCAGAGCTTGCAAGTTGAGTGGACTAAGCTTCTACCACCCCATGAGGCAGTGTACATGTTCTGGAGGTAGCCGAGTGTAGGCATCTTCCATGAGAATTTATTCTTAAAGTAGACTTGGATAATACCATTAAGTGCCTTATGTGCAGTACACAGTGCTTTAAATGCTACTCTCTTCTTTAAAGTGAGCCAGTGAAGCTCCTCCAAAGCATTAGAAACAGAGACACATTTTGTGATGTTTTATTATCAGCTTGACGGCTGCATTCTACACCCTTTGTAGTTTCATGAGGAAGCCTTGTTGCATGCCGAAGTACAGGGCCTTGCAATAATCTAGTCTAAATAAGACCAGTGAAACAACATTTTTCTGCAGTTCTGTTGGAATAAAGGCAAGATTTTCTTTAGTGTTTTTAACTGATAAAAGCAATTGGAATTGAGCTTGTTACTTTGTTTGGAAAACAGCGCCTTGAGACCCTCACGGGTGAGTAGCGCGCTTACAATTCCCTGATTGATTGATTAAGTTAAGAATTAAAAATGATGCCCAGATTTCTCAACTTGGAGACTGGAGTAAGAAGAGATCCTAAATTCTGTGGCCACCATGTGTCGCTCCAGAAAGAAATGTCTTTCCCAAAAAGAAGTATTCAGTTTTATACGAATTCATCCCTGAACTATAAAGTGTATTTGCGCTGTGTTTGTTCCCCCTATATTTCCAAAGTGGCTAGTGTACAGTCTGTTTCCAATTTTTCTTCCATGACCTCTGAGATACATGGATCCATCGGCAGACCCCTTTCCCTACCCCACCCAGAGCTGACGGTAGTAACGGATGTGTCCTTGCTGGGATGCGGGGGGAGGGGGGGTGGCTGTGGAGTCATCTGTTAGAGACTTGCCTTCACAGCAACTTGCTGGATTTGCGAGCGATTTGCTTAGCACTGAAGGCGTTCCTCCCAACCATCAAGGGGGAACAGGTGCAGGTACTCACGGACAACACTACTTCCATGTGGTATTGCAACAACCAGGACGGAGTGGTGTTGTGGGTCATGTGCCAGGAGGATCTGCGTCTCTAGAAGTGGCTGAACGCTCGGTGCATTTCTCTGATTGTCCAGCACTTGTCGGGTCTTTAAACACCAGGGCAGACAAACTCAGCTGACGTTGCTTAGCGGATCACGAATGGCAGTTGCACGTGGAGGTGGCACGGGGTGTCTTCCAGCAATGGGGAGAATCCTGGCTTGGATCTATTCAATACCACAGAGAGCGCACAGTGTCCAGAATTGTGTACATTGGCTTTCCCATGGTAGTCCTCCCTCGGAGATAGCTTTTGCTTAGATTGGAGCTCGGGATTCTTGTACGCCCTTTTGCCTCTACCTCTCCTGCCCAGAGTTCTGAAGAAGATCAGGAAAGACCAGGCCCAAGTCATCCTAGTGGTTCCGGACTGGGCGAGGAGAGTGTGGTCCCTGGGCCTTCTGGCCATGACCATTTATTCTCTGATCTGAATGCCCCTTCGGGAGGACCTCTTGTCATAGCAGGGTTGGGTCTGGCATCCAAGCCTGCACAACATACACCTCCATGCTTGTAATTTGAACGGGGACAGTTGATGACCTTTGAGCTCCCTCACAAAATGGTTGGTGTCATCATGGCTGCCAGGAGTCCATCCACCTAAACTCTATATGCTGGATGTTGGGGGAAGTTTTGCCTGGTGTCCCTCCCCCACCCCTCCAATAACACCCAACCCTTGAATGAGCAGTTGTCTGATATCTTGTTGTTTTGTCTGTTTGAGAGTTAAGGGTTATCTTCTGTTCTTTTTACGTTCGCCAGATCAGCTGTCACTTTTGTGATGCATTTCTTGAAAGGGCTTATCCACATGTTCCCGCCAACACCTTTTGTGATGTCGCAGTGGGACTTTAATTTGGTTCTCACTTACCTGATGTGCACTCCTTTTGAACTGATGCACAGCTGTCCTCTGCACCTCTTGACCATCAAGACGATGTTCCTCATTGCTATTATATCTATAAGGCCAGTGAGTAAACTCCGGGCCCTGTCTGTCCAGCATTGCTATTATATCTGCAAGGCCAGTGAGTAAACTCCAGGCCCTGTCTGTCCAGTAGCCATACACATCGTTCTTCCCAGAAGAATTGGTCCTCTGGAGGAAAGTACATTCTGGTTGAAGGTGCTCATGCCCTTCTGCATCGACCATTCCATCACCTGGTCAGCTTTCTACGCTACAAATCATCCCTCTAAGGAGGAGTAACGGCTCAGCCGTTCCTCCTCAGAAAATGCCTCTTTTTCACATTGATCAGACCAGAGATCATCAGTTGGATGATCAACTGTTTGTGGAATTCCCATGTACAAAAAAGGGGAAAGCGGTGCAAAAGAGAACCGTCTCCCCATGGATTACTTCATGTATTAAGATATGGACTAAAGAAAAGGCAGCCCCCAGAAGACTTGCACGCTCATTCCACCAGAGCAAAGGCTGCTACTACTGCACTAGCGCGTGGTGTGTCAGTCTTTGACATCTGCGAGGCTGCTACGTGGGCGTCCCGCCACATGTTCACAATGCACTATTACTTGGACCGGCAAGTCTGACGAGATGATAACTTCGCCCGACCTGTCCTCTAGGATCATCTGGTCTGAGCCTTTACCCAGACGCACCACCTGGGGAGGTACTGCTTTGGTATCTAATCACAAGGTGAGGAATCCGGGTTCAGGGAACAGTTGCTTGCCTTTGGTAACGCCTTTCTGGGAGAGACTATCTAACCTCAGACTCCTCACCCACCCACCCTCCTCCCAGTTCTGTGGAATGGACTCACACGGTCCATTAATAAAATTACAATCTAGAGATCTGAACAGTAGTGTATTCTGGTTTCTACAGGCAGACTTCAAAAAGTGACATCAGCACATGGAGGTGGTGCAGATATAGTGGCCCCAACGTCACATCTGGGGTGGGACGGATCCAATGTGAAGCCACAACACACCTCCTACTGATGCTAGCAGGAATTGCTTTCAGAATTCTCCGGATCCTGTCTTTAGCCTGAGGGAATTCACAAGGTGAGGAATCTGCAGTTAGATGGAGTCTCTACCAGAAAAGGCGTTGCTGAAGGTAAGTCACTTGTTTGTCACCTACTACAGTGTGCGTCCATGATGCAGATCCTGTAACTGAAAACAATAAAATATGTTTGCCCTAATAATAAGCAGATGTAATGCCAGCATTTCTGTGAGTGTCTAATTACTTTCTAAAAAGGGATAAAAGACTCTAAAAGCAAGAATATGATAAAAATAAGAGACACATACGAGAACTGTCACGATGTTCACAACACCTCCTTCTTACCAGGTCCACTGTTCTTGGCAGTCAGGCATTTTGCTGGTGCTCCAGGCTCGGTGCAAGTGGTCGTGGCTCCTGGATAATGGCCCCTCAGCCAGAAAGAAGACTAGCAGACCATAGTCCCTCGTCATGGTTCCAGCAGCTAGAATTCTCAGTGAAGTGTGGGACTCATGCTCCCATCTTTATAGTCCAGATCCTAACATAAATGTGATTTAGTGTCTGGTTCTTTGAATTCGGGTTATGAGTTTCGACTCCTTTGAAGTGCTCTCTATTCTGCCCTTTGTGAAAAAGACAATCTGCCACCACAGGAGTAGCTCTAGTCCTGATTTACCCACAATACAGGCCAAGGGAGTAACCATGGATCACACCTGGCTGTCCGCCTCCACTGAAATATGCCTCATAAAGGTTCAATGGCTTAAGCTGTCTTCTCTGTCAAGATTCCCTCTTTCACAGTGCCAAACCTTTTCAGTCTCTGTGCACAGAGGATGCTCTGCTCTCCCTCGTCCAGTCTGTGTGTGCTCCCACCCCAGACCTCAGGAATGTCAGCAGTGCACATCTCCTGTCTTGGGCTGCAGTTCTCATCTCCACTAGCCTCTCCAGGCCTTGCATTTCCAAAATGGAACCCACAAACCTCTATGTCATGTACCATCCACAAGCACACACATGCATGCATGCACATGCTAGTATCACAGGCTGTCTGGCACTGCACACAATCCTTGCTGGCCAAGGGCGAGTTAAGTGCCCAACCATAGAACTTTACATGAGTGGACTAGTAGGGACCACTGCAGTGACACAGTTAAAAAGGCCTGTGCACACTATGGATTACTAAACAAAATGGGTATGCTGCCACCACCGTACTTGTATCACCTAACTCATGGCAAGGGCAATAGCCCTCTTCCATCACTATGGAAGCGCTTGGTGAACAATCCTGCCAGCAAATGGGAACCCAAAAACATTTTCCCTAAACTATAAGTAAACGTTTATTTAGAAAAGCCCATTTTTAAAACAAAATCGATCTCGGATTGAATACTACTATGTGCTGATTCCTTATCTCTAGAATCCCTTGAGGAACCATAATGGATATGGAAAAATTGCAATTTCTGTCCTGCGTCCGTAGGTTTCTCAAGAACTCCATTTCGGTCCAAATCACCCTCCTCCCACTAGACTGCTCTCACCCTCAAAACGTGGGAGGCTAAAGTTTTCATGATGTGGGGGTCAGAAAGAGCTCTGGGGCGAGTGGCGCTGCTCTGGCTTATCTTCGACACATTCTGGAGGAGAAACTTGTCCAGTGATAGAGAGCGCTCAAGAGGCACAGGAAGGACTCTTCAGCTCCCCATTTCCATTCAAGCTCCTGCGTAGGTGTTGTACTTGGCGTTTCCATTCTTTGACTTTGGCTTCATTGTCAACTTCAGAGACTGATTTGGCTCTGGATGTGCAGTTTTCTGAACTGCTTCCGGCATTTTTACCCTGTGGTACACAGATCGTGGTCTTCAGCCGAGAAGTACTGGCTTTCTTTGGAAGAAACTCCAGACCGGCTCCGTCTGGCGTGCCTCAGGACCCCCATGAACCTTCGGGCCCCCAGGTGGTGGCTGCAGCTCCTACTGTGGCACTGGTCGTTCCCACTGGGATTCCCCATAGGACTGTTCTGGGTGAACCAATCCTTCCGTCAAAGGACTTGCAGGTCTGCAATGTTTGCACTTTCTTCGGATCACACTGTTGATTTCTTCTGAGAGTATAGCCATCTTGTTTAGGGCCAGACGCAGGGCAGAACAGTTATAGGAGGAGGCTCCTTACAGGGCTTTCCTTCATGACAAATTTTTTGGCACGTTTCAGTAGCTCTTTGGTTTGGGCTCGGATCACATACAAATGCCCAATATCCTCTGTCATAAAGACAACTGCAGTGGTGCAAACCGCTCTGACATAGATACTGTTGATTACTTTGCGGAATGCTTGTGGCTTTTACACCTCACCAGAGTGTCTTGTGGGTAAGGCATCCTCATGCTCCAAACAGAACCCGTACTTTTCCCACTTCCTCTTCAGATATGGAATCGAAGAAGAACATTCGTAAGAAGGTTTTCATTTCAGGGAGCCTTGCACTTAGCTCCACAAGCTATTCCCATGACTTGTGAAAAATGGTGTAGTTGGTCATAGTGAATGTTCCTTATCATCTTTGTGACCATTTCACAGCGGTCATGCAAGATAAGTAGGATGCAACAAAACAAATCCTGTACTCTGGTTTGGATATGGTGTATTCTGTGCAGTGGTCCATGGGCTCCTCCATTACCATCTGCCGCTGTGCTTGGACGTGCTCGAATGGATAATGTCCAAGTAAATCTTTTGGCCTTTCAATGGTGCTTGCCTTTTTAGAGACAATTTGTTCTCAACCCTAGAATTTCAAATATGCATAGGATACTATCACATCTGACAGCTGGATCCTGCTTATTTTCGGGTACGGCTACCCACAGACGACCATGCTCATATTCTGCAGCAGGAAATTCTGGCTTTCCTAAGTAAAGGAGTTGTGCAGGTGGATCATAAGAATGAGATAGGGCAGGGATGCCTTTCTCATTACTTTTGTATTTCTATGAAAGATTAGAGGACTTTATCCCTTTCATGACCTAAATGCACTGAAAGCAATCCTCCGCAGGAAGTTCAAAATGCTACCTCTTGTACAGGATCCTCATGGCTATGCAGCCGAAAGACTAGAGACTATCCTTCAGCTTTCAGGTTGCATATTTTTACGAACCCATCTTATTGTCGCACAGTAAGTACCTGTGCTTTTTGATGGGTTCCACTTCCTATCAATTTGCTGTCCTACCATTTGGATTAACATCTGCCCCTCCAGTTTTCACAAAAGTAATGTTGGATATTGCAGCACATCTTTGTAGTTTGGGGATCTGTGTTCCATACCTCAACGACTGGTGGCTGAAAGGGGGTTCACAGTAGCTGGTGCCAGATCACTTGCAGGCCACGATCTTCCTGCTCTTCAACCTGGGTTTTTCCATCAACCTTCCAAAGCCATACCTCCAGGCTTCCTAGTGTCTCCTCTTAATCACCCCAAGGCCTTCCCAGTGGGCATGATCCTGATGTTTCCCGAGTCAGCTGCTCTTCTGGTCTTTGCAGGCATGCTCCTTGTCTGCCTCTTGCATCCTGCTGGTGACTCATGCTCTATGGTACAAACATGCACTCCAGTGGAATCTTCGCTTCCTGTGCGCGAAGAACGGGCAGTTCTCACGGACAGCATCGAGATTTTCCTCAGAGGCGGTTCACAACATGCATTGGTGGGTGAGAATGGGATAGCTTCATATGTGGAAAGTAGTTTGACCCTTCACCAGCGGTAGTCACAGTGGTTAGCATTGCCTCCTCACTCAGTTGGGGTGTTCATCTTGATGTGCTGCGGAACAGACTCCTTTGGTCTCCCTTAGATTTGGAAATCTCATTTCAATCTGCTCAACTTTGTGCAATCCACCTCGCTTTCAAAGCATCCCTTCCCTCCATCTGCAGTCAGTCGGTTCAGGACATAACACACAAGTAGTTGTAGCCTCACACCCCTGTGCCTGGAGGCACTGAGTTTATGGTCTTGGGCTCAGGCTCATGATGTCTGGCTGGTCATGAACCATCTGACAGCTCTTTGAATGTGAAGGCCAATGATCTTAGTCAGTGGCATCTTGCTGATCACAAGTGGTGTTTTCATCTGCCTGTTTTCTCAGTTCTGTGCCCTGCAGTTTCCACTACGAGGAGCCCTGGGAGATGCTTTCCGTCTCAGTTGGGACTTTCATCTCCATTATGCATTTCCATCTCTGATTCCTCACATTCTGAGGAAGCTGTGTCAGCACTGTGTACAAATGAATCTGAAAGAGACACGTTAGTGATAGATTCCTTACCTTAGAATATCCCCAGGCGTCAGGCTGGATCCGGAAAGTTTTGCGTAGCAGTACCCTTGCGCGTCGGTAGGCGGCGTCGTGCGGCTCCGCGTCCGTCGTCGGCGTCGTGATCGCCGGGATGACGTCGCGGGCAGTACTAGGCGCCGCCCCTGCGCGCTGACGTCAGTTCTTCTTTTCCGCGCCAGTAAGCGCAGATCCGGGAAGAGCAGTGCCCTGGTCAATTTTTGACCATACTTTTTGGTGATTTTTTCACTGTTTTTTCCATCTTTAAGGTGTCGTAGGGATGCCCGGCTTCAAGCGATGCGGCGCCTGTGCGCGGATGATGTCCGTCACCGACCCGCATTGGGAGTGTCTCTTCTGCCTCGGCCGAGGCCACGGCGCCGAGTCTTGTCCCGAATGCCAGGCCCTCAACCCGAAAGCTTTGCGAGAGCGGTCTCGAAAGCTCCTCGAGGCCCGGCATTCGGCTCCGCGGAAGCCCCGGTCGCGTGAGAGGTCCAGGGGTCGCTCGCGGAGTGCACACCGGTCGTCGGCGTCGAAGTCTTCTTCGTCCGGTAAGTCCAGGCACAAGAAGTCCAAGAAGCATCGTCGCTCTCGGACTTCGCCTCGCCGGTCTCGCGACTCGGCTGAGGCCCCTCCCGGCACCGTCCCCGCCCCCGCGGCCCCGGACTTGCCTGTGGAGTCGCCCCCGTCATACCCGCCCTTCCCGGGTTCGGGGCGGATCCGGCCAAGGTACAGGAGTTCCTGTCGGCCATGGCCCGCCTCTTCGGGCCTTCAGGCCCCTCCGGTGCGCCTTCGGGCCCCGCGGGCCCTGATGGGGTTGCTCCGGCGTCGCCGGCGGCTCCGGCCCCGGCGTCGCCCGGGCCTCCAGCCTCGATCCCGGCTTCGGCCCCGGCCTCGATCCCGGCTCCACAACCCCCATCGACGCCGGTCGACCTCACGACACCTCCGCCGGCGCCGATGTCTCCGGTGCCGTTCTCGGCGCCGCCCTGGGCTCCGGGCGGCGTCGTCCCCCAGTTCCTTCCGGCTCCGGACATGGACCCGGAGCGACGTCGCTCGACGCCGGCTCCGGCGCCGATGGGACCTTGGGTCCCAAATGTCCCTCCTCCTCCTTATTTTGAACCAGAGGAGGACCAGGAGGACTGGGAGGGGTCTGATGACCCTCTGACACGCAACTGTCAGTATGATGAGGACTGGACAGAGAGTCTAGGGGAGGCCAGTGGTCTGGATACTTCTCCTGACACTGGCATGCTGTCTCCTCCCGTGGCTACGGAGGAGGGGGCCAATTTTGGTACGGTGTTGCGTAGGGCTGCTGGGGCCTTACGTCTCCAGCTCCCTACTTTGACGGTCAAGCCTAACATCTTGACAGAGGTGCTTCAGCCGGCAGCCTCCTCTGCGGAGACTGTGCTGCCGTTTAACGACGCCCTCACGGACGTTCTTTTGGGCGCCTGGTCCAAGCCCAACACAGGGGCTCCTGTGGATCGGAACGTGTCACGACGCCATCGCCCCGCTCCGGGCGACCCCCTGTTTCTTTCTGTCCACCCCACTCCTGAGAGCTTGGTTGTCCAAGCCTCCGCTTCCCAAACCGCCTTCCCTACCGCTCCTCCGGATAGGGAATCCAAACGCCTGGATCAGTTTGGGAAGAAAGGTTTTTCTTCCTCCAGTGCTGGCTTGCGGTCCGTTAACACCGCTTGTCTTTTGGGCCGATATACCCACTCCCTGTGGGATTCGGTGGCGGATGTTTTGCCCCAGTGCCCTGAGGAGGTCCAGGCACTGCTTTCCCGCGCCATTGCGGAAGGAAGGGATGCGGCCAAATACACTATCCGTTGTGGCCTTGACACCGCCGACTCGCTGGGCAGGTCGATTGCAACGACGGTGGCGCTCCGACGCCACGCCTGGCTGAGAACCACTGGTTTTCAGGGGATGTCCAGAATACTCTCATGGACATGCCCTTTGATGGAGTCGGTCTTTTTGGGTCCAAAGCAGACCATGCGTTGGAGCGCTTTAAGGACTCACGGGCTACTGCCAAGTCCCTGGGCCTTTCTGCTACACGCCCTCCGCTGCCTTCTGCTTTTCGCCCCTATCGTGGCCACGGTAGGGGCGCCCCTTCACGTCAGCAGCCCAGCCACCGGCCCGCGCAGCAGGCGTCTTCGCGTGGCCGAGGACGTGGATTCCGCCGTGGCGGATCGGGCAACCAGCGTGCGGGTCAGGCCACCACCTCCAACCCGTCCGCGGCCTCCAAGCCCTCCTAGTCCCTCCTTTCAGGTGCACGGCACGCCAGTAGGGGCAGGGTCCGCCATCACCTTCCCCACTGGCGCACCATCACCTCGGACAGGTGGGTCTTGGACATTGTCCGAAGGGGCTACTCCCTCCCCTTCGAGACCACCCCCCAGCCATGCCACCTCAATTCCACCGCATGTCAGGGGATCACTTGGTGCTTCTACAGAAGGAAGTCACGGCCCTCTTGACCAAGAGGGCCATCGAGCATGTTCCGACCCCAGAAGTAGGGCGTGGTTGCTACTCCCACTACTTTCTGGTGCCCAAAAGGACAAGGAGGACATGCGTCCTATCTTGGACCTCCGGAACGTCAATCGCTTCCTCCGGAAGGAGAAGTTCAAGATGCTCACCCTAGCTCAGGTCTTGACTGCCCTCGACCCAGGAGACTGGTTGGTAGCGTTGGACTTGCAGGACGCGTATTTCCACATCCCCGTCCTGCCGGCCCACCGGCGTTACCTTCGGTTCACGGTAGGCCCCGAGCATTTTCAGTTCACCGTGCTCCCCTTTGGCCTTACCAGTGCCCCTCGGGTGTTCACGAAAGTGATGGCGGTGGTCGCAGCTCATCTGCGCCGGGCAGGGGTTTCAGTCTTCCCCTACCTCGACGACTGGCTGCTGAAGGCGGGCTCGTCCCAGGCAGTCGTCTCCCACCTCCAGACTACGGCCGAACTCCTGCACTCGCTGGGGTTCTCCATCAATGTGCCGAAGTCGCATCTGATTCCTTCTCCACAGCTCCTTTTCATCGGAGCAGTTCTGGACACGACGCAGTTTCGGGCCTATCCTCCCGAACGGCGAGTCCGGGATATTCAGGCTATGATTCCGATCTTTCGGCCTTTATCCTGGGTTTCGGTAAGGATGACCCTGAGGCTGCTGGGCCTCATGGCCTCCTGCATCCTGCTGGTCAATCATGCCAGATGGCATATGCGGGCTCTGCAGTGGGACCTGAAGTTCCAGTGGGCGCAGCACCAGGGCAACCTGTCCGATCACGTCCAGATCTCGGAGGGGACTGCAAAACAGTTGCAGTGGTGGCTCTCGAACCGGCAATGGGTCATGGGCAGATCCCTCTCCCTTCCCCAGCCAGAGCATACAGTTGTGACGGACGCGTCCCTTCTGGGATGGGGCGGTCACATGGGAGAGGCGGAGATCAGAGGCCTCTGGTCTCCGGCGGAGTCCCGGCTCCATATCAACCTTCTGGAGCTCCGGGCGATCCGGCTTGCACTCAAGGCATTCCTTCCCTCTGTCAAAGGGAAGGTAGTGCAGGTGTTCACAGACAACACCACCGCCATGTGGTACTGCAACAAACAGGGCGGGGTGGGGTCTTGGACCCTTTGTCAGGAGGCTCTGCGCCTCTGGACATGGCTGGAACATCAGGGCATGTTCCTGATGGTTCAACACCTGGCAGGTTCTCTGAACGCCAGGGCGGACGAACTCAGCCGCAGGTGCATGATGGATCACGAATGGCGTCTTCACTCGAAAGTGGCGCAAGGACTCTTTCTACAGTGGGGAGAGCCTTGGTTAGATCTATTCGCCACCGAAGAGAACGCGCAATGTCATCAGTTCTGCGCGTTGGAATTTCCAAGGCGGCACTCGCTCGGCGACGCTTTTCGTCGCGAGTGGAGTTGCGGTCTGTTGTACGCCTTTCCGCCTATACCACTTCTACCCAGAGTGTTGAAGAAGATTCGGCACGACCGGGCCCAAGTCATTCTTGTGGCTCCGGACTGGGCTCGAAGAGTTTGGTATCCCGAGCTACTCAATATGAGCATAGATCCCCCGATCCGTCTGCCTCTTCGGGAGGATCTTCTGTCGCAGCAGCAGGGGACGGTCCTCCACCCGAACCTGTCCAGTCTACACCTGCTTGCGTGGAGATTGAGCGGCGGCAGTTGATTCCTTTCGACTTGCCTCCCGAAGTTTGTGATGTGATTCTGGCAGCCAGGCGTCCCTCCACTAAGGTGGTATACGCCTGCAGGTGGAACAAATTTGTGGCATGGTGCACAGCAAAGGCTGTGGATCCCCTTTCTGCCCCTCTTTCTGAGGTCCTTCTGTTCCTTCTCTCTCTGGCCCAACAGGGTTCTGCCCTGGGTACCATCAAGGGTTATCTTTGTGCTATCTCGGCCTTCTTCAGGCTCCCTGATCAGCCCTCCCTTTTCAAGTCCCCTGTTGTTAACAGGTTCTTAAAAGGCATTACTCACCTCTTCCCTCCTGTTCCGTTTGTAATGCCTCAGTGGGACTTGAACTTGGTTCTTACCTTTTTAATGTGCGCTCCCTTTGAGCCTCTGCATAACTGTCCTCTTCGTCTTCTGACTCTAAAGGCAGCCTTTCTGGTGGCCATCACCTCCGCTCGGCGGGTGAGTGAGCTCCAGGCTCTTTCTTGCAAACCTCCCTTTCTGTCTGTTCATCCGGACAAGGTTGTTCTTCGGACGCGTCCGTCCTTCTTGCCAAAGGTGGTTACTGCTTTCCACATTGGGCAGACCATCACTTTGCCCACCTTCTTTCCGCCTCCGCATCCTTCCAGAGAGGAAGAGAGGCTCCACCGTCTGGACCCAAAGCGTGCGCTCTCCTTCTATATCGACCGCACAAAACACTTCCGGGTGGATGACCAGCTCTTTGTTGGCTACGTGGGCGCCAAAAGGTCGGGCGGTGCACAAGAGGACCATCTCCCGCTGGGTTACCTTGTGCATCAAGACCTGCTATTCTTTGGCTAAGAAGGAGCCTCCTGTTGGGCTGCGTGCCCATTCCACCAGGGCAACGGCTGCTACCACGGCCTTGGGCCGCGGTGTTCCGCTGCCGGTTATCTGTCAGGCAGCTACGTGGGCCTCGCTGCACACGTTTACTAAGCATTACTGCCTTGACAGTCAGGTCCGGAGGGACGGCTTCTTTGGCCGTTCTGTCCTCCAGGACTTCCTTGTCTGATCTTTGTTCGCAGACCCACCACCGGGGTTGGTATTGCTGGGGTATCTATTCTAAGGTAAGGAATCTATCACTAACGTGTCTCTTTCAGATGCACAAGTTACTAACTTGTGTAACGATATATCTGTAAGAGACAGTAGTTAGTGATAGATTCCTACCGCCCACCCATCCTCCCGTTCTGCGAACTGATTTCTAGGGTTAAGGACATCCCTTTCAGGGCCCTAGTATTTTTCAGACACCTGTGTCAGCTTCTTGCATGGCTCTGCGTTCCTGGCGCGGAAAGTCGTGTACAGAACTGACGTCAGCGCGCAGGGGCGGCGCCTAAGTACTGCCCGCGACGTCATCCCGGCGATCACGACGCCGACGACGGACGCGGAGCCGCACGACGCCGCCTACCGACGCGCAAGGGTACTGCTACGCAAAACTTTCCGGATCCAGCCTGACGCCTGGGGATATTCTAAGGTAAGGAATCTATCACTAACTACTGTCTCTTACAGATATATCGTTACACAAGTTAGTAACTTGTGCTTTAGATTGTAACTGATTGGCTAGGGAGCTGTGGTACTCTGAACTCTTCCACCTGTTCCTGTGCCATCCTCTTCTGCTTCTACTCAGGGTGGACCTCCTCTTTTAGGGGAGAGTTAGTTTCTGCATCCAAACCTTCAGAGCTCCCACCTTCATTGCACGAGACAGTGAGTTAATTTGATTTGCCTGTGAGGTGGCATAAGTCCCTCAGGTGTGTTTTTTTTTAACTCTTTTTTTATTACCTTTTGTGTTTGCATTACATCATGTCACATTTCCCTAGCATTAGAAGTTGGATACATTTATGACAATAATCAAAAGTTAACAAAGGCAAGAAAAGCTCTGCATCAGGCCCGGGGGCCCATGGCTTAATACTTTGGTAGGAGTGAGTGTCTCTTAGAAACACAAGTTTTGTGGGTTCTTGAAAATTGGGTAACAATTAAGAGCTTTATTTTCTTTTTTTTTTCTTTTACATTGTTAACTATACAAAAAAAGAATACCAGTCTGCACCTGTCGTTGAATCGGGTAGTTTCACAGTACCTTTACAATGGGAGTGTTGTATGGATGTGTGAACTTGTGAAGTCATGCGTGTCCTGCACTCCAGGTAGTTATGTGGTGTGGTTGGCCACTGCCTTGCTCTCTGGTGTGGGGGGGCTGGAGGAGGTCCCTGTCTTGGGTGGCGTCTCGGATCCCTGCCAATACAGTGCCCCATGTGGCCGCCATAGGTTTTTGATCCAGAGATTTTCTCAGCAAAACCCTTCTTTGACCATCAGAAGTCAGTCTAGGCTCTACATGGGACTGACTTTTTGACAAATGTGCGGCCAGGTGGTCTAATCAACCCTAAGTTAGGGTATTAAGACATACCAACTAATCTTTAAGGTGAACCTTACCCTTATCTCTCTGCAAACGTGCCCACAGTACTTAGTTTAGTGATCCCCTGTGCCCTGATATAGGCCTAAAACGCTTTGTGGGCTAATTTGTGACCCCAAAATGTTGGCAATTATAAGGATGACAGGGACATTACTCTTATGATTCATTGATTCATTCTATTGTAGATTTTTAATTCTGCCCCATGTGCTCTTGAGTAAAAGCAATTCCTCTGGTTATACATAAGGGTACATGGAGGCAGTTTTAGGAGCAATCTGGCTCCCTCATTTATCCAGCTACCTCCTTCCTCTCACTTAAGTTGAGGCCACCCTGATAGCATCATCTTATCAGGTTGGTATGATTCAGCCTATGATGAAGCATGCCATACATGTGTGGGTGAGGTTTTCTCTTACATATTATGAACAAGACATGTTTCATTTGACCCTTGTCTTTCCAATAGGACCAGTTCATCTGGTAGATTATTGCATCTTTTGTGTGACATTTGGTTGATATTAATTAGGATGTGCAATAATTGAAACTGCTTTCTCTCTTGTTGTACACTGCCTTGACACATTCCCTGATACTGACCTTAACTCTCCACCTGGTACCTCCACAGAGGAATCTGCTCCCTATGCCATGGTGATCAGGAGGGCAGCACAAGTACTTGACTTATAGCTGCCCTCAGTAGAAGTGAAAACAAATGTCCTCACCGAAGTTCTACAGCCAGGACAGACTTCAGCAGAGCCACTCATGCCCTTCAATGGAGTCGTCATAAACACTTTCATGGGCATCTAGAAAAGCCACGATCTTGACCTCCTGCCAACCACCAAATAGCCAGGAAACACAGACCGGCTCCAGGGGACCCATCTTTCCTCATGCAGCAACCAACACCTGTTCAGGCCTCCTCCAGTAGACTGAACCCAAATGTGCCCCCATTCCCTCTGCCAGAGAATCAAAACACGTAGAAGCATTTGTAAAATGCTTGATCTGAAAGAAACACGTTAGTTATAGATTCCTTACCTTAGACCTTAGAATTACCCCCAGGCGTCAGACTGGATCCGGAAAGTTTTTTCGTCTGCAGTACCTCTGCGTGTCGGAAGGTGGCGTCGGTAGGCTCCGGCGTCGTGGTCGCCGGGATGACGTCGCAGCAGCTACTTAGACGCCGCCCTCGCGCGCTGACGTCAGTTTTTTCTTTTTCCGCGCCAGCCAGCGCAGATCCGGGAAGAGCGGTACCTCAGTCATTTTTTGACTAAGTGTTTCTCGACTTTTGTCGACTTCTTTTTCGAGTCTTCGACTCCGAAGGTGCACGAGGGATGCCCGGTTTCAAGGCCTGCGGTTCCTGTCATCGCATGATGTCGGTGACGGATCCGCACCGCGTGTGTCTTTTTTGCCTGGAGCGCGACCACGACCCCAAGTGGTGCTCCGACTGCCGGTCGATGGCGCCGAAGGCTTTGCGGGAGCGGTCCCGAAAGCTGCTTGAGCACCGGCACTCGGCTCCGCGCCGGTCGAGAGGGAGGTCGATGGACCGGTCGCGGAGCCACCACCATTCCAGTTCGAAATCTTCGAAGTCTTCTCACTCGGGGTCGGGTAAGTCGAAGCATAAGAAGAAGTCAGAGGCATCGTCGCTCTTCGACTTCCCCTCGTCGGTCGGCCGATCCGACGAGACACGCGGGTGGTGCCCCTCCCGCGGCTCCGCGCGCGGAGCCTGCAGAGCCGACTCAGAGTTTCCCTCCCTTTCCGGGACCCGGAGTGACTCCCGCCCATCTTCGTACGTTCTACGAGGCGATGCATGCCATCTTTGGGCGGACCGACCCCGCCGGCGCGCCTTCGGGCCCCGCGGACTCGGTTGGGGGGCCTAGGTCTTCGCTGCCAGTGGCTCCACGAACAGGAGGAGGACTGGGAGGGGTCAGGTGACCCTTTAACGGATCAGCTAGGTTCTGACCAGGACTGGAGAGAGGAACTGGGGGATGCCAGTGGTCTTGATACTTCCCCTGACCTTGGTATGTTGTCTCCTCCTACCGTGGCTACGGAGGAGGGAGCGTCATACGCAGTGGTGTTGCGTAGGGCGGCCGAGGCTCTCAACCTCGAGCTTCCTACGGTGGCGGTCAGGACTAACCTCCTGACAGAGGTGCTTCAACCGGCGGCGAGTTCTTCGGAGCCGCTGCTGCCGTTTAATGACGCCCACACCGACGTCCTTTTGGGCACGTGTTCCAGGCCCAACACGGGGGCTCCCGTGGACAGGATGATTGCCCGACGCCACTGCCCGGCTCCGGGCGACCCCACTTTCCTCTCCCAACACCCCACCCCGGAGAGCTTGGCAGTCCAAGCCTCCACTTCCAAAGGCGCCTTCCCTACCGCTCCACCGGAAAGGGAATCCAAGAAGCTGGACCACCTTGGCAAGAAAATTTTCTCTTCCGACAGCTTAGGACTGCGGTCTGTAAACACCGCATGTCGCTTGGGCCGTTATTCCCACTCGGTGTGGAATACGGTGGCGCAGGTGCTGCCTCAGTGTCCGGAGGAGGCCCGGGCAGTGCTCTCCCAGGCTGTTGCCGCTGGGAGGGATGCAGCAAAGTTTACGATACGTTGTGGACTGGACACCGCGACTCTCTGGGCAGATCTATTTCCACGTCGGTAGCGCTTCGTCGCTACGCCTGGATGAGGTCCACTGGCTTTTCAGGGGGCGCAGCATCAGGGGAATCTGTCCGATTACATCCAGATCTCAGAGGGCACTGCACGACAACTGCAGTGGTGGCTCACAAACCAGGATTGGGTCAATGGCAGATCCCTCTCCCCACCCCAACCAGACCACACTGTGGTGACGGACGCATCCCTTCTGGGATGGGGCGGCCACATGGGAGAGGTGGAGATCAGAGGCCTCTGGTCTCCGGCGGAGTCCGGGCTTCACATCAACCTTCTGGAGCTCCGGGCGATTCGTCTTGCACTGAAAGCATTCCTTCCCTCTGTGCGGGGAAGAGTAGTGCAGGTGTTCACGGACAACACCACTGCCATGTGGTACTGCAACAAACGGGGTGGGGTTGTGGACCCTATGTCAAGATGCCCTCTGCCTCTGGACATGGCTGGAACATCAGGGCATATCCCTGGCGGTTCAACACCTGGCAGGTTCTCTGAACGCCAGGGCGGACGAACTCAGCCGCAGGTGCATGATGGATCACGAATGGCGTCTTCACTCGGAGGTGGCGCAAGGACTCTTTCGACAGTGGGGAGAGCCTTGGTTAGATCTATTCGCCACAGAAGAGAACGCGCAATGTCAGCAATTCTGCGCGTTGGAATTTCCAAGGCGGCACTCGCTAGGCGACGCTTTTCGTCGCGAGTGGAGTTGCGGTCTGTTGTACGCCTTTCCGCCTATACCACTTCTGCCCAGAGTGCTGAAGAAGATCAGGCGCGGCCGGGCCCAAGTCATTCTTGTGGCCCCGGATTGGGCACGAAGAGTCTAATATCCCGAGCTGCTCAACATGGCCATCGATCCTCCGATCAGACTGCCTCTTCGGGAGGATCTTCTGTCGCAGCAGCAGGGGACGGTCCTCCACCCGAACCTGTCCAGTCTCCACCTCCTTGCGTGGAGATTGAGCGGCGGCAGTTGACGTCTTTCGACCTGCCTCCCGAAGTCTGTGACGTAATCTTGGCAGCTAGGCGTCCCTCCACTAAGACGGTATACGCCTGCCGGTGGAACAAGTTTGTGGCATGGTGCACAGCAAAGGCTGTGGATCCCCTTTCTGCCCCTCTTTCCGAAGTTCTCTTGTTCCTTCTTTCTTTAGCCCAGCAGGGCTCTGCTCTGGGCACTATCAAGGGCTACCTTTCAGCCATCTCTGCCTTCCTTCGGCTGCCGGATCAGCCTTCTCTTTTCAAATCCCCGGTAGTTAACCGTTTCTTGAAAGGCTTCACGCATCTCTTTCCTCCAATCCCCTTCGTTATGCCTCAGTGGGACTTGAATCTTGTTCTTACCTATTTAATGTGCGCTCCCTTCGAGCCGTTACATAACTGTCCTTTAAGACTCTTGACTCTTAAGACTGCTTTCCTGGTAGCCATCACTTCTGCTAGAAGGGTGAGTGAGCTCCAGGCCCTTTCTTCCAAGCCTCCTTTCCTGTCTGTCCATCCGGACAAGGTGGTTCTCAGGACCCGTCCATCCTTCCTTCCTAAGGTGGTCACTGCCTTTCACATCGGGCAGACCATTACTTTGCCCACTTTCTTTCCGCCTCCGCATCCTTCGAAGGAGGAAGAGAGGCTCCACCGTCTGGACCCAAAACGTGGGTCTGGATAGCACAAAACAGTTCCGGGTGGATGACCAACTCTTTGTTGGCTACGTGGGCGGCAAGAAAGGTCAGGCCGTACACAAACGCACCATTTCTCGATGGGTCGTTTTGTGTATTAAGGCATGCTATTCTCTGGCTAAAAAGGAGTCTCCGGTTGGGCTACGCGCCCATTCCACCAGGGTGACGGCTGCCACTACTGCCTTGGGAAGAGGAATTCCTCTAAATGACATGTGTCAGGCAGCCACGTTGGCATCGCTGCACACGTTTACGAAACACTACTGCCTGGACAGCCAAGTCCGGCGAGACGGCTTCTTTGGCTGTTCTGTTCTCCAGGACTTTCTGGTGTAATCTTGGTTCGCAGACCCACCACCGGGGTTGGTATTGCTGGGGTATCTATTCTAAGGTAAGGAATCTATAACTAACGTGTTTCTTTCAGATGAACAAGTTACTTACCTTCGGTAACGATATATCTGTAAGAAGCATTAGTTAGTTATAGATTCCTTACCGCCCCACCCATCCTCCCCGTTCTGCGAACTGATTTCTAGGGTTAAGGACATCCTTTCAGGGCCCTAGTTTTGTGCACAAGTGGTCAGTGTCTTGCATGGCTCTGCGTTTCTGGCGCGGAAAGTCGTGTACAGAACTGCCGTCAGCGCGCGAGGGCGGCATCTAGGTAGCTGCCGCGACGTCATCCCGGCGACCACGACGACGAACGCGGAGCCGACCGACGCCACCTTCTGACGCGCAGAGGTACTGCTGACGAAAAAACTTTCCGGATCCAGTCTGACGCCTGGGGGTAATTCTAAGGCAAGGAATCTATAACTAACTAATGTTTCTTACAGATATATCGTTACCGAAGGTAAGTAACTTGTTCTTCTCATCCACCAGCCTTGCACTTAATTCTGTCAATTCATGTTGCCTCTTAGGATGGTATTTGCATGTGTTGTGGGACACAGTGACCGATATTTTGCCAGCGATCCCACATGACCCTCGTCCCAGTCTTCAACAAGACGCGCAAAATATGTAATTAGGTCCGGCCTGGACACTACCGACTGTCTGGGTGGGGCCGTTGGTGCCAGAATGATACTTCTGTGTCATGTCAAGTAATCACTCTTGGCGGACTCTGCATTGGAGCGCTTCAAAGAGAAAAGCAACAGTGCGCTCCCTTGGCCTAGCACCGCATGTATGTCAGCTTCTCCAGCAGTTTCACCCCTTTAGAGGCTTCTGAAGAGGGGTTCAGTAGAGGCCACACCAAACTTTCCCTGAGCAATAACAGGCCTACCAAGCCTTTCGATGCAGAGGTTGGGTATCTGGTCGACAGCGTCCAGGCCCCCAGGGGCCATGAGCTACCCAAGCCCCTGCCCCCGCCGTTGCAAAACCACTTTAGTTTGCCCTCAGTGGCACATTGTCACCTGGTTGGAGGCCAGATACGTTTTTACCTACACAAGTGGCAACGCATCACATCAGACAGATGGGTGCCTAAAATTGTACAGCATGTTTATGCCCTACTTTTCCTTTCTACCTCTCCAAACAAATACCAGAGGACCGCGTGTCTATTCTTTGACAAGAATTTCAAGTTCTCTTGGAGAATGGTGCTGACTTTGCCCTTTTCTAGGTCTCCTTCCCTTGAACTAACTCCTCAAGAAGGACAAGTTCAGGATGCTCACTCTGGCCTTATTTCTGTATGTCCTGGATCCAAGCGACTTGATGGTCGCATTGGATCGGCAGGATGCCTATTTCCATGTTCCCGTCCTGCACTTTACAGATGCTACCTGCGGTTCCGAGTACTAATAATAATAAGCACGATCCGTTCTTAGTGTTCGCTTTTAGCCTTATCAGCGTGCCTCGGGTGTTCAGAAAAGTGATGGTGGTTGTCCTCTGCCCATCTTCGGAGGTTGGTAATACCAGTCTTCCTCTACCTCGATGACTGGTTGCTGAAGGCGAGCACTCCTCAAACAATCGAGGACCACCGCCATACCACAGTCAATCTCTTGACATAGCTGGGATTCTACATCAGTCCACCGAAGCCACACCTGACTCCTTCAGAGATTCCTTTTCATTGGAGCCATTCCGGACACGGTGCTGTTTCAAGCCTTCCCTCACCCTCAACAAATCCAGGATATTCAGGTATGATTCTGATATATCAGCCCTTGACTTGGGTCTCAATGAGAGCGGCTATGAGGCCTGTTGACCTCCACCATGCAGCTGTTGAACCACACCAGGTGACACATGCAGTCTCTGCAGTGGGATCTGAAGTTTGAGGGCCAAGCACCAAGGGAACCTCTCAGATTCCGTCAAGATGTCAGAGCAGACTGTGAACGTCTGCAGTAGTGGTTGCTGGACTGCAGTTGGACCAGTGACAGACCCCACTCTGCCCCACCCAGAGCTAGCAGTTGTGCTGGATGCATCGTTGCTGGGTTGGGGAGGCCGTCTAGGAGATGTGGCGATCAGAAGACCCTGGTCCCCAGCGAAATACCGCCTTCATATCAACCTTTTTTGCTTGGCACTAAAGGCTTTCCTACAGTCCAAGAGAGAGCGGATGCAGGTCCTTATAGACCACACCACAGCCATGTGGCACTGCAGCAAGCAGGGCAGGATAGGGTCATGTTTCCAGTATCAAGAGGCTTGTTGCTTCAGAAACTGGCTTGGTCGTTAGGGTATCTCCTTGGTCGTACTAAATCTAGCAAGATCTTTAAATGTAAGGGCAAACAAACTCAGTTGGTGTTGCCTAGCAGATTACACATGGCAACTACACTCATAGGTGGCACAGAGCATCTTACAGCAATGGGGAGAACCCGGTTTCGATTTGTTTCGCCACTGCCAAGAACACACAGCCTCCAAAGGTTTGCATGTTGGAGTTCCCAAGGCAGTTCTCCCTCGGAGATGCCTTTCCATTGGACTGGAGCGCAGGACTCCTGTACATCTTTCCCCCTCTACCTATCCTGCCCAGAGTTTTGAAGAAAAGTCAGGAACAACCAGGATCAAGTTATCCTAGTGGCTCCAGTCTGGGCCAGGAGAGTCTGGTACCCAGATCTTCCGGACATGAGAATCTGTCCTCTCTTTTCGCTGCCTCTTCGGTTTGGCAAGACTTTTTTATCTGTGCCATTCCCCAGACCCACCACCTTGGGGAGATACTGCTTCGGTATCTATTCACAAGGTGAGGAGTTAGTGGTTAGAAGTATCCATCTACAGAACAAGTTACTTACCTTCGGTAACGCTCTATCGGATAGACTTTTAACCGCAGAATCCTTACCTTAGAATTATCCCCAGGTGTCAGATTGGGCCTGGAAATTTGAATGTAACCGCAGTTCTTGAACACTGGATCATTTATATATTCTCATGTTTAAATCATTCCCCATCATCAGGCTGGGAATCCCTGGTACACTTAAATAATTGCATACAGTGTTAAATGGCCATAGGCCTGAAACAGACCACTATATTTGGTAGCACATCCACATTATTTGAAAGAACCCAAATTTCAACCAATGAGATGAAGGCTAAAGCTCTCCTACTCCCCCTAGAGACCACAATAGCTTAGATTTCTCCTGTACATAGTGTGAGGGACAGCTCTGCTCCGACCTATCAATGAACCTTAATTTGTTACTAAGTTGATCTGACCTGGATGTGAACCAGCCATATCTTCACCTCTGAAGTATTGTGAATTGTTTTTAGGGGATTCCTATAAAATCCTGGGCCAGGGAGATATTTTTACTTGACAGCCAACTGTCACCATGGCTGACCAAGAAATCTTTTTGCAAGGCTTGTTCATCCTCTGGGTTTAAAAAGATTTACATTGATGATCCTCATGTTCAGTGTATTTATTGCCTTCATCCAAAGCATAAAGCATCAAAATGTGCTATTTGTAGGAGTTTCTCATCTAAGGGCCTGATTTAGATCTCGGCAGACGGGGTACTCCGTCACAACAGTGACGGATATCCCCTCCTCCAAAATGTAATTCCATAGGATATAATGGGATTTATATTTAGGCGGACTGGATATCCATCATCATCGTTGTGACTGAGTAAGCCATCAGCCGAGATCTAAATCAGGCCCTAGGACTCTTAAGGACAGAGAAAGGAGATTGGCTTTGTATCTGATGACTAAAGAGAATTCCCTCCCCTTAAAGGAGATGCTCCCTCTTCAGGGGAAGAGTCTGTGAAAAGTTCTCCTCCAAGCCCTTCCACGAAGACCTTGCTAAAAAGGAAGCTTATTCAGTTTCCTGAATTGGATTTGTTTGGGAGAGCACTTGTAGCCACCTCTTCAGTCTGTAAACATGAACATTATACTAAAGGATCTAAACAGACTTCAAAAGCCATTGAGGATCCTACTGCTAAGAAGAAAGAAGAAAAAGAACTATTAAAAATGTACGATTTTCAACCTTAACGTGGACAGCAAGCCCGTCGACGGCGACATCGTTGTGGACAAAAGCATCAACGGCAACAACTTCGTCACGCCAACTCCGGCGACCCTGTTGACGATTGTGAACCTGTTGATGGTGTTTGCTACGCCGTCAACGGTAAATGCTATGCCTCTGACAATGTTGACACCGCAACGGCTAAGGCTATGTCATCTTTGACAGCCATTCCATCACCAATTCGAATTCAGCTTTAATGGGACCTGTGCTTTCCCCTTTAAAAGTATCAACATTGCCTCCAGTTAAGATTTGGCAGTCTGATCAAGAAGAATAGGCAAGTGACTGTCGCAAACTGCATATAGTCCAACGCAACTGAATGTCAAGTATGTCCTGGACTTTTGAGAACATAGCATTATATTTCTCAAACATCAACATCTTATATACCGCCTACGCACCACAGGTAACCTGAAGTGGTTCAGATGCCTATGACTACTATAAATGCTGAAAACTTTCCAAACGTTATTGCTGCAACAACCAATGAACAATCCACAGCATCATAATCCTCTAACAGTTAATCCTCCTCCACAGCACCACCTCACCTACGTCCACTGCCTCAAAGAGAATCACCCAGAGATGTTCAGAAACCATTGGTCCCTCCAATGCCTGAAGATATAGGACACAATGACACCAGTCAATCCATATACTCTGAAATGGATGAGGAAGTGGGTGAATTGCACAAGCTAATGGTAGACAAGATGATATATCTACTCCAAGGGAGGGGGATGACACACCTATTCCTCAAGATCCAACAGATGATTTATCCATATTTCATTCTCTTATGGAAAGAACTGCAAAAAAATGTAATCCAAGAGGGCGTCCATGTAACTGCGACCATACGGACACTCCTCCTGGCTTGCTCTGCTGGACTAGTGCGCTGGCCCCGAAGTCCCGGGCGGCCAACTTCAGCGACAGGGCGAGCGAAGCAAGCTCCTCCCCAAACGGGGAGTTAATGGAGAGAGGGCACTCGAGAAGGCCGGCCCCGAGGGAACGGTTTCCGCCAGGACAGCGGCAAACATTTTTAGGAAATCGGACCGAGGGCTGGGACCAGCACTAACTGGCAGAGACTCCACTCCACTCAACCCTCCCAATTATGTGAGCTACCGCCAGACTCGTCGCACAGGTGCTGTGCAGCACTAATCAAAGCGCGGTCAGCGCAAAGGAAAAAATAAGAGGCTCAGAGACCTCAACTTCTTCAAATGTGAGTACTACAGCACATATTTGCCCTCCTCCCCCATTTGTGGCCTCCCAAACACATACTGAGGCCGCCAATATAGGTGGTATGTGGACCCAAGCCAGTCCTACTCCTGCGCTGGCAGCTATCATGACAGTAACCAAGGGGCCTGATCCCAGAGATTTAACACTGGATACTCCTAGATTAGCTGCAGGAGTGCAGGAAGGGCCCCTCGCTGCAAATGTCTAGTCAGGCGCCAGGGCATACCATCTTTGGGAAGGCCGACAAGCGTAAGAAAAGGGCACAAAGCAGAAGTGAACGCTTATCAGTTAATGCAGGTGGCGAGACTGATAGGGCAGAACACTTTTTCTCACTGTCAGAGCAGTCTGACTGGACTGGGGAGGACTCAGATGGGGGCTCAGAGGAGGCCCAAGAGGCAGCATTGAAAGCTGCTCCAGCCGTCCAAGTGAAAGAGGGGACTGTTTGGGAGTAAAATACTCCTGGCAAACCATCAAGAAGGTGATCCCATTAAATGGGGAACAGGAAGCTAAGGACGGATTAAAATGGGACCCCTTGACAATGCCAAGGCTGGAAGGAAGTACTTCAAGCGTGCAAATGGGGGGGGGCAACTCAACCTGATCCTGCAACCCTGGAGGCTATATACTAGGGGATTATGGACCACAGAGAGGAAACCAGAGCAGACAGCCTTAGAGCACAGGCTGCTAATCGGAAGCTGCAGTAAGCCATTTGAAAGGTGGCAAAGATGTGCTGAGAGTTTTCAGACAAAATGACAGAGATGGAGAATAGGGTGGCCACTTTAGAGACCGGCGTGCTTGCAATCCAAAAAGTAGGACCTGAGCTCAAAGCGTGTCTGACTGACACTCAGTGGAAGCTCGTGGAGTTTGAAATTAGACTAAGGCGCAATAATCTCTGGGTCTTGGGGGTCACGGAAGGAGTTGAGAAAGATGACACTCAAAAGTTTATCATTGGCTTATTTAAGAATGCTTTTCCAGAGCTGACAGATTGGAACTGGGATCTGGCGATCCAGAGAGCACACAGATTCACTTTCAAGTAGCATCAGCGCCAGAGACAAGATGGTGGCAAAACCACAGTCGAAAGACAATAGCGCCTGAGGCAGATGATTCAGCTTTTCCAGTCTAAGGGAGCACAAGCACTTTTGATAAACGCAGCAAAGCTAAAAGTTATCTTTCAAGACAAAACATATTTTTTTACTTCAGAGGTTAAAGCAAAATAATTTCTTGAGAACCTTGGGTAGTATGGGGGCTTCAAGGCTTTAAGGCTGAATGCTTCTGGCGTTGTGCTGGCAATGCTAGTGGCTGGATCTGCTTTTGAAATTATCTTGCTAGGGGGATGTGAAATGTTTGCTTCACTGTTGGTGGTGATTATTAAATATGGCTACTTTGTTTTTTCTGATGATGTTACATATATGACATGTTTATGTAAAACATTAGGATGGTGTTGTGTAGGCGCACACTTTAAGGTTTTTTGAGATTGGGAGGGGATTCTTTTCTAGGAGCATGCATCTTCATCTACGGACCATGACTGGTCCATTTGTCCCAGTCAGGTGTTGGGGTGTAGTGATGAGGGTGGTTGGGGAGGGACTGAGAGGTATGGAGGGAGATCTGAGGTAGGGAGGGGGAGGGCGGAGTTGGCGAAGAAATGGGGTACGGGGCTTTTAAAGGCTGGGAAAGGTGCAAAAGACAGGGCAAGCCATGTCTATGTGAGTCCTAGATTAGGGCTCTAAATGATACATTTGAGAAGTTAAGAAAGATAATGAATTCACGGATGTGTGCGATAACTCAGGGTAAAGTCAGGTACAGGAATGGCTTAGAATAATCTACGTATGTGCACAATAAATGTATGTGGTCTGAACTATAGATTCAAAGGGTCAGAATGGCACTGGGTCTTAAGGCAATGAAACCCAATATTGTTTGCATTCAGGAAACATATCCCGTGGGGGGAAAGGAAATTGCGGGCAGACATGGGGTATTCGCTTCTTTGCTGTATGACACAAGGGATGACTTCTAGGGGGTAGCCATCTTTGCCAGCAAAACTGCTGGCACAGGAGCCAAGTTGACAAAATGGGGAGGTGGGCCATAGTGGACCATCGTATTGGTCGAGGAAGGTTCACCATGTGCTCTGTATAATAGCCCCAACCTGGACGACCCAGCTATTTTTGACTATTTTAACCTGGAACTCTCAACTTGGACAGCCCCCCTTATTTTATGTGGGGATCTTAATCTGCATATAGCTGTGGGAAGGAATGCCGGGGGGTGTTCCATATACCGGTAGGAAACCGCTGATATTTAGAGCAGACCAACAATTAAAGACCATGGGATGATTGATTGAAATTTACAAATCCTGACCCTGGATATACGTTCTTTTCCTTACCCCACAAAAAACTGGTACGCCTGGACTATGTTTTGGTGTCTGCATCTTTAGCATGGCGGGTGGGAATCAAGCGTTTTCCCAGGGTCCTGTCAGACCATAATCCGTTAGTGCTTGAATGTGCAATTACTGATGTGAGGCCGTGTGGGACCTGGACGTTTGACAGGAAACTTTGCTAGAAGTGGAATATATAGACCATATGCGTAAATGGTTGAAAGATTTCCTTACAGTGAATCAGGGCACCTCTGCCATTAAGATGATCTGGGATTCTCTAAAAGGGGATAAGGGGGGGAACACTTGCCTTTAGTCTTTTTAAACAGATGCAGCGGCACAGCCAAATGCAGGTGCTGTATGGTGATCTCTTTTCAAGAGGCAGCATTTGCTAGGCTTATAATGCAAGGGAGGGATTGTAGTGAGACTGCACAGAACATTGTGGCGCTCAAAGCCAAAATTGACCGCCAAATTTCAAAGTTTCAAGACCGAGTGCTATGAATATGGGGAAAACACAGCAGGTATTAGCACCCGCTTTAGACAAAGAGAGGTAGAAAGGAGGATCAATGCTATTGCAGATAAGCAGGGGCAGAGGACTGAAATTCCTACAGAGATTCTTGGGGTATTTAAAGACGACTATGAAGAACTCTATACGGAGGATATTTTTCTTCAGCCAGATAGTTACGACAACTTCCTCAGTACAGTAAGCAGGAATACCCTGAGTGATGGAGAAAGGGCTTCCCTTGAACGGGCAATCTCCCCTGAGGAGCTGTCCAAGGCAGCAAGATCTCTGGCCATGGGGAAAGCCCTGGACCAGACAAGATTTCTCTAGAATTCTATAGGACGCTCCTCCCTGAGCTTCGGGAAGCTATGACCATTACTCTTCCATGAGCACAGAAGGACGGAGAGCCCCCCCGGAGGATACCAATATTGTGTTCAGGAAAAAGGGCAAGCCCCCTCTACACACAGTTGCTTATAGGCCTATATATGTGATAAATGCAGATGCCAAAAATGTATGTTAAGATTCTGGTCAAAAGGCTCTGGAAGGTAGTTGCTAATTTGGTATCCCCCTGCCAACACAGCTTCATCCAGGGACGAAGAACAACCGACCACGTGCGAATGGTAATTATCCTATTAGATTAAACAATGTGGACGAACCCACTATGTCGGTATGGTACAATCACTATTGTGGTAAGTACATGGACCCATTAGGTGTGTTTAAAAGACCCCTCACACACCAACCTGGTTGGTGTCATGCTTCATCATTGGGGTCCCAACCGGGTGGCCGAATGCCCCCCGGTTGTGCTACGACGCCTGATTACAGCGGAGCTGGTGTGATGTGAATGTGTGATGTGTCGTGAGTTTTTATTAAAAATATCTCTGAGGATCCTTGCCTGTAAAGTTTATTAATGGCGGCTCAGGATATAGTTAAAAATGTGTGGTGCAACTAATAGGAAATTATTATCCTTAGTTGACTATGTGAATTGGTCTACATGTTTCAGCCCGCAAAAGGTGTGGGAGGGGCTTTCTTCAGGACCGGTTAGTGAGGCTAGTGAGTGGCAAAGGTGGAAGGCGCCACGTGAAAAATAAGTGAAGTACCTACACACGCGCTAAGGTGTGTGGTCTAAGTGTCGGCGTACTTACAGACACTTGTAAAAAAAAAACTGTTGGGGAAAAAAGACAAGACATATATATACATATACTTTAAGCAACATAAAATGCAATCTTACGTAGGTGCTATAGTCATTGTCTGGATGACTACCACAGTGATTGTCTGCTTCGCCTTGATAGAGTGGAGCATGCTGCATGCGAGTAGTGTCTTGCAGCCTATGAGAGATAATGATCGCCCCAGGCTTATCGTGGCAAAGAAGCTGAAGGAAAAAGCTTCATGTGAGGTCCAGTAGGTCACGGGGCTCGTTGTGCTGAACAAGCGTGGTGTTTGACATATGGTCCTATTGCGCGCTAAATCGAGCCAGTGGTGGCCACGAAAGAATGTGGTAATGTGGCGCGCTGTGCGGGTAATAGCCACTCATGTGTTATTGCCATGCGTTTTGGTGGCGCGTTCTCTAGAGCTTGCAAAGGCCACACGTGAATCTGACACAGGAGGTCATGCGGCGCGATGCATAGTTCAAAACAATTAAAACCAGTGGGTATAGTTTGCCTAGCGACGTGGTGTTAGAAATCATATTTACACTATATTAAGGTTAGGGCAGCTGATCGAGGCTCGGGAGGGGTCTCATCCGGTGTGCCAATCTAGAGAGAAGAGGGGGAGGATAAAGTTACGGTGAGCACGGAAGTCCATGTGTGCTCTGATATCCTGGATGTGGGGGGAAAGCGCAACCTTACTTGGTCTCGGTGAGTAGCCCGTCTTTAAACCTGCTGTGGCCTCCCGTCGTCTCGGCTGGTGTAAAGCGCCGGGGAGCTGGTGCTTTTATGCCACTGAGCGCTGTCTAGTACGTGCCGGTATGCTCGTTACTTAGCAGGAAGACCTTGCGCATGCGCACGTATGCGCAGTATTAAGTTGGGAAGTTGGAAAAGGCGGCGGCAATGATGGAGTGGTCTGGAAGGGCGAAGTATAACAAAGTACTGTATTCTTTGTGCATTGGTGATTAGAATGAAAGGGTCTTAGTACAAAGTTGGACAACTGGGCAGGCGGTGGCCATGTTGGGGTGGTTTATATGGGCGAAATCTGGATAAGTGTTGGATACTTTGAACATTAATGCTTTCAATGAAACGGACCCAGTGCATAGTTAGACATCGGAGCAAAGGGGACATTGAAATGCAGTGCCCGTACATACGTGCAAGATAAACAAAAAGGTCCTGGGGTGCTATAGTGCACATCTTGGAGGCATATTGTGTGGAAACTGTAAATCATGTTTAAGGTCCTCAATGCTTGTGGGCTCCCAAGCGTGGTTGGCCACTTCCCCTGTGGCAACTGTAGCGTGTGCCACATCATTGAAACCACTAAGAGCCTCAGTCTGGAACCAGGGAAGACATGGCAATTGAGACAACACACGAATTGCAATACGGCACACGTAATTTACCGCATCATATGTCCTTGCAATCTCACCTACATTGGGATGACCAACCGCAAAGTCAAGACAAGAATCTGCGAACACCGCAGCACCATCAGATGTAAGAAAAACACAACCCGCATGACGAACCACTTCCTAGAAGTAGGCCACACAACTAATGACATGCTTTGGGTCATCATTGAAGCATTAGACCCCAACCTACCGAATATACAGAGCCGTCTGCTGGAAAAGGAGCAAAGATGGATCTACCGCCTATCCAGTCACCAAACAGGCCTCAACGATAACATTCCATGGAACAGCCTCAGGAGACCTTAGCAACTTCCATGTCTGCCATTCTCAGTATGGATGTCCCTTATCTCGCAAATTGCACTAACTACAGACGCACACTCATCCGGCGTAACCGCTACTTGAGCCCCACCTAGACCCACTTCCTAGTTGAGCCTCAACCACGACAAGTGATCTGGCCCCATTCACTACCGCATATATAGTATGCCCCCTTAACATGCCCTCTGGGCTTTGACGCATCCATCAAGATCGGCGGAATCACAACAGATCCCCCTCTGGGCACTTAAACAGCCCTTAAACATGATTTACAGTTTCACACAATATGCCTCCAAGATGTGCACTATGGCACACCAGGACCTTTTTGTTTATCTTGCACGTATGTACGGGCACTGCATTTCAATGTCCCCTTTGCTCCGATGTCCAACTATGCACTGGGTCCGTTTCATTGAAAGCATTAATGTTCAAAGTATCCAACACTTATCCAGATTTTGCCCATATAAACCACCCCAACATGGCCACCGCCTGCCCAGTTGTCCAACTTTGTACTAAGACCCTTGCATTCTAATCACCAATGCACAAAGAGTACAGTATTTTGTTATACTTCGCCCTTCCAGACCACTCCATCATGGCCGCCGCCTTTTCCAACTTCCCAACGTAATACTGCGCATACGTGCGCATGAGCAAGGTCTTCCTGCTAAGTAACGAGCATACCGGCACGTACTAGACAGCGCTCAGTGGCATAAAAGCACCAGCTCCCCGGCGCTTTACACCAGCCGAGACGACGGGAGACCACAGCAGGTTTAAAGACGGGCTACTCACCGAGACCAAGTAAGGTTGCGCTTTCCCCCCACATCCAGGATATCAGAGCACACATGGACTTCCGTGCTCACCGTGCCTTTATCCTCCCCCTCTTCTCTCTAGATTGGCACACCGGATGAGACCCCTCCCGAGCCTCGATCAGCTTCCCTAACCTTAATATAGTGTAAATATGATTTCTAACACCACGTCGCTAGGCAAATTATACCCACTGGTTTTAATTGTTTTGAACTATGCATCGCGCCGCATGACCTCCTGTGTCAGATTCACGTGTGGCCTTTGCAAGCTCTAGAGAACGCGCCACCAAAACGCATGGCAATAACACATGTGTGGCTATTACCCGCACAGCGCGCCACATTACCACATTCTTTCGTGGCCACCACTGGCTCGATTTAGCGCACAATAGGACCATATGTCAAACACCACGCTTGTTCAGCACAACGAGCCCTGTGACCTACTGGACCTCACACGGAAGCTTTTTCCTTCAGCTTCTTTGCCACGATAAGCCAGGGGCGTTCATTATCTCTCATAGGCTGCAAGACACTACTCGCATGCAGCATACTCCACTCTATCAAGGCGAAGCAGACAATCACTGTGGTAGTCATCCAGACAATGACTATAGCACCTACGTAAGATTGCATTTTATGTTGCTTAAAGTATATGTATATACATGTCTTGTCTTGTCTTTTTTCCCCAACAGGTTTTTTTTACAAGTGTCTGTAAGTACGCCGACACTTAGACCACACACCTTAGCGCGTGTGTAGGTACTTCACTTATTTTTCACGTGGCGCCTTCCACCTTTGCCACTCACTAGCCTCACTAACCGGTCCTGAAGAAAGCCCCTCCCACACACCTTTTTGCGGGCTGAAACATGTAGACCAATTCACATAGTCAACTAAGGATAATAATTTCCTATTAGTTGCACCACACATTTTTAACTATATCCTGAGCCGCCATTAATAAACTTTACAGGCAAGGATCCTCAGAGATATTTTTAATAAAAACTCACGACACATCACACATTCACATCACACCAGCTCCGCTGTAATCAGGCGTCGTAGCACAACCGGGGGGCATTCGGCCACCCGGTTGGGACCCCAATGATGAAGCATGACACCAACCAGGTTGGTGTGTGAGGGGTCTTTTAAACACACCTAATGGGTCCATGTACTTACCACAATAGTGATTGTACCATACCGACATAGTGGGTTCGTCCACATTGTTTAATCTATCATTACATTGGGGATCCGGACGCACCCCGCATTTCCCTTGCTCTCTCATTGTTTTCCTGTAATTATCCTATTAGACCTTTCCGGGGCAACAAAGTCATCTATGGGAATAATATTGTTGGATGCTGAAAAGGTCTTTGGCCGTGTCTCTTGGGAATATCTGTGGGAGGTTTTAAGATGGAAGAGACTCGTTCCGGGCTTCATTAAAGCCATCAGGATCTTATATCAAACTGCCAAGGCCAGGCTTCAGATCATGGGTAAGGGGTCAGAGCAGATTATAATCACCAGAGGAACGAGACAGGGGTGTCCGTGCTCAACTTTACTATTTGCCTTATACATAGACCCCTTTATCGCACAATTGGAGAATGATAATGGGATCCAGTCTGTCTTCGTAAGACAGATGGACTATAAAGTTTTGGCTTATGCCGATAATATAGAAGTGGTAACACCCAATCCTTGTAATGCTCTGACGGTGATAGAAAATGAGGCTAGCATCTTTGGTACCATAGCGGGATACCACCTCAATGAGGGTAAGACCCAGGTAGTCTGCACCAAAGGAATTAACTCTAGGGTTTCAGCACTGGGTGGAGGAGGCAACCTACCTGGGAGTGAGTATAACAGCTACCCTCGATAAATTAGTGGTTAAATTTAGCACCTCTGACCATGAAGATTAAGCAAGATCTAGTCAGAATTAACAACTTGCAGTTATCATTGGTGGGGAGATGTAATCTCGTAAAAATGCTTATCCTCCCGAAAGTTTTATACATGTTCAGGGCCATTCCATTGGAGGATAATTAGCGCTGGCTGGCCAAGCTAGAAAGTTTGTGTTCTAGTTTTTTATGGCAGTTGAAAAAAAAAAAAAGGGCACTAAGATTTATGATACTTCCTAGAAGTCTGGGTGGGTGGGCGGGCAGTACCTAGCTTTGTGTTTTACTATTGGGCTTGTATGCTGCAGCATCTGAGAATCCTGATTACGAACAATACTCATAATATTAACCCTGCTGAGGCACTATCTATATATGAGCTCACATTGGGGTCTGATGCCAAGGGCTGTTTATTGAGAAACCTGGAAAGGAGTAATTATAAAACGACTAGGTCTAAGACAGTGGATGGAGCATTTAAGATCTGGCGACTGATAAAGAGAAGGAATAATATCACTAAGTTTAACTGCTATACACCCTTGTGGGGTTCTGCCTAACCTGGAATATTTCATGATAACATGGGTAAAAGATTTGAGATAAGTGGCATTTCAAGAATAGGGGATTGTTATGACGGTGACCTATTATGCTCCTTTGGTGAGATACAGAACCAATTTGGTTTGACACGAGAGATGTTTTTCAAATATTTGCAGATCAGAGATTTTATTAGTAAACTGGACAAGAACCAAATCTCACTTGTGAAGTATCCGGTTATAGAAGCCGTAGAACGGGGAAGCGGTTGTATGACTTAGCCACGCATGCCATTACCACGCATGCATATGACCACAACACTAACACGCATTCAATTACCATGCAAGTCTTTCCCATGCATATGCCTTTACCACGCATGCTTTTACAACAAATTTTCAGTGTAAAGGCATGTATGGTAAAGACATATGTGTGGTAAAAATGTCACAGGTAAGATATATATATATATATATATCCATATCCTGTCGCCGCTAGGTAGTTATAGTTAGGACCTAGTTTCCATAGAAAGAGCATTTTTTCTTTGTGCCAATAACTTTGGCGCTGCTAGACGAATCTTCACGAAGTTAAATTTTCAAAACTTATACTTTAGCCAGTTCAGCTGCTGTGCTGAATGTTTCGGGGTGATCCGTCAAGCGGGGGCCGAAAAAAAGGGGGGGGGGAATCCCAAAACGCATTTTCTCCATGCATTTTCCCATAGTGATTTTGAAGACGACTACAGCCCGAACCGCTGAACGGAATTACACCAAATTTGGCAGAAAGCTAGATGTTGGCCCAGAAAGCGTGCTTTTTGTGATTTGTAGAGCTATTAAAGGCCAAAAAAAATAGTGCAACCCCCTGTGTAAATTCCCGGAACCAGAAAAAGGATCCGTTGATCCAGAAAAAAGTTTTTTTTAAAAGAAAACACCCACTGCATTCAACCCCATGCTGTGCACGGCCGTTTGTGTGCATGCTGCAGGCTTGACCAGGCCCTGCGCTGGTTATATTAATACGCGTGCTAAAATAACCATAGCAATTCACTGAAAAAAACAAAGGTTACAGGGACGCTATGGTTAAGTTCTGCATTTACTCACACAAAACCATAGAAATTCAGCATTTATAGTTATAGTTAAACGTATCTGAAGAAACTATAACTCGTGCCATTAAGTAACTTAAGGCAAAGAGTCATAGTTTCTTAACCTAAGGTTAATTATAAGTATAACTGCTGAATTTCTATGGCTTTTGTGCAAGTAAATTCAGAATACAGATTCCCTGTAACCATATATATATATATATATATATATATATACACACACACACACACACACATATATGCATAGACTCTTACCACCCAAATACCCATATTCTGCCCAAACACTACAATAAAAACTTGCCACCCAAATACCCACCCTAAATCCCTACCCTTGCCACCCAAAAACCCACACCAACCCTAAATCCTTAAAGTACCATTGCCACCCAAAAACCCATACCCACCCTAAAAATACCCTTGCCACCCAAAAACCCATACCTACCCTTAGCCCTAAAAATGATCTAGCCACCCAAAAACCCATACCCACCCTAAAAACCCCATACCACCCAAAAATTCATACCCAACCTAGAGCATAAAAACCCTTTGCCACCCAAAAACCCATATACTCTTACCCACCCTAAAAACGACCTTTCCCTAATATATTTATATATAGATAGATACGCATATACATGTATACACTTACATAAAACACTTAATACTTACCTGTACTTACCTTTAAAACGTTAACAACGAATATGCCTTTACCATTCATGCCTTTAAAATGAAATTTATTGTAATGGCATGTGTGGTAAAGGCATATTTGTTGTAAAGACATGCATGGTAATGAAATGCGTGGTAGTGTTGCATGGGTGTTAAGGCATGTGGGGTTCCGGCTTCATGGTAAAGGCTGGTTTCCCAGAGAAGCAGAATCAGGCATATTTATGATCTATTAATACAGGCTCACCCCTGGACAATCTAGTACCCATGGGAATCAAGACTTTGGGTGGAAGGGCCACTACTTGAGGGCTCCCTGGAGATTTGTAGAGACTAAAAAGCCAGCACTTTAAAACCGCTTTTGACTTGTATTATACGCCCGATAAGCTGTTTAGATGGGGCAAGAGTTTAGATTCCAAATGCCACAGGTGTGGAGCCAAGCAAGCGGAAATTGTGCATATGTTTTGTGCATGTTCTAGCTTATTCAGCTATTTTGAAGAGGTCGGGACCTTTATCAGTATGATCCTTATGAAACAGTGAGGACCATTGGCTTTCCAAAGGCAAAACATATATGATCTTTGTGGCTGTGGTGGTTGCCCGCATGTGCATAGCCTCGGGATGGATACTGATCCTCCTACATTTGCAGATTGGAGGTCACGATGTTTAGCTATGTATAATATGGAAAAGGGCTTATATCAGTGTAAGGGTCGGAGGGCTAGGAGGCGGGTTGGTCTAATTTGGTCCCCAGTAGCCGAGTGGATCAGGAGCTTCAATTAGGGACAGTATAGTATGTTTTTCTTTGAATTTGTAATAAGATGTGGGCTATCGGTGGCGTAGCCTTATGGCAGCAGGTGGCTCCAATCCATTATATATAGGTCCTGATGATGCACGTATGTACTTTAATATCCGGGATGCCCTTGCTTGATTCTGCTTTTTAACTGTACATTATTTTATGGGTAATGTAAAGAGCTCTATGTATTTTTTGTACCTTATTGGGCAGCATGCTACTCTCTCATTATGTACTGCATCTTCTGATTATTTTGCTGCTAAGGTCATCTAGCATAGAGCCCCCGTATTATTGCACTTTAATTGATGAAAATTCAAGCTTGCTATTTTGCACCGTCCATGTGAATATTCTGCTGTTAATATTAATTTGTGGATTTGATCATGTATCATCTCCCCATCTCAAAAAATCAATAAAAATAATAAAATAAAAAGAAATGTAATCCAATGAATCTATAAGAGTCTATGCATACTGGAGGAGTCGGTAAATGTTCATGAAGCATTACTGCCTAGACTTGTACGCAGAAGCTGACACAGCAGTGAGGCAGGCCTTACTGAGAGACCGGTTTCGGAAAAGGTGAGCCTGCTTCCTGCGCTTCCCGCTTTTGATATGTATTATATGTAGTGATTGCTAATCTGATTCAATCATGGGACTATCGAAAAGATCCAATGTTGGAGATGAAATCAGTTACGTGAAACTCCAGTTCTCCAGCATTGGTATCTTTTATATAGTCACATGCAACCCTCCCTCCTCCCCAGTCAGAGGCTCATTCAATATTATTCTCACAGTTGTGTTTTGAAATCTGAGCTATGGTGGCCTCTAGGGGGAGCTACAGAGCTTTAGCCTCCACCTCATTGGCTGAAGTTTGGGTTCTTTCAAATGAGGTGGATGTGCTACTAAATATACTGGGTTGTTTAATGCCTATGGCCGTTTTAAATGGTATACTTTGTATGTTTTATACTGTACACTGCTATTTGAATGTACCGGGAATTCCCAGTCTGACAATGGAGAATGATGTAAATATATAAAATATACCAATGTTGGATAAATGGATTTAATTCCTCTCCGCCCTCCCACCTCCCTGTACTGTAGAATAGTATGTTTTTTCTACCTAGAATGGTCCCAATCTTGGATTCTGCACATTGTCACATCTTATGAATTGTTAAGCTCTGCGTCGATTAGCACAGACAGAATCAAGAAAGAAGCTGTCACCAGTGTATAGGGGTGGCAATTATATTTGACTCTGGTGTCACTTCCAAGGTGGAATGTAGCTTTTGGCGGAGCTGCAAGATGCCACCTACTGATGTGGGAGAGTTGCTCTCCAAATCCAATATGATACCTCAAGGTATTCACAAGGTGAGGAATCTGCAGTTACAGTATCCACCAGAAAAAGCATTACCAAAGGTAAGTATCGTTTTCATTTGTGACCTTCACCAAGGCACTGTCAATGTCTCTTGCAAGTAGCCTGCAAGAGATATTGCTAATGGGTCTGAAAAAAATAGCCATGTATTACCTAGCTTACTTTTTCTGCACAGGCCTCTGTTTTGCATGTGGCTCTTCCTCATACCCTGTCTATTGAGTGCAGAGCTCTTTACATTTCTGGACTTCTATTTGTAAATGAGAAACTTGTCAGATAAGCTCTCAACCATTCTTTGAGTCTCATGGATGTTTTGTCACCCCTCATTTCCACAGCTTCAGATCTCAAAGCCGGACCATTTTTGAGTCAAGGAAGTTTCTTTATAGAGCACTGCTGACCCTCCTACATCTTGAAAGCAATAACCTGAAATTCTGGAAAGCCCTAAAAACCCTGATTCTTCATCAATGAAGAGTCAGTCTTCATTCAGCATGACTTAGCTATAGAAACAGGAAACCCTTTTAGGGTGTAATAGCTCTCATAAAACCCTTTACTGTAGCATAAAAGTTTGAAATTACTGATATGTGGACAATGGGGAAAAATAATTGAAACATTGTTTGCCTTTTAATGTTACATTTTGTCTTTCAACTGGCGAGAAACTAAATTTATAATGTGGGCCCCTTGCTTGGTGACTTTCTGACATTCAAGTCAATCCCTCTCTTTTTGTATTGCCTAATAGTCCTTAATTTTGTATGACTATTTTTTCTTAAGGTCTTCAGCGTATTCGTTTTTTAATACTTGAAGTATATATTTTCCCTTATTAATTCTTTGATATAGTTTGAATGCCTTCTACTGCAGTTAAATATGGAGTACCTGCATGTAGAAAGGGTTGGGCACCAGAAATTTGCCACTAGCCACACGTCGCCTGTCTTGCCTAGGAGGCAGACCTTCCTTAAAGGGAGACTGCAAGATAGGTTCTCTCATAGGGGACTTCCATGTATGGTCATAAGCATTTATCTGAAAGAAACAGTTAGTTATAGATTCCTTCCCTTAGAATTACCCCCAGGCGTCAGACTGGATCCGGAAAGTTTTTTCGTCAGCAGTACCCCTGCGTGTCGGTAGGCGTCGTCTGTCGACTCCGCGTCCGTCATTGGCGTCGTGGTCGCCATGATGACGTCGCGGAAGATACCTAGATGCCGCCCTCGCGCCTGACGTCAGTTCTTTCTCTTTCCGTGCCAGCAAACGCAGATCCGGGAAGAGCGGTACCCCCAGTCATTTTTTGACTGAGTTTTTTGCGACTTTTGTCGACATCTTTTCGAGTCGTTCGACTCCTGGTTGCACGAGGCATGCCCGGTTTTAAGTCCTGCGGTTCCTGTTCCCGCATGATGTCGGTGACGGATCCACACCGCGTGTGTCTCTTCTGCTTGGAGCGCGACCACAACCCCAAGTCGTGCTCCGACTGCCGAACCATGGCCCGAAGTCTTTGCGGGAGCGGTCCCGAAAGCTCCTCGAGACCCGGCAGTCGGCTCCGCGTCGCGCAAGGTCCCGGTCGCGAGGGACCGATCGCAGAGCCATCATCATTCCTCTTCGACGAAGGCTTCGCACTCGGGGTCGGGTAAATTGAAGCATAAGAAGAAGTCGAAGAAGCGTCGTCGCTCTTCGACTTCCCCTCGGCCGACGCGACGCAGGGTGCGGGTGGTGCAACTCCCGCGGAACCGCATGCATAGCCTTCAGGGTCGACTCCGGCCTTCCCACCTTTTCCGGGACAGGCAGTGACCCCTGCCCAGCTTCGTCAGTTTTACGAAGCCATGCACGCTATATTTGGGCAGTCCGACTCCGCCGGTGCGCCCTCGGGCCCCGCGGACTCGGCTGGGGGCCCTAGGCCTTCGTTGCCGGTGGCTTCGGCACCGCAGGGCCCCCTTGGATCCAGGCCTGGATCCGGATCGGCGCCAGTCGACCTTGTGACACCTCCACCGGCGCTGACTCCAGTGGCACCACGTCCGCAGACGACGCCGGCTAGACCCCCAGCCGACGTCGACCCCGGCTTCCCCCTCCATGTGGAAACTGAGTCGGACCGGCGTCGGCCCACGTCGACGGGTACTTTTGTGCCTACTTTCCACCCTGGCCATTTTCAGCCAGTTTGGCAGCCAGAGGAGTGTGAGGAAGACTGGGAGGGGTCTGAGGACCTTCTCACTGCACAGATAGACTATGACCAGGACTGGAGAGAGGACCTGGGGGATGCCAGTGGTTTGGATACCTCGCCAGACCTTGCCATGTTGTCTTCTCCTACCGTGGCTACGGAGGAGGGAGCGTCTTACGCTGTGGTGTTGCGTAGGGCGGCCGAGGCTCTCAACCTAGAGCTTCCTACGGTGGCAGTCAGGACTAACCTCCTGACAGAGGTGCTTCAGCTGGCAGTGAGCTCTTCGGAACCCCTGCTGCCGTTTAATGAGGCCCTAACAGACATCCTTTTGGGCACCTGGTCCAAGCCCACCACAGAGGCTCCTGTGGATAGGATGGTTGCCCGACGCCACCGCCCGACTCCGGGCGACCCCACTTTCCTCTCCCAACACCCCTCCCCCAAGAGCTTGGTCGTCCAAGCCTCAGCATCCCAGAGCGCATTCCCTACCGCACCACCGGACAGGGAATCCAAGAAACTGGATCAACTTGGGAAGAAGTTGTTTTCTTCCTCCAGTTTAGGGCTGCGGTCGGTGAACACCGCATGCCTCTTGGGCCGTTATTCCCACTCCGTGTGGGATACGGTTGCGCAGGTGCTGCCTCAGTGCCCGGAGGAGGCCCGGGCCGTGCCCTCCCGTGCTGTTGCCGAGGGGAGAGACGCAGCAAAGTTCGCCATACGTTGTGGATTGGACACTGCCGACTCACTGGGTAGGACTATTTCAACGTCCGTGGCGCTTCGCCGCCACGCCTGGTTGAGGACAACTGGCTTTTCAGGGGATGTCCAGAACACCTTGATGGACATGCCCTTCGATAGCCGTCGCCTGTTCGGCGACAAAGCAGACAGTGCGCTAGAGCGCTTCAAGGACTCAAGGGCTGCGGCCAAGTCCTTGGGCCTCTCCACCATGCGCCCTGCACGGTCTGCTTTTCGCCCCTTTCGTGGTCACGGAAGGGGTGCCCCAACACGTTCATTCCAGAGCCACAGGCCAGCGTAAGCTGTTCCATCTCAGCGCGGCCGAGGACTTGGGAACCAACTACGTGGTTCTGGGGGCCAGCGGGCAGGCCACTCCACCTCCACCCCCTCCTCCGCAGCCTCCAAACCCTCCTAGTCCGACCTTTCAGGCCCATCACACGCCAGTGGGCGGCAAGATTCGCCATCACCTCCCCCACTGTCGCACCATCACGTCGGACAGGTGGGTTTTGCAATTAGTCCAAAGGGGCTACTCCCTCCCCTTCGAGGCTATTCCTCCAGCCATGCCACCCCAGTACCATCGCATGTCGGAAGATCATCTGACCCTTCTCCAACAGGAAGTTACGGCACTCTTGGACAAGGGTGCCATCGAGCGAGTTCCTGTCCCAGAAGTAGGTCGTGGTTGCTATTCCCACTACTTTCTGGTGCCCAAGAAGGACAAGGGCCTGCGTCCTATCTAGGATCTCAGGGACGTCAACTGCTTCCTCCGGAAGGAGAAGTTCAAAATGTTGACCCTGGCTCAGGTCTTGTCTGCCCTCGAACCTGGAGACTGGATGGTAGCTTTGGACTTGCAGGACGCGTACTTCCACATCCCTGTCCTGACGGCCCACCGGCGTTACCTGCGGTTCACGGTAGGCCACGATCATTTTCAGTTTACCATGCTCCCCTTTGGCCTTACCAGCGCCCCTCGGGTGTTCACAAAAGTGATGCAGGTGGTCGCAGCTCAACTGCGCAGATCAGGGGTTCTAGTCTTCCCCTATCCGGACGACTGGTTGTTGAAGGCGACCTCATCCGAGGCAGTCGTCTCCCACCTCCAGACTACGGCCGACCTCCTGCATTCACTAGGGTTCTCCATCAATGTGCCGAAGTCACACCCGATTCCCTCTCAGAAGCTCCTTTTCATCGGAGCGGTTCTGGACAAGACGCAGTTTCGGGTCTATCCTCCCGAACAGCGAGTCCGGGATATTCGGGCTATGATTCCGATCTTTCAGCCTCTATCCTAGGTTTCGGCCAGAATGACCCTGAGGCTGCTGGGCCTCATGGCCTCCTGCATCCTGCTGGTCGATCATGCCAGGTGGCATATGCGGGCTCTGCAGTGGGACCTGAAGTTCCAGTGGGTGCAGCATCAGGGGAACCTGTCCGATTGCGTCCAGATCTCGGAGGGCACTGCACGACAATTGCAGTGGTGGCTCACGAACCAGGATTGGGTCAACGGCATATCACTCTCCCTTCCCCAACCAGAACACATGGTGGTGACAGACTCATCCCTTCTGGGATGGGGCGGCCACATGGGAGAGGCAGAGATCAGAGGCCTCTGGTCTCCGGCGGAGTCCAGGCTCCACATCAACCTTCTGGAGCTTCGGGCGATCCGTCTTGCACTCAAGGCATTTCTTCCCTCTGTCCGGGGAAGAGTGCAGGTGTTCACGGACACCACCACCGCCATGTGGTACTGCAACAAACAAGGCGGGGTGGGGTCGTGGACCCTATGTCAAGAGGCCCTCCGCCTCTGGACATGGCTAGAACATATGGGCATATCCCTGGTGGTTCAACACCTGGCAGGTTCACTGAACGCCAGGGCAGACGTTCTCAGCCGCAGGTGCATGATGGATCACGAATGGCGTCTTCACTCGGAGGTGGTGCAAGGTCTCTTTCAGCAGTGGGGAGAGCCTTGGTTAGATCTATTCGCCACCGAAGAGAACGCACAATGTCAGCAGTTCTGCGCTTTGGAATTTCCAAGGCGGCACTCACTAGGCGACGCTTTTCGTCACGAGTGGAGTTGCGGTCTTCTATACGCCTTTACTTCTGCGCAGAGTGCTGAAGAAGATCAAGCGCGACCGGGCCCAAGTCATTCTTGTGGCTCCGGATTGGGCACGAAGAGTCTGGTATCCCGAGCTGCTTCACATGGCCATCGATCCTCCGACCAGACTGCCTCTTTGAGAGGATCTTCTGTCGCAGCAGCAGGGGACGGTCCTCCACCCCAACCTGTCCAGCCTCCACCTCCTTTCGTGGAGATTGAGCGGCGGCAGTTGACGTCTTTCGACTTGCCTCCCGAAGTTTGTGATGTAATCTTGGCAGCCAGTTGTCCCTCCACTAAGACGGTATACGCATGCCGATGGAACAAATTTGTGGCATGGTGCACAGCAAAGGCTGTGGATCCCCTTTCTGCCCCTCTTTCTGAGGTTCTCTTGTTCCTCCTTTCTTTGGCCCGGCAGGGCTCTGCTCTGGGCACTATCAAGGGCTACCTTTCAGCCATTTCTGCCTTTCTTCGGCTGCCTGATCAGCCTTCACTCTTAAAGTCCCCGGTTGTTGATCGTTTCTTAAAGGGCATAACTCATCTCTTTCCTCCTATTCCCTTCGTTATGCCTCAGTGGGACTTGAATTTGGTCTTGACCTATTTGATGTGCGCTCCCTTTGAACCGCTTCACAACTGTCCTTTAAGGCTTTGAACTCTTAAAATGGCATTCCTGGTGGCCATCACATCTGCCAGACACGTGAGTGAGCTCCAGGCTCTTTCATCCAAACCTCCTTTTCTGGCTGTACATCCGGACAAAGTTGTCCTAAGAACTCGTCCATCCTTCCTTCCCAGGGTGGTCACCGCCTTTCATTTTGGGCAGACCATCACTTTGCCCACCTTCTTTCCGCCTCCGCATCTTCGAAAAAGGAAGAGAGGCTCTACTGTCTGGACCCAAAACGTGCGCTTTCTTTTTATCTGGATCGCAACAAACAGTCCCGGGTGGACGACCAGCTCTTTGTTGGCTACGTGGGCGCCAAGAAAGGTCGGGCTGTACACAAACGGACCATTTCTAGATGGGTCGTTTTGTGAATCAAAGCCTGCTATTCTCTGGCTAAAAAGGAGCCTCCAGTGGGGCTACGCGCCCATTCCACCAGGGCGACGGCAGCTACTACTGCTTTGGGACGGGGAGTACCCCTCAATGACATCTGTCGGGCGGCTACGTGGGCCTCGTTGCAAACCTTTACGAGACACTACAGCCTGGAAAATCAAGTCTGGAGAGACGGCTTCTTTGGCCGTTCTGTTCTCCAGGACTTTCTGGTGTGACCTTAGTTCGCAGACCCACCTCCGGGGTTGGTATTGCTGGGGTATCTATTCTAAGGTAAGGAATATATAACTAACTGTTTCTTTCAGATGAACAAGTTACTTACCTTCGGTAACGATATATCTGTAAGAAACATAGGTTAGTTATAGATTCCTTACCGCCCCACCCATCCTCCCCGTTCTGCGAACTGACTTCTAGGGTTAAGGTCATCCTATCAGGGCCCTAGTTTTGTGCACCAGTGGTCAGTGTCTTGCATGGCTCTGCGTTCCTGGCGCGGAAAGTCGTGTACAGAACTGACGTCAGGCGCGAGGGCGGCATCTAGGTATCTTCTGCAACGTCATCACGGCGACCACGACGGACTCGGAGTCGCCGATGACGCCTACCGACGCGCAGGGGTACTGCTGACGAAAAAACTTTCCGGATCCAGTCTGACGCCTGGGGGTAATTCTAAGGTAAGGAATCTATAACTAACCTATGTTTCTTACAGATATATCGTTACCGAAGGTAAGTAACTTGTTCAAAATGTCCGCCCGCCTACGGGGGACCCCAGAGCACTTTTTTCCAATATATCTTCTTAAGTGCTGAAGTAGGCCTTTCCTCAGGAAGGCCTTAAAAAGTCACTTAAAGTCATAATGCAGCCTAAAGGATAAGGCTACAGTGGTCATAATTCTTCATCTTGAAGGGGCAAAAGGAGAGACTCCAAGGAAATGTGCACTTAATGCATAAATAATTGTGCATGGACACAGTAGAACCTTCACAAACCCTTTTGCTGTGAGAGAAACAGAGAGGAAAAAGGAGACTGTGTCTTTAAGAACTGTGAGACCTCCAATATCCCATCTTGCTCAGCCAGAGGCAGTTACCTCAGTTCTTTCTCCGGCTCCTGCTGACAGGACCCTTGGAGCATTGAACTCAAACTTTTTAGGGGTTTTCTTTAAAATAGAACTTTAAAGTTCAGTGTTTTTTGCTTTACTCAACGTCTTTTGTCTTTCTCTATTGAGTGAAGTATTTTCCTGACCGGAAAAGGGCATTTTTTCTGTTTAAAATGCCTTCTCTTTTCGACAAATGTCCTCACTGTGGCAAATGTCAAGTAACACTCTAGCGACATTTAGACCTGCTTCACACCGCCAACCGACGTCGAGAGATGCATTGACGTCAAGAAATGCGTGACATCGAGGGACTCTGACTTGCCATCACCAAGAGGTATGCGGTCAAAAACCAAACGCCGATGAGAATGGACGATGCGAGAAGCCGGTTGGCATCGAGGGCGAGCCTACGTCACCAGGGGGCGACGTCGGGCAGCAGATCAACATCAAAAATGAGACGACGATGAAGGTAGACGTCGAGAAGGTCATCGGCGTCGAGGGGACCTCAGAAACCCACCAAAAGAAGGAGAATCTATTCATCATCCGATTCTCGCTCCAGGTCCACATCTCTGGTAGAAGTACCCTCTTCTCCCATACCGGTATCATCTACTCCTGGCTCACGGGTTCCTACAGTTCCTCTGCCGCTACCAATCTCTCCTCCGATGTCCCCACAAACTCCAGTTTTGCCGCTACCAGCACCTATCATCCCACCTCCTGCGGTGCCGCAGGTTCCTTTCACACTAGTTCCTAGGAGATCACACTTAAGGACACGCCATCACTCTCGCCATGGTCATCATTCCCCTGGACGTTCTCCTACTAGATCACAACACTCTCAAATTTCCTAAAACCCAATAGAGAGGCAACTTCAGGCAGAAACAAGAGTAAAAGCAATGTGCTATACAATCAACACAGATAGATGCATCGAGAGGTAATTTTCTTTATTTTTGCAATTCTTTATTCAAGATCTTCTGACTGAAGAGAACAATTCCGCGCAGCAAACGGGTTTTGCCCAGTTCTGGGCTTCTTCAGGGCTGCTAACATATACAGACATAGCTTACATTACTTTCTCATAAAAACAGTGTGGTTTACTTTTATTCCCTACACACATAAATACAGTGTAAGAAAAAATATTGAAAGTGCACTAATGTTGCAAACCAATAGTTACTGAGCACATAGTTTCACCAATGTTGCACATTACAGCAAAATTCATGTTTCTTGACTTCCTAGCATTAGACCATTTTTTATATAAAACATTATTTATTCACTGGTTTACAGGCTAAAACAAAGACTGTTTAGATATTTCAAGTCCTTTCCCTATATCTTTCTTCTTTCCTCCAGGTTGATTTATGGATTCCTACTGGGGTGAGCATGATATAGATACCTGTGATCTTTTGCATCACAACCAGGGATTGAGAATAATAAGCCTCTAGATACCCACCCCAATTCAGGGTCTGGGAACACAAAGTCTTTGGTCCTGAAGAAACGCTAGGGATCCAGTACTGGACCGACACAGCGTGAAACATGTCGACCTAAATAGTGAAACCTTGATAGTTCACTACAAACACACTCACTGAGTAGTGGCACGTCTTAACCTAGCGCACACTACCATATATTAGTTTTTAACCTTACCGAAGGATCTCTGAATAAAGTTTAATTTAATTTCCTTTAGGTCATTTTATATCACACTCTCCGCTCTACATTGGATACCCCACACACCCACATGCACCGTCACGGCTGATACGAGAAAAGATCTCCGACAAAGAGCCCTCTCACGGGCCCAAGGGACATTGCAGCCCAGCCCCACGAGGAGCAATTCGCCCAACGATGAAGCATGACACCCACATGGGTGTGTGAGGGTGACACTTCCAAATAATGAAGACTCCCCCCCCCCCTAGAACCATATTTTCCAACTGACCACTTCTTTATGCTCTTTCATAAACCTCTTCTATAACTTACCCACTTAGGAACAAGTACCCATATTGATTATCAATTATAGTGAGGAGCACGGGTACTGGACCTTTATCTGGCTCCCAGTCCCCCTCTTTGTGATTTAACATATAACATATCATTCAAAAGTTCCGAAACAAAAAAAGTTAAAAAAAAGGCTAACAACCTTACCCACCAACCCATCATGTGAGAGGGACCAAATGTTTATAACTAGGGGGGTACACACATTGCACAGCGATAATGTCCTCATGTCTTATTACAACAAGAAAGAAAAAACGGAATCACCTAAATCGAACACAAACATTGGGGGAGAAATAGAGGTGTTCAGAAGTAAATGGTATTGCGCAAGAACGATTGCTTAAACGTCCCAAACCCCGACTCCAATGGTGTTATCGTATGGGTTGACCATTTAATTTCACTTACCTAAAAACAGTTGTATATTCGTCCTTGATTTCTAAAGAAAGATTTGTCCATCAAATATTCTTAGTCCATACATGATTTCAGTGCATAAATTCTGTTGACCAAAAAATCAAAATACACGATAAGTACTATTGTCTGGTTCCTGTATTCTAAAACAGATTCAACAAAGTCTGTATTCTCTACATGATTTATGTCGGGGATGTCTGATACCATTACTACTTCCATTATTAGGCAAAAGAGGAAACCAGTGATCAAGGAATATTAAAACGGGATTATCTTAAAGATCGCCCAAATGTCCCCAAATATAATGCGCAGCTATTTACATTAGAAAATGTGTGAGCCATAAATCGTGCAATAAAACCAATTCTCATAAAGATGACGGGGGAGAGGGGCAGGTACAAGTGTGAGTACACATACCTCCGAATGTGTTGCAGAACAGCATAATTGGACCCTCCAAATCATGCTATCAAGACTATTTCTGTTTGGTTTGTCCAGTCGTCTTGAGCTGAGTGAAGGCACAAAATAAATATGTGCCCCACTTATAAATTGTCAAGACCTCACACCTATAACACGTTTAAAGGATCTCATGCAATTACGTGCGTATTTTTACCATACAGTGATTTACGTCTAGAAAGACTCAGCATTATTGAGTAAGGAGCACTTCGCCACCTGCAACCCGTATTTGGTGAGCCACGCCATATAATCACCATGTTACCCCATAAACCAGTCATATCATGTTACAGCACCTACTCCCCTGTTACTGAGGCATATAGTCAACAAGTCATATGTATAAACAAATCCCTTACTGCTCATCCGTCTTCGGCCACTGATGTTACGTCTGCGCGAATTTGGCGTCTTAAAAAGGTTGTCAAACCGCCATTGTTTTTAGGGCTGGCTTAAATACCCAAAAGCCATTTCCAGCCACAGCTACTAGACCGTGGTTTCGACGTGCTATTGCGCCGACGTGAATGGACCAGTTCTTGTGTGATCCCTACCTACCACACATATAGACGTATTCTACCATTTCAGCGTCTTGTCCACTAGACCGCTGACTCTTTCCCTTACTGCGCATGCGTACATCGTCCGTTTTTTCACCGATCCCGATTACCTACAGTTACATTACCACATAATCAAATTTATTATTTTCCATTGCATATTAACAAAATCTCCCAAAGCATGTTAAGACCAACTATAAATGGCATTAATCCCTTGATATGCAAAACCCACATTTTAAGCTCAGCACTGAGAATTGCCACCACTCTATAGCACAATTGTATATAAATACAAGTCATCTTAAATTAAATATAATATTATCCTACTGTTGCACAAGTCCCGCGGCTTGAACTCGGCTCAGAAGATAACTTACCACTCGTTTTATTATTACAGATGAACTCTGTACCTCTCTAATCATTAGTCGGTTATACATCCAAGAATTGGCATTACTTTCCCAAAAATGTAACACTCATTGTTTTATCATTTCAGATGACCTCTATACCTCTCTAATCAATAATAAGTTATGCATCCAAGAATTGGTGTCACCTTCCAAAGACCAGTAGATCACACACAATTCACGATCCCTTTACAAAAAAATAGTGAAGCTCATGGTCTAAGTTGAGTCCTTCATTAACGGATCTCAATACGCAAATTTGAAATCTCGGAATTAAATAAGGGACTCAGGTTCTGTGCAGTTAATTATGGCAATTTTCCTAATTTACATGTCGATGTATTCAAGTTTATAAGAAAATTGAAATTTAGATGTAATTTTCACCTAAATGAGTATAATAAACCACAAATAGAACGCACAATGGTTTTGTCTGATTTATCTGTTGCACAGATAAAGGATATATCGATGCCATTGTCACTCAATGATGATGTTGGTTGCTCTGTGGATGAGGTGGCAAAGATCTCTGTATTGAACCAGACTACACCTGTGATAGTGGTCTACATGCACATCGTAAATTCACTCCACATGGTGCTCCTCTAAATAGTATTGATGTATTTTACCAACACGTGACAAAAGATCTGCACTGTTTGCAGGATAAAGAACCTTGGAACCCTGAGAAATTCCTACAAAGATAACTTAACTAAAAGAGAAAGAGTAGCCCTTTCCAGCATGGCAAATAACAGCTCACTCATTATACTTGAGGCAGAAAAGGGGGGTAACATTGTTCTGATGAGTAGAAGTGACTACAAGAAGGTGTACAGGCAACTAAATGATATCAAATGCTATAAGAAACTAGACCAGATCCCATATGCACTAGCAACACTTCAGATCAATGACAGACTTTCTGATTGGAAAGAAGTGGATTTACTGTCCGAAACTGAACACAAGTTCCTGAAAGTTGAATGTCCCAGATTTCCATGCCTATATCTATTACGGAAGGTTGATTAAAAAAAAGGGGGGGCATTGGATCAATAACAGAGCATCTATCACAATATGTGACTCATTTCTTAAACCCCTGGTGATGGACCTTCCATCGTTCATCAGGGATACCACTGAAATCCTGAATAAGTTTCACGATTTGGTTTGGGATAAGTCAATGTGGTTGGTGACTCTGAATGTGGAGTCGTTGTACACGTGCAGCAAAATGGAATATGGATCAAAGGCAGTGGACTTCTTCCTCTCTAGGCGCAGGGCTAACGATCACAAACACAACAAGATGTTACTAGAGATGATTGAACTTATTCTATCTAAAAACTTTTCTGTATGATGACATATGGTTCCAACAGCTCCAATGGAAGGGATGGGATGCACTCCTTAATTCAATGGTTTTTAAACTTGTCATCTGTATTTTCCTTCGTTAGCGTGCAAACTGGTGACGTGCCAGCCCATATTGGCACCTGTTTTAAACAATATCATAGGGAGGGGCGTCATCTCGCCCCAAACCAATTGCACAACTCAGTGAGCGCCTTGTTGGCATTCATCGTTACTTAACGTTCGTCAATCTATTCCGTCTATTCCATCTCATTTGCTCTTTTTTGCATCCTTTTGATCTTTAATCGCCCACACGTGGACTGATGTGCATTTTTCCAAGTTTCTAATGTTCAAAATGTGTCCATCCGGACCTCTGTACATGAACACGACTGAAGCAATGATTTGTCAGAGGCAGTGTTTATTCATAAAAACCCAATGCATTTCGGGCTAAAATCGCCCTTCGTCAGGGGTCACTGTAAGCAATAGAACAATAATCACCTTTAGTTTCATAGTTTTACATTTTGCGTTATTCATCATCATATAAAAATAACAAATTAATCACATTCCCACTTCACATTATATTCTGCTAAAGTATTCCCTCAGTAAAGCACTGTATTTAAGGATCTACTTAGTCCCCCTCCGTTATTTGTACCAGCCCGTGTTGTTGTTCTTTTACTTTGCACTAATTGTTGCTGCTATTAATACAAAAACCTTCTATTTTGTCTGCATGCGACCAACAACCTCACTCTCTTTACCTTCAATTCCTTCACAACCTCCACCCCTCTTCTTTACCATGTTGCCAACCACGTTCTTACCCACCACCTTTTTACGCCCACGAACTACCGCCCTCGTACTGTCCCCATTATCTAGCTGCTTAGATGTATTAAAATTCTCAAATTCCTACATTCCCACGTAGTCCTTAAATCACCCACTTTCCTTCTAACTTTCAACAAGTGTCAATCGCGTGCATGTTTCCATACCTGCCTCGAGCGTTTAAGATCGACCATCCGCTTTTCCATTACAGCTAGAAATCATTCACCTCATACCCCTCTCTCTTTTAACCAAAATCTCCCGCCAGTTTTCCTTCCTAAATTAACCCTTTGTTTCACCACTTTCCCAACATCGGAGCTACTTCAAGAGGTTACTATTCTCATGTAAAACACTTCATTTCCCATAATGCAGTGCAATAAACAAATCATAAACTCGAGCTCTTCATCCGTAATGCAATACATAACAACCTTAGGAAATTGATTATTATCATGATGAAAAAACGATATTGCCTTCTTGCTACCATGACAATTTTAGAGTTCAAATCAAATGAAAGTTCAACACCAACTTCGTAAACGAACCCAGATTTTTCGCCGACTGTGTGGACGCGTGGAACGTTCTCTGTTTCTGATCAATTTCACCTTTATTTTATCGACGGGTGCTATCCCAAATAATGGGCTTTTCATAAACATCATATGGTAGGGATGGGATGCACACCTTAATTCAATGGTTTTTAAACTTGTCATTTGTATTTTCCTTCGTTAGCGTGCAAACTGGTGACGTGCCAGCCCATATTGGCACCTGTATTAAACAATATCATAGGGAGGGGCGTCATCTCGCCCCAAACCAATTGCACAACTCAGTGAGCGCCTTGTTGGCATTCATCGTTACTTAACGTTCGTCAATCTATTCTGTCTATTCCATCACATTTGCTCTTTTTCCGCAGTGACGTCGTCTCCGGACATGACTCAGTGGCGCCATATAAGTCCCCTCCGGCGCACAGATGTCAGTTTCTTCTTTTCCGCGCTGTAACGCGGATCCGGAGAACCGTATCTCTGGCTGTTTTTCAGCCTACTGTGACTAATTTTTGCCAGGAAACATTGTGCCTTATGCCCTCTGGGTTTAAATCCTGTGGGTCCTGTGCTCGCCAGCTGTCGGGTACGGATCCACACATTTGTATGTGGTGCTTAGGCGTGCACCACGACTGCGACGCCTGTCAACTATTGAAGCCAAAGGCGCTGTGGGAGCGGCGCATTAAGCTTCTGACTGCGCGGTTGTTGCAGACTTCCAGCTCCTCACGACTTCGGTCTTCTTCCCGGTCCAGAGGTCGTTCCCGGGAGCGCCGACCTTCATCCCGTGATCAACGGCAGCGGTCCCAGTCTCCGGCAAAGTCTCGCGGTAAGCGACGTCGCAAGAGATCGAAGCCCAGATCTTTCATCACCTCTGTGACTCGCGATGCGGATCACAGGGTTGTCTCATGTCCTAGTGCTGAGACTCCCTCTCCGGCGTCAAGCCCGAGCCTCCCAGCCTTTCCTGGTGCCGGGGCGTCCTGGAGTCAGATGCAGGAGTACTACAATGCTCTTCATCTAGTTTTTGGGCCCTCATCTCCCTCTGGAGCGCCTGTGGGCCCCAAGGAGGTCGTAGGCGCCGTAGCTGCGCCATCGCCGGCGGGTCCGCCTTATGTGGCAGTTCTGGTTTCAGACTCTGAGACGCCGGTGCACGGTCCTGTTGGTCCTCCACCTGCGGCGTCGATAGTTCCACCAGTGTCTATCCCAGCTGTGGCGGAGTCAGAGTTGGAGTCGCTGCACGTCAGAGGGCAGGCTTCGCCGCGAGGTGTTTACATCAACGCCGGCCGAGAACTCTCCGCCTTTACGGGTGAATGTCGACATGACGTAGCTTCGACGTCGTTTACAGAGCCGTTGGTGCCGGGTGTTTTTTGTGGAGGTCCCTCGGGACCAGTCAGAAGAAGGTTGTGTGGGGATGGATCCCTTAAAACGACCAAGACTTGAAGACGGCTGGGTTGCTCAGTTGGGTAAGGCAAGCGGGCTATATTTGTACCCCGCTTCCTCTCTTTTGTCACCCATTGGCCTTGCTTCAGAAGCCAGTTCTATCTTGGTGGAGGCTTTGAAGAGAGTGGCTGATGTTTTGCATCTCACTCTGCCCACTGTGGAGAAGACAACGGATCCTCTGATGGAGGTCCTTCATCCTGGCCAGTCGGGGATTGAACCTTTACTTCCGTTTTGCGAAGCACTAACCGACATTCTGCTAGGGGCATGGGCAAGACCTGACTCAGGGGTAACGGTAGACCGTCCAGACTATTATGGCGTCCCCGGGAATGGAGAATATTCCCCATTTGATAAGGAATCCAGGAGACAGGACACTTGGGGAAGAGGTGTTTTTTCCTCCACCAGTGCAGCGTTACGCTCCACTAACACCATTTGCGTACTCGGGCGGTTTCTCTACACCTTGTGGGATTCTTTGTGCCAGTTTTTACCCTTGTTTCCCAAGGCTAACAGAGGTGAACTTCATCAATTGATGGTGGATGGCCGTCAGGCAGCCAGGTTGCTCATTCGCTATGGAATGGACTCTACGGACTCCATTGGCCGAGCTATGGCATTGGCTGTGGCCTTGCGTCGGCATGCATGGCTTAGGACGTCTGGGTTTTCAGAGGTTGTTCAGTCAGTCCTGCTCGATTTACCATTTGATGGTGAGCACCTTTTTGAAGCCCAAGCTGTTGCGGCCCTTCGCAGGTTTAGGAATGATCGAACAGACTCTTAGTCTGTCTATAGTTACTTTGGCAGCCTTCCCTACCAGTTTTTTTATTTAGATTGGTGGGAAAAAGTTTCCCCCATTTTTGAGGTAGTGTATACAGTCTCTAATGGTAGTGCTGAAGTATTAAGCATCCCCTGTTGCAGTTGTGGTGGTGAAGTTAAGCACCTTCTATTCCTCTTCTTCTTTTTTGGCTGGGAGACTAGTGTCTCTGGATTTGCCATTTCAATATTCGGATTGATTCGCTGCTGGTTAGCGGTTTATTCTTTGGTACTCTGAAGAAAAGCCTTGTCTCAAGAGTTCATACCTTTATGGTATGTGCCTTACTGTATGTGGAATATTAGTTTGCTATTGTGTAGTTTGTGTGTATACTACTTGCGTAGTATGTTCGCTCTGCTATCAGATAGTTTTCTCTGAGTGCCCAGCCTCATGCGAGCATCACTCGGAAATGTAACCTAGGCCATTAGGGCCAGGTTATATGTGACCTTTATGGATCATAGTTGTTGCTTCCTTAGTGGTACCTTCTTTTAAAGGTCCTGATGCCTTTAACTCTTGTGGAGTTTTTTCATAGCCAGAGTAGTTACTGCAGATTGGTTTTCTTCATAAACAGACTGCATATACTCTTCAGTGTTTGTTTTTCTAAGTACTGTGGGTGGATTTTGTAAATACACGTGCTATGATTCTCTCCCTTCTCGGGGGACATAGGTAGTTCCTAGGTTCATTCTTGGAACCGGGTTTTTAGACTCTTTAGCAAGCCCTCCTGGATTATCTCCAACGTTCTTGCTAATGCATATTGGACCTGTCTTTTGAAGTATGCAATGGTTTTTTTCAGCACTTGACAGGCCTCGATATCTCTCTGCTTCTTGAGGATGCGTGATTTTTATGTATGTGTGTATATATATATATATATATATATATATATATATATATATATATAGTTATTTACATATGTATGTGTTCTTGGTACTTTCAATTAAATCTTGTTTGAATCGCGTATTGTATCGGCTTGCTGTTGGCAAGAGTTCATTTTTATGTATATATCTTTCTTTGCTTATTACCAATTTAATCTGTTACTACAGGTAAGAAGCTTTATCTTGATGTCAGGTACTCTTGACTCTTTTGGGTAAATGTCATGTAAATCTTGCTGATAGGTGTGGAATATACTATAAAGTTCCTTGGTCTGGTTTTCACTTCTATTTATCTGATATATATATATATATATTACACATGTTTAGCTTTAATGGAGAGAAAAAAAAGAAAAAGACAGACCGAAAAAGGGAGAAAGGATGTGGTTGTCCCTCTTTTCTCGCTTGCCTTGGGTTTGAGCTTATTCAGAGTTCTAGATAGTATTCAGTCTATTATTGCACTATTGCATTGAAGACTGTATGGAGGCAGGCTTATACTTTCTGTCTTCTGGCAGTAGTTTTTGTCCAGTTAAAATTCTTTTACTTGTTAGGTCAGTTGAGGTATCTGATGACGCACTTATTTTCATACATAAATTTCGTGTCTATATATGCATCTTGTGGCAAGATGTTATACAATCTGTGCGTGAATTATTTTATACCAAGGAGGTATTGTCGTTCATCTTTCCTCTTGTAAATGAGTTCTGAAAGTCCTGTTTTGGGATTTTATCAGGACAGATCTTGTTATAGTTAATGTTCACATGAACAATGCAGAATATAGAATTTTGTTATGCTGCTGACCCTTTTTGGTCATTGTGCTTTCTTTTCCCCTTTGAGGGACAGGGGTTCATGTCTGTTCTAAGACAGAATTTTCAGGGGGTTTCTTCCCCCTCCCTTTATTCCTTCATGGGCCGATTCTCCCGGTCTGGTAAGCTTGTTTTAATTTATATGTTCTGTGACAGTAATCATAGATTCTGGTAGGAACCAAGTCCTGGCTCTGCTATTCCTATGTATACTTGGTCGGTTGTTATTTTGACCGGTTAGTTCTCTTAGAGAACTTTTATAGGACTTGATAGCAGACCCTCCTCCAGTGGGGTATAGCTATGGTATTTAATTCCAATTTAAGGAATCTGCGGCTACATGTCTCTATCAGATGTAAAAGTTACTTATCTTTGGTAACGCTATATCTGGTAGAGTCTAGCCGCAGATTCCTTAACGCCTTGCCCATCCTCTCCACTCTGTGTATGGTTCTTGAGGTAAGGGTTATACCCTTTTCAGTGCTGAGCTTATATACCAGTGATCACTGTCTCAATCTATGTTAGGGTTAAACAAGATGCTTGACCTGGCCACTTGGCTTTTGTTTGGAGGTGTAATACCGTCCATTTCTGAATATGTTTTATTGGTAGAATGGATGTGTTCTCTCTTTCTCGCTGGTGTTCACACCGGTGAGTAGTATTAACTTGTTGTTCTTTCTATGAAAGGTTTCTTGGTAACGTCATACCTTGGCGCTGGTATTGTCAATATATCACGTGATTGAATAAGTTAATTCACAGCTTAGTGCTGATTTTGTAGGTCCTGTTGGACTATTGCCAGGTCATTCATGACCATTGACGTATGGTGCATAGGGGGTATGGTCTCTTCCTTAATAGGGGAGTTATTCACCAGGGCACAGAGGTTCATGTAGCCCTGTGTTGAGTTGTTCTTATTGGGGATTTTCTCTAAACTCTGTGGCTGGTACTTTCATACCATTCGTTGTTTAATTTTCTAATGATGTTTTTAAGAGAATTTTGATATTCTTTTGGCACACTGTTTCCACGACCGGTTTCTATGGTGGCTCCGTGTTCTGGCACGGAAAGTTTCACAGAAGAAACTGACGTCCACGTGCCGGAGGGGACTTATATGGCTCCAATGATGTCATTTCCGGAGACGACGTCACTGCGGAGCCGTACAACGCCGTCCCATGGCGCGCAGAGGTACTGCTGAAAATGTTTCCAGGACCAGCCTGGCACCTGGGGAGAATTCAAAGTTAAGGAATCTGCGGCTAGACTGTGTCTCTACCAGATATAGCGTTACCGAAGGTAAGTAACTTTTACTTTAAGACGCCAAATTTGCGCGAACGTAATTTCAGTGGCCGAACACGGGTGAGCAGTAAGGGATTTGTTTATACATATGACTTTTTGACCATATGCCTCAGTAACAGGGGAGTAGGTGATGAAACATGATATGACCGGTTTACGGGGTAACGTGATGATTATATGTCGTGGTTCGCCAAATACGGGTTGCAGGTGGCGAAGTGCTCCTTACTCAATCATGCTGAGTCTTTCAAGACGTAAATCACTGTATGGTAGATATAAGCATGTACCTGCATGAGATCCTTTAAACGTGTTCTACACGTGAGGTTTTGACGATTTAATAAGTGGGGCACAAGTTTTTTTTCTGCCTTTACACAGCTCAAGATGACTGGGTAAGCCAAGCAGAAATAGTCTTGATAGCATGATTTGGAGAGTCCAATTATGCTGTTCTGAAACATGTTCGGAGGTATGTGTACTCACACTTGTACCTGGGCTCCCCCCACCCACCTGTCTTCTTTATGAGAATTGGTTTTATTGCACAATTTATGGCTCACACGTTTTCTAAAGTAAATAGCTGTGCATTCTATTTGGGTACATTTGGGCGATCTTTAAGATAACTTTAATGTTTGAGGCATATGAGCTGTAGATCATATGCTATGCATAGATCGCCATCTAGTGTTGGGTCCGGATGTTTGCACTTTGTTTTTCTTCGAAGAAGTCTTTCCATCACGAGGTAGGTGACTCCTTTCGGTGATAGTGCGCATGGGCATGGACTCCATTATCTGAAAGAAACACGTTAGTTATAGATTCCTTACCTTAGAATTACCCCCAGGCGTCAGACTGGATCCGGAAGGTTTTCATTAGCAGTACCTCTGCGCGTCGGAAGGTGGCGTTGGTCGGCTCCACTTCCGTCATCGGCGTCGTGGTCACCGGGATGACGTTGCAGCAGCTATTTAGATGCCGCCCTCGCGCGCTGACGTCAGTTCTTTCTTTTTCCGCGCCAGCCAGCGCAGATCCGGGAAGAGCAGCACCGCAGTCATTTTTTGACTAACTTTTTCTCGACTTTTGTCGACGTCTTTTTCGAGTCTCCGATTCCGAAAGGTGCATGAGGGATGCCAGGATTCAAGGCCTGCGGTTCCTATAGCCGACTGATGTCGGTGACGGATCCGCACCGCGTGTGTCTTTTCTGCCTGGAGCACGACCGCGACCCCAAGTCGTGCTCCGACTGTTTGTTGTGGACGCCGAAGGCTTTGCAGGACCGGTCCCGAAAGCTGCTTGAACGCCGACAGTCGGCTCCACGCTGTTCGAGGTCCCAGTCGAGAGGGAGGTCGAGGGACCGGTCGCGGAGCCACCACCATTCAGGATCGAAGTCTTCGCACTCGGGGTCGGGTAAGTCGAAGCACAAAAAGAAGTCGAAGAAGCATCGTCGCTCTTTGACTTCCCCTCATCGGTCAGCCGTCCCGACGAGGCCCGCGGGTGGTGCCCCTCCCGCGGCTCCGCATGCAGAGCCCGCAGAGTCGACTCCGGGTTTCCCTCCCTTCCCGGGGCGACTCCCGCCCAGCTTAGTACGTTTCCTACGAGGCGATGCATGCCATCTTTGGGCGGCCCGAACCCGCCGGTGCGCCTTCGGGCCCCGCGGACTCGACTGGGGGGGCCGGGACCTTCATTGCCGGCGGCTCCAGCCCGGCGTCGCAGGCCCCCCTTGGATCCAGGCCTGGATCCGGATCGGTGCCGGTTGACCTTATTACACCTCCGCCGGCGCCGCTTCCGATGGCACCACTACCTTGCCCGGCGCCAGTCGGCCCCCCGGCCGGCGTCGACCCCGACCTCCTTCCGGATGAAGACACGGAGCCGGACCGGCGTCGACCAACGCCGGATCCGGCGCCGAGCGGGGTTTTTGTGCCCCTGTTCACTCCTCGAGTCCCTTTTAGGCCAGATTGGCACCCAGGGGACGAGGAGGAGGAGGATTGGGAGGGGTAAGGTGACCCTTTAACAGAACAGCTGGAACAGGACTGGAGAGAGGACCTGGGGGATGCCAGTGGTTTGGACACCTCGCCAGACCTTGGCATGCTGTCTCCTCCTACCGTGGCTACGGAGGAGGGAGCATCTTACGCAGTGGTGTTGCGTAGGGCGGCCGAGGCTCTCAACCTCGAGCTTCCTACGGTGGCAGTCAGGACTAACCTCCTGACAGAGGTACTTCAACCGGCAGCGAGCTCTTCTGAGCTCCTGCTGTCTTTAAATGAAGCCCTCTCGGACATCCTTTTGGGCACTTGGTCCAGGCACACCACAGGGGCTCCTGTGGATAGGATGATTGCCCGACGCCACCGCCCGGCTCTGGGCGACCCCTTGTTCCTTTCCCAACACCCTTCCCCTGAGAGCTTGGTGGTCCAAGCCTCAACGTCCCAGAGCGCCTTCCCTACCGCAGCCCCGGATAGGGAATCCAAGAAGCTGGATCAACTTGGGAAGAAGTTTTTTCTTCCTCCAGCTTAGGGCTGCGGTCGGTGAACACTGCATGCCTCTTGGGCCGTTATTCCCACTCTGTGTGGGACACGATGACGCAAGTGCTGCCTCAGTGTCCGGAGCAGGCCCGGACCGTGCTCTCCCGTGCTGTTGCTGAAGGGAGAGACGCAGCTAAGTTCGCCATTCAGTGTGGGCTGGATACCGCCGACTCACTGGGCAGAGCGATTTCCACGTCTGTGGCGATCAGACTCCACGCCTGGTTGAGGACGGCTGGCTTTTCGGGGGATGTCCAGAACACTCTGATGGACATGCCTTTTGATGGCCGTCGCCTGTTCGGCGATGTTGGACTTGGCCCTTTTTGGCAGGTTCACCCCTGAACTTTTTGCCTTGTCTGTAACCTGGTGTTGGTGATTTTAGGCCTCTGAGCACTTTGGCACTGTGGTCCAGTGGAAAGTGCGTGCGCTCTCTGTGTACTTGTGGTGAGATTGGCCTGCCCTCCCATAGGAATGCATGGGGGATAAGTGTGTCCCTGGTTATTCCTGTTATGAGAGGAGCAGTGTGGTCAAGTCTGGTATGTATGAAATTGTGTGAATAAATGCTGCGCCATGGTGTGCGCAGATTTATTGTGGTTATTTTAGAAATGCCACTTTTAGAAGTTGGCATTTCTGTGTGCTCTGTGTCTGCCTGCCTGATGTGAATTGCATGTCTGGCTTGTGAGTGACAGGGGCTGGGAGGTGTGTGTGGCTCCAGGAGGGGCAGGGTGAGTCAGCGCAGGGCTGAATGGAGAGATCTCCCTGTAGATGGGTGGGAGGAGTTGCACCTGGGACCTGAATAGGGCTGTGCCTTCCCTCCAAAATGCTGGCTCCACCTCCTGTGGTGCGTCTGATGTCCCCAGCCTACACTATGAAAGGGAAGAGGAGCTGGTCAAAACAAAGTGCTCCAAATCCCCCTATACCAGTTCTGACTGGTATCCCCAAGCCCTGTGCTGTGACACAAAGGGAAATTGTGATATAAATGTAGGGGCTGTGACCCCATGAAATTGTTCAGTCTTGGTGTGCTGTTCCTGCTGGGGCGTGCTGCTGCTGAGGCCCAGGGGGGGCTGCCATGAGGACTTGCCTCCCTGGGCCCTGCATTGCCCCTTGATGCCTAAAGGACTTTTGGGACCTTTTGCTTTATTTTCTTTATCCCTAAGGACTTTGTGTTTTACCTCTAGCGCCTGGGAGCGCTTTATCTTAATTTGCCCTACCAAAGAAAAGGAGCCTGGGGGCTGCGCTGAGCTGCAGCCCTTGGTGAGGGAATCCCCAGCGTAGGGATTCCCCCGTTATGCCTTTTTCGGCGGGTGCCCACCCCGCTTATTCTGTTATTTAGATCGTGGGTGCCCACCCCACATGGCCGCTTTTATGCCTAAATCGCGGGTGCCCACCCCGCTTTAAGGCCGCATTTTGCTTTTATCTATGTATGCGGGTGCCCACCCCACTCTGTGCCTGAATTGAAGTGGGAGCCCACCCCGCGTTTCACCGCCGCGGCCCGAGCCGCTTTTGAAACTTTCGCCGGGCCGCTACCAGCGCGACCCGGAAGACAGGCGCCGTTGCCTGTTTGTGGGCGGGACTTCCTCCTGGCGGCCGGAAGTCAGCGCGGGGCTCCCGTGAGCCTGGGAGAGCCCCGCACGCCGGAAGATAGGAGTCCCGGGTCCCAGGAGGGGGGCCCGGGTGAAGAGAGAGAGCCTCGCATGTTGCTGCCTTTGGGAGACAACGGCGGAGGGGGCACGTTGACGGTGCCTGCCCCCGCCGCGTGTGCAGAGCAGAGTCCCCGAGCATGGAGGAGTCTGCTGGCAGCAGCCCGGTGAGTGAGGGCTGAGTCCTCTGGTGGTTGGGGGGGGTGTCGGGGCACATCGTCGGTGCCCGCCCCGTGCCGGTGTTGCTTTTTCCAGCTGCCCCACTTGATAGCGGGCAGCTGCACCGATTGGGCGATTATTGATTCAGAGGTCCGGTAGTGAGGCCTCCCCGGCACAATTGGTGCCAGTACCATTTTTTTTGTTCATTTGGGGGCACTCTGTCTCCTTCCCCGCATTCCCGGAGGAGCCCCGGGTTGAGTAGGCACACTTAGTGCCAGTGCCCGCATTTGTTTTCCCTCCCAGCTGTGCCGCCGTTGCGGGCCGCTCCATGTGGGGGCACCTTGTTTAAAAATGCCTCAGTGGGGCCCCGAGGGCACAGATGTGCCCGGGCCCCCTTCACTTTGTTAGCTCAGCTGCCCCGCTTGCAGAGGGCAGCTGCAATGCTTTGGGGGCAATTGTATTTAGAGAGAGCCCCAGTGGGGGCCCAGAAGGCACAGTGATGCCAGGCCCCTGTACTTTGTTTATTTACAGCTGCAACGCACCAGCGCGGGCAGCTGCAACGTTTTGTGCATGTTTCATCCAAGGGCGCATTTAGAGCCCAGGCCTGCCGTTGATCTTCCCAGCTGCCCAGCAAGTAGTGGGCAGCTGCATCGTTTAGGCCATTCTTTCTTTGGGGACATGTCTTTTGAGTTAGGAGTGAGATGCACTCCTTTGCCCTAGTACTTTAACAGCTGCGCAGCACTTAGTGCCAGCTGCAACGTTTAGGTCCGCGCAATTGTGCACCTGGATTCCGCTGCCTTGGCAGCCGCCCTGACATTTTGGACACAGGGCATTTGAGCCCTTTTGAGATGGCCAGTTGGCCAGGGGGACGGTTAGGTTTATAGGGCGCCAGGTTATGTGCTAATGTGATATTGTGGTGCTAGGAAATGTGATTCCTATATTGTGATTTACGCACCCTGATTTATGCCTCTAAATGTGGTTTTCGGATTATGAGGTTGTGCCTACTGTGGTTAGGTTTGAGATATTCTCTACTGTGTTTTATGCCCCTAATGTGAGTTATGCTTAGGAGGTTATTGTCTAATGCGCTTAGACTTGTGAGATGATTATATCGTGTTTATGCTGATGAGGTTATGACATAATGTGGTTTATGTTCCTCAGGATAATTGCATACTGTGGTTTATGCTAGGAAGTTATTACCTCATGCGTTTAGGTCAGGAGGTTGGCGCAGAATAGATTTCTCGCCTGATAGGATACTGTGCATGATATGATTTATGTTACAGGATGATGCTGAGTATAGTGTTTGCCAGTAATTACTGGTTGTGTTCTAAGTTTATGATATGTCTTACATTTACTATTTTTACTAAGTGATGATTCTGACAGTGGTCCATGTGGCCCTGTCATGTGTATATAATCCCCTGTAAATATTGCCCAGTGCCAGTTGGCACAGTGTATATTGTGTGATTACCATCTAATGTGTTTTATGATAATACAAAGGCTATTTTTTATATAACCTTGTGTGGAGTTCCTTTTTGTGGTGTGCCTAGTATGTTGTTGCTGTGTGTGTGTTGCGCAAACGCTTTACACATTGCCACCAGGATAAGCCTGACTGCTCGTGCCAAGCTACCAAGGGGGTGAGCAGGGGTTATCTTTGGCATGTAACTCCCTCGCTCTGCCTGGCTTTGGCGCAAGCCTTAGCCAACCAGAGATCCCATTTCTAACAGGCGACAAGGCGGACAGTGCATTAACGCGTTTCAAGGACTCACGGGCTACGGCCAAGTCCATGGGTTTTTCCACCCTACGTCCTGTACAGTCGGCCTTTCGCCCCTTTCGTGGCCACGGAAGGGGTTCCCCACCACGTTCCCTTCAGAGCCACAGGCCTGCGCAGACCTTTTCATCCCAGCACAGCCGGGGACGTGGGAACCAACGCTGTGGTTCTGGGGGCCAGCGGGCGGGCCAGTCCACCTCCGCCGCAGCCTCCAAGCCCTCCTAGTCTGACATTTCAGGGCCATCAAACACCCGTGGGCGGCAGGATTCGCCATCACCTCCCCCACTGGTGTACCATTACGTCGGACAGGTGGGTTTTGCAAATAGTCCGAAGGGGCTACTCCCTCCCCTTCGAGGCTACCCCTCCCTCCATGCCACCCAAGTACCATCGCATATCGGAGGATTACCTGTCCCTTCTCCAACAGGAAGTTGGGGCTCTCTTGGCCAAGGGAGCCATCGAGCGCGTTCCTGTCCCAGAAGTAGGTCGTGGTTGTTATTCCCACTACTTTCTGGTACCCAAGAAGGACAAAGGCCTGCGTCCTATCTTGGATCTCAGGAATGTCAACCGCTTTCTCCGGAAGGAGAAGTTCAAGATGTTGACCCTGGCTCAGGTCTTGTCTGCCCTCGACCCTGGAGACTGGATGGTAGCGTTGGACCTGCAGGACGCTTATTTTAACATCCCCGTCCTGCCGGCCCACCGGCGTTACCTGCGGTTCACAGTAGGCCACGAGCATTTTCAGTTCACCGTGCTCCCCTTTGGCCTTACCAGCGCCCCTCAAGTGTTCACGAAAGTGATGGCGGTGGTTGCAGCTCATCTGCGCAGATCAGGGGTTCCAGTCTTCCCCTATCTCGACGACTGGCTGTTGAAGGCGGGCTCGCCCCAGGCTGTCGTCTCCCATCTCCAGACTACGGCCGACCTCCTGTATTCGCTGTGGTTCTCCATCAATGTGCCGAAGTCGCACCTGATTTCCTCCCAGAAGCTCCTCTTCATCGGAGCGGTTCTGGACACGACGCAGTTTCGGGTTTATCCTCCCGAACAGCGAGTCCGGGATATTCGGGCTATGATTCCGATCTTTCAGCCTCTATCCCGGGTTTCGGTCAGGAAGACCTTGAGACTGTTGGGACTCATGGCCTCCTGCATCCTCGTGGTCGATCATGCCAGGTGGCATATGCGGGCTCTGCAGTGGGACCTGAAGTTCCAGTGGGCGCAGCATCCGGGGAACCTGTCCGATTGCGTCCAGATCTCGGAGGGCACTGCACGGCAATTGCAGTGGTGGCTCACGAACCAGGATTGGGTCAACGGCAGATCCCTCTCCCTTCCCCAACCAGAACACACTGTGTTGACAGATGCATCCCTTCTGGGATGGGGTGGCCACATGGGAGAGGGGGAGATCAGAGGCCTCTGGTCTCCGGCGGAGTCCGGGCTCCACATCGACCTTCTGGAGCTACGGGCGATCCGTCTTGCACTGAAAGCATTCCTTCCCTCTGTCCGGGGAAGAGTGGTGCAGGTGTTCACGGACAACACCACCGCCATGTGGTACTGCAACAAACAGGGCGGGGTGGGGTCGTGGACCCTATGTCAAGAGGCTCTGCGTCTCTGGACATGGCTGGAACATCAGGGCACATCTCTGGTGGTTCAACACCTGGCAGGTTCTCTGAACGCCAGGGCGGACGAGCTCAGCCGCAGGTGCATGATGGATCACGAATGGCGTCTTCACTCGGAGGTGGCGCAAGGTCTCTTTCAACAGTGGGGAGAGCCTTGGTTAGATCTATTCGCCACCGAAGAGAACGCGCAACGTCAGCAATTCTGCGCGTTGGAATTTCCAAGTGCGCGTTGGCACTCGCTAGGCAACGCTTTTCGTCGCGAGTGGAGTTGCGGTCTTCTTTACGCCTTTCCGCCTATACCACTTCTGCCCAGAGTGCTGAAGAAGATCAGGCGCGACCGGGCCCAAGTCATTCTTGTGGCTCCGGATTGGGCACGAAGAGTATGGTATCCCGAGCTACTCAGTATGGCCATCGATCCTCCGATCCGTCTGCCTCTTCGAGAGGATCTTCTGTCGCAGCAGCAGGGACGGTCCTCCACCCGAACCTGTCCGGCCTCCACCTCCTTGCGTGGAGATTGAACGGCGGCAGCTGACATTATTTGACCTGCCTCCCGAAGTCTGTGATGTCATCTTGGCAGCCAGGCGTCCCTCCACTAAGACGGTCTACGCCTGCCGATGGAACAAATTTGTGGCATGGTGCACAGCAAAGGCTGTGGATCCCCTTTCTGCCCCTCTTTCTGAGGTTCTCTTGTTCCTCCTTTCTTTGGCCCAGCAGGGCTCTGCTCTGGGCACTCTCAAGGGCTATCTTTCAGCCATTTCTGCCTTTCTCCGGCTTCCTGATCAGCCTTCTCTTTTCAAGTCCCCTGTTGTTAATCGTTTCCTGAAAGGCATAACTCATCTCTTTCCTCCTGTTCCTTTCGTTATGCCTCAGTGGGACTTGAACCTGGTCTTAACCTTTTTAATGTGTGCTCCCTTTCAGCCACTTCATAACTTTCCTCTTCGTCTCTTGACGCTTAAGACTGCTTTCCTGGTGGCCATCACTTCTGGTAGACGGGTGAGGGAGCTCCAGGCTCTTTCTTCTAAGCCCCCATTTCTAGCTATGCATCCGGACAAAGTTGTCCTACGCACTCGTCCATCCTTTCTTCCAAAGGTGGTTACATCTTTTCATATTGGCCAAACCATCACTTTGCCCACCTTCTTTCCGCCTCCGCACCCTTCGAGAGAGGAAGAGAGGCTCCACCGTCTAGACGCAAAACGTGCGCTCTCTTTTTACCTTGACCGCACAAAACCGTTCCGGGTGGATGACCAGCTCTTTGTTGGCTAAGTGGGCGCCAAGAAAGGTCGGGCTGTACAAGCGGACCATCTCCAGGGGGTTGTCTTGTGTATCAAGGCCTGTTACTCTTTGGCTAAAAAGGAGCCTCCAGTGGGGTTGCGCGCCCATTCCACCAGGGCGACAGCAGCCACCACTGCTTTGGGACGGGGAGTTCCTCTAAGCGACATCGGTCAGGCAGCTACGTGGGCATCGCTCCACACGTTCACTAAGCACTACTGCCTGTACAGCCAAGTCCGGAGACATGGCTTCTTTGGCCGTTCTATTCTCCAGGACTTTCTGGTGTGATCTTGGTTCGCAGACCCACCACCGGGGTTGGTATTGCTGGGGTATCTATTCTAAGGTAAGGAATCTATAACTAACGTGTTTCTTTCAGATGAACAAGTTACTTACATTCGGTAACGATATATCTGTAAGAAACATTAGTTAGTTATAGATTCCTTACCGCCCCACCCATCCTCCCCGTTAAGCGAACTGATTTCTAGGGTTAAGGACATCCTTTCAGGGCCCTAGTTTTGTGCACCAGTGGTCAGTGTCTTGCATGGCTCTGCGTTTCTGGCGCGGAAAGTCGTGTACAGAACTGACGTCAGCGCGCGAGGGTGGCGTCTAAGTAGCTGCCGTGACGTCATCCCGGCGACGACGGACGCGGAGCCGACGGACGCCACCTTCCGACGCGCAGAGGTACTGCTAACGAAAACTTTACGGATCCAGTCTGACGCCTGGGGGTAATTCTAAGGTAAGGAGTCTATAACTAACTAATGTTTCTTACAGATATATCGTTACCGAATGTAAGTAACTTGTTCGTTAGGTTGTTTTTTCCGCCATCGGGTTCGGACGTCTATCGTTGCGCTCCGGTTGGACAATGTTCCTTCGGTTTTCCTCGGTTCGCAAGATACTCACCCTCAACGGTATTATGTTCGATCACGTCTCCCTTCCTATTGCGTATCGTAATTACTTAAAATAATCTTTCAAACGGAAAGTTCGTGGAAGGCCGTCGGGCCTACCCGCGTCGGGTCGACCTGCAGTCGATGGAACGAACTCCCTTCAAATTCTGCCCTCGGTGCCACGCGAAATACCCACGCACCGACTCTCACATAGTGTGTAATCTGTGTTTGTCCCCCGAACACAGAGAACAAGACTGCGACGCATGCCAGGCTTTCCGCTCCAAGAAAACACTTTGCGACCGCTGGGCTCGACGTCGCGACATGCAGAGCCAGCACGCAAGCTGCATTCCGGACATCTTCGGTCAACAGTCGGACGAAGAGGCCGGCGAGGCCATGGGAACAGAGGAGGACCAGGAGCCGGTCGCCATCTCAGAATTCGAATCCGACCAAGAGGAGGACATCCCACATGGTCAACGTACCGGGAGTACACCTCCCCCTCATCCCAGGAAACAATTTCAACTATAAAGAAGGCTCCGGTCCAACCCGCGCCCTCTGGCCCCGGTCGGCAACGAGATCACGCTTCTGACGCCCCGCACTCTGGCTCGGCACCGAAGCCTACCAAAAAGCCTTCCGCCTCCGAAAAGACTCCTTCCAAACCGAGTTCGGAGCCCAGACCTTCGGGGTCAAAACACAAGTCTGGCACCGACCCCCGCCATTCGACCCCGAAAAAATTGTCGGAACTGAAGACATCAACGGCTTCGACTCCGGCACCGAAAAGTTCGGCACCGAAACAGAAAGAAGTGCAGAAAACAGCTACAAAGCCCAGTTTTGATGCCCCATTCGAAAAACCGGATCCGAAACAAAAACTTTTGTATATCCATCCACAGACTGGCCATACCACCACTAAAGTGACTCTAAAAAGAAGGACTGATGCAGAAGAAGAATATCACATCCCTTTAAAGAAGAGATCTGTTGGAACCAACACTTCCCCTCCTCCTCTTCCTCCACCTATTCTTCCTTCATCACCACCTTCCCCTCAGCTTTAACCAATTTCACCTGAACATTCACCACCATATACACCTGACAACCAAGATGATGGGGCTGATGATCAGGATAAGGATGATGATCAGCCATTACAAGACCCATGGGACGATTATAACACCAATTCGCCCACGGGCAATGATCCCGACCTGTACCCTACCAAACCCTCTCCACCAAATGATAGTGTAGGCTACATTGAGTTACTGGGTAGAGCTGCCAACTACCATGGGGTGCAGCTACATAAGGAGTCATTAGAAGAGGATTTCCTCTTTGAAACCCTCAGTACCACACAGACGTCATCACATACACTACCCATGCTTAAAGGGTTGGTCAGGCATGTAGATGACATTTTTAATGACCCAGTCAGAGCTCGTATTCTCACCCCTAGAGTGGACAAGAAGTACAAGCCAGCACCATCGGACCCAGTATATATAAGGGGACAATTGCCACTAGACTCCCTGGTTGTGTCCAATGCAAGAAAAAGAGCCAACTCCCAGACAACAGGAGAGGCTCCACCTCCTGATAAGGAATCAAAACTTATTGATGCTTCTGGAAAAAGGGTAGCTTCTCAAGCAGCCAATTTCTGGCGTGTCTCCAACACTCAGGCACTGTTGGCGCGATACGACGTGCTCACTGGGACAAAATGGAACAACTGATCCAATATTTACCCCCGAAACACAAATCAAAAGCACAAGATCTGGTTCATGAAGGGCAACTTATTGCTAACAATCAAATAAGATGCTCTCTAGATGCTGCAGACACTGCTGCTAGAGCTATAAACACTAGTGTCCTTTTAAGAAGGCATGCCTGGCCCCGTATATCGGGTTTTAATCCTGAGGTTCAAACCTCCATTTTAAATACCCCATTCAATAAGGAACATCTATTTGGCCCAGTAGTAGATTCTTCACTTGAGAAAATGAAGAAAGATACTGAGGTAGCCAAATCTATGGGAGCCCTTCAATCCACACAGTGTTGTGCTTCCTTTCGACGCGCCTTTTACTGAGGAGGTTCCAAAAATACCTCATCGGAAGCCACCTCCACCTATAAGGGCAATAACAAACCCTCTCCATCTAGGGGTTATTTCAGGGGAGGTTACAGGGTTAACAACGGTAAGGGCAGGGGCCGGGGTTCAAGCACACGCAACACCCCCGCCAACACAAAGCAGTGACTTGCCGTCACTTCCCCCCGACCACTCAACACTTGTCGGGGGAAGACTGTCAGATTTTCTACCAATCTGGCAATCAATAACAACAGACAATTGGGTACTCCAAATTATCCATTCTGGTTACTGCCTGGAATTTATCAACACGCCTCCAAATATTCCACCAAAGCCCCACAAACTATCACCAGACCATCTATACCTCCTCAAACAAGAGGTTCAGTCTCTACTTCTAAAAGGGGCTATAGAGCCTGTGCCGTTCCAACATCACGGGTCGGGTGTATACTCCTTTTATTTCCTAATTCCCCCAAAAGACTGTTCTCTCAGACCAATTTTAGATCTCAGAGAACTCAACCGGTGCATTCAGTCAGACCATTTCCACATGGTGACACTTCAACAGGTACTTCCTCTACTACAGAAAGGCGACTTTCTATCTACTCTAGATCTAAAAGATGCCTACTTTCATATACCAGTTCACCCTGCTCATTGCAAATTCCTCAGGTTTGTGGTAGCGGATCAGCACTATCAGTTCAGAGTACTCCCATTCGGTGTCACCACCGCCCCCAGAGTCTTCACAAAATGTCTGGCGGTAGAAGCTGCTCACCCAAGGAGACAAAGCATCCACGTCTTCCCGTATTTAGACGACTGGCTCATCAAAGCCAACACGTACCAACAATGTCTGCAGCACACTTTCAGGACAATTCGGTTACTGCATCAACTAGGGTTCACAATCAATGTACCAAAGTCACATCTCCAACCAACCAATACAAAGGACTACGTAGGAGCCACAATAGATACTCAAAAAACTCTCGCTTTTCCCAGCTCAGCCAGAATTTGAAATATTCAGGCTTTAGTTCTCCGCTTTCAATCCAACCATTGGATTCCAGCTCGAGATTACATGCAGTTACTGGGAATGATGTCATCCTGCATCATGATCGTTCCCCATGCCAGACTGCACATGCGTCCACTTCAAGAATGCTTAGCAAGTCAGTGGAACCAGTCGCAAGGTCTATTGACCGATCTAGTGTTGGTAAACGGCTGTACTCATCGCTCTCTGCAGTGGTGGAACACACAAAATTTATCAAAAGACCCGGTTCCACAGATAGTACTGACAGCGGACGCGCCCCTCACTGGCTGGGTTGCTCATCTACAACAGCACACAGTGCAAGGCCTGTGGAGCCAACAACAGAAGTTGCTCCACGTCAATCACCTAGAGCTGCTTGCAATATTTCTAGCACTCAAGGCGTTTCAAACTCATCTACAGGGCAGAACTGTCCTAATTCGTACAGACAGCATGATAACCATGTATTACATACAAAAACAGGGGGGCACACACTCTCTCCAACTGTCCCACTTAGCCCAAGACATCTGGAGGTGGGCCATTCACCACAAACTGTATCTCCTAGCAGAACACCTCCCAGGAGTCAACAACCAGGTTGCAGATCTCCTCAGCAGGCAGAGACAGCAAATACACGAATGGGAACTCCATCCTCAGGTCCTCCTTCCATACTTTCAACGTTGGGGAGTCCCTCACATAGACCTGTTCGCCACATACCAAAACGCAAAATGCCCAAACTTCGCGTCCAGGTATCCACACCCATTGTCCAAAGGCAATGCACTATGGATGAATTGGTCAGGGATATTTGCTTACGCTTTTCCGCCTCTCCCACTCATTCCATTAGTGGTTCGGAAACTCAACCAAGCGTCCCTGACACTAATCCTAGTTGCTCCCACATGTGCACGTCAACCTTGGTTCACAACCCTATTGGAACTCTCAGTAGTTCCTCACCAAAAACTAAGTCTTACACCCAATCTTCTCACACAGAGCCATGGAGACATAAAACATCCAGACCCCAGTCAGCTCAATCTGGCGATCTGGCTCCTGAAGTCCTAGAGTATGGCTATCTTAATCTACCGCCAGACTGCATGAATATTATCAAAGAGGCTAGACGCCCTACCACAAGAGCTTGCTATGCAGCAAAGTGGAAGAGGTTTGTGATATACTGTAATAACAACATCAACCCGCTTGATGCTTCTGTACAAAACATTATATGTTATTTGTTACATCTACAACGTTCCAAATTAGCGTACACCTAGCTGCAATAGCTGCATACCTCCAAAATAGACAACATCTGCCTCTTTTTAGAGTGCCTGTTATCAAAGCCTTTATGGAGGGACTTAAGAGTCATTCCCTCGAGACGTCCACCTGCTCCAGTATGGAATCTCAACATTGTTCTCACCAGACTAATGGGTCCACCCTTTGACCCACTGCACAAATGTGAACTGCAATTTCTCACTTGGAAAACTGCTTTCCTCGTTGCTATCACATCACTCAGAAGAGTGGGTGAGCTTCAGGCATTAACTATAGAAGAACCTTTTTTACAAATGCACCAAAATAAAGTGGTTCTTCGGACTAATCCTAAATTCCTTCCTAAAGTCGTTTCTGCTTTTCATATCAATCTGTTGAGTTACCTTTGTTCTTCCCTCAACCAGATTCAGTGGCAGAACGTGCCCTACACACATTAGATGTGAAAAGAGCATTGCTATATTACATAGAAAGGACAAAACCTTTCCGTAACACGAATCAACTTTTTGTCGCTTTTGCTCCACCACACAAAGGCAATCCCATTTCAAAATCAGGTATTGCAAGGTGCATAATCAAGTGCATTCAAATATGCTATGCAAAAGCTAAACGAACGTTAACAGTTCCCCATAGAGCACACTCTACACGCAAACTAGGGGCTTCTATGGCATTCTTAGGAAATATACCCATAGATGACATACGCAAAGCTGCAACATGGTCTATACCTCACACATTCACAAAACACTATTGTGTAGATGTTGGCAAGACAACAAGCTAGAGTAGGCCAGGCAGTTTTATGTACACTATTTCAGACCAATGCAACAGATGCAGGTTAGCCACCGCTTATGGAGATAACTGCTACATAGTCTATGCATAGCATATGATCTACAGCTCATATGCCTCGAACGGAGAATGCTACTTACCCTGTATGCATCTGTTCTTGGCATGTAGAGCTGTAGAGTCATATGCGCCCACCCTCCTTCCCGGGTACCTGTTGCAGTAACATCTTACTTAGATACATGCATTCATGGACATCTCCTTTTACTACTCTTACTAAATCGATTATCACCCTCTGCGGGAAAACAATATAACAATGGAGTCGATGCCCATGCGCACTATCACCGAAAGGAGGAGTCACCTACTTCGTGACTGGAAAGACTTCTTCGAAGGAAAACAATGTGCAAACATCCGGACCCAACACTAGATGGCGATCTATGCATAGCATATGACTCTACAGCTCTGCATGCCAAGAACAGATGCATACAGGGTAAGTAGCATTCTCCATTCCTTGACTCACTGGTCTCCCCTTTTGCCTAATAATGGTTAGTAGTAATGGTATCAGACATCTCCTGACATAAATCATGTAGAGAATACAGACTTTTTAAAATCCTGTTTAAAATACAGGAACCAGGCAGTAGTACTTAATTGTGGATTTTGATTTTTTTGGTCAACATAATTTATGCACCGAAATCATGTATGGACTAAGAGTATTTGAACAAATTTTCCTTTAGAAATCAAGGACGCATATACAACTGTTTTTTTGGTAAGTGAATTGAAATGGTTAACCCGTTTGGTAACACCATTGGAGTTGGGGTTTGGGACGCTTAAGCAAGCGATCTTGCGCAATACCGTTTACTTCTGAACACCTCTATTTCTCCCTGTTCATTTTAAGTGGTTCGGTTTTTTCTTTCTTGTAGCAATCAGACATGAGGATATTATCGCTGTGCAATGTGTGTACCACCCTAGTTTCAAACATTTGCTCCTTCCCACATGATGGGTTGGTGGGTAAGGGTGTTGGACTTTTTTTCTGAACGTTTGAATGTTATATGTTTATCTGAGTCATGGGAGAAAAACAATATGAAGTACTCATTCAAGCACACTTGTCAATAGTCCATTCCAATAACACAATGTGGAGAATCCTTGACTTTGGTCTTTCACCTTTAAAGGTAGTAAAAAAAAATCAATATAAATATGCAATAATGTATGATGACTTGAGTCTTTGTTTTAGCCTGTAAACAATGGATAAATGTTTTATATAAAAAAAATGATCTAATGCTAGGAAGTCAAGAAACATATATGAATTGTGTTGTTCTGTGCAAAATTGGTGAAACTGCTCAGTAACTATTGGTTTGCGACGATTAGTGCACTTTTAATATTTTGTCTTACATTGTATGTGTGTAGGGATTAAATGTAAACCACACTGTTTGTATGAGAAAGTAATGTAAGCTATGTCTGTATATGTTTGGAGCCCTGAAGAAGCCCATAACTGGGCGAATTGAGTTGGCTGCGCGGAATTGTTCTCTTCAGTCAGAAGATCTTGAATAAAGAATTACAAAAATTAAGAAAATTACCTCTCGATTCATCTATCTGCGTTGATCGTATAGCACATTGCTTTTACTCTTGATTCTGCCTGAAGTTGCCTCTCTATTGTGTTTTAAGAAACTCTGAAGTATTCATGGCTTAAATTAGTGGCTAGCCATCTGAGGTGGGCAACAACCAACTCTGTACTCAAACAATTAAAACACACGTCGTGGTGCGGCAAATTGGTCCGCTGGCCGCCAATACTTGTTCGATCATGACACTCTCGTTCGCATCACAGATCTCATCAGAGATCAAGATCACATTCCCACCGCCATCACAATGAGGATATATTCTCTTCCACCAGGGACTACTCTCCCACCTTTCCGAACTCACCTCAACATCGGTCCTCACTAGTTGATGACATCAACACCTTTCAGGAGGTTCTGGTTCGAGGCGCAGCTAAATTGAATATACCAATGGCGGCTCCCACTACATCGACACCAGTGATCTTTGAAACACTTCACCAGTGCACAGCCTCAACACCTTTTCTCCCACTAGTGCCGGGTCTCCTTGAGCTAGCCATGGAATTGTTCCTCACTCCAGCTGTAGCAAAGTTTGCACCCTCCAGGCTCCAGAAGAAATACTGCCCTCCGGAACAAGATCCGCTCTTTCTGCACGCTGACCCTCCACCTGACTCAGTGGTGATATTAGCTGCCCATAAATCTCATGCCACATCTCCATCTGCTACTTCTCCCCTGGATAAGGAGAGCAAAAGGTTGGACTCGTTGGGCCACAAAGTCAGGAACACTGCTGTTACGTCCATGAAAGCAGCCAGAGCAACAGCCCTCCTAGGGAGATACTATTGAGCCTTGCGGGATTCTATCCTCCATTTCGCGAATCACCTTTCCGAACAACACTAGATGGATTTTCTGGAAATTGTCCAGGAGGAAGCCATGGTCTCTAACCAGATCATCAGTGTGGCGGCGGATTCCTCGATTCTAGATGCCCACAGTTACTGTCACATGGTCTCCTTACGCAGACATGTATGGCTCCGACTGACATCACTGAAGCCTGACGCTCAGCTACGTCTTCAGCACTTCCCTTTTTCAGGCTCCACTCTGTTCTGCTCGCACGCCGATGACGAAATGACAAGGTTGGAGGTGGATACTTTGAAAGCTGTAGGGCTAGAGAAATCGAAAGAACAGCGCTGTTTATTCCGACCCTACCACGGTTGTTTCCCTTCGCAGCGGGTTCAAACCCTTTAATGGCAGTACAGGAGATCACAACAGTATCAAAGGTCCTACCAGCCTCAGCGCAAGCAGCAGAGAGGACGTGCTGCAGAGCAAGCTAACCAACGAGGCCGACAACCTATGGCATCAAAACCCTGAATCCTTTCTTCCCCCTCTACCGTTACCCACTCCAGTTGGGAGAAGCATTGCAAATTACTTGGCAGAGTGGCAATGCATAACAACAGATGCCTGGGTCTTGAATATTGTCAAAAATGGCTATCGTCTCAGAATCACTGCCTGCCCCCACCCCCACCATCCATTCCACTGAGGTCATCCACGTCCCACCTCGACCTTCTAATGGAGGAAGCCAACACTCTGTGTCACAAGAAAGCGGTGGATTCTGATGGATACATCTGCCTGTGGATTCCTCACCTAATGAATATCCCCTGCGCCAGCATTCCGCGGAAATTTTTCGTAGCTCTCCGCGCCGACGAGGTCGTCATGGCATCATGGCTCCGCACGCTGCTCCGCATGACGTCACCGGAGCCATAAGAAGACCACGTCGGCGTGATGACGTCAGTTCCCTTTTTTCCGCGCTGTCGACGCTAACGGATTTTCTGGGACTCTCCTATCTTTATACTGTTACTTTGTTTCGAGACTTTATTTGTTTCTCTTTTCGACATGTCTGCTCAAAGGAAGTCAGGCTTCAAGCCTTGTAAGGAATGTGGAGGTCACATGTCGATCACTGACCCGCATGATGACTGCCTTTGGTGTCTTTCGAGTGATCACGACATCGAGGGTTGCTCTTCTTGCAGGAAGATGAACCCGAAGGCGTTGAAGGAAAGAGAGGCTAAACTCTACATGTCCAAGGTGAGGAAGGAGAAAAGGGGTCGTAAACGATCGAAGTCTGAGTCGTCGACTTCGCATGGATCGAAGAGAAGGCACAAGAAGAAGAGGCATGGGTCTCGACGTCGTTCGTTGAAGTCTCGAGCTTCGAAGTCGCCTTCTCCGGCTCCTCAACGTCGTGTCAAAGACTTTGTTTCTCCTTCCGAGTCTCCACGGATGTCTCCGGTCCGGTCTCCTTATGTGGGCACGCCGGCGCAGTCTCCGGCGTCGATGGATTCTCCGGCTCCGGATGGTGCATCGAATCCAGTGGATGAGGTAACTCCTGCTGTTCCTGTGGCTCCACCTGTGGCTCCAGTGGCTCCGACTCCGGAGGTTCCTCTTTCGGAGGTGGAACCGGCGCAGTATCCTTCGTTCCCGGCGCCAGGTTCGGATCCATCGCAGTTCTTGAACGCGATGTATGGCGTTTTTGCCAGAGCCACTTGCCCCTCTGGAGCACCTTCGGGTCCCATGGGCCCATTGACATTTAATTTGGGTGTGCCGCAGCATTACCCTCAGGCCCCCTTTATGCCTTATTTGCCGATGGCGCCGTCTTGGCAGTTTCCGGCGCCGAAGATGTCGACGCCGTATGGTCAGTCCCCGGCTCCATCTGGCATCCTTTCTTCTCGAGTTCGTTCGGCGCGGGGTGCTGTCACGGATCCGCCTTCGCTGCCGGAGCCGTCGACGCCGCAGCCGAGGATGCGGTCTAGAAGAGAGGCTCAAAGGCTAATTGAGGAGGAGCAGTATCAGGCTGGTGACATGGAAGAAGGTGAATTACATGAGTCTGAGGACTTGTTTGAAGACTTGTGTGAGGCAAGTGGTTTGGATGTGTCACCAGAAGTGGATTTTGCTTCACCGAAGGCTTCTCCTTCAAAGGATGTTGCTCCTTATCATGTCGTGATTAGGAAGGCTGCTGAACTGTTGGATTTACAGCTTCCAATGGCCGAATACAAGCCAAGACTTCTCACAGAGGTTCTTCATTCTCCTTCCTCTGTAGTTGAGCCCCTCTTGCCTTTCAATGATGCCCTGACGGAGCCAATTCTGGAGGTGTGGAGTACTCCCCTTACTGCTCCGGCAGTTTCTAGATCTGTCTCTAGAAGATATAGACCAGCACCAGGGGACCCTGAATTTCTTTCTTCTCACCCGTCACCTCACAGTTTGGTTGTTCAAGCTTCAAGCTCAAAGCAGTCTGTGGGTTCATTTCCTCAAGCTCCAGCTGACAGAGATTCCAAAAAACTTGAGCAGTCTGCAAAGAAAGTTTTTTCGTCAGTTAGTATGGCGTTAAAATCCACCAACGCGACTTGTCTGTTGGGCAGATACATTCACGCCCTCATGGACTCTGCCAAGCGGATTCTCCCTAAATTATCTGAGGAGGATCGGGGTAATTTGAATGAAGTCTTGGCGGACTCTCAAGCGGCTGCTCGCCAGGTAATACAGTCAGGACTGGACACTGCAGATTCGGTGGCAAGGGTGATGAGCTCATCTGTTGCTACTAGGAGACATGCATGGTTGAGGTCTTCGGGTTTTTCACCGGATGTCCAAGCTGCTCTTTTGGATCTTCCCTTTGACGGCTCCAAGCTTTTTGGGAAAAAAGCTGACTCTGCGTTGCAGAGATTTAAGGACTGCAAGGCCACGGCGAAATCCTTGGGTTTACAGCCTCAGTCAAGGGGCTATGGATACAAAAGGTACCGTGGGTTTGGGAAATCTTCCGTTCGTTCCCGTCAGCCTCAGCAGAAACAGCAACAGCAAAACCCTCTGTATAAATCCTACAGAGGTAACGGCAGAGGTCGCTTTCGTGGAGCTGGACGACATCCCTCTTCCTCCTCCTCTTCTACCTCCCCAACCCCTCCCGGTAATGCAGCAAAGCAGCCCTAGATCCGCCATCCTGGATCATGTGGGTCCTGTGGGAGGTCGGCTTACTCATTTTCTACAAGATTGGAAACTAATAACTTCGGACCTTTGAGTTCTAGATCTTGTAGGAAATGGGTACGCTCTTCCTTTCAGGGAATTTCCCCCGCCTTACCCTCCTTGTTAGGGGTTTTGCACAGAGGATCATTTACTGCTCCTTCAGAAGGAGGTTCTTACCCTGCTACAAAAAGGTGCAATAGAGGTGGTTCCGGAGCAGGAGAGGGGTCAGGGGTGTTACTCCCGGTATTTCCTGATCCCCAAGAAGGATGGCAGGTTACGTCCCATCCTGGACCTCAGAATCTTGAATCTGTTTCTCAAACAGGAGAGGTTCAAGATGCTAACTCTAGCGCAGGTTCTTCAGGCGCTGCAACAAGAGGACTGGATGGTGTCCATCGACTTGCAGGATGCGTATTTCCACATTCCCATCCTGAAGTCACACAGGAAGTATCTCCGTTTCACGGTTGGGTCGCAACACTACCAGTTTGCGGTCCTTCCGTTTGGTCTTACTACCGCACCTCGAGTCTTCACCAAGGTGATGGCAGTGGTGGCAGCTCATCTCAGAAGGTTGGGGATTCCAGTTTTCCCCTACCTGGACGACTGGCTGTTAAAGGCAAAGTCTCCGGAGATGGTGAGTCATCATTTGCAGGTTACAGCCCAGCTGTTATACAAATTGGGTTTTTCAATAAATGTACCCAAGTCTCACCTGGTGCCCTCTCAGCGCAACCTGTTTATAGGGGCAGTACTGGACACCACTGTGTGTCGAGCTTTTCCACCTCCGCAAAGGATTCTCGACATTCAGGAAATGATCCCTTTGTTTCACAATGGAGCGGTTGTTCCAGTTCTGAAGGTCCTTCACCTGCTCGGTCTGTTCGCTTCCTGCATCCTGCTGGTCACAAATGCATGCTGGCACATGAGGGCACTCCAGTGGTGTCTCCGCAGGCAGTGGTATCAGCACAACGGAGATCTCAGGGAGTCTGTGAGGATCTCCAGAGAAGCTGCAGCGGATCTGTCTTGGTGGAGAGTGGAGGGCAATCTGTCTCAAGGAAAGCCTTTCCACTTTCCTCCATCAGTGACCACAGTGGTCACGGATGCCTCTACCCTAGGGTGGGGTGGTCTCCAGAGGAAAGGTTGTTTCACATCAACCTCCTGGAATTGCAGGCGATACTTTTGGCGCTCAAGGCCTTTCTCCCTTCCCTTCGCGGTCAGTCGGTTCAGGTCCTGACGGACAACACTGCTGCGATGTGGTATGTCAACAAGCAGGGAGGAGTGGGGTCGTACCGTCTCTGCAGAGAGGCGTTGCGGCTTTGGTCCTGGGCTCAGGACCATCGTATTTGCTTGATGGCAAATCATCTGGCTGGGGTGCTGAATGTGCGTGCGGACAGTCTCAGTCGGCAGTTCTCCGCCGACCACGAGTGGAGGCTTCATCCAGAGGTTGTTCGACACATCTTCCGGACGTGGGGAACTCCTCAGGTGGACCTGTTTGCCACTCTAGAGAACGCGCACTGCCCGTCATTCTGCAGTCTCCAGTTTCCAAGGCAGGGAGCGTTGGGGGACGCGTTTCAGTTGAGTTGGAGTTCACAACTCCTTTACGCGTTTCCTCCCATACCCTTGATTCCTCAGGTTCTGAGGAAGATTCGCCAAGACCGGGCCCAAGTCATATTGATCGCCCCGGATTGGCCGAGAAGGGTGTGGTTCACGGACCTTCTTCACCTCTCGTTGTACCCTCCGCTCCGTCTCCCTCTCAGGGTAGACCTTCTCTCTCAGATGGAGGGGCAAGTTCTACACCCCCTCCTCCAGAGCCTGCACCTACATGCCTGGAGATTGAACGGGGCAACTTGAACTCTTTTTCTCTCCCGCCTGACGTGGTGGACGTTATACTATCGGCCAGGCGACACTCCACCAAGTCTGTCTATTCTTACAGGTGGTCTAAATTTGTTAAGTGGTGCGGAGAGAAATCTATTGATCCCTTAAAAGCCCATCTTTCTGATGTTCTTTGTTTTTCCCTTCATTTGGCCCAGCAGGGTTGTGCTGTGGCCACTGTTAAGGGATATCTGTCGGCATTTTGTGTTTACCTGATCAGCCTTCTTTATTTAAGTCTCCTATAGTCTTAAGATTTATTAAGGGGCTGACAAACATGTTTCCTCCCACTCCTTTTATTATGCCCCAGTGGGATTTGAATCTGGTGTTGTCTTTTTTAATGGGTTCAACGTTCGAACCTATGCATAGTTGTCCGTTGAGACTTTTGACTTTTAAAACTATCTTTCTGGTGGCTATCACTTCGGCTAGGAGGGTGAGTGAGCTCCAAGCTCTTTCCTGTAAACCTCCTTTTCTGACCATACATGCTGAAAGGTTGGTACTTAGGACCAGGGCTGCTTTTCTGCCTAAGGTGGTGACTCCTTTCCACCTAGGTCAGTCTATTACCCTTCCTACTTTCTATCCTCCCCCTCATCCATCCAAGGAGGAAGAGAGGCTTCATCGTTTGGATCCAAAGAGAGCGATTAGCTTTTATTTGGACAGAACAAGGGACTTTCGCCAAGATGACCAGCTCTTTGTTGGATATGCTGGTCGCATGAAGGGCAAGGCGGTGCACAAGCGCACTTTATCCAGGTGGATCATCTTGTGCATCAAGTTATGCTACTCCCTGGCTGGTAAGGAGCTTCCTGTAGGCATTAGAGCTCATTCTACCAGGGCTAAATCATCTACTTCTGCCTTGTCTAGAGGTGTTCCTGTGTTGGACATATGTAAGGCGGCAACTTGGGCCTCCCTCCACACTTTCGCGAAACACTACTGCTTAGATTCCGAAGTGAGGAGGGATGGCCATTTTGCTCGCTCTGTTTTACAGGACTGTTTGGTATAGAAGGGTGGACTCCCTCCTCCGGGTGAGGTACTGCTGTGGGATTCTATTCATTAGGTGAGGAATCCACAGGCAGATGTATCCATCAGAAGAGCAAGTTACTTACCTTCGGTGGATACAGTATCTGCCTGTGGATTCCTCACTGACCCACCCACCTCCCCGTTGTCCACCCTTTTATACCATAAAAGCTGAGGTATTAGTTATTTGATGTATTTTCATGTACTCAAGACCTTGTTACCTCTATTGTTTTATTGTTGTCTTGTTTGAAATTCAAGCTTTCTCATTTTATTATACACTAAGTGTATTTGTGTGGATTCTGTATACTTGGTATGCATTGTCTCTATGGTCGGTTCGCCCGTTTTGCCTCGGTGGCACGGAAAAAATGGGTGGAACTGACGTCATCACGCCGACGTGGTCTTCTTATGGCTCCGGTGACGTCATGCGGAGCCGCGTGCGGAGCCATGATGCCATGACGACCTCGTCGACGCGGAGAGCTACGAAAAATTTCCGCGGAATGCTGGCGCAGGGGATATTCATTAGGTGAGGAATCGACAGGCAGATACTGTATCCACCAGAAAAAGCGTTACCGAAGGTAAGTAACTTGTTCATCTGTCCCTCGAAAGCAACGAGGACTGGGTATTTACAAGCAAGAGTTCAGGCCCATTCTCGACCTCAGAATCGCAAACAAATGGATTCAAAAGGAAAATTTTAGGATGCTGGTGTTACATCAAATATACCCTCAACTTAACCAGGGACACTGGATTTGCTCCATAGACCTGCACAATGCTTATTTCCATTTCCCATCGCAAATTCCTCTGTTTCGGCGTGGGGCAGAACTACTACCAATACGCGGTTCTACCGTTTGGTCTTAAGTCAGCACCCAGGGTGTTTTCCAAATGCATGGCTGTGGTGGCAGTGCATCTACGAAAACACAGGATCTTTGTCTATCCCAATCTGGACGACTGACTGATCAAGGCGTCCACCTTCCCAGAAACCCAATTGCATTTCCAATGGACTTGCGATCTTCATCGGTTGGGTCTTCACGTCAATTATCAAAAGTCCTCTTCAACACCAGTCGAGATGCAGCACTACTTAGGAGCCACCATCACCACACTACAGGAAATGGTGTTTCCTTTGGGGGAATGACGTTTATCCATTCTCCAGAGGCGCCACACCCTCCAGCGGATAGCCCATCCAACAGTCCGCATAGTCTCCTCGCTCCTCAGCTCGATGACCTGCATATTTCTGACTCCCAATGCTCGCTTCCACATGCACCCTCTCCAGGAGTGCTTGGAGGATAAGTGGAGCCAGTTTTCAGATAACTGGGAGGACAAGATCACCCTATCCACTCATGTCGTCGGATCACTCCAGTGGTGGTGTTCCCTGAAAAATCTCCTGCAGGGAATGCCTTTTCACCAGTAAGACCCAACGCAGACCATTGTGATGGATGCCTCTCTGCTCGGGTGGGGAACCCACATGGGTCACCTGCAGATACAAGGAACATTGTCCTCGAGGGAAAAGACATACCACATCAACCTCCTCGAACTCCGTGCAGTTCACCTGGCAATCAAGGCATTTCATCCTTCGTGCATGACCAACACCCTGCTTGTTCAGACGGACAATACAACCACTGTGTACTACCTGAACAAGAAGGGGGGAACATGGTCCAGAGCCCTGCAACAAGAAGTTCAAACGATCTGGCACTTCGCCAGGAATCTGAAGATAATAGCCGCTTACCTGCCAGGTGTTCAGAATGTCCAGGCAGACACTCTCAGTAGGGCTGTCAACGAAAACTACAAGTGAGTGCTGAACGAAGAGGTCGCACAGGATATCCTCAGCTTGTGGGGCACACCCTCTACAGACCTTATCGCCACAGTGGAAAACAAAAAAATGCAGCGACTTCTCCACCAGGTTTTACCATCCAAGGTCATTGGGGAATGCCCTATGGATCGACTAGTGCAACAAATTTCTTTACGCTTTTCCACCAATACCTCTGATCCCGGCAGTCCTGAGCAACCTTTCAACCACGACAGCCAGGATGATCCTCATCGCACCAGAGTGGCCGAGGCAGCTGTGGTTTCTAGACCTGGTTCGCCGGTCCCTCCGTCCACATCTCAGGCTGCCATTCAGGCCACAAAGTTCAGAGGTCAACCTCTGAACCCCAACCTCTCCTCCCCAACCTTTCCTCCTTGAGTTTGGCAGCATGGCTCCTGAGATAGTGCAGTATGGCCATCTGAACCTTCCTCAGGACTGTTTAGACATTCTAAAGGAAGCAAAGCGTTCATCTGCGCGATCTGCGTATGCCTTTAAATGGAGGAGATTTTGCATTTGGTGCTCTTCCTGACCGATCGATCCTACATCTTGCCAGGAGGATGTCATTCTCCCATAGTTGTTACACCTTGCTAAATCTGGCCTCCAAATTTCCTTCCATCAAAGTCCACCTGTCTGCACTCACGGCATACAGGAAAAGTCCTTCACAAGCCTCTTTTTTTAGGATTCCAGTTATTAAAGATTTCCTGGAAGGGTTAAAGAAGGTTTTTCCTCCGGTTAGACGTCCCTCTCCACCATGGGAGCTGAACGTAGTGCTTTCTTGCCTCATGCTTCCACCTTTTGAGCCCCTTCATAAGGCATCGCTTCAAAAGCTCACTTGCAAAACTACCTTCCTTGTGGCTATAACATCAACATGTAGTGTTAGTGAGATACAGGCCCTTTGTGCTCATGAGCCATACACAGTCTTCCACTCTTCCAAACTACTGTTGCGTACCCATCCAAGGTCCCTAACGAAGATGGTCTCGGATTTTCACGTAAATCAGACTATCTCTTTACCCACTTTCTTTCAAAACCCATCTTCTCCAGTGGAGAGAGCTCTCCACTCACTGGATGTAGAGTGTTAAATATCTACCTGGATAAAACCAAATTTATTCACAAATCGCAACAGCTGTTTATCAATTATGGTCCAGTTCACAGAGGTCTGGCTTCCTCCAAACAGTCAGTCTCCAGGTGAATTGTCTCTTGCATCCTATGCTGTTACCAGCTAGCTAATAAATCTCTTACTGGTAAACCCAAAGCACACTCTACTACAGGCAAGGCAGCCACTAATGCCTTGATGAGAAGTATTCCCTTGGCAGACATCTGCAAAGCGGCTACATGGAGATCAGTCCACACATTCACTAGGCTCTACTGCCTGGACACAGATGCTAGAGCAGAGGCTCAAGTAGGACAGGCGTCCGTCAGAAATCTCTTTGCCTAACTGCTTCTCTAACGTTTGGTTTCTGTCGACTCCACCGCTTCAGAGGGGATGGGCTTGCTACTCTATTCAACGCTTATGACTATACATGGAAATCCCCTACAAGAGAAGGTATAGTTTCTTACCTGTAACTCCACTTCTCTCGTAGGGGTATTTCCATGATAGTCATAAGCTTTAAATAGTCCAATCCGCCTACGGGGAACCCCCAGGTTATTTATTTCCAATTATACCTTCTCCTGTCCTGACCCTTGAGACTGCATGAAAAAGTTATGGAGAATGTGACATGTGTGGAATATGACTGTCAGAGACTGAAACATTACCCATTAAATTCTTAGGAAAGATTGAAAAATGCTCAAGGTACACGAATCGAGTTTTAGAGTGACTTAGTCTTTGTGTGCCTTCAGTGTCAACAGTACATTCAAGTTTCTCTTTTTGTTGTTTATACTTTTAGTCTGAAAATCTCCTCACTACATCTTTATTCATGATTCCTTTGATGGAAAAACAGAGCAGGTGCCCTCTGACGCCTGAGAAAAGCAAAACGTACAGACTAACTAAAAAGAAACCAATGCCTAGCACTTCAAAAAGTGTCCGATTTGAAAAGTATGTTCAGGTATGGTTTAAATCTGTTGTTATATGCTTTTGTATCTGTTTATCATTATTTATGTTTTTACTAATATATTACTGATACATAAAATGTTGGGGGGGGAGGGCATAGCTATTATATTTAAAGAAACTTTCACTTTCACTATGGAACACAAGTCCATGTCTCAGGAGAGTGAGATTTTAGCTTTCCAACTCACCCATAGGAAACTAAAGCTACTCGGAGGTATGCTCCTTTATAGATCTGCAGGTCAAGGTACACAGTGGATTAATCATCTTTTTTGTCCACTTGGTGGAGCTAAGTATAACACACGAACAGTACCTTATCATTGGCGGTCAGTGTGCATTTTGATAATTCTGAGAATGAACTAGGCAGTTAGAGAAGGACATGGGTATGTTACAATTCAAACAATGTATTACAGGCCCAACCCACAAAGCAGGACATACATTAGAGCTATTGTTTTCTAATATTGTGTCTACAAAAATATTAGACATTGGCCGTAGCGGGCACCGGTCGTTTCCCCGGTGGGCCGCCAGGGTGGGGGCCGGTTTTGGACCTCTTGGGGGCCGTTTTTGTTACTGGGTACCTGTTTTGCTGCAATATCGGCCCCCTGTAACAAAAGCGGCAGCAGTGAGACAGGAGTGGTGCTTCCTTGTCCCAAATTTTTTTTAAATGTTTTGAGATCCAACCATCGTCTTATGATAATGTACAGACTTCTTTAGATCCCCACCCAGATACTAACATACATCTGGTAGCCTTTGAACAATACTCAGAAACTCAGTTATTCCAGCTGATGTCGAAGGGCAAATCCGGCTCCCCATTTGACCCCTGCCCTAATTTTATGTATTCTTGTTTAGCTCATATATTAAGTCCTCACTTTACTCAAATTTTTAACAAATCTCTTGAAGAGGACACCTACCTATGGATTTGGAAGGAAGCAGTGCTACTACCCCTGGCAAAGAAAACTGGTATATACATGTTCTTTCTCTCCAATTATAAGCCCATATCACTCCTTCACTTCATGTCTAATATTTTAGAAAAATTGGTGAATAGCCAGCTGACTAAGCTTTTTAGAAAATAACAGGCTATTGGATCCTTCTCAGACAGGGCTTTCGGGCAAACAACAGCACGGAGTCCATGTTGCTAGCAGAATTGGATGATATCAGGTCAGTAGTTGATCAGGGCAAGGCCACGGCCGTAATCCTACTTGACCTGTCTGCAGCCTTCGATACTGTTTCCCACAGTTTGCTGATTAACAGATTCCATGAGTTGGATCTACATTCACATGCGCTTAAGTGGCTGAGCTCTTTTCCAACGGATAGAACTCAGAGAGTACAACTAGGGACTTGTAGATCCAGCCCTCATTTCTCAAACTTTGAAGTTCCCCAGGACTCCTCGTTGCACCCTACTGTGTTTAATATAAACGTCTCTCCACTTGCAAAGATTATCAGAAAATGGGGCTTTGAGGTTGCGTCCTACACGGATGACACCCAGTTGATCATCTCACTGGGTGAGAATCCTGACGAGACTCGAGGCAAACTTCATGAGTGCTTCACCGAAGTAGCAGGCATGATGACAAATTATTGCTTAAAACTAAATGCTGAAAAAACTGAGATCCTGCTATTCGGTGGGTGCATCTGATCTGGGATGCCTCTTAGTGGCCGGCATCATTGGGAGAGATGGCCTCCCCCAAGAAATCGGCAAGAAATGTGGGGGTCATCATTGACGATCACCTTTCTATGCAGGATCATGTCAGAGTTGCCTGTGGCAAATACTTTGGTATCCTCATGCTATTGAGAAGACTGTTCATTTGGATTCCGATAGCTTGGCATAAAACAATAGTCCAGGCTCTTATAATGAGCAGGCTGGAGTATAGTAATGCTTTTTTGTAGGCATGCCGTACTACCTGTTTATGAGATTACAGGTAATCCAAAACGCTGCTGCCAAGTTAATCTGTTACATGGACAGATTTAGCTCTGCCTCAGCCTGTTTGGTAGCCTTACATTGACTACCTGTAGGAAAGTGCCCCTTTCTGCATGGTTACCCCCCACTTTTTGCCTGAAATTTGATGCAACCTGACTTGATGTGCCCTTTGTCCCTGCCAATCAAGTTCCCAGGGCCTGTGTTCTTTCCCAAGAATGTACCTTTGTACCCACAATTGGCACATCTCTGGCCACAGGTAAGCCTTTTGTAAAAGGCACTGTGACCAGGGAAGGCCTCTAAGGGCTCCAGCACCTATTGTGCCACCCTTAGAGGCAATGTACCTTAACACCCACACACTGCCATTGCTAGCTGCGTGTTTTGGTGCAGAGAAAAGAGCGGCATGGTACACATCCCTGTGTGCCATGCCTACAACCCACTGCCTAAGGCCTAGGTACGTCACCCCTCTAGCAGGGTGCACTAGCCCTAAGGTGAGGAGGGTACAGTTCCATGAGCCTTGTACCCCTACAGTGTCCAAGCCCATCTTTAGGCATTGTAAGTGTAGCAAAGCCATAAAGCGTATATGGTCTGGGAGTGAGTTGGTCATTACGAACTCCACAGCTCCATAATGGCTTTGCTAAAAACTGGGAAGTTTGGAAGCAAACTTCTCAGCACATTAAACCCACACTGATGCCAGTGTTGGATTAATTATAAAATGCACTCATAGGGCATCTTCGATATGCCCTGAAAGTCGACCAGCCCTGGTGTGGCTCCTGAATGGCTGCCCGCCATTTGCCACCACCAGGCAGGTTTCTGGACCCCCGGGTAGAGAGCCTCCACTCTCTGGGGCCAGAAACAAAGGCCATCCTGGGCTGAGGTGTCATGCCTCCTCCCCCAGGATGGGCTGGGTCCACGAAAGGGGAAGCTTCAAAGGCCTGCCACCTTTGGAAGCTTTCCCTTCCTTTTGCTGCCCCCAGCAACTGGCTCCCACTGGTTCTGGCCCCCACTTTGGCCAGGAGAATCAGCAGGAAAACTAATCTAGGTGGGGGAAGCGAGGTGAAGCACACATCACAGTTCCCTCAATCTTGAAGATGAGGGGACTCAGCCAATTAGGGAGAGGTTCATGCCCCCTCCCACTGGAGGGTTGCATATCTGAAAGAGACACGTTAGTGACAGATTCCTTAACTTAGAATATCCCCAGGCGTCAGGCTGGATCCGGAAAGTTTTTGCGTAGCAGTACCCTTGCGCGTCGGTAGGCGGCGTCGGTAGGCGGCGTCGTGCGGCTCCGCGTCCGTCGTCGGCGTCGTGATCGCCGGGATGACGTCGCGGGCAGTACTTAGACGCCGCCCCTGCGCGCTGACGTCAGTTCTTCTTTTTCCGCGCCAGTAAGCGCAGATCCGGGAAGAGCAGTGCCCTAGTCATTTTTTGACTAACTTTTTGGTGATTTTTTCACTGTTTTTCTTCGAGTCATCTGGCTCCGAGGTGTCGGTAGGGATGCCCGGCTTCAAGCCATGCGACGCCTGTGGTCGAATGATGTCGATCACAGACCCGCACTTAGAGTGTCTCTACTGTCTCGGCCGAGACCACGACACAAAGTCGTGTCCTGACTGCCGGAAACTTCACCCGAAGGCTTTGAGAGAGCGGTCTCGAAAGCTACTCGAGGTCCGGCAGTCGGCTCCGCGCCGCACCAAGCCCCGGTCCCGTGAGAGGTCGAGGGGCCGGTCGCGGAGCCCCCGCCGGTCGTCGGAGTCCAAGTCTTCGCGCTCCTCGTGTAAGTCGAAGCACAAAAAGTCTAAGAAGCATCATCGCTCTAAGACTTCGCCTCGCCGGTCTCGCGACTCGGCTGAGGCCCCTGTCGGCACCGTCCCCGCGGCCCCGGACATGCCTGTGGAGCCGCCCCCTCATTACCCGTCCTTTCCGGGTTCGGGGCGACTCCGGCCAAAATACAGGAATTCCTGTCGGCCATGGCCCGCCTCTTCGGGCCTCAAAGTCCCTCCGGTGCGCCTTCGGGCCCCGCGTGCCCTGATTGGGTTGCTCCGGCGTCGCCTGTCCCGCCAGCCTTCATCTCGGCTCCGGCCTCGATCCCGGCTCTGGTGGTACCGCAACCCCCATCGACGCCGGTTGACCTAACCACGCCGATGTCCCCGGTGCCGTTCCTGACGCCGCCGGGGCTCCGGACGGCGTCGTTCCCCGGTTATCTCCAGCTCCGGACATGGAGCCGGACCGACGTCGCTCGACGCCGGCTCCGGCGCCGATGAGACCTTGGGTCCCAAATGTCCCTCCTCCTCCATATTTTGAACAAGAGGAGGACCAGGAGAGCTGGGAGGGGTCGGAAGACCCTCTCACACAACAGTGTGAGTATGATCAGGACTGGGCTGAGGAACTTGGGGATGCCAGTGGTCTAGACACTTCCCCCTGACACTGGCATGCTGTCTCCTCCCGTGGCTACGGAGGAGGGAGCTAATTTCGCAACGGTGTTGCGTAGAGCAGCTGGAGCCTTGCAACTCCAATTGCCTACTGTGGCTGTCAGGACTAATCTCCTGACGGAAGTGCTTCAGCCGGCAGCTTCCTCCACGGAGACTGTGCTGCCGTTTAATGATGCACTGACTGACGTTCTTTTGGGCGCATGGTCCAAGCCCACCACAGGGGCTCCTGTGGATAGGAACGTGACCCGACGCCATCGCCCTGCTCCAGGCGACCCCTTGTTTCTCTCCCAACATCCCACCCCCGAGAGCTTGGTTGTCCAAGCCTCTGCCTCCCAAACCGCCTTCCCTACCGCCCCTCCGGATAGGGAATCCAAACGCCTGGACCAATTTGGGAAGAAGGCTTTTTCTTCCTCCAGTGCTGGCTTGCGGTCCGTCAACACCGCTTGCCTTTTGGGCCGCTATACCCACTCCCTGTGGGATTCGGTGGCGGCTGTTTTGCCACAGTGTTCTGAGGAGGTCCAGACACTGCTTACCCGCGCCATTGCGGAAGGAAGAGATGCGGCTAAATACACTATACGTTGTGGCCTTGATACCGCCGACTCGCTGGGCAGATCGCTTGCAACGACGGTGGCGCTACGTCGCCACGCCTGGCTGAGAACAACTGGTTTCTCGGGTGATGTCCAGAATACACTCATGGACATGCCCTTTGATGGAGTCGGTCTTTTTGGTTCCAAAGCAGACCATGCGCTGGAGCGTATTAAGGACTCACGGGCTACTGCCAAGTCCCTGGGCCTTTCTGTTGTGCGCCCTCCGCTAACCTCTGCTTTTCGCCCCTTTCGTGGCCACGGAAGGGGCGCCCAGTCACGTCAGCTGCCCAGCCACCGGCCCGCGCAGCAAGCGTCTTCGCGTGGCCGAGGACGTGGATACCGCCGTGGCGGTTCGGGCAACCAGCGTGCGGGTCAGGCCACCACCTCCAACCCGTCCGCGGCCTCCAAGCCCTCCTAGTCCCTCCCTTCCGGTGCACAGCACCCCAGTAGGGGGCAGGGTCCGCCATCACCTTCACCACTGGCGTCCCATCACCTCGGACAGGTGGGTCTTGGACATTGTCTGAAGGGGCTACTCCCTCCCCTTCGAGACCACCCCCCCAGCCATGCCACCTCAATTCCACCGCATGTCAGGGGATCACTTGGTGCTTCTGCAGAAGGAAGTCACGGCCCTCTTGGCCAAGAGGGCCATCGAGCATGTTCCGACCCCAGAAGTAGGACGTGGTTGCTACTCCCACTACTTTCTGGTGCCCAAAAAGGACAAGGAGGACATGCGTCCTATCTTGGACCTCCGGAACGTCAATCGCTTCCTCCGGAAGGAGAAGTTCAAGATGCTCACCCTAGCTCAGGTCTTGACTGCCCTCGACCCTGGAGACTGGTTGGTAGCGTTGGACTTGCAGGACGCTTATTTCCACATCCCCGTCCTGCCGGCCCACCGGCGATACCTACGGTTCACGGTAGGCCTCGAGCATTTTCAGTTCACCGTGCTCCCCTTTGGTCTTACAAGTGCCCCTCGGGTGTTCACGAAAGTGATGGCGGTGGTCGCAGCTCATCTGCGCCGGGCAGGGGTTCCAGTCTTCCCCTACCTCGACGACTGGCTGCTGAAGGCGGGCTCATCCCAGGCAGTCGTCTCCCACCTCCAGACTACGGCCGAACTCCTGCACTCGCTGGGGTTCTCCATCAATGTGCCGAAGTCGCATCTGATTCCTTCTCCACAGCTCTTTTTCATCGGAGCAGTTCTGGACACGACGCAGTTTCGGGCCTATCCTCCCGAACGGCGAGTCCGGGATATTCAGGCTATGATTCCAATCTTTCAGCCTTTATCCTGGGTTTCGGTACGGATGACCCTGAGGCTGCTGGGCCTCATGGCCTCCTGCATCCTGCTGGTCGATCATGCCAGATGGCATATGCGGGCTCTGCAGTGGGACCTGAAGTTCCAGTGGGCGCAGCACCAGGGCAACCTGTCCGATCACGTCCAGATCTCGGAGGGGGCTGCAAAACAGTTGCAGTGGTGGCTCTCGAACCGGCAATGGGTCATATGCAGATCCCTCTCCCTTCCCCAGCCAGAGCACACAGTTGTGACGGACGCGTCCCTTCTGGGATGGGGCGGTCACATGGGAGAGGCGGAGATCAGAGGCCTCTGGTCTCCGGCGGAGTCCCGGCTCCATATCAACCTTCTGGAGCTCCGGGCGATCCGACTTGCACTCAAGGCATTCCTTCCCTGTCAAAGGGAAGGTAGTGCAGGTGTTCACAGACAACACCACCGCCATGTGGTACTGCAACAAACAAGGCGGGGTGGGGTCGTGGACCCTCTGTCAGGAGGCTCTGCGCCTCTGGACTTGGCTGGAACATCAGGGCATGTTCCTGATGGTTCAACACCTGGCAGGTTCCCTGAACGCCAGGGCGGACGAACTCAGCCGCAGGTGCATGATGGATCACGAATGGCGTCTTCCCTCAGAAGTCTCTTTCTGCAGTGGGGAGAGCCTTGGTTAGATCTATTCGCCACCGAAGAGAACGCGCAATGTCATCAGTTCTGCGCGTGTTGGAATTTCCAAGGCGGCACTCGCTCGGCGACGCTTTTCGTCGCGAGTGGAGTTGCGGTCTGTTGTACGCCTTTCCGCCTATACCACTTCTACCCAGAGTGTTGAAGAAGATTCGGCGCGACCGGGCCCAAGTCATCCTTGTGGCTCCGGACTGGGCTCGAAGAGTTTGGTATCCCAAGCTACTCAGTATGAGCGTCGATCCCCCGATCCGTCTGCCTCTTCGGGAGGATCTTCTGTCGCAGCAGCAGGGGACGGTCCTCCACCCGAACCTGTCCAGCCTCCACCTGCTTGCGTGGAGATTGAGCGGCGGCAGTTGATTCCTTTCGACTTGCCTCCCGAAGTTTGTGATGTGATTCTGGCAGCCAGGCGTCCCTCCACTAAGGTGGTATACGCCTGCAGGTGGAACAAGTTTGTGGCATGGTGCACAGCAAAGGCTGTGAATCCCCTCTCTGCCCCTCTTTCTGAGGTTCTTCTGTTCCTTCTTTCACTGGCCCAACAGGGTTCTGCCCTGGGTACCATCAAGGGCTATCTTTGTGCCATTTCGGCCTTCCTCAGGCTTCCTGATCAGCCCTCCCTTTTCAAGTCCCCTGTTGTTAACAGATTCCTTAAAGGCATTACACACCTCTTCCCTCCTGTTCCGTTTGTGATGCCTCAGTGGGACTTGAACTTGGTTCTTACCTTTCTCATGTGCGCTCCCTTTGAGCCTCTACATAACTGTCCTCTTCGTCTTCTGACTCTGAAGACAGCCTTTCTGGTGGCCATCACCTCCGCTCGGCGGGTGAGTGAGCTCCAGGCTCTATCATGCAAACCTCCCTTTCTGTCTGTCCATCCAGACAAGGTTGTTCTTAGGACGCGTCCGTCCTTCTTGCCAAAGGTGGTTACTGCCTTCCACATTGGGCAGACCATCATTTTGCCCACCTTCTTTCCGCCTCCGCATCCTTCCAGAGAGGAAGAGAGGCTCCACCGTCTGGACCCAAAACGTGCGCTTTCCTTTTATATCAACCGCACACAACACTTCCGGTTATATGACCAGCTATTTGTTGGCTACGTGGGCGCCAAAAAAGGTCGGGCGGTGCACAAGAGAACCATCTCCCGCTGGGTAACCTTGTGTATCAAAGCCTGCTATTCTTTGGCTAAGAAGGAGCCTCCTGTTGGGCTGCGTGCCCATTCCACCAGGGCAACGGCTGCTACCACGGCTTTAGGCCGCGGTGTTCCGCTGCAGGATATCTGTCAGGCAGCTACGTGGGCCTCGCTGCACACATTTACAAAGCATTACTGCGTTGACAGTCGGGTCCGGAGGGACGGCTTCTTTCGCCGTTCTGTCCTCCGGGACTTCCTTGTCTGATCTTTGTTCGCAGACCCACCACCGGGGTTGGTATTGCTGGGGTATCTATTCTAAGGTAAGGAATCTGTCACTAACGTGTCTCTTTCAGATGCACAAGTTACTAACTTGTGTAACGATATATCTGTAAGAGACAGTAGTTAGTGACAGATTCCTTACCGCCCCACCCATCCTTCCCGTTCTGCGAACTGATTTCTAGGGTTAAGGACATCCCTTTCAGGGCCCTAGTATTTTTCAGACACCTATGTCAGCTTCTTGCATGGCTCTGCATTCCTGGCGCGGAAAGTCGTGTACAGAACTGACGTCAGCGCGCAGGGGCGGCGTCTAAGTACTGCCCGCGTCGTCATCCCGGCGATCACGACGACGGACGCGGAGCCGCACGACGCCGCCTACCGACGCGCAAGGGTACTGCTACGCAAAAACTTTCCGGATCCAGCCTGACGCCTGGGGATATTCTAAGGTAAGGAATCTGTCACTAACTACTGTCTCTTACAGATATATCGTTACACAAGTTAGTAACTTGTGCAATAGGGGGTATACCCGCCCCAAGGAAGGGACCCATTGGTCCCGACCTGCACACCCCTTAAACGCCCCTAAATTTAGTATTTAGGGGAAACCCTGAACCTTACCTCCTCAGATTCGAGGAAGAAAGAAGACGGACCAAAGAGCTGTGCAGAGCCAGGAAGAAGAAGAGGACAGCAACTGCTTTGGCCCCAGCCCTGCCGGCATGTCCCATTTACAATCTGCCTACAGCAAAAACCCCAGTGAGTCCAGCAGCCAGCAACCTCCAGAGCCCAGAGGACCTGCCCATGCAACCATCTTACAGACTGAGCACCGGATTTGCTCAAATACTCACCTACAGAATCCGGATTCCGTTGACTCAGCGATTCGGGACCCGAAACCCCCGGCCCGAGTTCAAGTGGCCCAACACCACAAGGAGGTCTCCCCAGCGATCCTGACCTGGGATCTGGTGATCCCCCGACCTCCCTCAAGCTTCGAGACGACACCTGCAGCCTCAACCTGACCGGCCCCCCGACCGGAGCTGGTAAGAAAACCCAACGCCAGAAGACACCCCTGCACCCGACGCCCCAAGGCCTTGGGTTGCCCAACCGACAGTGTCCAGGCATCCCCCAAGAACCCAACTTACCTCTCCAGTCAGTGGTCGCCTTCAGGAAGCCTCCCTGCCCGAGCCTTGAGCAACTTCGCACAACCAAGGGACTCTATTAAAACAAACATGGTCCCCGGCGTCCTTTTTGTACTCTGCACCTGGCCGCCCCAGTGCTGCTGGTGGTGCAGCTCCTGTGTTGGTCATTGGCCCCTGCAGTGTTAACCTTAACCCCAGGAGCTTTGCTCCCACAACCGAGTGGCCTGCTTGTCAGCAGTCCCTAACTGAAGGCCCCATTGGCTAACATTGGGCCCCTGCACTCTGCACCCGGCTGCCCCAGAGCCGCTGGTGGTGCATCTTGAGTGCCCATCTAGACCTTGGGGAACTTGAGTCCTAAACCCCAAAACTCCCACTCATAAGTAGTGTACTTACCCGAGAAACCGCTAACACTTTTCTCCCATAAAAACCCATGTTAAGAGATTTTGGGGCCTAACATGTTCTAAGCTCTGAACTGATGTTTGTATGGGGGAAGGAGAACTAAACTGCAAATTCTGTCTCTGAGGGTGTGTAATCAGTCCTTGATTGAGTGAATACAATAAATGCTTAACACACCCTCTGGATAAACCTAACTGCTCGCCCACACTACCACAAAGAGAGCTGTTAGTACTTATCTAATTTAGCCTGTGCTATACCTCTGTGAACTCCCTGGACTCTGTGCACACTAAACCTCACTTTGGTATAGTATATACAAAACCAGCTTCCTCCACTACCTATACGTCAGAGTTCATTTCAAACCTTTATGCTATAGGCATAAAGTCCTTTATAACTCAGGACCTGAGATTCTACAAATTAGAGTAGAGTTCTATATTCCTACTCGCGACCTGAGATCGCCGAACTCGGCTCTAGCAAAAACTAAACGTATATGGAGAACTAGAACGGGTGGCCGTTCTTTTACTTATTTGTTTGCTGCCCAATGGAATGTGCTACCACTGGACATCCGGCTTATTGATAACCACAGTAGATTTAGGAAAAAACTAAAAACCTGACTTTTCCCCAGTTAAGGTATTCTCTATAGTGAAGTTCTCTCATTGGATAGGAGTGGTAACTGCCTAGCGCCGTGACATCCCCTAGTGGATAAGTGTTGCGCTTTAGAAATAGGAAAATAATACTACTACTACTACTAAAATGTTGTGATTAGTTGACTTTGAGGGAAATGTGAAGTTTTACCTGCGGGGCTTTTGATTTAGAGATAATGAAAGCACAATCTTTGTCTTCCATTTTGTTAAATTTGGGAGTGTGGGAGTGAATTATACACCTTTTGTTTCAGTCAGGTTATATGGCCTGGTGGAAAATAGCATTTTTGTAGATGAATACTTTCATAAACAATGAAGAGCAATCAATGGTCTCTACTCCTTGATTCACCTGAAAGAGCTGGGTGAGGTTTTGCACACAATTGGCATGAGTTCACGTTGAGAATGACATCGCTCAATTAGAAAGCAAAATGTAATAGATGTAATTGCTGTAATAATCTGAACACTGTTCCTTTGCATTAATGGGATTTACATTTGAGATCTGATTACTCTGAAAGCATCAGCAAGGTTCTGTCTTCATCGGTCTTTCACCAAAAGAGAGGTCTGGACTTGGTCAGAAGATCGTCTTTCCTATGAGAGTGCACTAGGTGCCTCTGAAGTTGAGGAATTGGCCATCTATCACTGGTTCCTTAGATAGTGCTTTTTGACATCTCCCCACCCCCCATGGATGCACTTTTAGTTGCAGCTTTTTCATGCTTATCCAATTTTTAACCGAATTCTATTTGATTAAAGAGATGGGATCATGTCTTGCAAAGCTGCAGAGTATGCTTTCTTAAACAGGCTGAGGACGCAGGACTTCAATATTCCTTTTTAGGTCTCGCCTAGGCAGCGTTTGCACTGTCTCTTAGAGACATGCTGTTTTCAGGATTTGTGCATAAAGCTCCGCCCACTTTCCGCCCATCTTTTTAATTGGCTCCTGTCCCTGACCTTTTCATTGGTCAATAGGTTTAAACAGCACAGGAGCCTCCTGGAGGTCACCTAGTGCATGTGTCCCTGGGAACAAACCATACATCAGAGTCCGCGGTGATGCATGAAGTAGGTATCCAGGCCCTAAGCTCCGTGCCTAGGGCCTTCAGCAGGTCCTGTGCGTACGTGCACTCCCAGAAGAGATGGTATGTCGTCTCGACCACGGTGCACCTTCTCGGGCAGGACCTGTATCGGTTGAGTCCTCTTGCGTGCATGAAGACTCTCACGGGAAGTCCTCCTTGGGTGGCCATCCAGGCGTTTGGATGCGACTTTTCCCCACACGTGGTCCGCTGTGGCAGAGGGGAGGGCGCCGATTGGTTCGCTGATGTCCTTTGCTCGTTTCTGGCGTTGGACAAGCTTCGGGGTCCATGTGGAGGGGGCGGCAGCCTCCAACCCGAACTCCTTCACGAACTTCTCCAATTCTTTGTAGAACCACGGGGTCTCCCAGTTGTACGGGACGGCACTCACCCACTCTGCCCATCCGAGGCTCCTCCACGGTGGCAACAGGAAGAAGCGTTCCATCAGAAAGCAGACATTGCTCTCATCTTCGGTCCTCGGGGTGTTCCTCACGCAGTGGCACACGAAGATTCCCCTCAGGATGGTGGCGTTGTCTGGCACTCCCTTGTTGTGGGTCTTGAACATCACCGCCCTCTTAACTCTGTCCATCTTCAAGCTCCAGATGAAGTAGAATATCATTCCTGTGATGACCTTAGCCGTTCGGGTCTGCACAGGCCACACTTGAGCGACTAACTGGAACACTGGCAGGGTCTCGTTCTGCAGGACCAAAGACTTCCCTTCGATCGTCAGCTTCCAGAGGCTCCAGAGTCCCAGCTTATGCCTCATCTTCGCCAGTCTCTCTTCCCATGACTTCTCCGCTGCACCTTCTCCGCCAAATCAGACTCCAAGGATCTTCAGGAAGTCCTGCTTGATGGGCAATGGCAGAGGGTCTCGGGTGGGGTCCAGTGTCCGAAGAGTAGGGTTTCCGACTTGGCACTGTTGATCTTTGCTCCTGACGCTTTCCCAAACTCGATACAGGTCCTCTCCAGCTCTTTCACAGATGGTCCGTCTGCGCAGAAGACTGAGATGTCATCCATGTAGAGGGAGCACTTCACTTCGCCTTGTCCCCTGCTTCCTGGTGCCTTCACTCTGATGTTCTTGTGCTGCCGGATGCATTCGGCGAGGAGCTCAATCACGCAGATGAACAGGAGGGGGGAAAGCGGGCAGCCCTGCCTCACCCCCGACTGGACGGGGTTGGTTCTCCTGCCATTTACCAATGCCGTGCTGGAGATGTCTCTATGCATTGTGGTCACCAAGTCACAAAAGAAGTCCCCCAGTCCTAGTGCTCTGAGTGTCCGGTCCATGAACTCATGGGAGACGCGGTCGAACGCCTTTTCCTGATCCAGGTTGACCAAGGCCGTCAGGACCTTGCGGCCCTTGACGTACTCGATTGTGTCCCGGACCAGGGACAGACTGTCTGCGATTTGCCGACCCGGTATCCCACCGGACAGGTCAGGGTGAACTATCTTCGCTATCACTTTATTTAGGCGGTTGGCCATCACCTTGGGGGGGAGAATCTTGTAGACCACATTGAGGAGAGAGATGGGCCTCCAGTTCTAGAGGTCTTCTCTCTCTCCCTTCTGTTTGTACAAGAGTGTTACCATACCCTCTCACAGGGATTGTGGCATTACAGCCTTTGATCACTACTTTCTTAAAGGGCTTCAACAGGACACAAGCTTGGTCCTCAGTATTGTGGCATTACAGCCTTTGATCACTACTTTCTTAAAGGGCTTCAACAGGACACAAGCTTGGTCCTCAGTAAGGCTGGCAGTGGCTACTTTACTCACTAGCACATCTCACATTTATATGAGACCTTCTATAAATGTCCTCTTTTCTTCAGCTCCACACAGAGTACAACCTAATCTGGAATTAATATAATAATTCTTTTGTCACATTTCAAAGCTATTAATTGCATATATGGACATAGCTATTGGAATGTACCTGTGGTACTGTCTTGCATGCAGTGCATTTTGGGTAGGGTGGATTTACCATATCTTCTGCAGGGTGCAGTACCATATGTGGCCAAAAGAGGTCCCCTGGGACCTCTTTTGGCCACATATGGTACTGCACTCTGCAACATGGGTAGATAAAAAAACATTGGCATTTATAATGCCAATAACTCCAACTTTGCAGGGTGCAGTACTATATGTGGCCAAAAAATGTCCCATGGGACCTCTTTTGGCCACATATGGTACTGCACCCTGCAACATGGCTAGGTAAAAAAAAACATTGGCATTTATAATGCCAATAATTCCAACTCCAACAAATGCGAGACCTATTGCATTTCCAATGCAATAGGTCTCGCATTTGTTAAAGTTAGAGCTGTTGGTGTTGAAAATGACAATTTTTTTACTTTTGCTTTTTTATACCTTGGCAATAGTGCTATGCAAATATAATAATTCCACTGCAAATAAAAAATTGAAAGTAAAAAACATTGTTATTTTCAACGCCAACAGCTCTAACTTTAACAAATGCGAGACCGATTGCATTGCAAATGCTTGTTTTCTGATGCAGACTTTTAACTGCAGATTCCTCGCCTTGTGAATACCCCCAGGAGCAAGACTAGATCCAGAAAATTTTGTTTAGAATTTACCTACATGCAAACAGGTGGTATCATGCGACTCTCCAGCCCTGAAAGTGCCGCTGGAGCCATATATAATCGTGACCCCTTCACACTGACATCAGTTACTTTCTTTTCACACCATCTGACACGGATCCAAAGCTTGTTCACTCACTCTTTTGTCTTGAAAAACATTTTAATTCAGAATTTCTATAGTGTACAATGGACGCCACCCCCTCAAATTACATGGTTAAAACCTTGTATTGATTGTCACAAACAAATGTCTGTGACTGACACTCATCAAGTATGCCTCTGGTGCCTTGCGTCCTCACACAGCTCGTCTTGTTAAGTTTGTTCTAGGATGAATCGGTGTGGAGAGGTGTGGTGCAGCGGCCAGGGCAGCTGACTTCGGAGCACAGGGTTCACGGTTCGATCCCCGGCGGCAGCTCAGCTCAGCACCATGTGACTCTGGGCAATAGCTCACTTAATTTCCACTCCGGCCCCCAGCGCCTTGAGACCCGTAAGGGTGAGTAGCTGCGCTATATAAAAACGGACTTACTTACATTATTTTTTTTAATCGGAAGGCAATTCTGTGAACGCGAAACTGAAGTCTACATTGCAGAATGTCGTCAGAAAGCGATGAAAAGATTTTCCCAATCGAAGTTGAGGGTGCTGTTCCATTCCCACTCTCGAGGCTGTTACTGCGACAGGTCTTCTGGAAAATTCAGGTCTAAAAAGAAGGATAAGAACTTGAAGCAGGATTCTCCCGTGCCCCATCACTCTCATTCTGGGAAGTTGTGCAGATGCCACTCCGTTTCGGTTACAAACCTCTACTGAAGAACCGATTGCCCAACCTGTCCCAATGTGGCCCGAGTTTCTGGGGCTATTGGCAATACTTCACAGGGGAAAGCCTTCAAGGATGCCATGTTGCTTATCATTGACACCCTACTGATTACCTATGGTGCGCCTTTTGACATCACGAATCCGAGGAAGCATCCAGTCTGGTTACTGCCGGCAGATCCCGCCCTAACACTCTGTCTCCCTCAAACTCAGCCGAAGTTGCATCGTCCTTCAATTTACCCTCAACCGACAGCTTCTTTCAGAAATTCTGCCATTGCCTCAGAATAGACATTTTCTTCACAACCTCTTTAGCTCAGAATCAGACCATAGCCAACATGGCCTTGATGATAATCAAGATGATGACCAAATCGATGATGATTTTTACTATATGGATGTACAGCGGGTCGATGCGCTGGATACTTTTCCAGATACTTGGCCCATCCACCACATATACCTCCCATTTCAGACCATCGATCAGGGGACACTTTGTCCACCCTCCAGCAAGAAGTTCAGGCTTTTTTGGCCAAAGGAGCCATAGCGAGGGTCCCGGCATCAAATATAGGACTGAATATTACTTCGGGTATTTCCTGATGCTGAAGAATGATAGACGCCTCTGTCCTATTTAAGATTTTCAACCTCAACTTCTTTCTCAAGAAGGACAAATGCAAGATGCTCACACTGGCCTAGGTTCTATTTATCTTGGATCCAGGCGCCTGGATGGTATTTTCACATCCCCATCCTACAGTTCCACAGGCATTACCTGTGGTTCAAGGTAGGTGACAGCCTTTTTCAGTTTTCTGTGCTCCCTTTCGGTCCTGTCAGTGCCCCTCAGCACATCTTCGGAGATTGGGAATACCAGTCTTCACCATACCACGATGACTGGCTGCTGAGGGCTGGCTTGCCGTAGTCTGTCATAAACCATCTACAGTTGACGGCAGACTTTTTTACATCTTTGGGGTTATCCATCAACGTGCCAAAGTGACGCCTGACTCCTTCCCAGAGTTTTTTGTGTTCTTCAGAGCAGTTCTGTATATGGTGCTCCTTCAGGCCTTTCAACCTGCTCAACAAGTCCAGGGCATTCAGCCTGTGATCCCGATGTTTCAGCCTCTGACGTGGATCTCAGTGGGAGCGGCTCTGATGCTACTTGGCCTTCTTGCTGCCTTCACCATACTTGGGAACATTCCAGATGGCATTTCAGGGCTCGGCAGTGAGATTTGACATCTCAGTGGGCTCAGCACCAAGGAAGCCTGTCTACTCTTTCCAGGTTTCGGAGGAATCTGCAGTGGTGGGTGCTCGACTGCAATTGGACCGATGGTAGACCCCTCTTCGTGCACCGTGCGGCTGATGATTGTGGCAGCTGCATCGATGCTGGGTGGGGGAAGTCGCCTGGGAGAGTTGGAGATCAGAGGACTCTGGTTTCTGGCACCCAGCACCAAATTAATCTGTTGGAGATGTGGCGATTCGCTTGGCTCTATAGGCCTTCCTCCTGGTTCAGGTTCTCATTGAAAACACACTGCGATGTGGTACTGCAACAAAAAGAGTGGAGTGGGGTCCTTAGTCCTGTGGCTCTGGAACTGGCTGAGTCACCAAGGCATCTCCCTGGTAGCCAATCACCTGGCAGAATCTTTGAACACTCAGCTGGCATTGCGTAGCAGATCACAAATGGCAAGTTCCCCCACCTGGCTGGTCTGACAAAATTGCCAGGGCTGCTTTTACACTCAGAGGTGGCGCAGGTTATTAGCCAGAAATGGGGAGAACCTTGACTAGATCTTTTCGTCACAGCGGAGAGTGCACAGTGTCCAGGTTTTGTGCGTTGGCGTTTCTAAGGCAACTTACCTTCGAAGACTGTTTCTGCCTAAAGTGGAGTTCGGAACTCCTGTATGCATTCCCGCCTCTAACTCTTCTGCTCAGAGTTTTGAAGAAGATCAGGGATGACCAGGCCCAAGTCATCTTAGTGGCTCAATTTGTGGTATCCATCTGAAGAACAAGTTACGTAACTTCAGTAAAACTTTCTGGTGGATACTCTATCTAACTGAAGATTCCTCACCAACCCTCCCACATCCCCGTACTGTGGAATAGACTCTGTTCTGCTTCTTAAAAAGTTCCCAATTTAGAGATCTGCAGACTGTCTAATTTGATCAGCTGATAGCTCCACGTCCATATTGTAAGTTGTAATAAGCCGCAATTGATTGTTTTTTACTATGTTTTACATTCTGTTTTTAATATAGGACTGACCCAAAATTTTAATTATTAATTGATTAAAAAGAAATTTTAGCCCTTATTTAATATCATATATTATAAATGTATGGAAATAAGTTGTTATGGTACTCATTATATGTTTATTTATGGTTACGTTTATTTGCACCTACGATCGAAGGCAAATTGTGATAGTGCAATATAATATTGTAAAGACATAAAATAAGTATATAAATTGTGGGGGAGAGAAAAAAGAAAAAACGGAAATGTATCAAATTTGTAAAACCATAGTATGTCTTCCATGTCCATGGTGAAATCACCGGAACTTTGCACTAAGCACTGTCACTTTAAAAGGAGAGAAAATGGCAATGAGCGTTGTCATGTGATCAAGGTCCAGGAGGGACCGAAACGCGTCATGGCCGACTGAAAATAAACATCTTTTGCACAGAAACGTGGTCCGTGCTTGCTTTCCGTTTCCAGGATTGGTGAAAGCATTGAAGCAGTGTGAGAGGATATTAGGCTGTCTGAGCTTCTGACAGCCCAACACGGACGATAGATCCACACAACACAGACTAGGGACTAACCGAATCAAAAATCGTGATGGGTAATAGGTGAGGGGGTTGATCGGTATAAGGCTGGGCACAAACAGTGTGTGTAAAACTGCCCTCACACACAGCAAGCTGTGTCATGCTTCATCATAGGGCCTGCTAAACACACCCCCGCGCTAGCCAACGCTGGAGGTGGAGCAATAGGGAGGGGGGAAAAAACACACAACATAAAAAGTGAACAAATCGTGTGGGATCAGGAAGGTGGAAAAAATGTGGCAGAGAATAATTTAAAAGCTGGTAACAGTGTGTCCCTGCTCTGTCTTTAATGGTGGGTACACTGTCCAGACACAAACAGTGGTCCTCATCGGACCAGTGGATGGTGGTAATGGCTACTAGTTATCAGAGCCCTACCCCTCCACTCTGCTAAAATGTCGACATGTTTCAGCCGAATGAAGCTACTACCCCGGCTTTCTTCAGGACTTTCACCTGAACAATCCCAACAAGGATAAGGTCCCTACCTCCTTATAATCCAGGGGTGAGGGAAAAAAGGCACCTTGTTTAGTGCACACTCTGGTACAGGGAGTGGTAGAGCCCCTTGCTCTCCATGAGGAACCTGTAGAGGATAAAATCAAGAAAAAACAAAAAAGTGAGGTGCAGGTTGCAAAGGTGCTGTGCCCAACACGGACCCCCACTCGTGAAGAGGCGACGACTGTAAGAAGCGAACACTCCCGGGCCATCTGCCGGAAGTAACTGGACTGTGTTTCCCCATATATATATATATATATATATATATATATATATATATATATATATATATATATATATATATATATATACATATATACATATATATATATATATACATATATTATTTTTTCACAAACCAATGCAGCCTCCCAGAAAAAAAAACAAGGCTAACCAATGCTCTGAGACTTTGTTTTTGCAACAAACACACCAAAAAACCAAGAGGACAAGGAGACACTTGAACTGACTTTCATGAACAGCAGAAAAGTAGTCCTGCAAAGAACACAGGCATTGTTAGCCCACAGGCTGCATTGAAAGCTTAACAGCATAGAAAATGAAAGTAATTGCAAGTATAAACTGGCACTGTGCCTTTAAGGCAGCCATGACCCCCAGCTTCCCATCATGCCTCAGGGGTGACAGTTAGGTCAGTTGTTCTTTCCGGATCCTTCAGTCAGGACCCTGGTTTTCCAGCTCCAGGTTTTTTTTACTTTTCTGTCAAAAAAGTTCCCTTTTTTTGCTATAACTAATTTTATTTCAACATCTAACATCTGTTGAAGTAAGGAATTGCCTTTTTAGGTCTCGGCCTGCACCAGCGCTTGCGCTGGTCTGGCCGAGAGTTTTAGTAAGCGGGTTTTGGAAGTGCAAACACTGGCTTTCGGCTGGCGACCAGCTTGAGTTCACGATGGCGGGCACGCGCAGCTGCCATCTGTTGTTTCCTATCTCTTCCTCATTTCCTCATCATGGCTCATTAACTCTCTGGACTCTGATGTTTCAATCGCAGCAGCAGCTCACATTACCAACTGAGGGCCCTGGACTACAGTCACATGAAAAACAACAGCGATTAGCATTGAAATGCAAGCTTTTTTTTGTCTAGTTAGAAATATTGCTTCGGTGGGTTGATGTCACCTTATATCGCTATTTGTTTTATATTGGGAGTCACAGCCTAATTACCAGTATTTTTGTCTCTCACTGTTTTTTTTTTTTTTATATTTATTCGCACAAAGCTATATGTAAGGTTACTTTTTCCGCGTCACTTCTTCACTCTATTTAAACTCCACACCCCCCACTCTTATTGTCTCTCTCCTTCTCTCTCTCTCCCTCTCTAATTCTCTCTCTACTTAATTAACTCTCCCCTCTCTATCTTTTTTAGCCTTTCATTCTCTCACCCCTTTATCTGTTTCTCTTTCAAACTCCTTCATTCACTCTCTCTCCCCTTCTTTCTCTCTCTCTATCCCGCTCCACTCTTTATTCTATGTACACCCTTTCTCTCTCTCTCTCTTTCTCTCTCACCACCCTCTCTAATTGGGCATTATATCTTCACTCTATCTCTCACTCGGCAACACCACAGCATCACTCAGCGCAACCACAGCATCAATCAGAGCCAGCACAGCATCACTCAACACCAACACAACACCACTCCGCACCACCACAGCATCACTCAGCACCACCACTCAGCACCACCACAGCATCTCTCAGCACCACCACTCAGCACCACTCAGCACCACCACACCACCACTCAACACCACCACAGCACCACTCAACACCACCACAGCACCACTCAGCACCACCACAGCACCACTCAGCACCACAACAGCATCACTCAGCACCACCACAGCATCACTCAGCACCACCACAGCATCACTCAGCACCACCACAGCATCACTCAGCACCACCACTCAGCACCACCACAGCATCACTCAGCACAACACCACCACAGCATCACTCAGCACCACCACAGCACCACTCAGCATCACCACAGCATCACTCAGCATCACCACAGCCCCACTCAGCACCACCACAGCACCACCACAGCACCACCACAGCATCAGTCGGCACCACCACAGCATCACTAAGCACCACAACAGCATCACTAAGCACCACCACAACACCACTCAGCACCACCACAGCATTACTCAGCAGCACCACAGCATCACTCTGCACCACCACACCATCACTCTGCACCACCACACCATCACTCTGCACCACCACAGCATCACTCTGCACCACCACAGCATCACTCTGCACCACCACAGCATCACTCTGCACCACCACAGCATCACTCTGCACAACCACAGCATCACTCAGCAGCACCACCACAGCATCACTCAGCACCACCCAGCATCACTCCAGCACCACCACAGCACCACCACAGCATCACTCAGCACCACCACAGCATCACTAAGTACCACAACAGCATCACTAAGCACCACCACAGCATCACTCAGCATCACTCAGCACCACCACAGCATCACTCAGCACTACCACAGCATCACTCAGCATTACCACAGCATCACTCAGCATCACTCAGCATCACCACAGCATCACTCAGCACCACCACACCACCACCACAGCACCACCACAGCATCACTCAGCACCACTCAGCACCACCACAGCATCACTCAGCATCACCGCAGCCCCACTCAGCACCACCACTCAGCACCACTAAGCACCACAACAGCATCACTAAGCACCACCACAACACCACTCAGCACGACCACAGCATCACTCAGCACCACCACAGCATCACAGCACCATCACAGCACCACCACAGCATCACAGCACCACCACAGCATCACAGCACCACCACAGCACCACTCAGCACCACCACAGCATCACCACAGCACCACCACATAGCACCACCACACAGCACCACCACAGCACCACCCCAGCATCACTCAGCACCACCCCAGCATCACTCAGCACCACCCCAGCATCACTCAGCACCACCACAGCATCACTCAGCACCACCACAGCATCACAGCACCACCACAGCACCACTCAGCACCACCACAGCATCACCACAGCATCACTCAGCACCACCACCACAGCACAACTCAGCACCACCACAGCATCACCACAGCATCACCACAGCCCCACTCAGCACCACCACTCAGCACCACCACAACACCACTCAGCACGACCACAGCATCACTCAGCACCACCACAGCACCATCACAGCACCACCACAGCATCACAGCACCATCACAGCACCACCACAGCATCACTCAGCACCACCACAGCATCACTCAGCACCACCACAGCATCACTCAGCACCACCACAGCATCACTCAGCACCACCACAGCACCACCTCAGCATCACTAAGCACCACCTCAACACCACTCAGCACCACCACAGCATCACTAAGCACCACCTCAACATCACTCAACACCACCTCAGCATCACTAAGCACCACCTCAACATTAGAATAGGCAGGAAGAAGTTGCCAACATTGCAACGACAAAATAAACGACAAGACCTTTCTTATGTTTATTCTTTTTTAATTGGGTCATTCAGTTGTACATAATGTCGTCTTAGTTATATATAAAGTAACAAAAATGCTTATAAGTCTTTTTTATTATAACTTTTCAACATGCTGCAGAGCAGCCACAATGCTCTTCAAAACATTGGCAAAACCAATAGCTCTGCCTAAACACTTATAAGGCCCCAAAGGCGAGACCTATTGGCTAATAGGTCTCGCCTTTGGGACCGTATATGTGTTTAACCAGGTGTCAGTTATGCAGCACAATTGTTGCATGGCTAAACACTTATAAGGTCCCAAAGGCGAGACCTATTGGCTATGCCAATGCTTGTTTCTAGTAGAGGTTTGGCTTTTTTCAGTCAGAGGATGCCTTCTTTTTTTGATCCTTGCCCTTCCAATGGTAAAAAGAAGGCTAAAACAGATTCCCATTCTCTGTGTATCCTCTGCCTTTTTGAGTCTCATTCTCCTGAGACATGCCAACACTGCCAGAATTTGTCAAGACACACTCTCAAGGAGAGAGAAAGCATCCATCTTTATGGTCTCTCTGAGAAGAAAAAATCTACTACCTCCAGAGGAAGATCTCCTATGAGGCACAAGAAGAAGAGGCCCAGGTCGACTTCCAAAAGTAAGGTCCCGGTCAGTTCTTCTTCGGCATCGAGTTTGGCGTCGAAAATGCCTCCAACGACGAAGAAATAGACTACGGCATCCCCTTCGACGGCGAGATCACCGTCGAGGGCATCAGAGCATTTTGTCGTCGAAAACTTCAAAACATAGAGGAACGTCGAGTCATACTCCAACGTTGAATCCTCCGTTACCGTCAACCCGGCAACGGTCAACGTCGAGAAGTTGATCTCTGTTGATGCCGGCTCATTACCCAACGTCGAGACATCGCTCTTCGTTGTCGTTACGGCGTTCGACATCGAAGTGTAGTCCTCCGTTGCCGTCAACTAGGCAGCGGTCAACGTCGAGGCCCAAGTCGACTACGAAGGCGTCCAGAATGGGTTCGACATTGAGACGTACTCCTCCGTTGCCGCCACCAAAGCGCGGTCAACGTCGAGGCCTCAGTCAACCACGACGGCGTCCAGAGGTGGTTTGACGTCGAGGCTCCGGTCTCCGTTGGGCAGTCCGCTCCCGACGTCAAAGCACCAGTCTCCGTCGGTGGAGCTTCGGTTGACGTCGAAGCAGAAGTCTCGCTCGACGTCAGTACTTCAGACGGCTCCTCACGCTCTGACGTCGAGACCTAGAACTCAGTCAGTGGTTTCTGTAGCTCATAGCCGTTCGACGTCGAGGCACTCCCATCTGTCGATGTGCCGTTCGCCCTTAGGGAGGCACCACTCCGCATCGAAGGGTCCCTCTGAGTCTTCAGTTTCGGAGGCAGGATCTCCTCGGGTACCTTTCTCGCCGTTGAGAAGCTCTGCTTCTCCATCTCCGGAACGGCGAGCACAGAAGAACACTCCGCAGGCTACTGTTCCTCCTGCACAATGAGAAGAAGGGCACAGGTCTCTTTTCGTTCACCTGTCTCCCAGGTGGCTCCTTCCAGTACACCAGTGGCAGAAAACTACCTCGACACAGATCCAACAGCCTCTATACTATTCTAGCCCTCTCCACAGATCTCCTCTGGCTCGTTTGGTGCAGGCAGTGGATAGTTCTCCAACCACACCATCCAAGGGTCGTCAATGGGACTGGTCTCCAGCTCCATCAGGTCGTAGGTCCACTTCACGTACCCGCCGCAAGAGGCGTAGATCACCTTCTTGGTCTTCTCCCTCTACACATTCTTCAAGAGAGATTACTCTCCCACACTAATCCACCCTCCAGAATATCACCCTTGGATGACATCAATACTTTTCACGAGGTACTGGCAAGAGGAGCACAAAAATTAAATATCGAAATGTCCGCTCCTCAGACATCAACATCAGTCATCTTTGAGACTCTTCACCAAAGATCAGTGTCAAGACCTCTACTGCCTTTGGTTCCGGGCCTTCTACAGCTGGTCATGGATATTTTTCTCACTCCGGCTATGATCAAGACTGCTCTTGCGAGGATCCTAAAGAAATACTGACCATCAGAGCAGGATCCTCTTTTCCTCAGAGCGGATCCTCCGCCAGACTCTGATCATTGCTGCTGCGAAGAAAACTCACGCAGTAGCCTCTTCTAAACGGTCCCTCCCTACAAGGAGAGCAGAGCTCAGGACTCGTGGAGAAGGAAAGCATGTGGCTCTGTAGCTGCTTCCTTGAAGGTATCTAGCGCCGCAGCACTATTGAGGCGCTATGACAGGGCACTATGGGATTCATTCGAGTGCTTCAAGTACAAACTGCCCAAGGAGGACCGCCAGGATTTTGGAGAGATCGTCCAGGAGGGAGCTCTTGTGGCGAACCAGATGATCAGAGCGGCGGCAGATGGAGCATCTCTGGCGGCGCACTCTTACTCCCATGGCATCTGCGCCAGAAGATCCTCCTGGCTGCGTCTTACGGCCCTGAAACCGGAAGCCCAGCAACGCATTTTGAACCTCCCGTTTGCAGGGAATTCTCTCTTTGGCTCGCATACAGATGAAGAGATGACCAGGATGAAATCGGAGCTGGACACTCTAAAGGCGGTGGGTCTAGAGAAGAGGAAGGAATTCTGGTGCCAGTACAGGCCCTATGATCGCAGGCCTTTCCAACAAACCCCTCATTGGTCTCAGAGGCAGTATCACCAAACCAAAATGCACTACCTGGGACGTCGACCTTCCCGGGGTAGAGGCGCACCGCCAAGAACACTGCCAAGCAATGAGGAATCGCTTCCTCTGTCACCATTTTCCACTCCAGTGGGAGGAAGTATCGCCTACCATGTGCAAGAGTGGCGCAGCATTACAAATGATCAATAGGTGCTGAATATACTTCAAAATGGATATGCTCTACATTTCCGTTTTCCACCGCAATCCACTCCTCCGGTGAAAACGAGCTGTCACCAACTGTCGCTGTTACGGCAGGACGTGTCCACTCTCTTACAAAAAGCTGCCATAGAAGAAGTTCCTCCCTCACGACGAGGAAAGGGGGTTTACTCCAGATACTTCCTGGTAGAAAAGAAAGGCTAAAAAGCAGGTTTCAGACCTATATTGGATCTTTGCATCCTCAACAAAGCCATCCGGAAAGAGAAATTTCGTATGCTAGCGCTCCATCAAATATTTCCCCATCTCCAACAAGGGAACTGGATGTGCTCGATAGACCTTCAGGATGCGTACTTCCATGTTCCAATTGCTTTGCGACACCGGACGTTTCTGCGCTTCATGGTAGGCTCCAAGCACTATCAGTACAGAGTCCTGCCGTTTGGCCTGAAGTCGGCCCCTCGAGTGTTCAGCAAGGGCATGGCAGTTGTAGCCGCTGCTCTATGTCTCCAAGGACTGTTTATCTATCCGTACCTCGACGATTGGCTCCTAAAGAGCTCATCTCCTCAGAGTGTGAAAGACCACTATCGAATCTGTCTGAATTTGCTACAGCGTTTGGGCCTTCAGGTCACCCTCCCTCAGTTCGGCAGGTTGCATCGTTCCTGGAGTCGATGGCACTTTGCATTTTCCTAGTCCCCAATGCCAGGTTGGATGAGGCCTCTGCAGCAGGACCTGGAAGACAAATGGGATCAGAAAACTGCTCGATGGGATGACTGAATTCTATTTTCCTATGCTGGGAGATCATCCATCCCATGGTGGACTCATCAGAAAAATCTCCTGGTCGGAGTGCCCTTCCACCAACCTCCTCCAACACAATCGCTGATCACAGACGCCTCCCTGCAGGGTTGGGGAGCACCCATGGGCCCTCTGCAGACTCCAGCCGGTGGTCGAGCAAGGAACAGGCACATCACCTCAATATGCTGGAGCTACCGGTAGTGCATCTAGCTCTCAAGGCCTTCTACCCTTCCATACAGTCCAAGTCCATATTAGTCCAGACGGACAACACGACCACTATGTACTATTTAAACAAGCAGGGAGGGACCCGTTCTCGCCCTCTGTCCCTAGAGGCTCAGGCGTTCTGGCATTGGCTCCTGGCCAGGCAGCTTTCAATCACAGCAGTCCATCAGCTAGGAGAACAAAACTCTCAAGCGGACTCCCTAAGACGTCATTTCGAAGATCATTATAATAAATGGGGTAACCCAGTAAAGTGTCAAAGGACCTGGGTATCGATCGATACAGCTTTAGAGACGCCGACGGATGCGGCACGTCTCTGCTTTTGACAGGATCCAGTATCAAAAGAATTGAACGCCCTTACTGCAGCATTTGGCTAGAAGGTCTCACACCGCTCCAACTCAGCGGCACTGTGGGGTGATTTATCCCCGACCCTGATGAATCCACAGGAGTGTGATGAATTTGAATTATTTGCAGCACGACCATGAAGTAGTCTCATGAGTGTTTCCCACCACGACCTTCGCTCTGGTGCCCCTTCCCTGTCCTGAGGAAGACCCGCAGCAGTGGAGTCTACTTGCCCTTTTGCGTTAGGGTCGAAACGTCGACATCCCCCTAGTGGGCCTACACCCAACTTCTACTCCCCTCATATCCCAGCCACAGATGAAGTCGCACTGTGACACGAATTGTAAAACGACTAACGGAAATTGAAATTGAGTACAGGGGTAGGCCCTATACTGTAGGGATACCGGCCCTGTCAGGAATTCTTACCGGATCCCATTTGCCATAACCTATTTGAATTGTCTTCTATATGCCTCTGGATGATCTTCATCTCCATTTTCTATTCTCCACATGAGCACTTACTTTCACACCTTTCTTTCTCCCCTTGAAAATAACCGTGTCAATATTACATGCTGCATATTATGCTTCTACATATGTATTTCATTCTATGAATAATACGGAGTGTGAAAATAAATTGATGTTTGCAATTTAACGAATCTTCGGTGGCCCCCAATTTATGATTTGATGATTTCTTTGCTTGAATGTGCCTCTAGACTATATAATTTCGCTTATATGAATTGTTTTCATAGTATACTCTCTTACAGATACTAATTGAGTATAGTTAGGCTTGTCTAGGACCAACTGTTTTCTTTGTCACTTCGAAGATCAGCACGACTGTGTTCTGCACGACGAAGTGGTGGCAGACATCTTTCAGCAATGGGGTCAGCCAAGCATCGATCTCTTTACAGACAATACAACAAAAAATGCCACGACTTCGCGTCAAGGTTTTACCAGCCAGGGTCGAAAGGGAATGCCCTTTTGATCAACTGGTCAGGGGACTTTGAGTACGCTTTTCCCCCTCTTCCTCTCATCCCGAAGGTCATAACCAAGCTCTCGCACTCCAGAGCGAGGATGATACTGATAGCACCAGACTGGCCATGACAGTGGTGCTACCCGGACCTTCTGCATCTCTCGGAGTGTCCACACAGGAGGCTTCTGTGCAGACCGGACCTGCTATCCAAGATGAACAGGAGGATCCATAACCCCAACCTTCCCTCGCTGAACTTGGCAGCATGGCTCCTGAGGTCCTCCAGTATGGTCACCTAGGGCTTCTTCAGGACTTCATGAACATCTTGAGTGAGTCTAGACTGCCTTCCACAAGGCATTCCTATTCTTTTAAATGGGAAAGGTTCTTTATGTGGTGTGTGCAAAATGGGGAGGTAATTTTGCCATATCTCCTACACTTGGCCAAGTTGGGTCTAGAATTTGCTTCCATAAAAGTACACCTGGCTGCCATTACGACATACAGAAAGTCACCTACTCAACCTTTTCTTTCAGCTTCAGGTGGTTAAGGATTTCCTACAGGGTTTAAAGAAAGTCTTTCCCCCAGTCCGGCCTCCTTCACATCCCTGGGAGCTAAACCTGGTCCTTTCCAAGCTCATGGGTCCCCCCTTTGAGCCAATTCACAAAGCGACCCTTCAGCACCTTACATGGAAAGCCACCTTTTTGTTGGCTATCACTTCTGCTCGTAGAGTGAGCGAAATTCAGGCACTCTTCTCCAAGGAACCGTACATTGTTTTTCACCACAACAGAGTGGTTCTGAGAACCCACCCCTCCTTCCTTCCAAAGGTGTTGTTGGATTTTCATGTTAATCAAACCATTTCACTGCCTACTTTCTTTCCCAATCCCTCTACGCCAGCTGAGAGGTCTCTCCATTCTTTAGTCCTAAAAAAAGAATCTTAAAATTCTACCTAGACAAGTCTAAGGCTATCAGGAAATCTGATCAATTATTTGTAAACTATGGTTCCATCAGAACAGGTTTCCCAGCCTCCAAGCGTTCCTTCTCCAGATGGATAGTGTCATGTATCAAACTGGCTTACCAATTGGCAAATAAACCCCTTTTGTCTCCTCCCAAGGCTCATCCACTAGGGGAAAGGCAGCTACGATCGCTTTTCTGCACAATGTACCTATTGCTGAGATCTGCAAAGTCAGTACATACTTTCACGAGACATTATTGTCTCGACTCGGATACTCAAGTAGGCCAAGCCTTCTTGAGGAATTTATTTCAATGCTAAAGTCATTTGATGTGATTTCAATGTTACTGTGATTTGTGGTTGTCATTTGCCCGCAGGATGATGTGGATCCCCTGGGAGAGAAGGATAAGTTACTTACCTGAAATCTTAGTTCTCTTCCAGGGGTATCCTTATCAAAGTCATAAGCAACCCACCCACTTCCCTGGGCAAATGATCCAGAATTATGTCATCTCTTTGTGCCCTGACCTCCAGGTCTCCGCAAAGAACTGATCTAACTGTCACCCCTGAGGGGGTCATGGCTGCCTTAAAGGCACGGTGCCAGTTTATGCTTGCAATGACTTTCATTCTCTATGCTGTTAAGCTTTCAATGCAGCCTATGGGCTAACAATGCCTGTGTTCTTTGCAGGACTACTTTTCTGCTGTTCATTAAAGTCAGTTCAAGTGCCTCCTTGTCCTCCTGGTTTTTTGGTGTTTGTTGCAAAAACAAGGTCTCAGAGCATTGGTTAGCCTTGTTTTTTTTCTGGGAGGCTGCATTGGTTTGTGAAAAAATAATATATGTATATATATTGCTATATATATATGTGTGTGTGTGTTTTCATATATAATTTTTTTATATATTCCGGGGCCCCGCGCATGGGCGGGAATATTCAGTGCTTATGACTTTGATGAGGATACCAATCTGAAGAAAAGGTTTAGGGGATACCTTGAAACATGTTGACATAATACAAGGGATTATAATTACATAACAGTTACATTTCCCTTTTATTAACCCCCTTGTTATCCCTACCAACTAGGAGCTTGAATAAAACAATAGCTCACTAGTTAGGTAATTTTTTAAACATCACTTACACCACTCCCCCCTACACTGCACGACACATAGCCTCACAAGGTAAGTGCTCCTACGTAAATCTGCAAGTCGCAGCACGCCCCAATCAGTAGATGTTTGGGATGGCCCCAATGATGAAGCATGTCACCTAGGGGCAACCCTGGGTGAGTGAGGGGACACAAGAAAAGACATTTTTCTTTTCTACCAGTAGAGGTGGCCTTCACCCCAATTGGTGAACCCGCCCTTGTTTCTTGGCTAGGTTCTTTTGATCCGTCACCTACGGATTCTTTTTGATGTATTCTGATCACACAGGAGGGTGAACCTAGCCCAATCCTCCTCCTCCCCCTTTTTCTGATTGATATCTAACAGCGCAAGCTGTGGGAGTTTCTCTCAAAAACGCTTTTACACTTGTACAACTGGACAACACACACATATAACACCATGGCAGAAGTAACCGGCCTGACATTCACTGAGGAGGAAGTGGAAAGGATTATAGCCTCTATGACCCCTCTTGTTGATATACCAAACAGAGACAGTAATGAAGCAGCCCAATATTGGGATGAGTTAACAGAACTCAAAAGAAATCAGGTAAAAACGATCATCCATGGAGTAATGATGACCGAGTACCTAAGGATAAATGCAGCGCCAAGGGGATTGATCGTGCGTAATGAGCCATTTATTTTTCAAAAAGATAAGCCTTTCAAAAGAGATTGGTCGCTAATCTCTTGGCATTGCACAAGAGATTGGCTGGTTCTCATTATAAAAACTGCAACACGCCTGGCACAAGACATGAAGGAAGAAATACACACCTTAGAGGTCAAACTTAAGACTTTCCAGACACCAGCAGAATTAAAAAAACAATTAGATGAGCTAAACAAGACCATGACAGAATTTGAGATGACACTGAAAGAGACCAAATATGAAAAGTTTAAGAAAGATGGTAAAAACTTCAGCCACGAGAAGGCCTACCCTTACATCAGGGATGACTATCACCTGTCAGGGAGGAACCCTGGATATAACACAGACACAGATGGGTCGGACACTAGCTCAAATGACTCTGACAGTAGTTATGGGCATAGAAACAACACAAGAGGCCGCCGAAATTTCAGAGGGAGGATGAGAAATAGAGGAGGACAAGGAGGCTACGGTTGGCCCCCTATCCAACCACCACCTTTCCCAGCACCACCTTACTTCTACGGCCCTCCACAATACCAACCACAACCGTATTCCTACTGGGAGACAGCCCCCCAAGCAGAATATTCACAGGTTCCTTTTTTAGGACGAGGCAGAGGGGCTCAAAGAAGCAAGACGAAAAGAGGGCAACAGGTACAATGGGCACAACCATTGGAGTCAGCACGGAGTCACACGAGGAGTATGGGCCCACCGACTCTACCGAGCACCAGCAACAACCGAGTATAGTTGTAAACTTATCAGGAACCACTCTATCTACAATACAGCTAGCTGTTTTGGAGAAAGGATTGGATTTCGTGCCTACCCCAACATTGGACAAATTCCTTCTAAGCTGTGAGCTGAACGAATTCATCAGGAAAATAAAATTGCGTTTTTTTTTTCGAAAATAAAGAAACAAGTGAAATACAAAAAGGAGACACTGGCCTACACCGAAAGTCAACATTCACACCGCCTTCGGCCACCCTACCAGTGGAATTACTGGCTTTTGAGAGGGCGGTCTTGAGGGAAGTTGGAGAGATGGACCCAACCACCATGAGAACATTCCATAATACGACGAAACAGGAACAGGAAGCCATTAAAATTCTGGCCAACAATAAGGACATAACCATAAAACCGACAGAAAAGGGCGGAGGGATTGTCTTACAGAGTACAGGAGCATACCGCCAAGATTGCCTCAGACTCCTGTCGGATGAAAGAAACTACAGACGCATCAGAGAGGATCCTACAGAACGGATCAGGATTGGAATCACAAGCATGATAGAGGAAGCACTCACCCATGATTGGGTAACCAAGAAGGAAGGGGAATTTATGATCAACACCCACCCGACAGTACCCTACTTCTACACAATCCCAAAGATTCATAAGTCAGTAGTAAAACCACCAGGACGACCCATTGTTTCCGGAATCGGATCCATCCTGGAACCACTTTCAAAATTTGCAGATGCCTTCCTACGTCCACTGATACAGAACACTAACACCTACCTGAAGGACACCAAGGCAGTACTCTGCCTACTGAGAGATCTTCATTTTGATCCTACATGCAACATCCTGATTGGCATAGATGTGGAAAGCCTTTATACAAGCTTACCACACAAAGCAACTATGGACATTCTAGAGGAAGTTCTATATGGAACAGCATGGCCCTACCACACACCACAACATGTGGTCCTAGAATGTTGTAAATGGGCTCTAACAGAGAACTACTTCCGCTTTGAAGAATCCCTTTTCCAACAACAACACGGTACCAGCATGGGCAGTACTTTCGCGCCGAGTGTGGTAGGTTTGTACGTTCATCATTTAGAGGAACAAAAGATCCTATCCGACCAGAACCCACAACGCCAAAAGATTGTGATATGGAAGAGATAAATCGACGATATCTTGGTGATATGGAAAGGTGACGAAACAGAGGCTAACATCTTCCTGGAATGGCTCAACCTACAGGACCCTTTCCTTAAATTCACCCACACAATGAGCAGGTCCGAGTTAGTCTTCCTTGATCTCAACATCTATGCAGTAGATGGCACACTCAAAACCACAACACATTTTAAACCAACTGCAAAAAACTGTCTCTTACTGTACGATAGTTTCCACCCACGACATCTGAAAGAAAATTTACCATTTGGACAGTTTCTTAGACTCAGGAGAAACTGCACGGAAACATCGGATTATGACAAGCAGGCAAAAGACCTAGCAGAGAAACTGAAAAAACGGAAATACCCTTCTAAAATCATTGCAAAGGCAAAGAAAAGAGCACAAAATAATCATAGAGATGCCCTTCTAGAAACGTTTGAAAGACAGGAGAATGAGAAAGAGAAAAGACCCATCTGTATTACAACTTTCAGTGTAGCATCAGACAAAGTCGCAAAGGTAGTGAAGAAACATTGGCGGATTTTAAACAGTGGTACCTTGAACATACCAACACCGATGTTCTCACATAAGAGGGGTAAAAATTTGAAGGATATACTGGTACACACCCGCCCGAAGCCCCAAGACAAAAGTAGCCAACAAATACTCAGTACTTTACCAACGGGCCACCACCCGTGTGGTAACTGCAGTGTGTGCCATCTCACGACAACCACCAAAAGGGTCATTTTCAATACAGGAAAATCATGGGATTTGCGAAAATTCACCACTTGCAACACTATAGGAGTTGTGTATCTAATTACGTGCCACTGTGACCTACACTATGTGGGTATGACCACCAGGAAGGTGAGCACAAGAATCTGCGAACATCGGAGCAACATCCGATGCCACAGAGCAAGTACCAGAATGACGGCACACTTCAACGAGAAACAACACACCCCAAATGACATGCGGTGGGTAGTGTTGGAACATATAAAACCCTGTGAAAATTTAGAACAGATACTACTAGAGAAAGAGCAAAGATGGGTTTTCAAATTACGCACGGATATTAGAGGTTTGAACGAGAATATCCCATGGGGCCAATTCACTAGATAAATTAACCCCGATATCTAAAACCCCACCTGGCATGTTTTTTAACGGCATGTTATGAAAATCAAAATCAAGAACAAAGGCACTGAAATCCTCTATCCCGTGTTTTTTGATAAAATTGAAGGCAGTATGACCAGAAACATCCCTAGCCTTTTTCCTTTTCTGTTTATTGTTTTTTTTGACCATTCCAATATGGCCGCCATTTAAGAAACTCATGGTGTCCCTTTGAACAGGGTTCGATACTGACCCAACCTATTTTTGACAAAATACCGGGCGTCCTCTTATTCGCGTACGAGGTACTCTTGCACTCAAATTATTAATTTAGACTTTCAAAAATCACAACCCCTTTTTCATAAAATTAGAGGTTCGAACGAGAATATACCATTGGGCCATTTCACTAGATAAATTAACCCCGATATCTGAGAATAAATAAATAAAAAAAAAAACCCGTCTGGCATGTTTCTTAACGGCATTTTATGAAAATCAAGAACAAAGGCAATGAAATCCTCTACCCCGTTTTTTGATAAAATTGTAGGCAGTATGACAAAACATCCCTAGCCTTTTTCCTTTTCTTTTTCTGTTTATTGTTTTTTTGACCATTCCAATATGGCCGCCATTTAAGAAACTCACGGTGTCCCTGTGACCAGGGTTCGATACTGACCCCAACCTATTTTGACAAAATACCGGGCGTCCTCCTATTTTCGTACAAGATACTCCTGCACTCTAATTAGTAATTTAGACTTTCAAAAATCACACCCCCATTTCATAAAATACCAACAACATGGTGGACCGTTTACACCACAATACGAGACTACGCTTTACACGCTCTAGTCTCTAACAGCACGAGGGAATGACTCGGCTGTTTTTCAGACTACTTATACCGGCACTAAGGCAAAGACACGCTAAGATGCGGTCTGCCTTGGGACTGAAAAGGTCGTAATGACGGAGGGTTGCTGAACACAGTAAGACTTTTTTCTCCCTACAGGACATCATCAATTTTTTTCTCCCTACAGGAATTTACATAACTTTACTTGCCTTTTTCACTAAATTCCATTTGCTCTTTCTAAACCAGTTATAGGAAGGCACAAGCAATGAGTGGCTTATAACAAATCCTCATTATCTCATTCCTTTGTCTATTATTATAATATAGGGTTTCTACAGGCCCCTCCACCCAGACAGACCATGAGGCGTACTTTTGCCAAAAAATAAGTATGTTTCAAAAAGAAATTGATTTTATGTTACATGTTGTGTGTGTCCTGTTTTTTGTCCTTGACCACAAGTGTTTTTAAGTTATGTCTTTTCAACCTTGCCTGCTCACAATTAAGGTATCATGTGTAGTATTACCCACACAAGATCTGAGCACTAACTAAGTTTGCTTTCAAGGGCACTTACACCATAGTATGAAGTACCTTCTTTTACGCGCAGCGTAACGCCTTTACCTGCCCACAAGAACGGTGGGCAGGCAGTATGTATTAATTTGCATTTTGCTTTTTCTTCCCAATGACAGTTACTACGTGTTCAGAAGCAACCGTATGTATATATTTTTCCCAATGCTCACACAATAGGTGTGCATTAATAATTTTTCACTTCACTTTATTATAGGTCCGGCACGGAGTGGTACACAAAGGGCTGGTCCCTTTGTTGTCCTGAAGAAAAGGTTTAGGGGATACCTTGAAACATGTTGACATAATACAAGGGATTATAATTACATAACAGTTACATTTCCCTTTTATTAACCCCCTTTTTATCCCTACCAACTAGGAGCAGGAATAAAACAATAGCTCACTAGTTAGGTCATTTTTTAAACATCACTTACACCACTCCCCCCTACACTGCACGACACATAGCCTCACAAGGTAAGTGCTCCTACGTAAATCCGCAAGTCGCAGCACGTCCCAATCAGTAGATGTTTGGGATGGCCCCAATGATGAAGCATGTCACTTAGGGGCAACCCTGGGTGAGTGAGGGGACACAAGAAAAGACATTTTTTACTTTATTGAGGATACCCCTGGAAGAGAACTAGGATTACAGGTAAGTAACTTATCCTTCCGTACAGGACAAATAATTTCAGACCGTGTTAGCATGCACAGGGGTACAAGAAAGGAGTCCTCTTTCCTCGCTCATTTTTGCACTAGCTATGGAGCCTTTGATGTGCCTGTTGCATATGAGAGCACATGATTAGGGCATAGAGGCTTTTGGCAGAATACATATGATGTCCTAATAAGCATATGACGTGCTTATTTATCTCCAAAACGCATAACAATCCCTTTCAGAATTGATGGACTTGCAAGATAAATTTGAAGAGGTATTTGACCTCTGGACCAGTTGTACCAAGTCCTGTCTCTTTCCCCTGATCCATATAAATGAGTATTGTAGAAGTGTCTTTATTCCCACAAAAATGGCTTTTGGACACTTTCAAATACTTGGGGTTCACATTTACCATAGGTAAGAATACCTTATAAGTGTTAAACTGGGAAGGGCTCTCATATCAGCCTGCCAGTCGCTCCCTTTCTGGAGTGCACCTCTGCTATCTCCTATGGGCAGAGTGGCAATAGGCAAAATGTTGCTGCTACCATATTTGTTTGGAGTATTGCCTGTAATTGTGAAAGGGGCATTCTTTAAGGAGGTGCATGGTATCCTTTTAGATTTAATATGAGGCTCTGGTAGCAGGAGAGTGGTGTTAAACAAATTACAACCACTAGTGGAGGGTGGGGTAGGGACCCCAAACTATGAAATACATTATGCAGTGGCACAATTACAATAGCCAATGCGTTGGCTGGGGGATGCACCCAAACCTTAGAGAGGGACCTAATTTGGGAACTTCACAGGGAGATAATTTTTGAATGGCTGCTAACTCGCTGAAAATGATAACTCGTACACATAAGCTTGCCACAGTAGCGAAACATTATTGGCAGAAAACCATAAACACAAGTTGGAGACCTCCCTAGTATGTGGCACAGTTGTCACTGGGGTCTCTTTTAGAGATGAGAGACCTTACAGCAACACATGACAGGAGACCATGGTCCCAAGCAGGAGTGGAATATATTGGCGACTTACACCAGGAGGGAGTGCAAAACAAGTTTCAGGAGTGTGAAACGTATGGAATAGTGTCAGGTCTGTTCCTCACATATAATGCACCAGTGTGCATAGTACCCCATCGATGGGAAGAAGCACAAATGGAGCCTGCTGTGTTAGTACCCCTATATTGTTTGTTAATTACTCATATCGCACCTACCTGACCCCGAAACATATACACCACATGTTCGAAGATGCATCCTCAGACTGTCCTAGACGTCATCAAGTTGACGTGGGCTTCTACCACATGGTGTAGGACAGCCCAGTGTTACACCAGGTTTGGGAGGATGTGATGGAAGTCATATCTGAGCTCACAGAGAGAAGCCATCACCAGCACCTAGATTGTCTCTATTGGGTCTATTGACAAGGACGAAAAATTATAATTACCTGTGTAAATTTCTAGACTTAGAACGTGTACTGTTTAAACAACATATTGCCATGTCATGGAAATCTGCAGTTTTTTTTAATGATGAGGGCTGGCTTAGGTGCTTGTATAAATGGGCCACTGCTGAATCGGATGTTCTTATGCTGGCTCGCAAGCAAGGGGCCCAGTTTGGACTCTCTTGGATTTATACCTCACAAAACTGGAGGCCAAGAATAGTATCTGAAAGAGACACGTTAGTGACAGATTCCTTACCTTAGAATATCCCCAGGCGTGAGGCTGGTTCCGGAAAGTTTTTGCGTAGCAGTACCCTTGCGCGTCGGTAGGCGGCGTCGTGCGGCTCCGTCGTCGGCGTCGTGATCGCCGGGATGACGTCGCGGGCAGTACTTAGACGCCGCCCCTGCGCGCTGACGTCAGTTCTTCTTTTTCCGCGCCAGTAAGCGCAGATCCGGGAAGAGCAGTGCCCTAGTCAATTTTTGACTAACTTTTTTGTGAATTTTTTCACTGTTGCTTTTCGAGTCTTTATCGACTCCTAGGTGTCGTAGGGATGCCCGGCTTCAAGCCATGCGACGCCTGTGGTCGAATGATGTCGATCACAGACCCGCATCTAGAGTGTCTCTTCTGTCTCGGCCGAGACCACGACACGAAGTCGTACCCTGACTGCCGGAAACTTCACCCGAAGGCTTTGCGAGAGCGGTCTCGAAAGCTACTCGAGGTCCGGCAGTCGGCTCCGCGCCGCACCAAGCCCCGGTCCCGGGAGAGGTCGAGGGGCCGGTCGCGGAGTCCCCGCCGGTCTTCGGAGTCCAAGTCTTCGCACTCCTCGGGTAAGTCGAAGCACAAAAAGTCTAAGAAGCGTCATCGCTCTAAGACTTCGCCTCGCCGGTCTTGCGACTCGGCTGAGGCCCCAGTCGGCACCGTCCCCGCGGCCCCGGACATGCCTATGGAGCCGCCCCCGCATTACCCGTCCTTTCCGGGTTCGGGGGCGACTCCGGCCGAAATACAGGAATTCCTGTCGGCCATGGCCCGCCTCTTCGGGCCTCAAGGTCCCTCCGGTGCGCCTTCGGGCCCCGCGGGCCCTGATGGGGTTGCTCCGGCGTCGCCGTCGACTCCGGTCCCGGCCTCGGCTCCGGCCCCGGCCTCGATCCCGGCTCCGGTGGTACCGCAACCCCCATCGACGCCGGTTGACCTAACAACGCCTCCGCCGACGCCGATGTCCCCGGTGCCGTTCCTGACGCCGTCCGGGGCTCCGGACGGCGTCGGTCCCCGGCTCTCTCCGGCTCCGGACATGGAGCCGGACCAACGTCGCTCGACGCCGGCTCCGGCGCCGATGAGACCTTGGATCCCAAATGTCCCTCCTCCTCCATATTTTGAACCTGAGGAGGACCAAGAGAACTGGGAGGGGTCTGAGGACCCTCTCACACAACAGTGTGAGTATGATCCGGACTGGGCTGAGGAACTTGGGGATGCCAGTGGTCTAGACACCTCCCCTGACACTGGCATGCTGTCTCCTCCCGTGGCTACGGAGGAGGGAGCTAATTTTGCAACGGTGTTGCGTAGAGCAGCTGGAGCCTTACATCTCCAATTGCCTACTGTGGCTGTCAGGACTAATCTCCTGACGGAAGTGCTTCAGCCGGCAGCTTCCTCTTCGGAGACTGTGCTGCCGTTTAATGATGCACTCACTGACGTTCTTTTGGGTGCCTGGTCCAAGCCCACCACAGGGGCTCCTGTGGATAGGAACGTGGCCCGAAGCCATCGCCCTGCTCCGGGCGACCCCTTGTTTCTCTCCCAACATCCCACCCCTGAGAGCTTGGTTGTCCAAGCCTCTGCCTCCCAAACCACCTTCCCTACCGCCCCACAGGATAGGGAATCCAAACGCCTGGACCAATTTGGGAAGAAGGCTTTTTCTTCCTCCAGTGCTGGCTTGCGGTCCGTCAACACCGCTTGCCTTTTGGGCCGATATACCCACTCCCTGTGGGATTCGGTGGCGGCTGTTTTGCCGCAGTGTTCTGAGGAGGTCCAGACACTGCTTACCCGCGCCATTGCGGAAGGAAGAGATGCGGCTAAATACACCATACGTTGTGGCCTTGATACCGCCGACTCGCTGGGCAGATCGCTTGCAACGACGGTGGCGCTACGTCGCCACGCCTGGCTGAGAACAACTGGTTTCTCGGGTGATGTCCAGAATACACTCATGGTCATGCCCTTTGATGGAGTCGGTCTTTTTGGTTCAAAGGCAGACCATGCGCTGGAGCGTTTTAAGGACTCACGGGCTACTGCCAAGTCCCTGGGCCTTTCTGTTGTACGCCCTCCGCTAACCTCTGCTTTTCGCCCCTTTCGTGGCCACGGAAGGGGCGCCCAGTCACGTCAGCTGCCCAGCCACCGGCCCGCGCAGCAAGCGTCTTCGCGTGGCCAAGGACGTGGATACCGCCGTGGCGGTTCGGGCAACCAGCGTGCGGGTCAGGCCACTACCTCCAACCCGTCCGCGGCCTCCAAGCCCTCCTAGTCCTTCCTTTCAGGTGCACAGCACGCCAGTAGGGGGCAGGGTCCGCCATCACCTTCACCACTGGCGTCCCATCACCTCGGACAGGTGGGTCTTGGACATTGTCCGAAGGGGCTACTCCCTCCCCTTCGAGACCACCCCCCCAGCCATGCCACCTCAATTCCACCGCATGTCAGGGGATCACTTGGTGCTTCTTCAGAAGGAAGTTACGGCCCTCTTGGCCAAGAGGGCCATCGAGCATGTTCCGACCCCAGAAGTAGGACGTGGTTGCTACTCCCACTACTTTCTGGTGCCCAAAAGGACAAGGAGGACATGCGTCCTATCTTGGACCTCCGGAACGTCAATCGCTTCCTCCGGAAGGAGAAGTTCAAGATGCTCACCCTAGCTCAGGTCTTGACTGCCCTCGACCCTGGAGACTGGTTGGTAGCGTTGGACTTGCAGGACGTTTATTTTCACATCCCCGTCCTGCCGGCCCACCGGCGTTACCTGCGGTTCACGGTAGGCCTCGAGCATTTTCAGTTCACCGTGCTCCCCTTTGGCCTTACAAGTGCCCCTCGGGTGTTCACGAAAGTGATGGCGGTGGTCGCAGCTCATCTGCGCCGGGCAGGGGTTCCAGTCTTCCCCTACCTCGACGACTGGCTGCTGAAGGCGGGCTCGTCCCAGGCAGTCGTCTCCCACCTCCAGACTACGGCCGAACTCCTGCACTCGCTGGGGTTCTCCATCAATGTGCCGAAGTCGCATCTGATTCCTTCTCCACAGCTCCTTTTCATCGGAGCAGTTCTGGACACGACGCAGTTTCGGGCCTCTCCTCCCGAACGGCGAGTCCGGGATATTCAGGCTATGATTCCGATCTTTCAGCCTTTATCCTGGGTTTCGGTACGGATGACCCTGAGGCTGCTGGGCCTCATGGCCTCCTGCATCCTGCTGGTCAATCATGCCAGATGGCATATGCGGGCTCTGCAGTGGGACCTGAAGTTCCAGTGGGCGCAGCACCAGGGCAACCTGTCCGATTACGTCCAGATCTCGGAGGGGACTGCAAAACAGTTGCAGTGGTGGCTCTCGAACCGGCAATGGGTCATGGGCAGATCCCTCTCCCTTCCCCAGCCAGAGCACACAGTTGTGACGGACGCGTCCCTTCTGGGATGGGGCGGTCACATGGGAGAGGCGGAGATCAGAGGCCTCTGGTCTCCGGCGGAGTCCCGGCTCCATATCAACCTTCTGGAGCTCCGGGCGATCCGACTTGCACTCAAGGCATTCCTTCCCTCTGTCAAAGGGAAGGTAGTGCAGGTGTTCACAGACAACACCACCGCCATGTGGTACTGCAACAAACAAGGCGGGGTGGGGTCGTGGACCCTCTGTCAGGAGGCTCTGCGCCTCTGGACATGGCTGGAACATCAGGGCATGTTCCTGATGGTTCAACACCTGGCAGGTTCCCTGAACGCCAGGGCGGACGAACTCAGCCGCAGGTGCATGATGGATCACGAATGGCGTCTTCACTCGGAAGTGGCGCAAGGACTCTTTCTACAGTGGGGAGAGCCTTGGTTAGATCTATTCGCCACCGAAGAGAACGCGCAATGTCATCAGTTCTGCGCGTTGGAATTTCCAAGGCGGCACTCGCTCGGCGACGCTTTTCGTCGCGAGTGGAGTTGCGGTCTGTTGTACGCCTTTCCGCCTATACCACTTCTACCCAGAGTGTTGAAGAAGATTCGGCACGACCGGGCCCAAGTCATCCTTGTGGCTCCGGACTGGGCTCGAAGAGTTTGGTATCCCGAGCTACTCAGTATGAGCGTAGATCCCCCGATCCGTCTGCCTCTTCGGGAGGATCTTCTGTCGCAGCAGCAGGGGACGGTCCTCCACCCGAACCTGTCCAGCCTCCACCTGCTTGCGTGGAGATTGAGCGGCGGCAGTTGATTCCTTTCGACTTGCCTCCCGAAGTTTGTGATGTGATTCTGGCAGCCAGGCGTCCCTCCACTAAGGTGGTATACGCCTGCAGGTGGAACAAGTTTGTGGCATGGTGCACAGCAAAGGCTGTGAATCCCCTTTCTGCCCCTCTTTCTGAGGTTCTTCTGTTCCTTCTTTCCCTGGCCCAACAGGGTTCTGCCCTGGGTACCATCAAGGGCTATCTTTGTGCCATCTCGGCCTTCCTCAGGCTTCCTGATCAGCCCTCCCTTGTCAAGTCCCCTGTTGTTAACAGGTTTCTAAAAGGCATTACACACCTCTTCCCTCCTGTTCCGTTTGTGATGCCTCAGTGGGACTTGAACTTGGTTCTTACCTTTCTTATGTGCGCTCCCTTTGAGCCTCTACATAACTGTCCTCTTCGTCTTCTGACTCTGAAGACAGCCTTTCTGGTGGCCATCACCTCCGCTCGGCGGGTGAGTGAGCTCCAGGCTCTATCATGTAAACCTCCCTTTCTGTCTGTCCATCCAGACAAGGTTGTTCTTAGGACGCGTCCGTCCTTCTTGCCAAAGGGGGTTACTGCCTTCCACATTGGGCATACCATCACTTTGCCCACCTTCTTTCCGCCTCCGCATCCTTCCAGAGAGTAAGAGAGGCTCCACCGTCTGGACCCAAAACGTGCGCTTTCCTTTTATATCGACCGCACACAACACTTCCGGGTGGATGACCAGCTCTTTGTTGGCTAGGTGGGCGCCAAAAAAGGTCGGGCGGTGCACAAGCGAACCATCTCCCGCTGGGTTACCTTGTGTATCAAAGCCTGCTATTCTTTGGCTAAGAAGGAGCCTCCTGTTGGGCTGCGTGCCCATTCCACCAGGGCAACGGCTGCTACCACGGCCTTAGGCCGCGGTGTTCCGCTGCAGAATATCTGTCAGGCAGCTACGTGGGCCTCGCTGCACACGTTTACCAAGCATTACTGCCTTGACAGTCAGGTCCGGAGGGACGGCTTCTTTGGCCGTTCTGTCCTCCGGGACTTCCTTGTCTGATCTTTGTTCGCAGACCCACCACCTGGGTTGGTATTGCTGGGGTATCTATTCTAAGGTAAGGAATCTGTCACTAACGTGTCTCTTTCAGATGCACAAGCTACTAACTTGTGTAACGATATATCTGTAAGAGACAGTAGTTAGTGACAGATTCCTACCGCCCACCCATCCTCCCGTTCTGCGAACTGATTTCTAGGGTTAAGGACATCCCTTTCAGGGCCCTAGTATTTTTCAGACACCTATGTCAGCTTCTTGCATGGCTCTGCGTTCCTGGCGCGGAAAGTCGTGTACAGAACTGACGTCAGCGCGCAGGGGCGGCTTCTAAGTACTGCCCGCGACGTCATCCCGGCGATCACGACGCCGCCGACGGACGCGGAGCCGCACGACGCCGCCTACCGACACGCAAGGGTACTGCTACGCAAAAACTTTCCGGATCCAGCCTGACGCCTGGGGATATTCTAAGGTAAGGAATCTGTCACTAACTACTGTCTCTTACAGATATATCGTTACACAAGTTAGTAACTTGTGCATTAGACCGTCATGAGCGTATGGAAGAATTAAACTCCACTCCATTGAAATAGGAGCTGGTGTGCCAGATGGAGCTAACCAGGGGGACCTTCCATCAATTTGGAAATAGGAATGTTTCTGGGTGATAAATCGAAAGTCATTGTTGTCAATGAAAGTCAAGACACCACAGTTCGAGACCTATTCAAATCAGCCCTAAGACGCTACCAAGCGCACAGTTCTTGCAGATTGCATCAACAGCACTAACAGCTGTCGTACGGTTCATACTTTCTCAGTATAACTGTGTTTTGGACAACATAAACATAACAATTCTGTGAGACTGAGTTCATGCACTCCATGAGGATATGTTGGCCTTAGTCCTGGCTAGCTCACTGTGCACCACTTGTACCCCCTAACCTAGTAAGGTAACAAACAGGTGGTATGTGCAACCTCAGAACATGACAACCCTGACTCCCCAAGGAAATCGTGGAAACCGATTGGTCTCTTTCTTTAGTAACTCATGCATGTCTAAAGGAAGACACAAGAAATACTCAAATTAGTATTTCGAACATTTATTGAAGCAATAAGATTCTTGTGTAAAATGTGTGCGCTGCAATAAACAATAGAAGGATACAAAACAGAGTAATCAGCGTCACAAGAATGGTAAAGAAAATGAACAGTTCAACCATTGTGCTGTTACATTGATTATATGCTTACATATTATAGTTATGCTCCTAGCTAGCGCTTCCTATCCTAGTGTGCCTAGAGTGGGTGAATTTGCCAAAATCCCTTGGGGTGATCTAACTCCCCAGTTACCTGTGGGTAAGTTTCATTGGGGGCTGTCTTGGTGTAGAACTGGGCACCACCCTTCTCAGGAGGTAAACCGGATTCAGCTGGGCTGGAATTCTGGCATGATCTGACCTCAACTGTGTCTTCGAAATGTTTCTCTGTCTAAACAAGGGAGTGATGTCGTTTATATAATAAACTTAACCCATGTTACCATGCCGAAGCCCCAGTCAGGCCGCCATTATTGATTCTATCTCTACAGAGCTGTCGCCAAGCAAATAATAAACATCAACATTTTGCGCAGTGAACTTAGCCCTCTTACAGAATGTTTAAGGCTCTGATAATATGCTTACGAAGAAATGTAGATGTAAGCAAAGCCATTTCAGAGACTTTTATCCCATACAGGCATGCAAGCAAATGTGTGTGAAGTGTCAACGTTCAAGAGAGATGTCAACTTTCAATGTGAGCATGTAAAATGGTGGCCTTTTTGCCCGGGCCATAATGACCACATAACACCCACTCCTTAGACGTAAGGTGACTAAAGCTTCCTAAAAACGTTGCTAAGAATATAGATTTAAACATGTAGTAAAACCTAAAATCTTATAACCATTGTGCGCTTTCATAATAAAAGCATAGAGAAAGCCAAATTGTATTTAAAAATCAATATACAAAAGCGAATAATGACTGCATTTAAAATCAATTTAGCAAGTAAAAACATGGCCAAATTAGAAAAAATCTTCACCGCTGAAAACTGCAAGATTGTTTAAATGTTCCGAGAAGCAGACGAAACATTGCTGTTCTCAGATACCGCAAACGATGTTTCCATTGGTACCCGTCTCACCAGTTCCAATGAACAAAGATGCTCAAATCCACCCCCCTCAACAGCTACTGAAGGTGTGACGGCCAGTAGTGCATCCTCAGTGGATGAGCCAGAATCCAGAACTCCAGGAGCTGAGGTGTCCCAGGTAGGCTCATAATATGCATTTTGGGCAACGGCAATTGCGTAGGGCGTCTGTGCAAGTGAGTTTTTAAGGGACCCCCCACCAGTTCTATGTCCGTAGATTGGACCGGTTGCATTCCTAAGCATTATATCCAAGGCACAAACAAAAGTGTACAGTTGACAGTGGAATACGGGCTGCACGCTATGTAGCCAGACAGGCTGAAAGGACAAGAACCATTTATCATTTAGTTCACGAAGCAAGGGTGCACCAAAGATCCATCAATGAGGAACAGGACAAGTGGTAAGCCTCCAAAAACGCTTCCAAGCACGGAGTGTATGAAAGATGGACTAACTCCAAAGACAGTCTGAAAAGTGCAAACCAACCCGGAGACAATTATTTTATTTTTTTTAAAGTGTGCTACACCTGCAGTATTTGAAACATTGAAAATGCGAAGCACTAGCTCCCCAGAATCATGTGGGAGGTTGGTGCGAAGTAACGACTGTATCTCAGAAGAAGACCTTACAACTTGAAGATCAAACATCTCCTGTGCAGATAGTAAGGCCACTTCCTTCTGAAACGATAGGGCTTTCAGTACGCTCAAAGCATCAAAGTTCACATTTGAAATTGTAACCGAAGGCTAAATTGTTGCATCCCTAACTGTACGGGGAGGTGGAAAAAGCACTTGTGTACAACAGGTCACGACCACAGAAAGTGTCACCAGAAATGGAATTCCCGGTTTCATCCTACAGCAACCTTGATCATTCAACATCAAATAGCTTACATTCGAAAGTAATCTAAATGCCGGACGAATTACAGCAGCTGGGGAACCTTTCAGATAACCGGACAAATTTGGTTTGGGTGCATTACATGCGCCATGGAATGTGACCTCCCTGCAAACCAGAGAATGGCCTAAAGTGTTCTAGCAGTCTGTACCACTAAGAAAAACCTCAGGGGCACCATTCCTATAATGATAAGTGAAAGGTAGGATCTATGCCTTTTGTACTAATCCCTCCCCTAGCGCTTCATACCTGCCTACTTGATAGTGTTGTAAGCAGTATTTGAAGTGAAAAGTTGAAATTGGCATAGAAATAAACCTGTGTGTTATCCAATCTGCTGATGGCACCTCTGCAACAATAAATGGTAACTTTTATATGTTTAACATAGTGTATTTCGTGTTTTCTCTATCCATGGTGGTCTGTTCTTTTGTTAAGTTGTATGATTGAAAACAAACTAGTGGCATTTAAGTGCTTCTAAGGAATGCGACCATTGTGTAAAGTCTGTTGAGTACAGCTTAATAACATGATAGACCTAAGCTGTGATTCCCCATGTTGCAAAAGGGACATGTCACTCTGTATGATATCAAAAGCTGACGACACAATGTTACCCAGAGAATATATCCTGGTGGATAATGTAGTCCTACCATTCTCAACCACTGCTAGAGCCTATTCTAAATTTGCTCTTTCAATTTCACGTATTCTCTCAGCAGCTTGCTGCTGTGAAACTTTCCATACTTCGTTGTACATAGCATACAGAAAGCGCTTTTTACGTGGCACCTAACAAGAAATCATGTAAAACCATGTCATCAGGAAGAAGAAGTGTTTGTTCACCTCAGTCAGCATTGAATGTCTTAGTCAATATTGGCACAACTTTCTAATGCTGTATGTTGTTACCAATCCTGAGTGTTGCGTTTCCACTTAACGTGGGTCTGGCATATTTATCGTGAACCTTTTTGTGTTGTTAAACAAACATGCCTGATATCCATTAGTATCTAACAGCTATACAAGCCATCACTCTGGACTGTAACATGAAGAATTGTATGTACCATTTCTAAGCATGCTGTCAAATGTGTCCTCCATGTAATTTGTGAGTTGCTGCAAATTCTCAAAACGTGTAAAGGTGGGAATGTTTGGTGTATTCATATCCTTTATCTTCGCCAAGACAGGACGTCTGCTGCACAGTTTTATTCAGGAAAATTAGTTGTTGTGGTATAAGGCCTGCTCTAAAAAAGCTTTGTTCTCCTGAACTTGCCAATGTTTAGTTATCCATATAGATTTCAAATCAATATTGTCTTTCTAAGGTGTAATTTTTAACGATAGGACTCAAGGTCTACTGGACTGTGGCCAGACGAATATGCAAACTTATGTGCAAATGTCTTTGAGCTACTTGGGGGTGGTGTAGGGCAGTTCTCCCATTGTGTGTAATTAAATACTGCATGTGGAGTACTTGGATAATAATGTACCATCATACATTTCTTCATCTCAAATACAGTATGATGCTCTGAATCATCAAGCATCTGTTTTACTGTGTGAATGTCCCATTGATCAGAGATACTGCCAGGAGTGATGACATCATTTAAAGAAATCCTAAAAACATATGATCTTGTAAAGTTTCTGTCGGTCCAAATGTATCATAGGATACCTTATCCCAAAACTTCCATCAGGAACTGGAACCGCTGAAATGTTCACAAGGGACAGGTCTCGTTGCACTTTGTATGATGAAGGATGGGGTTTCAAAACCTCGTTTACCAGTGCAACAGCAGAGCGTTCTGGGATATAGTGTCCATTCAGTAGCAAGAAAAAAACTGTCACAAAACCAATCCAAAGGAAGAGGAAAAGTAACGGAACTGTATTCCAAATGTATATCTCTGAGACAAATTAAAAATTCACGTAGTCCATGCTTTGGAGATGGGTCTGACCAATCTGAAGAAAAGTCATCAATGTCGATAAAGCAGCCTGGGGCGGTTTGTGCAATTGTGGGAGGTTGGCAAAGCTGTGTACATCGGGTAGATAACTCCACTGGTGGAATGTTATAAAGAACTTCATTGCCTGCTTGTTGTATTAAAAATTGTGTAGTCCTAGATCATGATTGTATGGTGTTTGCATATGTTACTGGAAGTAGAGAAACTTCAGTGTTAGCTATCCCCAGCCGGGGAGAAGAAACTTCATTGTTGGATAAAGCTTGTAACAGGATTTCCTGTAAAGTAGTGAGAGGAGGCAGGTAACTACCCAGGAGACCCAGAAGCCTACTATGTAGAACCAGCTACATGATGTGGTTTGATGAGATCAATAGACACAAATTGCTTGTGTTTGCTACCAGCAAGAGTTGGTAAAAGTACAGTTCTGGTACCTTCAACAACCAGGACAGGCACATGCGCTCTGTGAGATGGCCCAAATTCCTCCTTGTCCACTATTTTCTCCCACAGTAGATCACCAGTCTGTGGAATCTAACCAGGAGTTGCCGGTGCTTCCTTCACTTCACCAGTGGCACAACATTTCTGTTGGACGTTGCTTTGAGGGTCTCGGAAGTCCTTCAGTTCCTGTAAAACATTCAAAAGTTCACTGATATCAAAAGGCGTTTCTGAAGCCACTGTACTGGGACTGTCAAGGTCTGAAACCCACATTTTAACCCCAAACAGAACCTTATAGGGAGTCCGACCACCCAAGGATCTTCTTGTCAGATTGTTCAAGACTCTCTGTACCCCATACAGGTGGTGGACCCAGCTGTGGCCTTAACATAATATCTAGCTGTTAAAGAATACTTTAAGCCACGGTTTATCCACTCCACAACCGCATTTTCCTCGGGATGATATGGGGAGGAGTAATGCACAGTCACACCCAATGTTCCCATGGTGTCTCTGTAAGCCCTTGAGGCAAACGCCTGACCCTGGTCCAAATGGAATGCGGCCGCTGCAAATGTGCCGATAAAGACTTGTAAGTCCTTTATAACAGTTACCCTATCTGAGTGTAAGACTCCGCAATAGTCAACCACACCTCCGAACCCCACTGGACTGACCACCACTGCATCCACTTCACCTACAGGAAGCCCACCACGCACCACCGCACCGAACAAATGCCTCGCCGCTGCTGGAGCAGAGTCACGGAAGACCAGTTAACCACAACCCTCGCCCTGAGCCCACCCGCCGAACCCTCCGACCCCGACACCGCCGCCCGCAACCTCAGACAGTGGATCGACGACTGCGCCAACACCCTCGCCCCGCTCAAGAATCCGCCCAACAGCCACACCAGCAAGAAAGCCACCTGGTTCACCGAAGACCTCCAGGCCTCCAAACGAACATGCCGAAAACTGGAGAAGATCTGGCTCCACGAACGGACAGCGGACAGCTACGCCGCCCACAAGAGCGCCACCCGCAGTCACCATCACCTCATCAGATCCGCCAAAGGGCCTCACTCAAAGACCGCCTAGACAACAACGCACACAACAGCAAAGAGCTCTTCAACATCGTGAAGGAACTCTCCAACCCCAGCTCCAACACCAACGACATCCAGCCGTCGCGAGACCTGTGCGACTCACTGGCCACCTTCTTCCACCGCAAAATCGCCGACATCCACGACAGCTTCAACACCACGACCGCCCCGGCAACCACCGAGACCACTGCCCCCACAACCACCAACCGCCTGCTCTCCTGGACCACCATCAACGACGAGGACACCAGCGAGATCATGAACACCATCCACTCCGGTTCACCGCTAGACCCGTGCCCTCACCACATCTTCAACAAAGCCAGTACAGCCATCGCGCCCCATCTCCGGAAAATAATCAACATCTCCTTCGAGACAGCAACCTTCCCGGAAAGCTGGAAGCACGCCGAGATCACCGCCTTACTCAAGAAACCCAAGGCAGACCCCAAGGACCTCAAGAACTTCCGACCCATCTCTCTGCTCCCGTTCCCCGCGAAGGTCACCGAGAAAATCGTCAACAAACAACTGACCCGCTACCTCGAGGAGAACAACATCCTGGACCCTTCCCAGTCCGGCTTCCGCAGCAACCACAGCACCGAAACCGCCCTCATCGCCGCCACCGATGACATCAGGACCCTGCTAGACAACGGAGAAACAGCAGCCCTCATCCTCCTGGACCTATCAGCCGCCTTCGACACGGTCTGCCACCACACACTACGAACACGCCTTCACGACGCCGGGATCCAAGAGAAGGCCCTGGACTGGACCACATCCTTCCTTTCCGGCAGAACACAAGCGTCCGCCTCGCCCCCTTCCGATCCAAGGCCACCAAGATCATCTGCGGCGTACCCCAAGGCTCCTCCCTCAGCCCAACGCTGTTCAACATCTACATGGCACCCCTCGCCCACGTCGCCCGACAGCACAACCTCAACATCATCTCCTACGCCGACGACACCCAGCTGATCCTCTCCCTCACCAAAGACCCTCACACCGCCAAAGCCCACCTCCACGAAGGAATGAAGGCCGTCGCCGAATGGATGAGGACCAGCCGCCTGAAGCTGAACTGGGACAAGACGGAGGTCCTCATCCTTGGTTCCAACCCTTCAGCCTGGGACGACTCCTGGTGGCCAACATCACTGGAAACAGCCCCGCCACCCACCGACCATGTACGCAACCTAGGGGTCATCCTCGACCCCACCCTCTCCATGACTAAGCAGGTCAACGCCGTTTCCTCATCCTGCTTCAACATCCTCCGAATGCTCCGCAAGATCTTCAAGTGGATCCCCACCGAAACAAGAAAAACAGTCACCCAGGCCCTCGTCACCAGCAGGCTGGACTACGGAAACGCCCTCTACGCAGGAACGACGGCTAAGCTCCTGAGACGGCTGCAACGCATCCAGAACGCCTCTGCACGTCTTATCCTCGACATCCCCCGACGCAGCCACATCACACCCCACCTGAGAGACCTGCACTGGCTCCCTGTCAACAAGAGGATAACCTTCAAGCTCCTCACCCACGCACACAAAGCACTCCACAACTCCGGACCAGCCTACCTCAACAGACGACTCAGCTTCTACACCCCCACCCGCCAGCTCCGCTCGACCAGCCTCGCCCTCGCCACAGTCCCCCGCATCCGGAAAACGACCGCCGGCGGCAGATCCTTCTCCCATCTCGCCGCCAAGACCTGGAACACCCTCCCCACCAACCTCCGACAGACCCAAGACCTACTGGCCTTCAGAAGACTCCTCAAGACCTGGCTCTTCGATCAGTAGCAGCACCACCCCCCTCTTCCCCCAGCGCCTTGAGACCCTCGCGGGTATGTAGTGCGCTTTATAAGTGACATGATTGATTGATTGATAGTCCAAGTAAACACAAGCCAGAGGCTTGAGATCAATAGAGGTGTCTGTGGTGGTAAACCTTTATTTGTTGACAAATGTCACATTTAAAGACTTGGGGCCATATGTACAAAACGATTTAGCATTTCTTAACTGATGGATTCGCAATTTCGGTCTGTTAAGAAATGCTAAATTGCCTTTCCATATGTACAAAGGCAGATAGGAAATCGCAAAATGCGATTTCTACCCAGTAGAAATCATATTTTGCGATTCCCTAAATAAGAAATTGGAAATAGGGATTTCCTATTTGCGATTTCCTAAGCACTTGTACAAAGCATTTCCTAAATGCAAAATGGGCATTTAGAAAATGCTGTAACCATGTGCAATTAAAAAAAAAAAAGCACCCCAAAACGCTTTTTCTAAAGTGCCATGAAGCGCACACATGCCCCTAAGGCATTGTGCGCTTTACTTGTGCACCACTGTTTTTGAGGTGCGTCAAGGGGGGCCTTTGACCCATAGGCACCCTTGGTTTTGCATTTCTAAATTTGTGATTTCCTATTAGCAAGTCGCAAATTTGGAAATACAAAACCATTTATACCTATGGACCATGAGGCCCATAGAAACGAACGGTTTAGCATTTCCTAAATTGCGATTTCTTAATAGTGATTCCTACTCTGTAGGAATTTCTATTAGGAAATCTCTGTTTTTGTACATTACATTTTGCATTTCCTAAATAGCGATTTTTTGGGATTCGCTATTTAGGAACTGCAAAATGGAAATTTTGTACATCTGGCCCATAGTCTTTAGCCTGTTTGTTTAGACCCGGCCACCAATTGCGTTGCTGCAATAAAGAAATTGTAGCCCCCACTTCTGCATGAGCAGATGCTAGACCCTCATGTGCTGCTAGGATCAGTCCTAACCTGCCAACTGAATTAGGTTCTACTCTGTACCCCACTCCAGGATGATGAACAAATGGAATGTTTTCCCCACTTGTTATGTTACGTGGTTTTATATAGTGCATAGCTGCCCCAGCAAAGGGGCGTCCCAGCGCTGACCGGCACAAGAAAGGATGGGAGGCTGCAGAAGAAGGCAGATCCTAAGTCAGAGGGAAAAGATGAGTTTTAATGGCCTTACGAAAGGCCAGGTAGTTGCCCATACTGCGAATGTGCAACGGGAGCGAGTTTCAGAGTTTGGCCGCCAAGATGCGGAAAGATCATCCTCCTGCGCGCACCTTCCTCACCTGAGGGACAGCCGCCAAATGCTGGCCAGAAGATCGAAGGTGGCGAGTAGGTTTGTAAGGTAAGAGCAGGTTTGCCAGAATGCTAGGTGAAGACTGATTCATGATTTTAAAGGCAATGCAAAGGGACTTCAACTCGACACGCCTAGCCACCGGTAGCCAGTGGAGTCGGCGGATGGCATTGGTCGTGGAACAGGTTCTAGGGAGGCCCAGAAGAGTTCTGGCAGCCGCATTCTGGACCCTCTGCAGATGTCGTATTTCCGCCTTGTTGACCCCCAGGTACAAAGAGCTGGCATAGTCTAACCTAGACATGACGTTGGCCTGGATGATGATCTGACGAGTGGCAGGATCAAAGAAACCCAGCAACGGCCTGAGACCCCGCAGGAGACCAAAACAGGTGCCCGCAACTTTTTTAGTTTGGACCTGGAGACTGAGGGCCGAGTCAACCCATACACCCAGATTTTTGACCACTGGCTTGGAGTATTGTGTTGGAAAGCCTTTCGGTAAGGCTGTGACAGCCTTCATAGTCTCCCCTTCATTGAATGTGACGTGTGTAACCTGAAGTTCCCGAAATTATGCAGATCACCAAATTTGTGGTGTTGACACGTGTGTGTAAGTGTTTTGAAGCTAGCATGTCAGCTTGTACTAAGTGCAAAATTTCAGTATGTTGTGGTGACCAATGTGTGCTTGAAAAGTGGACGTAGTAAATCTTAAAACGGTTTTACCCGTTGTGCATAATCTGGTATGTATGTCTGCCAGAATTTAGAAAACCTAATATTGATTGGAGTTTTTTCAATCTGTTTGGTGGTTGTAAAAGCGCACACTTCTCTAGGAAATGTCGCTAGACTTTTGCCTTCACTTGACAAAATCTATTCCAAAAACAGGACACTGAGATGGACAATTTTAGATTTTTTTAAATTGAATTTGTAGCCCATATGATCAAATTCTAGAATTATGTGATCTACTCTGGCTAAGTGTGTTGCTGAGTCATCATCCGTCAAGTATATCTCGTCAACATAGGACATCACTTGGTCGTCAAAGTCTTGTAACAGTTCTGTTACACGGACTGAGAACAGCCCGGGGATATTCTTATACCCTTGTGGCTTTTGAGAGCCTACAGTGTTAAATGTGGTCAAAGACCTGTTCTCTGGTGCTATGTTTTGGCAGATTTGAGATGCCTAATATAGCTTTATTTTTTTGTGCTGTATATTGTTCATTAGTGACACGCCATTCGCGTTTTGTACAGCAAATGTGCCTGTAGCACTATTTGAACTGTCTATATTCTAAGACTAAACTATATGAATGATCTGGTTTCATCCCTGGAAACAAAGGATTATTCATTGATGAGGTGCAACCTTCTATTACATCCTGATATTCAAGTTGTGTGAGTATTTCTTTAACCGTAACCTGTTTTTTGGCCTCATGTTTAATGGGATATTGTTTTGGCTGTGGGCTGGACCTCATGGGTATGATGTGGTAAGGGGATCCTTCATCCCAACTCTCATGGTTGCGATAAAATGCCGGGGCTTTTGCTAAGGCCCACTCCTTGGCGTATGTATGTTTTACTGATTCTGTAACGAGGTCAGAAAAAGCTGCTAATATTACTGTTTCTCCTAGTGGGCAATCCTTAACAAACTCCGGTGGCCAATCTTTTTCAGTCAAGAGAATGTCCTAGCCGAATGATAAGTTCTCCCAAAAGAGAAAGTTGATAGTACATGGTATATCTCCCTCCATCTGGAGTTGTAATTCATATAGTTGACTTGGGACACTCAGTCTCTGGTTCCTTGTTTCCACCTGGACATAGTCACTTGTTGCTACTGGCGCAAGACACTCCATAAGATTTCGGCAAACTATTGTGACTTCTACCACGCTGTCCAGCAGAGTCAGAGCCCATTCCCCGTTCAGAAGCAGAGTCCTCAATGTTAGTGATATGTTTAACTTTAATTCCAGCCACCACCTTCTTTATAAATTGAGGCTTTGACTGTTTTGACCTTTTTTTATTATGAAGTCAGGAGAGTCTTGTGAGTCCCTCTTCAGTTTCACGTATTCCTCTGATCTGCGTCCTGATCTTCCTTCTCTCTCTGACCGGTTTATGGATGATTTCTGACAGGACCGAGGACGTGTATCAGTATCCTGGATTAAACCTTTCTGATGGATACATCTGCCTGTGGATTCCTCACCTAATGAATATCCCCTGTGCCAGCATTCCGCGGAAATTTTTCGTAGCTCTCCGCGCCGACGAGGTCATCATGGCTCCGCACGCGGCTCCGCATGACATCACCGGAGCCATAAGAAGACCACGTCGGCGTGATGACGTCAGTTCCCTTTTTTCCGCGCTGTCGACGCTAACGGATTTTCTGGGACTCTCCTATCTTTCTACTGTTACTTTGTTTCGAGACTTTATTTGTTTCTCTTTTCGACATGTCTGATCAAAGGAAGTCAGGCTTCAAGCCTTGTAAGGAATGTGGAGGTCACATGTCGATCACTGACCCGCATGATGACTGCCTTTGGTGTCTTTCGAGTGATCACGACGTCGAGGTTGCTCTTCTTGCAGGAAGATGAACCCGAAGGCGTTGAAGGAAAGAGAGGCTAAACTCTACATGTCCAAGGTGAGGAAGGAGAAAAGGGGTCGTAAACGATCAAAGTCGGAGTCGTCGACTTCGCATGGATCGAAGAGAAGGCACAAGAAGAAGAAGAGGCATGGGTCTCTACGTCGTTCGTCGAAGTCTCGAGCTTCGAAGTCGCCTTCTCCGGCTCCTCGACGTCGTGTCAAAGACTTTGTTTCTCCTTCCGAGTCTCCACGGATGTCTCCGGTCCGGTCTCCTTATGTGGGCACGCCGGCGCAGTCTCCGGCGTCGATGGATTCTCCGGCTCCGGATGGTGCATCGAATCCAGTGGATGAGGTGACTCCTGTGGCTCCACCTGTGGCTCCAGTGGCTCCGACTCCGGAGGTTCCTCTTTCGGAGGTGGAACCGGTGCAGTATCCTTCGTTCCCGGCGCCAGGTTCGGATCCATCGCAGTTCTTGAACGTGATGTATGGCGTTTTTGCCAGAGCCACTTGCCCCTCTGGAGCACCTTCGGGTCCCATGGGCCCATTGGCATTTAATTTGGGTGTGCCGCAGCATTACCCTCCGGCCCCCTTTATGCCTTATTTGCCGATGGCGCCGTCTTGGCAGTTTCCGGCGCCGAAGATGTCGACGCCGTATGGTCAGTCCCCGGCTCCATCTGGCATCCTTTCTTCTCGAGTTCGTTCAGCGCGGGATGCTGTCACGGATCCGCCTTCGACGCCGGAGCCGTCGACGCCGCTGTTGGCGCTGTCGACGCCGCAGCCGAGGATGCGGTCTAGAAGAGAGGCTCAAAGGTTAATTGAGGAGGAGCAGTATCAGGCTGGTGACATGGAAGAAGGTGAATTACATGAGTGTGAGGACTTGTTTGAAGACTTGTGTGAGGCAAGTGGTTTGGATGTTTCACCAGAAGTGGATTTTGCTTCACAGAGGGCTTCTCCTTCAAAGGATGTTGCTCCTTATCATGTCGTGATTAGGAAGGCTGCTGAACTGTTGGATTTACAGCTTCCAATGGCTGAATACAAGCCAAATCTTCTCACAGAGGTTCTTCATTCTCCTTCCTCTGTAGTTGAGCCCCTCTTGCCTTTCAATGATGCCCTGATGGAGCCAATTCTGGAGGTGTGGAGTACTCCCCTTACTGCTCCGGCAGTTTCTAGATCTGTCTCTAGAAGATATAGACCAGCACCAGGGGACCCTGAATTTCTTTCTTCTCACCCGTCACCTCACAGTTTGGTTGTTCAAGCTTCATGCTCAAAGCAGTCTGTGGGTTCATTTCCTCAAGCTCCAGCTGACAGAGATTCAAAAAACTTGAGCAGTCTGCAAAGAAAGTTTTTCGTCAGCTAGTATGGCGTTAAAATCCACCAACGCGACTTGTCTGTTGGGCAGATACATTCACGCCCTCATGGACTCTGCCAAGCGGATTCTCCCTAAATTATCTGAGGAGGATCAAGGTAATTTGAATGAAGTCTTGGCGGACTCTCAAGCGGCTGCTCGCCAGGTAATACAGTCAGGACTGGACACTGCAGATTCGGTGGCAAGGGTGATGGGCTCATCTGTTGCTACTAGGAGACATACATGGTTGAGGTCTTCGGGTTTTTCACCGGATGTCCAAGCTGCTCTTTTGGATCTTCCCTTTGACGGCTCCAAGCTTTTTGGGGAAAAAGCTGACTCTGCGTTGCAGAGATTTAAGGACTGCAAGGCCACGGCGAAATCCTTGGGTTTACAGCCTCAGTCAAGGAGCTATGGATACAAAAGGTACCGTGGGTTTGGGAAATCTTCCTTTCGTTCCCGTCAGCCTCAGCAGCATCAGCAACAGCAAAACCCTCTGTATAAATCCTACAGAGGTAACGGCGGAGGTCGCTTTCGTGGAGCTGGACGACATCCCTCTTCCTCCTCCTCTTCTACCTCCCCAACCCCTCCCGGTAATGCAGCAAAGCAGCCCTAGATCCGCCATCCTGGATCATGTGGGTCCTGTGGGAGGTCGGCTTACTCATTTTCTACAAGATTGGAAACTAATAACTTCGGACCTTTGGGTTCTAGATCTTGTAGAAAATGGGTACGCTCTTCCTTTCAGGGAATTTCCCCCGCCTTACCCTCCTTGTCAGCAGTTTTGCACAGAGGATCATTTACTGCTCCTTCAGAAGGAGGTTCTTACCCTGCTACAAAAAGATGCAATAGAGGTGGTTCCGGAGCAGGAGAGGGGTCAGGGGTGTTACTCCCGGTATTTCCTGATCCCCAAGAAGGATGGCAGGTTACGTCCCATCCTGGACCTCAGAATCTTGAATCTATTTCTCAAACAGGAGAGGTTCAAGATGCTAACTCTAGCGCAGAGTTCTTCAGGCGCTGCAACAAGAGGACTGGATGGTGTCCATCGACTTGCAGGATGCGTATTTCCACATTCCCATCCTGAAGTCACACAGGAAGTATCTCCGTTTCACGGTTGGGTCGCAACACTACCAGTTTGCCGGTCCTTCCGTTTGGTCTTACTACCGCACCTCGAGTCTTCACCAAGGTGATGGCAGTGGTGGCAGCTCATCTCAGAAGGTTGGGGATTCCAGTTTTCCCCTACCTGGACGACTGGCTATTAAATTCAAAGTCTCCGGAGATGGTGAGTCATCATTTGCAGGTTACAGCCCAGCTGTTATACAAATTGGGTTTTCAATAAATGTACCCAAGTCTCACCTGGTGCCCTCTCAGCGCAACCTGTTTATAGGGGCAGTACTGGACACCACTGTGTGTCGAGCTTTTCCACCTCCGCAAAGGATTCTCGACATTCAGGAAATGATCCCTTTGTTTCACAATGGAGCCGGTTGTTCCAGTTCTGAAGGTCCTTCGCCTGCTCGGTCTGTTCGCTTCCTGCATCCTGCTGGTCACAAATGCACGCTGGCACATGAGGGCACTCCAGTGGTGTCTCCGCAGGCAGTGGTATCAGCACAACGGAGATCTCAGGGAGTCTGTGAGGATCTCCAGAGAAGCTGCAGCGGTTCTGTCTTGGTGGAGAGTGGAGGGCAATCTGTCTCAAGGAAAGCCTTTCCACTTTCCTCCATCAGTGACCACAGTGGTAACGGATGCCTCTACCCTAGGGTGGGGTGCACATCTGGGGGATCTGGAGATCAAGGGTCTTTGGTCTCCAGAGGAAAGGATTGTTTCACATCAACCTCCTGGAATTGCGGGGCGATACGTTTGGCGCTCAAGACCTTTCTCCCTTCCCTTCGCGGTCAGTCGGTTCAGGTCCTGACGGACAACACTGCCGTGATGTGGTATGTCAACAAGCAGGGAGGAGTGGGGTCGTACCGTCTCTGCAGAGAGGCGTTGCGGCTTTGGTCCTGGGCTCAGGACCATCGTATTTGCTTGATGGTAAATCATCTGGCCGGGGTGCTGAATGTGCGTGCGGACAGTCTCAGTCGGCAGTTCTCCGCCGACCACGATTGGATTCTTCATCCAGAGGTTGTTCGACACATCTTCCGGACATGGGGAACTCCTCAGGTGGACCTGTTTGCCACTCTAGAGAACGCGCACTGCCCGTCATTCTGCAGTTTCCAAGGCAGGGAGCGTTGGGGGACGCGTTTCAGTTGAGTTGGAGTTCACAACTCCTTTACGCGTTTCCTCCCATACCCTTGATTCCTCGGGTTCTGAGGAAGATTCGCCAAGACCGGGCCCAAGTCATATTGATCGCCCCGGATTGGCCGAGAAGGGTGTGGTTCACGGACCTTCTTCACCTCTTGTTGTACCCTCCGCTCCGTCTCCCTCTCAGGGTAGACCTTCTCTCTCAGATGGAGGGGCAAGTTATACACCCCCACCTCCAGAGCCTGCACCTTCATGCCTGGAGATTGAGCAGGGCAACTTGAACTCTTTTCTCTCCGCATGACGTGGTGGACGTTATACTATCGGCCAGGCGACACTCCACCAAGTCTGTCTATTCTTACAGGTGGTCTAAATTTGTTAAGTGGTGCGGAGAGAAATCTATTGATCCCTTAAAAGCCCATCTTTCTGATGTTCTTTGTTTTTCCCTTCATTTGGCCCAGCAGGGTTGTGCTGTGGCCACTGTTAAGAGGATATCTGTCGGCATTTTTGTGTTTACCTGATCAGTCTTCTTTATTTAAGTCTCCTATAGTCTTAAGATTTATTAAGGGGCTGACAAACATGTTTCCTCCACTCCTTTTATTATGCCCCAGTGGGATTTGAATCTGGTGTTGTCTTTTTTAATGGGTTCAACGTTCGAACCTATGCATAGTTGTCCGTTGAGACTTTTGACTTTTAAAACAATCTTTCTGGTGGCTATCACTTCGGCTAGGAGGGTGAGTGAGCTCCAAGCTCTTTCCTGTAAACCTCCTTTTCTGACCATACATGCTGAAAGGTTGGTACTTAGGACCAGGGCTGCTTTTCTGCCTAAGGTGGTGAGCTCCTTTCCACCTAGGTCAGTCTATTACCCTTCCTACTTTCTATCCTCCCCTCATCCATCCAAGGGGAAGAGAGGCTTCATCGTTTGGATCCAAAGAGAGCGATTAGCTTTTATTTGGACAGAACAAGGGACTTTCGCCAAGATGACCAGCTCTTTGTTGGATATTCTGGTCGCATGAAGGGCAAGGCGGTGCACAAGTGCACTTTATCCAGGTGGATCATCTTGTGCATCAAGTTATGCTACTCCCTGGCTGGTAAGGAGCCTCCTGTAGGCATTAGAGCTCATTCTACCAGGGCTAAATCATCTACTTCTGCCTTGTCTAGAGGTGTTCCTGTGTTGGACATATGTAAGGCGGCAACTTGGGCCTCCCTCCACACTTTCGCGAAACACTACTGCTTAGATTCCGAAGTGAGGAGGAATGGCCATTTTGCTCGCTCTGTTTTACAGGACTTTTTGGTATAGAAGGGTGGACTCCCTCCTCTGGGTGAGGTACTGCTGTGGGATTCTATTCATTAGGTGAGGAATCCACAGGCAGATGTATCCATCAGAAGAACAAGTTACTTACCTTCGGTAACGCTTTTTCTGGTGGATACAGTATCTGCCTGTGGATTCCTCACTGACCCACCCACCTCCCCGTTGTCCACCCTTATACCATAAAAGCTGAGGTATTAGTTATTTGATGTATTTTCATGTACTCAAGACCTTGTTACCTCTATTGTTTTATTGTTGTCTTGTTTGAAATTCAAGCTTTCTCATTTTATTATACACTAAGTGTATTTGTGTGGATTCTGTATACTTGGTATGCATTGTCTCTATGGTCGGTTCGCCTGTTTTGCCTCGGTGGCACGGAAAAAATGGGTGGAACTGATGTCATCACGCCGACGTGGTCTTCTTATGGCTCCTGTGACGTCATGCGGAGCCGCGTGCGGAGCCATGATGCCATGACGACCTCGTCGGCGCGGAGAGCTACGAAAAATTTCCGCGGAATGCTGGCGCAGGGGATATTCATTAGGTGAGGAATCCACAGGCAGCTACTGTATCCACCAGAAAAAGCGTTACCGAAGGTAAGTAACTTGTTCGTCAGGCTGTTTAATTGTATCCCGGTTACGCAAATTATAGTGTTTTTTGGAGGACTCCTATTGAGACCCATCCCCTGTTGGTCTGCTTCATTTTTCTTATCATCCCACCGTTTTTTTAGAAGACTCTGGTGCCTGTTTTGAGTTATCCTTTTCAGAATTACCCTTAAGTTGTGGTTTATTAGGCCTGGCTCCCAAAATATCTCCATCTATGGATGTATAGGTTTCTGCAATAACTTTTGGTAGTTCGTGCTCCTGGTTTGCCAGAGCAACCTGCACGAGCAGCTGGCATACTGCCAATGCTGCTGCTTCCCCTTTTATGTTACTTAGTATGATTGAGGATACTGTAGCAAAATTGCCCAGTAGTTTCATCCCCAAACCCAGGGCAGGGGCTGCCCCGTACTCACTTTGAATCTGTTTAAGCACTTCTTGCAAAGCAGCTAATGATGGTGTACCATGCGTTATGGTATAGACTGCAGCTAAGATTGTGCCCCCAAGTGGCGCAGTCTTCCACAGGGGGAACCATCCCTAATGGCAGACATATTGTGAGAATTCTATGTTTTTCCTTGGGTCCCGCATGGGGAAACATTTCTTCAAGCTGATTCGTTTTTTGTGCAATCCAGAACAGAATCTCATCCTGCCTGATGGGAACATTAGCCATTATTGCATTAATGGTCACTGGACTAATTCCAGATGTCGCCAATTGTGGTTGTGCAGCTTGAACAGCCCTTTGTGGGATCACCGTTATGGTTCACACAACAAATTGTATTAGACATCTATATAATGTTACTAGATCTGTGTATAGTATACCAAACTCTACATCTGTAAGGTTTGCTAAGTCTGGATAAGGTGTATTACCAGCTAAGACTTTCCATGTTGCTTCCTCATTACTGAGGGGACCTAGTCTGACATGTTCTACTGTATGTGGGATGGCACCTAGGAACCAATTCATGTGTTCCTGATAATTCAATGGGATTTCTAAATCCACATATGCTTTATATTGGTTTGGTACTGCTACTTCAGTGTATGTATGACAATTCCCCGTGTTGGCATTTGCTGCTGGGAATGTGGCCCATGAATAGAATACCTCAGTTCTGTATGCTTCGTGGCCCTTTACCACAAAGGTAACATTCCCACCCGTCTGGGTGAGCCCATGTTGTAACAATATTTGTATTAGTGTATGTCTGTAATTTATTGGCAGAGCAACTTGGTATGGATTAGACATTGGAATTCAGAGAGGGTACCTCTGTTTTGATTTAAATTGTTCTAGAGCGGGTGAATGCCCGCAGGCGTCTTGGCGCTAACATAATACTACGTCCTACATCCTGTGTCCGGCCAGATCTATAGCACTAAACTAGCGATAGCTATATGGATTCTGAAAACAGCCAGGTTTTTAGTTGCTTGCAAAAGCAAAGAAAATTAGCCTGACTTTTAAGAGAAAAGAGCAATCTGTTCTAGAGGTTGCAAGTGGAATTAACAAAACTACGGCCACCCCATGTCGCTTTCTTAATTCTGGGAACAATCACTAATCTTAATGTGGCAGATCATAGCTGTCTTTTTGGCGAGTATCATCTGAATTTACTTTTAAGACACTCTAGTTCGGTTCCATGCAGTGCTTTATATGCCAGGCATAACGCTTTGAAGGCGATTCTTCTCTTGACAAGGAGCCAATGGAGCTCAGTCAGGTCACCCTTTATGGACTAATATTTAGGTGTTTTCTTGAGCAAGCGACAGACTGTGGTCTGCAGCATCTGAAGCTTGTTTGAAGCACTCTGTTTAATGCCCAAATAAAGGACATTACCGTGTTCAAGCCTAGATAAGACTAGGGACATGACCACTGATTTTTGCAAATCAGGCGGGATAAAGGATAATATCTTCCTTGACATTTATATAATGACAAAACACGATGATTTCAATTTGTTAGTTTGCTCCACAAATGACAATTCATCATCAAATATGACCCCTAGATTTTTAACTCTTAATACTGTCACAGGAGGAAGATTGGTTCCAAAATGCAGCATCTTTCCCAAAAAGAACTTCTGTTTTTTGAGCGTTTCCACTTTAAGCAGTTACTTCTCATCCAGTTTACAATGGCCTGCATGCAGTTATTAAACCGATTAGCAACTTCTTCAGCATTGCTTGAGATTGACACCACAATCTGGGTGTCATCGGCATACGCTATAATGGTGAAACTGAAAGAATGAATACGTTTTGGCTAAGGGATCCACATAAATATTAAATAGCGTAGGGCTGAAAGATGACGGCTGGGGGACTCCTGTAATCCCAATTTCTGCTAGCCGCTCCAAACAGACCTTATGGCTCACAGTGTCGAAGGCTGCAGAAAGGTCCAAAATGACCACCGCAGCCTTCCCTTCATTGTCCATAACGAGTCTGATCTCTTCTGAGACTGAAACCAAAGCAGTCTCAGTGCTATGGCCTGACCTAAAGCCATATTGTGACTCATTCAGAATATTGTTGTTCTCCACGTATTCTGACGAGGTTTTGGTAAAGTGTTTCTCGATAACCTTAGCAGGTAAAGGTAGTCAAGATATACGTCGATAGTTGCCCTCTGTCGTAGGATCGAGGAAAGGTTTTTTCAATAGTGGCAGGAATGAGGCTTTTTTTCCACTCCACAGGAAATATTTGCCATGGCCATGCCGGCAGCAGGGGCTCTTCGGAGCCCCTGCTGCCGTTTAATGAAGCCCTAACTGACATCCTTTTGGGATCCTGGTCCAGGCCCAACACAGGGTCTCCTGTGGATAGGATGATTGCCCGACGCCACTGCCCGGCCCCGGGCGACCCCACTTTCCTCTCCCAACACCCCACCCCTGAGAGCTTGGTGGTCCAAGCCTCCACGTCCAAAGGCACATTCCCTAACGCATCACCCGATAGGGAATCCAAAAAGCTGGACCACCTTGGGAAGAAGATGTTTTCTTCCTCCAGCTTGGGACTGCGTTCGGTAAACACTGCATGTCTGTTGGGCCATTACACCCACTCCGTGTGGGATACGGTGGCGCAGGTGCTGTCCCAGTGCCCAGAGAAGACCCGGGCCGTACTCTCCCATGCAGTTGCTGAGCGGAGAGACGCAGCCAGGTTTACCATTCGCTGTGGACTGGACACCGCCGACTCGCTGGGTAGGACGATGTCCACGTCGGTAGCCCTTCGACGCTACGCCTGGCTGAGGTCGACTGGTTTTTCAGGGGATGTCCAAGCTACCCATATGGACATGCCTTTTGATGGCCGTCGCCTGTTCGGCGACAAGGCAGACAATACGCTAGAGCGCTTTAAGGACTCTCGGGCTACGGCCAAGTCCTTGGGCCTCTCCACCACCCGCCCTGCGCAGTCTTCCTTTCGCCCCTTTCGTGGCTACGGAAGAGGTGCCCCGCCACGTTCCGCCCAGAGCCACAGGCCGTCGCAAGCTGTTCAGCCCCTGCGCGGCCGGGGACGTGGCAACCACCGCCGTGGGTCTGGGGGCCAGCGCGCAGGCCAGTCCACCACAGCCCCCTCTGCAGCAGCCTCCAAACCCTCCTAGTCCGACCTTTCAGGGCCACCGATCGCCAGTGGGCGGCAGGATTCGCCGTCACCTCCCCCACTGGCGCACCATCACGTCTGACAGGTGGGTTTTGCAGATAGTACGAAGGGGCTACTCCCTCCCCTTCGAGACTCTCCCCGTCCCCCAGCCATGCCACCTCAGTACCATCGCATGTCGGAGGATCTTCTGGCCCTTCTCCAGCAGGAAGTTACGGCTCTCTTGGCCAAGGGAGCCATCGAGCGAGTTCCTGGCCCAGAAGTAGGTCGTGATTGCTATTCCCACTACTTTCTGGTGCCCAAGAAGGACAAAGGCCTGCGGCCTATCTTGGATCTCAGGAACGTCAACCGCCCCCTCCGGAAGGAGAAGTTCAAAATGGTGACGCTAGCTCAGGTCCTTTCTGCTCTCGACCCTGGAGACTGGATGGTAGCGTTGGACTTGCAGGACGCTTACTTTCACATCCCTGTCCTGCCGGCCCACCGGCGCTATTTGCGTTTCACGTAGGCCACGAGCACTTTCAGTTTACCGTTCTCCCCTTCGGCCTTACCAGCACCCCTCGGGTGTTCACGAAAGTGATGGCGGCAGTCGCAGCTCATCTGCGCAGATCAGGGGTTCCAGTCTTCCCCTATCTCGACAACTGGCTGTTGAAGGCGGACTCGCCCCAGGCTGTCGTCTCCCACCTCCAGACTACGGCCGACCTCCTGCATTCGCTGGGGTTTTCTGTCAACGTGCCAAAGTCACACCTGACTCCCTCTCAGAAGCTCCTCTTCAACGGAGCGGTTCTGGACATGATGCAGTTTCGGGTCTATCCTCCCAAGCAGCGAGTCTGGGATATTCGGGCTATGATTCCGATCTTTCAGCCTCTGTCCCGGGTTTCGGTCAGGGTGACTCTGCGGCTGCTGGGTCTGATGGCCTCCTGCATCCTGCTGGTGGATCATGCCAGATGGCATATGCGGGCTCTGCAGTGGGACCTGAAGTTCCAGTGGGCACAGCATCAGGGGAACCTGTCCGATTGCGTCCAGATCTCGGAGGGCACTGCACGCCAATTGCAGTGGTGGCTAACGAACCAGGATTGGGTCAACGGAAGATCCCTCTCCATTCCCCAACCAGAGTTCACAGTGGTGACAGATGCATCACTTCTGGGGTGGGGCGGCCACATGGGAGAGGCGGAGATCAGAGGCCTCTGGTCTACAGCGTAGTCCGGGCTCCACATCAACCTTCTGGAGCTTCGGGCGATCCGTCTAGCACTAAAAGCATTCCTTCCCTCTGTCTGGGGAAGAGTAGTGCAGGTGTTCAAGGACAACACCACCACCATGTGGTACTGCAACAAACAGGGCGGGGCGGGGTCGTGGACCCTATGTCAAGAGGCTCTCCGTTTCTGGAAATGGCTGGATCATCAGGACATATCCCTGGTGGTTCAACACCTGGCTGGTTCACTGAACGCCAGGGCGGACGAACTTAGCCGCAGGTGCATGATGGATCACGAATGGCGTCTTCACTCGGAGGTGGTGCAAGTCCTCTTTCAGCAGTGGGGAGAGCCTTGGTTAGATCTATTCGCCACTGAAGAGAACGTGCAATGTCAGCAATTCTGCGCGTTGGAATTTCCAAGGCGGCACTCGCTAGGTGACGCTTTTCGTCGCGAGTAGAGTTGCGGTCTTCTATACGCCTTTCTGCCTATACCACTTCTGCCCAGGGTGCTGAAGAAGATCAAGCGCGACCGGGCCCCAAGTCATTCTGGTAGCTCCGGATTGGGCACGAAGAGTCTGGTATCCCAAACTGCTACACATGGCCATCGATCCTCCGATCAGACTGCCTCTTCGGGAGGCTCTTCTGTCGCAGCAGCAGGGGACGGTCCTCCACCCGAACCTGTCCAGTCTCCACCTCCTTGCGTGGAGATTGAGCGGCGGCAGTTGACGGCTTTTGACCTGCCTCCCGAAGTCTGTGATGTTATCTTGGCAGCCAGGCGTCCCTTCACTAAGACTGTATACGCCTGTAGATGGAACAAGGCTGTGGATCCCCTTTCTGCCCCTCTTTCGGAGGTTCTCTTGTTCCTTCTTTCTTTGGCCCAGCAGGGCTCTGCTCTGGGCACTATTAAGGGCTACCTCTCGCCATTTCAGCCTTTCTTAGGCTTCTTGATCAGCCTTCTCTTTTCAAGTCCCCTGTTGTAAATCGCTTTCTTAAGGGCATTACTCATCTTTTTCCTCCTGTTCCCTTCGTAATGCCTCAGTGGGACTTGAACTTGGTTCTTACCTACCTTATGTGCGCTCCTTTTGAGCCTCTTCATGACTGTCCTCTCAGACTTCTTACTTTAAAGACTGCCTTTCTGGTTGCCATCACTTCTGCTTGCAGGGTGAGTGAGCTCCAAGCTCTTTCTTCAAAACCTCCTTTTCTGGCTGTTCATCCGGACAAGGTTGTCCTTCGAACTCGTCCATCCTTTCTTCCCAAGGTGGTTACTTCTTTCCACATTGGCCAAACCATCACTTTGCCCACCTTCTTTCCGCCTCCGCATCCTTCTAAGGAGGAAGAGAGGCTCCACCGTCTGGATCCAAAACGTGCACTTTCCTTTTACTTGGATCGCACAAAACAATTACGGGTGGATGACCACCTCTTTGTTGGCTACGTGGGCGCTAAAAAAGGTCAGGCCGTACACAAGCGGACCATCTCTAGATGGGTTGTTTTATGTATGAAAGCTTGCTATTCCTTGGCAAAGAAGGAGCCTCCGGTGGGGCTACGCGCCCATTCCACCAGGGCGACGGCAGCTACCACCGCTTTGGGATGGGGAGTCCCCCTTAACGACATCTGCCAGACAGCGATGCGGGCATCTCTGCACACGTTCACAAAACACTACTGCCAAGTCCGGAGAGACGGCTTCTTTGGCCGTTCTGTTCTCCAGGATTTTCTGGTGTGAACTTGGTTCGCAGACCCGCCTCCAGGGTTGGTATTGCTGGGGTATCTATTCACAAGGTAAGGAATCTATAACTAATTGTCTCTTTCAGATGAACAAGTTACTTACCTTCGGTAACGATATATCTGTAAGAGACATAGATTAGTTATAGATTCCTTACCGCCCCACCCATCCTCCCTGTTCTGCGAACTGACTTCTAGGGTTAAGGATTTCCTTTCAGGGCCCTAGTTTTTGTGCACCAGTGGTCAGTGTCTTTCATGGCTCTGCGCTTCTGGCGTGGAAAGTCATGTACAAAACGGACGTCAGCGCGCAAGGGCGGCATCTAAGTAGCTGCCGCGACGTCATCCCGGCGACCACAACGCCAACGACGAACGCGGAGCCGACCAACGCCACCTTTCGACGCAGGGGTACTGCTGACGAAAAAATTCTCCGGATCCAGTCTGATGCCTGGGGGTAATTCACAAGGTAAGAAATCTATAACTAATCTATGTCTCTTACAGATCTATCGTTACCGAAAGTAAGTAAGTTGTTCGTCTGGAGCGTGACCATGACCCAAAGTCTTGCTCCAAGTGCCGGGCCATGAACCCGAAGGCTTTGCGGGAGCGTTCCCGAAAGCTGTTGGAGGCTCTCCGCCACTCCTGTTCTCGTTCGAGGGGAAGGTCTTGAGGACGGTCGCGGAGCTCTACTCCTCATCGCACTTCAAGTCGTCGGGGAGGTCGGGTAAGTCAGGCAAACACAAGAAGAAGTCGAACGAAACACAGGCGTTCTTTGACTTCTCCCCATCCGTTGGCCGACATGACGTGGGACTCCGAGCATCGTCCCTCGAAAGCTCTGTCCCCGGCGCCGCCTTCTGATACAACTCCGTGGCGCACCACTTTTCCAGGAGCCGGAGCGCCTCCTGCCGAAATCAAAAAGTTCTGTGAGGCCTTGTACCTCATTTTTGGCAGCCCGACCGCTGGTGTGCCTTCAGGTCCCGCAAAGTCGGTTGGGGGCCCTATGCCTTTGACGCCAGCGACTTCAGCCCCGACTCCGGAGGGCCCCCGTGGATCATTTATCTGATCCGGTTCGACGTCGGTTGATATCACTCGACCTTCCCGGATGTAGATCCTTACGTGCTCCCGGTCAGCGCCGACACCATCCTCATCACCGAAGTGGACACGGAGCCAGACCGACGTCGGTTCCGATGCCGGAAGGGACTTTTGTCCCTGTGTTCATCCCGGACGTTCAATTTGGGCCAGAAGGTGGTGAAGAGGAATGGGAGGGACATGTGGACCCTTTAAGTGGCCAGCTTGAAGAACCGGAGTGGCCGATGGACCTGGGTGAGGCCAGTGGTCTGACACTTCCCCTGACACTGGCTTGTTTTTCTCCCCCTACCATGGCTATGGAGGAGGGAGCTTCCTACGGTGTGGTGGTGAGGAGGGCAGCCAAGGTCTTGGCCACGGGCTCTCTTCGCTGGCAGTCAGGACTAACCTCCTGGCAGGTGCTTCACCCTGCGGCTTCCACTTCTGATCCCCTTTTGCCATTCAATGAAGCCCTCACTGATGTCTTTCTGGGCACCAGGTCCAAGCCCACAATCGCCCACCACCACCACCCCGCTTTGGGCACCCCAGCGCTCCTGACGCAACATCTCTTCGAAAGGTGCATTCTCTTCTGCTCCACCAGATAGGGAATCCAAGAAGCTGGACCATCTTGAGAAGAGTATGTTTTCTTCCTCCAGCTTGGCATTGCGGTCGGTGAATACCGCTTGCCTCTTGGTCCAATACTATCTGGGATACGGTTGCGCAGGTGCTGCCTCAGTGCCCAGAGGAGGCCTCGGCCATTCTCAGGCAGTTGCGGACTGGAGAGACACAGCCAAATTCACCATCCGTTGTGGACTGGATATCACCGACTCACTGGGCAGAACGATTGCCACTTCGGTAGCTCTTAGACGCTAAGTCTGGTTGAGTCTCGAGCTACGGCCAGATCCTTGAGCGTCACGGCTACCATCCGCCCCCATAGTCTGCCTTTTGTGGATATGTAAGAGGCACCCAGCCACACCCTGTGCAGCCTAGCCACTGAGTCATGCAAGCTGTCCAGCCTCTGCGTGGCCGCGGACGTGGGACCCAGCGTCCTGGTGGGTCAGGGAGCCTGCGGGTGGACCAGTTTACCCTTTTCCCCCTGCCAGTGCCTCCAAACCCTTCTAGTCCGACATTTCAGGCCCATCATCGGCCAGTCAGGGGCAAGATTCGCGATCACCTCCTCCGCTGGTAGTCCATCACTTCGGACAGGTGGGTGCTGCAGATAGTTCGATGGGTCTACTCCCTCCCCTTCGGACTACCCCTCCCTCCATTCCACCCCCGCGTATCGGAGTATCATTTGGCGCTTCTCCGTGAGAAAGTTCTGGCTCTGTTGGCCATAGAGAGGGTCCCTGTGCCAGAAGTAGGATGAGGTTGTTACTCCCGCTACTTTCTGGTACCCAAAAAGGACAATGGCCAGCGTCCTATCCTAGATCTCGGGGCCCTCAACTACTTAAGTTCAAAATGCTCACCTTGGCCCAGGTCCTTTCTACCCTCGATACAGGATGGTAGCGTTGGACTTGCAGGAGGCTTATTTCCATATCCCCGTCCTGCCTGCCCACAGACGTTATTTATCGTTCACGGTGGGCCACGAGCACTTTCAGTTTACCGTGCTCCCCTTTGGCCTTACCAGTGCCCCATAGGTGTTCACAAGGGTGATGGTGGTCGCAGCTCATCTGCGCAGATCAGGGGTACCAGTCTTCCCTTATCTCGACAACTGGCTGTTGAAGGCCGGCTCAACCCAGGCTGTCGTCTCCCACCTCCAGACTACGGCAGACCTCCTGCACTCGCTGGGGTTCACTATCACCGTGCCGAAGTCACACCTAATTCCCTCTCGAATGCTCCCTGTCATAGAGTCGGTTCTGGATACAATGCAGTTTCGGGCCTATCCTCCCAAGCAGCGAGTCCGGGATATTCGGTCTATGATACCGATGTTTCAGTCTATATCCCGGATTTTGGTGAGAATGACTCTGAGGCTGCTGGGCCTCATGGCCTCCTGCATCCTGCTGGTGGATCATTCCAGATTGCATATGTGGGCTCTGCAGTGGGACCTGAAGTTCCAGTGGGCACAGCATCAGGGGAATCTTTCCGACTACGTCCAGATCTTGGAGGAAACTGCGCAACAGCTGCAGTAGTGGCTAACAAGCAAGATTGGGTCAGAGGCAGATCCCTCTCCCTTCCCCAACCAGATCTAATGGTGGTGATAGATGCGTCACTCCTGAGATGTGGCCGCCACCTGGGAGAGGCAGAAATCAGAGGCGTCTGGTCTCCGACGGAGTACGTTCTCCATATCAACCTTTTGGAGCTACAGGCGATCAGACTGGAACTTAAAGCATTCCTTCCCTCTCTCAAAGAGAAAGTGGTGCAGGTGTTCATGGACAACACCACTGCCATGTGGTACTGCAACAAACAGGGCGGGTGGGGTCGTAGACCCTTTGCCAGGAGGCTCTCCGCCTCTGGACATGGCGGGAACATCAGGGCATAACCCTGGTGGTTCAACATCTGGCGTGTTCTCTGAATGCCAGAGCGGACGAACTCAGCCGTCGGTGCCTGGTCGATCACGAATGGCGTCTCCATCCGGATGTGGCGCAAGGTCTCTTTCAGCGGTGGGGAGAATCTTGGTTAGATCTGCTTGCCTCGGAAGAGAACGCGCAATGTCAGCAGTATTGTATGTTGGAGTTTCCAAGGCGGCGCTCGCTCGGCGACGTTTTTCGCAGCGAGTGGAGCTTCAGCCTCCTCTACGCCTATACCACTTCTGCCCAGAGTGCTCAAGAAGATCAAGTACGACCGGGCTCAAGTCATTCTTATGGCTCCGGATTGGGCATGAAGAGTCTGGTATTCTGATCTTATGAGCATGACCATCGATCCTCCAATCAGACTGCCCCTTAGGAGGATCTTCTGTAGCAGCAGCAGGGGACGGTTCTTCACCCGAACCTGTCCAGTCTCCTCCTCCTTGCATGGAGATTGAGCGGCAGCAGTTGTCAGCTTTCGACCTTCCACCCGAAGTCTGTGATGTCATTTTGGCAGCCAGGAGTCCCTCCACTAAATCGGTATACTCCTTTAGATGGAACAAATTTGTGGCATGGTGCGCAGCAAAGGCTGTTGATCCCCTTTCTGCCCCCTCTGTCAGAGGTTCTCTTGTACATACTTTCTTTGGCCCAGCAGGGATCTGCTTTGGACAACCTTAAAGGTTATCTTGCAGCTATCTCTACCTTTCTACGATTGGCAGATCAGCCTTCTTTATTCAAATCTCCCGTTGTTAGTAGGTTCTTTAAGGGCCTTACTCTCTTGTTTCCTCCGTCTCCTCTCATAATGCCCCAATGAAATTAAAATTTTGTTTAAACCTTTCTTACGTGTGCTCCCTTCGAGCCTATTCATAATTATCCTCTCAGGCTGCTGACTCTCAAAACTGCTTTCCTTATTGCCATCACCTCTGCTCATGGAGTTAACGAGCTTCTGTCTCTATCTTCCAGTCCTCCTTTTCTGTCTGTCCATCTGGATGAAGTGGTGCTTCAAACGAAAGCTTTGTTCCTTCCTAAAGTGGTCACGCCCTTTCATGTGGAACAATGCATCACTCTGCCCACCTTTTACCCCCCTCCGCAGCCCTCCAAGTATGAGGAGACACTCCACCGTCTGGACCCAAAACGTGTGTTGTCGTTTTATCTTAATCGTGCCAAAGGCTTCTGGGTGGATGATCAACTGTTCATGTGGGCGCCAAAAAAGGTCAGGCTGTACAAAAACAGACCATCTCTCGATGGGTTGTCCTCTGCATTGTCCTCTTCATTAAAAGATGCTATGCTATGCATTGGCGAAGAAGGAACCTCCTGTGGGGTTGCGTGCTCACTCCACTAGAGCTACAGCGGCAACCACTGCTGTCAGGCAGCGTCCTGGGCATCCCTGCACATGTTTACCAGACACTACTGCCTGGACAGCCTAGTCTGAAGGGACGGGTAATTTGCCCATTCAGTCCTCCAGGACTTGTTAGTGTGATCTTGGTTCGCAGACCCTCCCCCGGGGATGGTATTGCTGGGGTATCTATTATAAGGTAAGGAATCTACAACTAATAGTCTCTATCAGATGAACAAGTTACTTACCTTCGGTAACAATGTATCTGATAGAGATATATTAGTAGATTCCTATCCTCCCCGCTCTGCAAACTGATTTTTAGGGACTCACCTAAAGAGCCCTAGTTTTGACGCACCAGTGGCCAGTGTCTTTCATGGCTCTGTGCTTCTGGCGTTGAAAGTCGTGTTAAGAACTGACATCAGCGCTCATGGGCGGTGTCCATATAGGTCCTGCAACGTCATCCTGGCGCCCACGACGACGGACGCGGAGCCGACCAACGCCACCTATCGACTCGCACGGATACAACTAATATATGTCTCTACCAGTTACATTGTTACCGAAGGTAAGTAACAGGTTCTTTTATTCATTTAACAGCTGCGTTAAGAGCAGTCCTTAACCTGACCTGCCTTTCCCCTCCTGCTGGCTCTGGCAGCAGGCATTGTGACTTCAGAAATCAACTGTAATAATTTATTACAGTTCATTTCTGACATAATTTCTTCCTAATCGGCGACTAAGTGTGTCACAAGTATATATGACACATTATGCTGTGCAGTACTTTATTATGTTTAGCTTTGTACTAGAGGGCTCTATTCATGTTGGGGTGTTTTTGCAGAATATAGTAAGTCGCCACAATGCATGTTAGGAGTTCTTTACATTAGCCAGGATCTTCAAAAATACTAAGTAAAGAAACGTGTGAATACTTGATGGACAGTGCGTAATTGAGAATTCGACTCAGGACTGTCTTCAAACAGGGTAAAAAGTACAGCTTGAGATCGAAATGTGTGACCCAAAAATGGTTTATGTCAATGAAACATATTGACAAAGTAAATTAACTTGATCTTTTTATTTCAGGCAAATGGCGAGTGGGAAACCGTGGTTTATGGAAAGACAGAAGATCAACTGATCATGACTGAACAGGCAAGAAAATACCTGAGCACCTACACAGGCAGCAGCACTTCGAGGACCCTCGTCCTCTGACCCTTCTTCTCTGTGTTTTTACAGACGTACTCTGCACTAAAAGTTGGGCAAAAGTTTTTTTCTGCAGGAGTTTTCATATACACAGATAGCCTGCCATAAGTAATTTCATAATTCTCAAATCTTCTGAATTGACTTAAAGTGTTACTTCATGCCTTACAATCCTGAATACTTACGGTCAAAACAGCCTTGGCACAAAGCTTGTAAGCACATCATTTGTACTTCATTCTCTGCATGACACCATCAATGAAGGACAAAGGCAAAATGACCTTGCTGAAATCTATTAGTGACAAATTAATACGTTCTTCAACTGATAAATGAAAGTCGCAGGTAACATAATTTTAAATAGAAGCAATAGGTAAGGTCTTTTAATAACCACATTTCAAGACCTATTACAAAAGCAAATATGGAAATCATCTTCTAGGGGTTAATGTTAACAAACTTTGCGCTGTCTATTCACCGCTGCCAAACTTAAACTTGGTCTGATTGACATAGAAACCGAGGTATATTGAAAAAGAAATCTTTGTTAATATCTATTTTCTGATACTTTCTTCTCTAGCCTTTTTAGAACATGTACTCATTTTGAAAACTATGTAACATATTTATAAGAACCTTTTATAATTGCCCAGTTGTGTTTTTGCTTATGTGCTCATATGCCTTTGTGGCAATATATCCTATAGAGAAACACAGTTGAAAGGAAGAGTTGAAAGTTGCACTACTTTTTTGTTTATTGAATTCTGAGAAAGGAGAATACAGTGACTACAGTGTTAATTTATATTTATTGAAGAATGGTACAAGTGGTGTAGTGATTAAAAGCTTACATTGCATTTTTTATTTTAGTGATGTGTCCTAATTAAAGCTATGAAAGACTGCCAACAAGTTTGAATGTATTGTACAGTTTATAAGAGCATAGCAACTTTGTACATTTGATGTGTGTTTTTAATTTATTTTTTTTAGCTTTAATGTAGATATTTATACATAAGTACATATATTTCTATGGATGCGCTTGTGTTATCTATTGTGGTGTCCAGAAGCCATGGTTGTTACCTGTTTGAAATGTTAGTGACCCATATTCCTTAACTTTTTCCACCCATTGCCTGTCTACTAAACAAATATTTGCATAATAGTCGCAAAATGGTAAATATAATCTTTATTGTCTGTAATCTCAGACATAGGAAATGTATATTTTGCAGGGACATAAATTGCACTGTATTCCCCCAATCATGTATGTATACTGTGCGTAATAAGCGCCACATTACTAAATTATATTAAAAAAAACTAATTTATTACAAGTATGTCTTTAACTTATATTTTTTAAATGCACATGCACTGTATATGAGTTACAGCCAATGCCTAGAAATGTTTTATTGAACCTGAAAACTGTTCACCAAATATTTGCGCTAAAGGAGTCATCTGAACTTATTGTTTGGTATTATATAGTATATATTTGTAGGTCAAGGTGTATTATGCCTGCTAAAACCTTTTGTCTTTTCAAGCCATTGATTGCCCTTCAACAGGTTCCAACAGTGGCTTCTGTTGCCTATTTTTAGAAATTGCACTTGTTTTATTTTTGAAGGAATGTCTTGGTTTTGCTTTTAAAGGAAGTGTTTTCTGTAGTAGCTGCAGAGTATAATGGTGTGCTTGTCATCTTTGTACTGAGTGGTAGCTAGAATTCTATACTGTAGGCTCTTATGTATACAACTGGTACTCTTCCTCTCCACCCCGAGAAGTGCTGCTTAGAAGGCAGCAGGATCGGCTTGCTGCTATGAAGAGATGGAAGGCATGAGTATCTTATGCACTATGTGAGAATAGCTAAAAATCGAATGATGGCAAGTTCTTACATTAACGAAATGGGATCAACCTTTACCATGTTGAACCAGTTGGTATGGCTTAAAAGAACAAACACTTTGTACAGAAGCTCACTTGTGCATGCACACGGTTTTCCATATCTATACCAAATGATTGGTCACTCTTTTTTGAGAATCTCACTCTTTTTTTGTAACATACTATCAATTGGAATTGTATACTTTTTGCCTATTTTGTTATACATGTCTTAAACAGTACATACTACAAGCTGAAAATGAATTTGAAACATGCTTGTATAGAAAAGCGTTGTGATTGCATTAGGCTGTGTATCATGCTTGTAACCGTAGTTTCCCTTTAAGACCAGAACTGTTAAAAAGAAACTTTGTTGCCAAACTATGACTTTGTATGGGTTGATCCCCCTTGTTAAATGCTTATCTTTTTGTTGCTTTTGTGCGACAGTTATAAACTTTATAACGCCAGTTTAAAGATCTTTGTAAAGTTTTTATTTGTGTATATGTTTGTGTGGGTGTGTGCATTTACGCAAGTATGTGTCTATGCACCTTCAAATTGTATTTAACTTTTAAGATGTAATACGATACATATTGTTCATGTAGCAGCCAAATGTGCATGAAACTGGGCATCAGTTTCCTAGAACACTATTTTGTTTAGTGTATATGATATACATGTACAATGAGTATGTTAAGTTTTATTATTCTCTAGTAGAAGAGAACCTAATTTAACAGCATCACCATCTTAGCTGCAGATGTTAAATACCAAACACAAGCTTGCTTTAAATGTTTGCAATGTTGATGCTTTGTATGAAACCACGCTAAGCCCAGCTTTGTTTACAACTTTGAACATTAGTTTGTGGTATTGTACTCTAAATCAAACTAATTTACACTGCATTTCTCAAAAATAATACGGCATGCTCTCATCTCAAAATGTGTCAAGGGAATAAAATATTCCTTCAAAGTCTTGGCTAATTTATTTATTGAAAGTAGTTCAGTACACTAAAGAATGCAAGGGTGTAAACAAACATGTTTTTACAGTACATTTATCATCTAGGGTACTCAATGACCGCTCCCCAGTTTATCCAACAGTTCAAACTATGGTTTTATTGTTGTAGAACAGAGGTCTCCAAACTTTTCAGTATGAGGGCCACATGTTATATTTTACAAATATTCCTGAGCCGAAAAATGGCACATTTACATCTTTTGACTTTTTTCATTTTTCCCCTTGTCATTCCTATTATCTATTTTTCCATCTTTCCTTCTTTTCCATTCTCCATTGATTCCTTCTTTCCATCATTCTTTCTTTCTGACCGTTCTTTTCATTTGTGCTTCTTTCTAGCTTTCTGTCCTTCATTATGTTCCTGTTTAATTTTCTTCCCTATTTTCCAACTTTACTCCTCACCATTTTTCTTGTCATTCTCTTTTGTCCCTTCCTTTCCTCTTACCATCCTCCTGTCCTTCCTTCTCCCCATCCCTCTTTTTAATTTCCTTCCATTCATTTATCTTCCTTTCTCTTCTTTCCTTCCATCACCCTTTCATCTGTTTTTAATTCTCTTTTCATTATTTATTTCTACTTTTCTGCTTTCCTCTATTTATCTTTTCTGTTTTTATCACTTCCTTCTTTTCCTCTTGCTACCCTTCTTTCCAAACTTAATTTTTAGTTTCCTTTGTTCTCCTTTATTTTTATCCCTTCTTTTCTTCCTTCAATTCTTTTGTATCCTATTCCTTTTAACTTTCCTTTGTTCATTCTTTATTTGCATTTCTCGTTCCTTCGTGCTGGCTCACTGCATTTGCCCACTTTAAAAACTTCTCTCTGTCACCAAACAGCTTTGGGCCTAGTTTCTAGATGCGACTTCGGATCGGTTTTGGGCCTAGTAAAGATTTTCATAGCAGCCGGACCCAATACAAGATAGGGCAGAGCACTATAATGTCAGCAGTAGTTTAAAAGGGAATTACCAACCTACCGTTCAGCTTCTGAAAATGGATTGCCCCTCGCTCCCACAGATTCAACAAACGAGGCGCTCGTATCTCTCAAGCCTGGTTCTGCAGATTGACTGGCGTTCCACTCCTCCTCTGTCCTTCTGTTTTCCTCCTCGCTTTCTGCAAAAGAAAAAACAGACTCTTACTTTTACAGTGTAAGAGTCTATTTTATTTTTTTCTGTTGCAGGGCATCTTTTTAATCGGTCTGTCCTATTGCCATTTCTGCTATCTTTCCAACAATAACAGTGAAAAAATAGAAAGCTGCCTAGAATAATAAATGTTTTGTTTGTCCTTAATTCTATATTGAATATAGAATTAAGGACAAACAAAAAATGTATTATTCTAGGCAGTATTCTATTTTTCCATCTTTGTCCTATTTTAAAAATTGGTAAAGCATCCAGCTATTTCTGCTGTTCTTAAGGTTAGTAATAACGCTTAAAGTAATCAATCGGTATGAAGCCAAGGAGGCCAGCGGCGTATTAGTCTGTGGGCCAGATAAAATCTTGCAGCCAGGCTGACTCTGCAGGCCGGATAAAATCTTGCAGCGGGCTGTATTTGGCCCGTGGGCCATAGTTTGGAGACCCCTGTTGTAAGACAATAAACAACACCTTTAAGATTGAGGCTAGGATTGGATTGCTGTCCAAGTGGGGAGAAGTGTCTTTTTCGTCAACCATACTTATTGCCTCAAGCTAACAAAAGCATTGGCTTTTTCCCCAGTTGTTCCTTTTCTCCCGTGCTTGATTTGTAAATAAAACTACAGGTGGTCAAAAATGTTTCTTACAAGTATTTCAATGGTACTACCCACTGTACTGTGACGCCTCCCATTGTTGTTGGTGCTAGCAAAGTAAGAGCTGATGAAGTTCTAAAATAATTAGGAATAAATATGTGCCTTATACAGGACTTTAGAAGCAAGCAAGTTCAATTTTATTAAGTGAGTTGGGAAGGGGGAATGGCTAAATGGTAAATTTTACAGCACAGCGTTCATATACATGACCTAAAAATTCAGAGGGTCTGAAGGGACACTAATAAAATATTCCAATACTTTTATGGTGTGCCAGGCCAGCCTTGCTGTTCCACAGAGCTATTGGGCTTAACGTCTCCAAGACATTTTCGTAAAATGGTAGTAAAACTGTGGCAGTTTGAGAGCATTTTCTCTAATGATTTGCTAAAGTGCTATATCTATTATAGGCAGTTAGAAAAATCTAGTTATGCAATTTCACCCAACCTTTCATTTATTAAAATGTATATACAATATTAACAAATTAATTTTTCTATCCAGCACCTTGTAATCTCATACTGGAACAGCAGGGTGCAGAAATTGTTATGTAAATTGCACATGCCATAGACAGCAGTACTAGACAAATTCTGGAGGCTTATACAGTAAAGCTGCAGCTGAATTAGAACATACAGGATCAAGGAACAGACAGGTTATGCCAATCTTAAATGCTTATGTCCAATCAGCATGAGCAAATGGAATGATGCTCCTACTCAGCAGGTACCAGCTCAGTAAGTATATGGGACAGGAACCCGCTGAGCACTCACTTGGTGAACGTCACCTGCATCTGCAGTACAGAAGAGGACATGGGTTGCAAGGCATACTCAATTTTGATGTTCAAGGCAACAGCATTTTGCGTTCAGCTTCAATGGCACATACATTTTTTTTAACTTGTTTTTATTAATGACACAAGGTCACATGACGGAGTCAATCAACTTTATTCGGTTTCAACATATAAAACCATAAAAGTTATAAAAACATAAAAATTTCATAAGAATAATAACAATTCATCACAAATAAATTACAATCCACAATAGTCCATGTTAATTCAAAACCTGAGGTACAAAATTAAATACATATACGCCTGACCCTCGATTAAAAATTTTAAACAGTCGAGACAATGGGTCCCGAGACCTTATCTGAAATGTCTGTCATGAGAGTAAACATTGACCCTGACCATTGCTAACATTTAATCAAGACAAGCCCTGGTCTTCCTTGCAGATTTCAGATAACTAAGAACAAAAAAAATGCACTCTTCGTACAACAGTTGTAAATAAATGAGAGCTGGACGGGCCTGTATAAAGTTCATCCTCTTTAAAATCGGGGCAATGAAGGTCTTCCGCGGGACTTCATAAAATTTACAAAATAATATAAAATGTAGCAGATCCTGTGGAGACTCACCGTCGCAGCCACAGGGTGCTAACAGCTGCCCTCTCCTACACCCCCTTGGTGTGGCCAGCAAGAGATGGAAAAGGTCCAGGCGAAACCTGGTTAATAAAAACCGTTCATAAATGCTTAAAAGCCCCAAGAGATAAGGCTCAGCTGATGGGGTTGTTTTCAGCATTAGGAATTTGCGGATGCTGGGTTTCCTCAACTCCAACTCTTCCCTCAAGTTTCCTTAAACTACTAAAAGCCTCCCTTATTGACCCCACATCATTTGTAGTTACTGATTCAGGGTTAGTATACAGATCAGCTCTACCTAACCTTACAAAATTGCTCTTAATATATCTGAGCCATGGTATGTGGCGGGCATGGTCAAGGGACATACACTCTTTTAAAATCAGTTGACTCAGTGAAGAATCCTCACTCGACCAAATTTTCAACCAGAAGGTTAAGGGGCGGAGGGCCAATGTATCACTTAAGTAAGGCACCCCCAGTTCTTCATGTACCACTATGTTGGACATGCCCCGAGGAACGCCTAGTAAACGTATCAGGAATGCGTTCTCGGCTACTTGAAGCTCATCTGTAGTAACATGCCCCCATATCTCGCTACCATAAGAAGCTGTCGCAACACTCTTAGCCTGATAGATCTTTAAAAGTGCCGCAATAGGTCTCTTTCCTAACTACGAGGCGAAATTAAAGATAGCTGCATTTACCCGCACTAGGTCGCCCCTCTTTCTTTGTTTTAAAGGGCCCCATTTCAGCTGCATCCATTACGACCCCCAAATACGAGAAGACATCAGTGCGGGGTACTTTAGCAGAACCTACCTTGAATTGAAAGGATGTTTTTGTGCAGATACCCACCTGCATAACATAGGATTTAGATTCATTAATGGATAGATCACGATCCGACATAAAGACAGAGAATGCGTCAAGCAGGGTTTGTAGCCCCCTAGCGGTCCTTGATATGAGGACCGCATCATCCGCGTATAGAAGGACTGGGAGACCACGTCGACCGACATGCGGATAATCTACCCCTGTTAACAAAAGGGCTTTATCTAAGTCATTGATATATAAATTAAACAAAAAGGGTGCTAAAATACACCTCTCCTTATGTCGAAGTTACGTGATACTCTTGAATCCTGCGAGAATCGGACATGGGCCTTGGTTGCATGATGAAGATCTTCTAAAAAATAAACAATGTTCCTGTCTACCCCGATATCTATCGTGGACTCCCAAAACTTGATCCTATTCACGCGATCAAACGCGGAGGACAGGTCCATGAATGCTAAATAAATGGTGCCAGAACGGGCAACCGTGTATTTGTTGAGAATCATGGTTAGGTTAAGGCACTGGGCCTCCGTAGACCGGCCTGGGCGGAACCCATACTGAACATCTGATAACGAGGAGTGTTCCACTGCCAAGCTAGTCAGCCTTTCTAGGAGTACTCGGCCCACCACCTTAACCACTGAGTCCAACAGCGAGATTGGTCTATAGCAATGTGTGCTATCACGATCACCCTTTTTAAAAACTGGCACTATAGTCGTCGTAGCCCAGGACGCAGGGCATCCAGTCCTTGCCGCAGCGTTGGCTACTGCAGCAAGGACCGGAGCCCAAAGAGTTGGGTCTGATTTAAAGAGTTCCGGGGGAATACCGTCAGGTCCTGGGGCTTTATTACTTGTCAGCCCGACAATGCCCTCCTCGATCTCTTCTATACTAACGACCAGGTTAGAGGTGACTGCCTCACGAGTTGACAGGCAGTTAAGCTCGACAGGGCTCTCAAACATTGTTTCGAAATGGAGAACCCACTCGTCCTCTGTGATATGTGCGCCTACTGCACTACCATCTTCATGATTTAGAAAGGGACTGTTGATGATGCTCCAAAATCTAGAACTATTCCTCAATGTACTGGCCTTTATTAACCCCCTCCATGCCTCTTCCTTCAGAGCGGACTTACGCTTGGCCAGTGCCAATTTGTAGTCTCTTCGACACAATCTAGCCGAAGTCTGATTTCTTGGGCTACTATTCAAGGCTTCCCGCAACTTTCTTGCCGCCAAAGAACATGAGGAGTCAAACCATCTAGGGGTCTCAATTACTGGTCGTCGGGCCGGAATACTTAAAAGATCGCCTATTGTGGCAGAGATGGTGTTAAAAGCACTTATGACCTCCCCCGGGGATGTATGCGGTGAAGTACACAGAGCTAGCTCACTAGCACATGCGTCTTTCACTGACTTGTGAAGTACGTCTGGGGAGATCTGTGACCACTTTAACCGTCTTCTACCATCTGTAGGTCTTACTGACCCCATATGCCCAACTCCACTTTTGGGCAACAGTAAGGGACCAAGGAGTTCGACGCACAGAGGGTTATGGTCACTATGGGCACTTGCTTGTATCGTAAATCCCACAAATAAAACTTGTACAGACGATGAAATTAATATAAAATCTATAAGTGAACCACCACCTCTCCCTTTAAATGAAGGGACAACAGCCTTGCTACAGGGGTCCCATAATGATAAAAGAGACATTAGATCAAATTCGTGAAGAATGTCATTCAGCATGTCCCCCTGTGGAGAGTGTTCAAAGTGAATTCCCTCACCCGTGGACAACCAAGATCGGCTAACATTACTACCCTGTAATCTCCACATGTGTGGATATTGAAGTCCCCAGCAATCAAGGTTTTGGAGAGCAGCGTTAGTGTTGCCTTATGAAAGAATCTAACATGGTGATATTACACCCACCCTTAGAACATGATGGTGAATTGTAAAAGTTGATGAGACCCAGTTTGTTCGACCCCTTACCTAGTACCAAAGACTGTATACATAGGCTCAATGTGGGCAGGACCTCTATCTTGCATTCCACAGCTAGGGAGATATAAATTGCGAGACCACCCTTTGGTCTGCCTGCCGGAGAGGGGGATGCCAGGACGAAAAAAGACTTGTAACCCTCTAAGAATAAACTACAATCCAACAGCCATGTTTCCTGCAGACATATCACACAAAATTGCTTCACAAATGCAATCCACGACGGATCAGAGAACTTATTGGCTACACCTGCAACATTCCAGGATACAAAATTGTTGACATGTTCACCCAAAACCCCCTGGCTTTGCCGTGGAGAAACCCGCTGATCGTTGGATTTCTCTGAGTCCATGGGAGAGGGACCACCGAGTCAGTCGCAGGCATCCATCGCGGCCAGGGGGGTAAATCGATTTGACAGCTCCAGAGAGGGTGGGCCAAAGTCCTGTCGTCTTAACGGCAACTGATTCCGGTGGACTAGGGTGGAAGGCAGATTTAAATAAACGTTCCTGATGAGTCGATCTAACGGCGACAGTCTGTTAAGTGGAACCATGTTGACGTTGTTTTCGTTATTCATAAGGTTACGCCCCATTGACTCTGGTTTATAAAAAAAAGCCAAGGGGTAAGGCCATGATGGACGACTTGTGACCAGAGGGAGCAAGATGTAAATATGTGACTGGGATCCTTTCCGCGATGTGGGGTCTATTAAAATTGACGGAGTCATCTTCTACATGCTGCAGTGCATCGTTTACCAACAGATTATTACTTGAAAATTCATACATTAGTCTGCATGTCACATCCGGTGGTACAATTTTAAATATGTCATAAACGTTGACAGTGTTCGCTCCCTTCCTCCTGCGCAGCAGATCCCTGTGTGCAGCAATGCTCCTTAAAATTATTGTACAAATAGCGATATATAAATGAAAGAAACAGAGAGAAAAACGAACCCTATGGCAGCGACTGGTGGCAGCGCCCAATCTTTGTATGGTACGTATAAGATCGTCTGGGGCATGGGCTTCATGAGACAGGTGTGTTGTGATTTATGTGAGTGAGAGGGCTATTCCCTCAATCGTACCTCTCCAAATGGATAGGTTGCAATAAAAACTCACAAGCGTGCACACTACGACACTCCGACACTTCAAATCCAAGACCTCTACCTCATACCTAGCTCGACTCATCACCACTTTCCTCCTGGATCGGAAGGATTCGTGGCTTGAACTTTGATGCTCACTATTACGTGACTATTGTAACTTTCCCTCTATCGCTATACAACGCGCAAAGTCCTCCACCGCATCCTGGGGCTTCCTGTTCACTTCTGTTATAATTATGTTGTTTTCTCTTTACAAAGTGTTGTAAAGCGCTCTGATACCTTCGGGTCTGGCTAGCGCTATATAAAACTTCCTAATAAATAAATAAATATTCCCATTCCCCATGTTGGAAACAGGTGGGGTGTTTTTCTGGGTTTGTGTGGGGTCGACCTGGCTTCCATTCTGATCTGCCGAGAGCGACATTTCCTCCAGCATTCGTCCTCACTCCAATAAGTGTGTCTCTGCATTCTCATCCACTCTCACTGCCCATAGGTGATACTCTTCGGCCACGCCCCACTCCCGCAAGTCTGCCCTCCATTTATCTAATGCGGGGGGCAGGGTGAATCCAGTGTATTGTGATTCAACGTTTTGTGAGGACCAGCCCCAGGTGTGCGAACTTGTGTCATATCGGTGTCCCCCTTTTTGGGGTCGGGAGGACCCCCAGCCTCACACTGCTGTGGCGGTTCGCAGGGTCTGTATCACTTGATGCCAATATGTTTATGGGCGTATACAACTCCAAGTCATATGGAGGAATGTGGTGGAGTCTGTGCCGCATTGCGGGCAGACGGAGGGCCTCCCTGGAGTGAACAAGGCTAACTGCTGTGGGGTCAGATATGTGCGATGTATGTAATAAAACCGGGTAAGTTTGAACCGGGCATTACTGGCTACCTCAGCCCCCTGCACTAATGCCCTTGTCCACTCCCCGTCGGTTAGTGGGGACGGTAAGTCTGCCTCCCATCTTTCCCTGGCTGCGGATAGATCAACCGTGCGATCTGCTTTTAGTGCTTTATATATGCGGAGATGAGCCCCCTGCTGGATCCGGGGTCCAGCAGTAATTCCAGGGTGTGCTATTCCTTCGGTTCCTCCGGATACGAGGTACATATGTCTCGGATCGAGTGCAAGATGTTTGTGTAATGCAAAAAGTGGCCCTCTGGAACTTGGAGCCATTCTTTTGCCTCAGCGAATGTCAGGGAGGACGCGTTTAGGTACATGTTTCCGGTCGTCACGCACCCCCCTTCGTACCATTTCGTAATGTCCATGGCTGACTGAATTTGTTGGAATCCTTGTAGCCATTTTAGTGGGAGCATGCCAACATAGGGAGCTCTGCGGATGACCAGGGTGACTGCTTGCTCCCAGGCCTCTGCTACCCGCCGTATTATGTGAGGGCAGTTCTTGGTGACTCGTGAGCCCATCATAAGGTAGCTCGGTAGTTTGGTTCCGCTACTCCATTCCCCCAGTAACTCTTTCTCCACAGTGCGCTCGTCCATACACCATTGTGCTGCATATTGAAGTGATCCCGCTATGTAATAAAGTTTGAAATCTGGGAGACCCAGACCCCCTGAGTCCATGTCTAATTTGAGTATCTCGAATTTTACTATGTTGTGTCCCCCAGCCCATACTAATGAGATTAGGAGACTGTTCAGGGTATCAAATGTAGACTTCGGTATGCTTCAGAAGGAATTCTGCAATATGTAAAGGCAGCGGGGAAGCATCACCATTTTTGCCACAGCCACCCATCCAATTACTGAGAGGGGGAGCCTATTCCAGAATTGAAATGACTCAGGCCAGTTATAACCCTACCCTTATTTAATGCGTATTGAGCTTCTGGCTGATGGGCTACCTGTATACCTAAATATAAAAAATGGCCACTTTCCCAACTGAACCCCACCTCGGGAAGGTCCTGTGCTTCTCCACGAGTGAGAGTCGCCAGCGGGACCAGAGTTGTTTTCCGACGGTTTATGTGCAGGCCAGACGCCGTTCCGAAGGAGGTCAGTATCTCTGAGAGCACTGGAATGGCCTCCTCCGGCTGGTGCATGTACAGGAGTGCATCGTCCGCATATAGGGAAAGTATGTGGGAACGGCCGTCAATGATTACACCCCACAGGGCCATAGCCCTCCTTAGCCGGATTGCTAGGGGCTCCATCGCGAGCACGAAAAGGAGTGGGGATAGTGGGCATCCCTGTCGCGTGCCCCTTTCAATTTGCATCGCCTCTGATATCAGGCCTCCGGTCCACACTCAAGCTCTTGGCTGATGGAAAAGCAGTTTGACCCAGGCCATAAATTCCCTGCCTAATCCCATTCTCTTCAGTACTTTCCATAGATATTCCCATCTTAGCGTGTCGAATGCTTTCTCGATATCTAGGGCGACTACTGCCGCCCGGAGTTCACTGTTGGCTACTGAGTGTAGTACATGCGATAATTGTCTTATGCTCATATGCGTTTCCCCTCCCCGGTATGAACCCGCACTGGTCTTCATGAATCAGGTTAGTTACCACCCTACCCAGTCGCGTGGCCAGGAACTTAGCGAGCAATTTTGCATCCACGCCCAACATGAACAAAGGTCTGTAGGAACCTGGGTCATTTGCGTCTCTGCCAGGCTTAGGAAGCATGACTATCTGTGCTTCTCTCATAGATTGTGGTAGACTTTCCATCCGTTTTGCCTCCTGCAGTGTCACCAGCAGACGTGGGAGTAGTAACTCAGCATATGTTTGGTAGAATTCCACAGGGATTCCATCTGGGCCTTGCGATTTACAGCGGGCCATACTTTGCAGAGCCTACCGCATTTCCTCTAGTTGGAGCGATGCATCTAGGCTCTCTGTCTGTTCTTCAGTGAGGCGGGGGAGGGGTATATCAGCTAGATACTCCCCACCCACAGTCGGCACAGACACCGGGGTTTCATGGTATATACTGGCTAAGTGATTAAACAGCACAGAGTTGACGTCTGCCTGTGTGATGGCCATGGCTCCATCTGGGTGCTTGAGCGGGAGTATCAGCGGAGAGGGACGTTTCCGCTTCAGTAGCCAAGCTAATAACCTCCCGGACTCGCACCTGACAAGGCAATCTAACCTGTCCCATATCTCCCCAACTCGTCGCTGTGCTTGTAGAAGAGAATCGCAGTCTGGGTCTGATGCCTGCCTCCCATGTTGCAATTTGTACAGCCTATCCTCTGCTGTGGTCAATTCTTGTTCTAAGCTTCTCCTCGTACCCCCTATTCTGGATAAGCATTTCCCCCGGGTGACCACCTTGAGTGTATCACATTCCACCCCTTTGATGTCTGTGGTCGACCAGTTTGTATCTAAGTAACCCACTATGGCCTCTCTGAGTTCTTCACGGAATATCAAGTCGCGCAGAGTATCTGGTCGCAGGCGCCACAATGGGACCCTTGGTCTGTTCCGCTCAGGTCCCTACTCCAGCAGTACCGGGGCGTGATCCAATAGAAAACGGCCCAGCAGTTTAGTGTCGCTGCTCCGCAGGCCTCCCTAGATAGCAGGAAACGATCAAGCCTGCTAAACACTTCACGTGCCGGTGTGTAACAAGTGCAACTCTGCTCGCCTGCATGTGTTTCGCGCCAAATGATGATACAGTGTATGGCGGTCCATCACTTCCCTTAAGTCTGCGGACATGTGGGGTTGAGTGTGCAGCTTCGGAGGATGTCTGTCCATTTCGCCATCTAATACGCAGTTAAAATCCGCCGCCCATATTACTGTCATTCCAATATAAGAGAGGAGTAGTTTCTCTATGGCCCTGAAAAACTCACCATCATCTATATTTGGGGCATATTTGTTGACTAGGCACGCCTCCACGCCATCCAGCTCACCATGCACCACCACATGTCTGCCTTCCACGTCTGCCTCGTATCCCCGTAATTTGAATGGGATCTGTGGGGCCGCCCAGATTGCCACACCCCTGGCATATGTGGAATAGGTGGATGTGAATAGCTGCCCTCTCCATTTCTTGTGGAGCTTCTGTATTTCAGCGTCTAGCAAGTGTGTCTCTTGCAGCATCGCTACTTGAGTGCCCTGCCGTCTTAGATATGTTTGTACTCTGAGCGTTTAACAAATTAATTTAGCCCCCTCACATTCCACGTTATATTTTATATTGTCCCATTTCTCACAGTCTGCAACCGCCCTATCCATTGCGTGCGGTCGGCATTCTGCCACCATCGCTGCCTTTAACAATCATGAACTGAACAATTGAAATGACCCACCCACCGGGTAGACACAGCATCAATAACTCGTGCATCCCCACATATTCCCCATTCCTACCACTCCCACCCCATCCCCTGAACTAATACAAAATGTCAAATTTCCATCAACAGTGACGCATAACCAAGCCAGCATGGTACACCAACCGCACATATACATCCTGAATCTTACCATGCCAACACACATTCCACATGCAGCCTTCCGTGGTATATCTCCCACCTAGTCGGGTCAACGCACGTCGCTGGACGAATGCAATTCTGTCGATTGCACCTTCCCAACCTCAGTCTTCACTCGCACACATACATACAACTACACATTCAATGAGCCCCCCTTGTTCACACCAAGAACATGTCCGGTAATTAGATATGCCAAAAGGATACACAAATCATCGGGGCAAGGATGGAGAGAAGGTGAAGACCGGAATAGGAGGAAAAGAACAGCAGCACAAAAGTGAGAGATAGAGAGAAATGGGGGGGAGCGAAATTGTCCGCCCGTCTGATGGCGATGCCCATCTCAGTCCATCCACTCTTCGGATCTGGCGGGCAGTGTTCACCACGTTGCGGGCCCGTGCAGAGCGCATGTCCAACATTCAATGTCCTACGTTCTCCAGGGCTGTCTCATTCAGCCCTCTCGCACGTTTTGCCCCAGTGTGTGGCTGCTTCAAGGGTCTCCCAGCTGTGGGGTATCCTCTACTATGTCCCCATGCTAGCTTCAGAACTTGAGGCTGTCACCACCTCCACCAGGGCTTTTGCGGCCTCTCGCTCGGATTGTTGCGTCGATCTGTCGATCCTGGGAGATCTTCGCTGCCAGAATCTGTCCTCACTAGTTCCAACGATCCGTCCATGCGTACGACCACTCACTGTGTTGATCTCGAGACTTTTCCGGACTTCCTGCTGCAACCACTATTTTTTTCTCCCCCGGTAGATCGTTCTTTTGTCCCCATGGACTTCCAGCCAGTCCCATGCAGCTTCCGGGGTCGTTAAGAAGTGGGCTCGATCCTCATGGAGAACCTTCAGTTTCGCGGGGTAGAGGAGCATGTCCTGGAGATTCATCGCCCGCAGCTTCTGATTCACTCCGGTGAAGGATGCTCTCTGTTGCTGCACCGCATGGTTGTAATCTGGGAAAATACATATTACGTGATTTCCAAAGGCTGGGTCTCCCTCACGCTTAGCCGCCTTGAGGATACAGTCTCGGTCCCTATAGTTCAGGATCTTTGCAATCATGGCCCTAGGGTGAGCCCCCGGTGAAGGTGGTGGCCCGATGCGCCCGCTCGATGAAGATCGCAGAGAGATCTGTTTTGGGAAGTGCCTCTGATCCATTGTTCGAGGAACAGTTCCGGGTTCTTACCCTCTGCGCCCTCCGGGAATCCTACAAAGCAAAGATTGCACCTTCGGGAGCGCCCTTCTGCATCTTCGGCCCAGCGTTCAAGTGTTGCTGTTTTGCTAGATAGGTCTGTTAGTCTTGCCTTTAATGTGGAGACTTTGTAGCTCGTTGACGCTTTGTTCTGTGGCTATGGATCGTTCCGCGACTGTGCGAAGACCAGTCCGCAACAGCCCAACGTCCAGGGATATTGCATCTATTTTTGCATGAACGGCTGTGCTAGAGGCCTCAATTGCGGCGAGGATTTGGGCTCCGGTGGGTTCTGGCTGTGGGGCGTCATTCTCCAATGATGCCTCGCGTGGGGGGCCCAGTTTCGTGGCACCACCCTGCGCCGTGTAGTAATCCATCTTCATTTGCTGGACCCCTCTTTGCAGCCTGTCTTTTCGCATGTTGAAGGCTCTTTGGTGGGCTGTGGGGCTCTCCCAGTTACTGTGCGTTTCTGCGGTGTTGTTGTAGTCTACTCGGTTCGCCGCTGTATTTGGCTCAGGGCCCTTGCCCCAGGTGCGGTCCAGACGAGCTGCAATGCCAGGGCGTGGGATCACACTTATTTCTTTCTTTGTGTAGACCGTGCGTCAGGTAGTGGCCTTAGGCCCTGGGTCAGTGGCTGGTCAGCGTGTCCCTAGGCCTAGTGTGACCGATCAAATATGTGGGCCCGCCCAATGCAGAAGCCGGCACTCACTGAGGCCATTGGTCTCAACGCTGCTGTCCTCTGTTGGGCTGATGTACTCCTATTATGACAGTGTAGATGAGCAGTTCCTGGGGAGAGTCCCTAGGGGGGCACGGGTCTTAACACTCGGATGTAGGTGTTTTGAGGGAGGAGGATGGCTATGATCGCACCACCCGTGGGTCACCGTGCCCCAGGTCCATGGCTCCTGGCATGTGTTTTTGAGCTCTGGTTTCCCCCACTCCTGCTCCCTCCGGCCCCAAGCTGTACCAGGCCTTTTCGATGAGGAGTGGAAGAATCCCTCCCATGTCCGCACCTGCAGCAGATGTCGGGAGTTCCCACTAGGCCTCTCTTCTTCTACCTCGTACTGGGTCCTCTGGGGGCTACACGCTGTCCCGCTGCACCGGGCCACCTCGCCTCTCTGCTTCTGGCGCGGCCCGGAGACGGTGCAAGCAGCCTTCCCTGCGCCACGACCCCGCTTCGCAGATGCGCAGTTTCTGCTACACGGTCCCCCGGGGTCCCGCTCCACTCACGCCTGGACCCCGCGTGCCCAGTCCGCCTCCTGTGTCTTTTTCCTGTCCCAGCTCGTTCTCAGTGTCAGCCCGGATGTGGGCGTAGAGCCCCGACCCTCATGCAGGGGGGGACCCGCGCTGGTGAGGCCACACAAGGCCTTGGCTTCACCTCTTTCTGCAGGCCAGATACACCGCTCGCCCGCTTCTGTCATTGGGCAGCATCAGTCCTGAAGGAGGACCACCAGGGGGGGAGGGGGCACCTCCGATCACCACCTGGGGGGCTGGGGATGCTTGCTCGTCTCACAGCAGCAGCCCCCTCTTAGCGTCAGCCCCCACAAGGTCGCGGGGCTCCGATTCCCACTGCGGGGATCAGAACCGGCAGGCCACGCCAGGCCTGTGTCTCTCCTCCCCGTCGGCCTAGAGCGCTGCTCACCCACCTATGATTTCATCTTGAAATCAATCTGTAGAGGGGGTACCGGGGGAGGGCACTTCTGATAGCCTTCTGAGGGGCCTAAGGAGACTCCCTGATCGCGACACCTGGCTCAGCTATGCTGGCTGCTTTCTGGCCACTCCAGGCCTTCCCCCGCCTCTCTGGGCCCGGCGGGATGAGGGTTGTCGCTGATTGTTTTTAGGGGACCTGGTGGGTCTCTCCAGTCGTGTCCAGCAGCTCTCTCCCTCCCTCTTCAACTATGGACGCCAGAGGATTCTCGTGTAGGCTGGATGGGCAGGATATTTAAGGATTCTTATTGGCGGGCTGCGGAGCTCCCTAAGCTGTGTCCGCTCCGGTCGCCATCTTGGCCGCGCCCCCTCAATGGCACATACTTACTGTTTATGATGAATTCTTCTAACCGCAGATTCCTCACCTTGTGAATGCTCCCCAGGCGTCAGACTAGATCCAGGAACTTTTCAGCAGTGCCCCTGTGCAGCTTTAGGTGACGTCGTGCAGCTCTGCGCTGATAGCGGTCCAGTGCAGAAGTGTACCACAGGAAAGTTTAGTGCCCGAGACTACTTGGCATCAGCATCTGTCCTCCGATCAGGCTGCCACTTCTGTTGTAGCAGCAGGGCACGGTGTTGCATCCGGGCATGCACTCTTTGCTTCTCCGTGCTTGGAGATAGAGCGACAACAATTGACCTCCTCCTCTGCACCCTGACAGCGTTGCCATCCTGGCAGCGAGACGTCCTTCCACTAAATCTGTGTATGTAACCAGTGGCCTAAATTTGTGGATTGGTGCAGCACCTGACAAATTGACCCCTTACAGTCAAAGTTGTCTGAAGTTTTGCTTTTTGTTTTGTCTTTAGCCCGGCACAGACTTGCTTTGGGCACTGTTATCGGCTCTTTTTGCGGTAGACAGATCAGCCTTTATTTAAATCACCAGTTTTTCAAAGGTTTCCACCGAAAACCTTTGTGATGGCCCATTGTGACTTCAACTTAGTCATAGCATTCTTGATGTGCACCCCTTTTGAACTGCTGCACAGTTGTTCCTTGAGACTTCTGATGTTAAAGACGTTCTTTCTCATCACCATAACATTGGCTAGGCATGTGAGTGAACTTCAAGCACTCTGTGTAAATCCACCTGATACCACCATATTCCCTTATAATTTGGTCTTGAGGACCTCAGCTTCCTTTTTGTAGGAAGTAGTCACTCCTTTTCACTTTGGTCAGCCTATCACCCTCACGGCATTCTTTCTGCCACCTCATCCCTTTAAGGAGGAAGAGAGACTCCATTGCTTGGATCCAAAAAAAAAGAATTGAATTTTTATATGGATCGTACCAGGGAACATCAAGTGGACGATCAGCACTTTCAGAAGGCTTACAGGCTCATTCCACCAGGGTCAAAGCTGCTACTTGTTCGCTAATACACGGTGCGGAGCGCCTGTACTGGATATCTGTCAGGCAGCAATGTGGGCTTTGGTACACACCTTCAAGAAGCCTCAACAGTCTAGTCTGTCAAGACCACACTAAACACCAGAGCCAAAATCCTCATTGCATCATCTTGCTGACCACGAGTGGCATCTTCACTCAGAGGTGGTCCAGACACACAGGTAGACCTGTTTACTGGCTCAGGAGAATACACATTGCCCAAAGTTCTATGCCATTAAAAAAAAGAACAATGGGTTGGAATGCTACCCCAGCGATTGCCAGTGGTTAGACTTATTGCAAGCATCGTCCCATCACCTTTTGTTTGTTTGAGGGAACACCCTAAGTGGCCAAGGGTATGCCCAGATGTGGGTCCCTTGCTCACTCTTCCACTGGAGCCAAGCTGCACCCCACTGAAGAGGCTTAATCAGGGCGAATATGGTCTTGCGTTGCTTGTGTTACGGTTCAGAGAGGACTTGGCAGTTCGATCTGTACTGTTCCTATTGGATCAGGGTAAAGACTGATTTGCATATAGTGTCACGTGGTTACATTAGGCCCGGTAATAAACACAATTTTCCAAGTTCGTGTTTTTAAGGTGCCTTCTTTTCTTAAAAATGATGACATTTGACACACATTCATTTGCGTGCAAGTGCAGGATAATATTCTACGAACAAAGATTTTCTTACACTTAGACTTCGTAGGCACACTATCAAATACCTTGAACATTCTATACAAGGGCTAAGTTCATTAAGCAAAATGTTGTTCTTTGTAGTTCTGCGACAGAGACGAAAAAACAATAGTGGCATGACTGGGGCTCCGGCATGGGAACATAGATGATGTTTATTATATATACAACATCAATCCTTTGTTTAGCAAGAGGAGCAATTCGCTGGCACTGAGAGTTCAACCACATACCGGAATTCCAGCCCATCTGATTCCTGTTTACCTCATGCGAAGGAAGCTGCCCAGCTCTCTGTCAGGACGAGCAGCCTGATGACACTTACTCACAGGTATGGGGAGTTAGATCACCCTTCAAGGGATTCGTCAGATTCACTCCCTCCGGAGGCATACTAGGTCAGGAAGCGCAAAGTAGGAGTACAATATATTACAGTACTTGTATGCAAGCATATATTCTCTGTAATAACCTAAATGGTTGAACTGGTTATCATTTTCACCATTCTCATAATGCTAATCACATTATTCTGTTTCCTTCGATTGATCATTGCAGCGCAAGTATTTTACTCAAGAATCACAAGGCTTCAATAAATATTGAAATGCTTTATTGTGTATTTCATGTGTATCTCTTTGGGTATGCATAAGTAACTAAGCGAAGGGATTCTAGATCTGTTACCACGATTTCCTTGGGAGTCAGGGTTGTCATGTTCTGAGGTTGCACAATCAATTCGTTACCTTGTCAGTTTAGGGGTACAGATGGTGCACTGTGAGCTAGCAGGACTAAGGCCAACATATCCGAATGGTGTGCGTGGAGTCAGTCTCCCACAGTTCTGAAGGCTATGTTGTCCAACAAATGCGCATTTTTACTTGGGAAAGTATAAGCCGTATGACAATAGCTGGGTCTAATCTGAAGTGGTATGGTGGGCAAAAGAACAATGGGTTGGAATGCTACACCGGGCTATTGCCATTGGTTAGACTTATTGCAAGCATCCTCCCATCACCTTGTGTGTGTAGGATGGTTAGAGGCCACATTAAAAATGTTCTAAATTAGATTGTTGCACTGCGGTGCTTCAGACTGATTGTTGTTTCCTTGTCTCTGCCTCTAAGGATATGGGGGAAAAAATAGACGGGAACTGATGTCAGCTCACCAGCACGGGAATGCTATGGAAAAGTTTCCAGATCCAGTATGGTGCCAATGATATTCAACAGGTGACGAGTCTGCAGGTTAATAAAGTATCCACCAGAAAGATTGTTAAGGGTAAGTAACTTTTTCTTCTGGAAGACTGCAAACAGCCATATCTCTTATTGAGCCACAGCTATTAAGGATCAAGTTCTCTGGGACCCTCAAGGCCTTCTAAGGCTAAAGGGTGCAAATGTTGATCACACCATGGCACTTTAAGTACTTACTTTGGCTGTGGCATCTTGCCAAACTCTTCGAACAACAAGTGACCGAAAAATCGTAATGTGAATTGTTGATAGACTTGTGTAAACCTGGTACTTTGAAGATTTCTTTTTCTGCAGAAAGTTTAAAGCGTCTTGGCTGGAATAACTCCAGAGAATGAGTCTTTTGGATAAAGTTGAATACCTCAGTAACATCAATAATGATTTGCTTGTAAGAGCAAATAGGTTTCACCTAGATTAGTGGATCTGAAAGAGACACGTTAGTGACAGATTCCTCACCACAGATTCCTCACCTTAGAATATCCCCAGGCGTCAGGCTGGATCCGGAAAGTTTTGCGTAGCAGTACCCTTGCGCGTCGGTAGGCGGCGCCGTGCGGCTCCGCGTCCGTCGTCGGCGTCGTGATCGCCGGGATGACGTCGCGGGCAGTACTTAGGCGCCGCCCCTGCGCGCTGATGTCAGTTCTTCTTTTTCCGCGCCAGCAAGCGCAGATCCGGGAAGAGCAGTGCCCTGGTCATTTTTTGACCATACTTTTTTGTGAATTTTTTCACTGTTTTTTACTTTCAAGGTGTCGTAGGGATGCCCGGCTTCAAGCGATGCGGCGCCTGTGCGCGGACGATGTCCGTCACCGACCCGCATTGGGAGTGTCTCTTCTGCCTCGGCCGAGGCCACGACACGGAGTCTTGTCCCGAATGCCAGGCCCTCAACCCGAAAGCTTTGCGAGAGCGGTCTCGAAAGCTCCTCGAGGCCCGGCATTCGGCTCCACGGAGGCCCCGGTCGCGTGAGAGGTCCAGGGGTCGCTCGCGGAGTGCACACCGGTCGTCGGCGTCGAAGTCTTCTTCGTCCGGTAAGTCAAAGCACAAGAAGTCCAAGAAGCATCATCGCTCTAGGACTTCGCCTCGCCGGTCGCGCGACTCGGCTGAGGCCCCTCCCGGCACCGTCCCCGCGGCCCCGGACTTGCCTGTGGAGTCGCCCCCGCCATACCCGCCCTTCCCGGGTTCGGGGGCGGATCCGGCCAAGGTACAGGAATTCCTGTCGGCCATGGCCCGCCTCTTCGGGCCTTCCAGGCCCCTCCGGTGCGCCTTCGGGCCCCGCGGGCCCTGATGGGGTTGCTCCGGCGTCGCCGACGGCTCCGGCCCCGGCGTCGCCCGTGCCTCCAGCCTCGATCCCGGCTCCGGCTTCGGCCCCGGCCTCGATCCTGGCTCCACAACCCCCATCGACGCCGGTCGACCTCACGACACCTCCGCCGGCGCCGATGTCTCCGGTGCCGTTCTCGGCGCCGCCCTGGGCTCCGGGCGGCGTCGTCCCCAGTTCCTTCCGGCTCCGGACATGGACCCGGAGCGACGTCGCTCGGCGCCGGCTCCGGCGCCGATGGGACCTTGGGTCCCAACTGTCCCTCCTCCTCCTTATTTTGAACCAGAGGAGGACCAGTTGGACTGGGAGGGGTCTGATGACCCTCTGACGCGACACTGTCAGTATGATGAGGACTGGACAGAGAGTCTAGGGGAGGCCAGTGGTCTGGATACTTCCCCTGACACTGGCATGCTGTCTCCTCCCGTGGCTACGGAGGAGGGAGCCAATTTTGGTACGGTGTTGCGTAGGGCAGCTGGGGCCTTACGTCTCCAACTCCCTACTTTGACGGTCAAGCCTAACATCTTGACAGAGGTGCTTCAGCCGGCAGCCTCCTCTGCGGAGACTGTGCTGCCGTTTAACGACGCCCTCACTGATGTTCTTTTGGGCGCCTGGTCCAAGCCCAACACAGGGGCTCCTGTGGATCGGAACGTGTCACGACGCCATCGCCCAGCTCCGGGCGACCCCTGTTTCTCTCTGTCCACCCCACTCCTGAGAGCTTGGTTGTCCAAGCCTCCGCTTCCCAAACCGCTTCCCTACCGCTCCTCCGGATAGGGAATCCAAACGCCTGGATCAGTTTGGGAAGAAAGGTTTTTCTTCCTCCAGTGCTGGCTTGCGGTCCGTTAACACCGCTTGTCTTTTGGGCCGATATACCCACTCCCTGTGGGATTCGGTGGCGGATGTTTTGCCCCAGTGTCCTGAGGAGGTCCAGGCACTGCTTTCCCGCGCCATTGCGGAAGGAAGGGATGCGGCCAAATACACTATCCGTTGTGGCCTTGACACCGCCGACTCGCTGGGCAGGTCTATTGCAACGACGGTGGCGCTCCGACGCCACGCCTGGCTGAGAACCACTGGTTTTTCAGGGGATGTCCAGAATACTCTCATGGACATGCCCTTTGATGGAGTCGGTCTTTTTGGGTCCAAAGCAGACCATGCGTTGGAGCGCTTTAAGGACTCACGGGCTACTGCCAAGTCCCTGGGCCTTTCTGCTACACGCCCTCCGCTGACTTCTGCTTTTCGCCCCTATCGTGGCCACGGTAGGGCGCCCCTTCACGTCAGCAGCCCAGCCACCGACCCGCGCAGCAGGCGTCTTCGCGTGGCCGAGGACGTGGATTCCGCCGTGGCGGATCGGGCAACCAGCGTGCGGGTCAGGCCACCACCTCCAACCCGTCCGCGGCCTCCAAGCCCTCCTAGTCCCTCCTTTCAGGTGCACAGCACGCCAGTAGGGGGCAGGGTTCGCCATCACCTTCCCCACTGGCGTACCATCACCTCGGACAGGTGGGTCTTGGACATTGTCCGAAGGGGCTACTCCCTCCCCTTCGAGACCACCCCCCAGCCATGCCACCTCAATTCCACCGCATGTCAGGGGATCACTTGGTGCTTCTACAGAAGGAAGTCACGGCCCTCTTGACCAAGAGGGCCATCGGCGTGTTCCGACCCCAGAAGTAGGGCGTGGTTGCTACTCCCACTACTTTCTGGTGCCCAAAAAGGACAAGGAGGACATGCGTCCTATCTTGGACCTCCGGAACGTCAATCGCTTCCTCCGGAAGGAGAAGTTCAAGATGCTCACCCTAGCTCAGGTCTTGACTGCCCTCGACCCTGGAGACTGGTTGGTAGCGTTGGACTTGCAGGACGCATATTTCCACATCCCCGTCCTGCCGGCCCACCGGCGTTACCTTCGGTTCACGGTAGGCCCCGAGCATTTTCAGTTCACCGTGCTCCCCTTTGGCCTTACCAGTGCCCCTCGGGTGTTCACGAAAGTGATGGCGGTGGTCGCAGCTCATCTGCGCCGGGCAGGGGTTTCAGTCTTCCCCTACCTCGACGACTGGCTGCTGAAGGCGGGCTCGTCCCAGGCAGTCGTCTCCCACCTCCAGACTACGGCCGAACTCCTGCACTCGCTGGGGTTCTCCATCAATGTGCCGAAGTCGCATCTGATTCCTTCTCCACAGCTCCTTTTCATCGGAGCGGTTCTGGACACGACGCAGTTTCGGGCCTATCCTCCCGAACGGCGAGTCCGGGATATTCAGGCTATGATTCCGATCTTTCAGCCTTTATCCTGGGTTTCGGTACAGATGACCCTGAGGCTGCTGGGCCTCATGGCCTCCTGCATCCTGCTGGTCAATCATGCCAGATGGCATATGCGGGCTCTGCAGTGGGACCTGAAGTTCCAGTGGGCGCAGCACCAGGGCAACCTGTCCAATCACGTCCAGATCTCGGAGGGGACTGCAAGACAGTTGCAGTGGTGGCTCTCGAACCGGCAATGGGTCATGGGCAGATCCCTCTCCCCTTCCCCAGCCAGAGCACACAGTTGTGACGGACGCGTCCCTTCTGGGATGGGGCGGTCACATGGGAGAGGCGGAGATCAGAGGCCTCTGGTCTCCGGCGGAGTCCCGGCTCCATATCAACATTCTGGAGCTCCGGGCGATCCGACTTGCACTCAAGGCATTCCTTCCCTCTGTCAAAGGGAAGGTAGTGCAGGTGTTCACAGACAACACCACCGCCATGTGGTACTGCAACAAACAGGGCGGGGTGGGGTCTTGGACCCTTTGTCAGGAGGCTCTGCGCCTCTGGACATGGCTGGAACATCAGGGCATGTTCCTGATGGTTCAACACCTGGCAGGTTCCCTGAACGCCAGGGCGGACGAACTCAGCCGCAGGTGCATGATGGATCACGAATGGCGTCTTCACTCGGAAGTGGCGCAAGGACTCTTTCTACAATGGGGAGAGCCTTGGTTAGATCTATTCGCCACCGAAGAGAACGCGCAATGTCATCAGTTCTGCGCGTTGGAATTTCCAAGGCGGCACTCGCTCGGAGACGCTTTTCGTCACGAGTGGAGTTGCGGTCTGTTGTACGCCTTTCCGCCTATACCACTTCTACCCAGAGTGTTGAAGAAGATTCGGCACGACCGGGCCCAAGTCATTCTTGTGGCACCGGACTGGGCTCGAAGAGTTTGGTATCCCGAGCTACTCAATATGAGCGTAGATCCCCCGATCCGTCTGCCTCTTTCGGGAGGATCTTCTGTCGCAGCAGCAGGGGACGGTCCTCCACCCGAACCTGTCCAGTCTACACCTGCTTGCGTGGAGATTGAGCGGCGGCAGTTGATTCCTTTCGACTTGCCTCCCGAAGTTTGTGATGTGATTCTGGCAGCCAGGCGTCCCTCCACTAAGGTGGTATACGCCTGCAGGTGGAACAAGTTTGTGGCATGGTGCACAGCAAAGGCTGTGAATCCCCTCTCTGCCCCTTTTTCTGAGGTCCTTCTGTTCCTTCTTTCTCTGGCCCAACAGGGTTCTGCCCTGGGTACCATCAAGGGTTATCTTTGTGCTATCTCGGCCTTCCTCAGGCTTCCTGATCAGCCCTCCCTTTTCAAGTCCCCTGTTGTTAACAGGTTCTTAAAAGGCATTAATCACCTCTTCCCTCCTGTTCCGTTTGTGATGCCTCAGTGGGACTTGAACTTGGTTCTTACCTTTTTAATGTGCGCTCCCTTTGAGCCTCTACATAACTGTCCTCTTCGTCTTCTTACTTTGAAGACAGCCTTTCTGGTGGCCATCACCTCCGCTCGGCGGGTGAGTGAGCTCCAGGCTCTATCTTGCAAACCTCCCTTTCTGTCTGTTCATCCGGACAAGGTTGTTCTTCGGACGCGCCCGTCCTTCTTGCCAAAGGTGGTTACTGCTTTCCATATTGGGCAGACCATCACTTTGCCCACCTTCTTTCCGCCTCCGCATCCTTCCAGAGAGGAAGAGAGGCTCCACCGTCTGGACCCAAAACGTGAGCTCTCCTTCTATATTGACCGCACAAAACACTTCCGGGTGGATGACCAGCTCTTTGTTGGCTACGTGGGCGCCAAAAAGGTCGGGCGGTGCACAAGAGGACCATCTCCCGCTGGGTTACCTTGTGCATCAAGACCTGCTATTCTTTGGCTAAGAAGGGGCCTCCTGTTGGGCTGCGGGCCCATTCCACCAGGGCAACGGCTGCTACCACGGCTTTGGGCCGCGGTGTTCCGCTGCCGGTTATTTGTCAGGCAGCTACGTGGGCCTCGCTGCACACGTTTACAAAGCATTACTGCCTTGACAGTCAGGTCCGGAGGGACGGCTTCTTTGGCCGTTCTGTCCTCCAGGACTTCCTTGTCTGATCTTTGTTCGCAGACCCACCACCGGGGTTGGTATTGCTGGGGTATCTATTCTAAGGTGAGGAATCTGTCACTAACGTGTCTCTTTCAGATGCACAAGTTACTAACTTGTGTAACGATATATCTGTAAGAGACAGTAGTTAGTGACAGATTCCTTACCGCCCACCCATCCTCCCCGTTCTGCGAACTGATTTCTAGGGTTAAGGACATCCCTTTCAGGGCCCTAGTATTTTTCAGACACCTATGTCAGCTTCTTGCATGGCTCTGCGTTCCTGGCGCGGAAAGTCGTGTACAGAACTGACGTCAGCGCGCAGGGGCGGCGCCTAAGTACTGCCCGCGACGTCATCCCGGCGATCACGACGCCGACGACGGACGCGGAGCCGCACGACGCCGCCTACCGACGCGCAAGGGTACTGCTACGCAAAACTTTCCGGATCCAGCCTGACGCCTGGGGATATTCTAAGGTGAGGAATCTGTGGTGAGGAATCTGTCACTAACTACTGTCTCTTACAGATATATCGTTACACAAGTTAGTAACTTGTGCTTCTCAACCTGTTGACTTCTGTGGACCCCACTTAATCATGACTGGAACCCGGGGATACTCACTGAATCATTATTTTAAACCGAAGACCTCCAATAAGTCGTTCCTGGAAGCCCGGGACCCCAGCCTAGGCATTTGTGGTGTTTTGAACCGCTAAACAATACACCAAAATTACAGAAACAAGCATTCATTAAACAAATACACAAATGATGAAATATTCACAAATATAAAAAAATATCTGAAAGAGACATCTAGCCGCAGATTCTTTACCTTTTGAATTCTCCCCAGGCGCTAGTCTGGATCCGGAAATTTTTAAGCAGCACCTGTGCGCGCCTGGGGACGGCGTCATACGACTCCATGATGTCGTCGACTCAGGTTGTGACATCAGCGGAGTCATATAAGTCCTCTCCGGCGTGCGGACGTCAGTTTCTTTTCCGCGCTGCAATGCGAATCCGGAGAAGCGGTTCCTCAGGCCATTTTCTGGCCTACCTCAACATATTTTTTTTTGTCGATTGGAACAGTGTGCTCTTTTCCACATGTCTTCAGGCTTTAAACCTTGTGGGTCTTGTTCACAACAGATGTCGGCTACAGACCCTCATTCCGTTTGTATGTGGTTTTTGGGAGAACACCACGACTCTAAAGATTGTGGCTCCTGTCAGAAGATGAAGCCGAAGGCACTCAAGGAATGCTGCATGAAACTCCTAGCTGCACGGTTGTCGCGCTCCTCAGAGACTTCCGTTGGCCTCGGTCTTCGACGTCCCAAGGTAAGCGCAGGCGGATGAAGTTGCCGCACCCCTCAACTTCGCCGCTTGGAGACTCCATCTCACATGGTTCTTTCTTCCTTAAGAACATTTTGAGTTTTCCTTCCCATATACTTTGATATGCTAGGGTTGTGGTTGTAGTTATTCTTATCCTGTCTGGAGGTTGCATGTCCTCTACCTCCTTGGTGACATTTTCTTCATCTAATCAGCAGTGGCCCCTTTTTGTTGACTTGCAGCCTTTTTTAATGTTTAATTTTTTGGAGCTTATAGGTTGGGTTGTTCTTCATCTTGACCTACTGGGCCAAGTGTGGTCTTAAGTGTCTGCTGTTGGCATGGTTTCATTTTCGTGTTGTTTTCTTTCAGGATTATTGTAGTAACAGCCTCGCAGGATATTTTTGGTCAGCTAGCATTAACTTTTCTATTTGTTTCTTCTTCAAATTTGTGTTGTATAGGTATCATGTGCTGTTTTTTGCAGCTCCATTATATCTATGTGTGCATATCGGTATATATTTGAGTGTGTGTATTTGTTATGTATATATACACAGGTATATGTGTATCTGTGTTTATACATTATTTAGGTGTAGCTCTGCTATATACAACCATGCCAGCTTTAGATTATATTTTTGCAAATCTTATTATGTGATGCAGTTTGCTTCTCTTTCAGTTTGCTTCTGTTTTATGTATGGTTATGTTATACCGTATAGGTGTATATATTGTGAACAAGACCTCTGGTAGGTCGAAACGCGTCGTGGCGGTGGTGCGGGGCATCTACAATAAAATATTTCACCTAGCACCAAGTAAAGGGTCCGGTTTCGTCTTTTCCATGCGGACTGGATGTTGTTGGCGAACTCCATTCGATATACATGTGTATATATATGTATTATAGGTATGGATCTATATATACACTGAGCACGCGCTATATAGATTTGGAGCATATTGGATCAATATTTATAGCATATTCATATCTGTATAATTGCCATCTATATGGGTTCTACGTGTTGTGTGACCCTAGTAGTGGTTATTTTGTCTAATAGTGTTTTTTCCAAGGACAGGCTTTGATTTGCATCAGTCCTTGGTCTTGTTTTGGTCTTCCGGAATTTATGATGAATGCGTTTATGTATCCTGGATCTATTGTGGATGCGTTCTGGGAGCCTTTTTTCTGGGTTTTTCAGGACAGGTTTCCCCTCAATACTTCTTTGCTGACAGACAGAACTGTAGTTTACATGGCATTCGCTATTGCCTCTGGTCCTCCTAGTCCAAACGCTCACTTCACCCTTTGGGGGTCATGTACTTTTCTCATACTATTGTGTTTTGCCACAGTATATTTTCGCTACCCTTGGGACACAGTTGTTCTGTGCCAACAGGGTTGTTTTTACCTACATTTTATGTGGTCCTTGCCACACTTTTTATAAGGAGCCCCATGCTCTTGTTCATCTAATTCCTACGCACGTCTGGTCTCTTGTTAAGCTTCGACCGCCTGGTTCTCTCTGAGAACTTTTGTAGGATTCGTTTGCAGACCTTCCTCCAGGCGAGGTATAGCTATGGCATTTAATTCAAAAGGTACAGAATCAGCGGCTAGATGTCTCTATCAGATTAACAAGTTACTTACCTGTGTTAACGCATTATCTGATAGAGACTTCTAGCTGCAGATTCCTTACCCTTTAATTTCCCAGGCATCAGGTTGGATCCAGAAACTTTTGCTGAGCAATACCCCTTGCGAACAACGTCGGGTGGCTCCATTCGGTTCCGCGTGACGTCATCGGCGGCGTCAGCATCGGTTATGATGTCACAGTGCCTATATAGGCGCCACCCAGGCACGCGGATGTCAGTTCTTTTCTTTCCGCGCCAGTTAAGCGCTGATCCGGGATGAGCTACCCCTCTGCCGCTTTTTGGCACGCTTTTTCTCGACTTATGTTGACATTTTGGGATTTCCGACTTTGTGTGCGAGGAATGTCTTCGAGAAAGACCGGTTTCAAGCTGTGCGGGACTTGTTCCCGCATGATGTCAGTCACTGATCCCCACCACGTATGTCTGTAGTGTCTCGAGTGCGACCACGATACGAAGTCTTGTTTCGACTGTTGGGCGATGGCTCTGAAGACCTTGAGGGAGCAGGCAATGAAGTTCCTTGCGGCCTGGCAGTCGACACCGTCAAGCGAGACTCCGAAGAGGTCACAGTCCCAATCGAAGAAGAGGAGGTCGCGGTACTGCTCACGGAGCCCTAAGTCCTCTTCCTCCCATTTGAGGTCCTCTGGACACTCGGGGAAGAGGCATAGGAAGAAGAAGAAGTCAAAGCGGACTTCGTCTTCACCTCAACTGATGTCCGTCGTCGAGAGAGATAAGGAGCACTGACACTAGGCACGGTTCCACGGAGCTGGAGCCAGAGTCGACTTCGCGTCTCCCCCCCTTTACAGGAGCCGGAGCGACTCCCGCTCAAATAAGAGTTTTACGAGGCCATGCGCCGTGTATTTGAGCGGAACGACCCTGCTGGTGAGCCTTCGGGCCCCCGCCGAGTCGGAAGGGGCCCCATTGGGTTTGACGCTGTCTGCTCCGGCCACGATGCCGATGGGGCCCCAGAATCCAATCCCGGATCCGGTTCGACGCCGGTCGAGCCAACGCGACCTTCCCCGGCGTCGTATCCGAAGTCTGTGCCTACAACATCACCGATGCCCGTCGGTGGTGCAAGCCCCATCCTCATCCCCGACGACACAGAGCTGAAACTGCGTCGATCAATACTGATTCAGACTTCGACAGAACCCAGGGGTGCTATGTTTTCGCCTGAGCACTTTGAGGATGTGCTAGACTCAGGAGAGGAATGGGAGGGGTCTGGGGACCCTCTCTAAACCCAGGAAGTCTCTGCGGAGAATTTGGACTGGTATGGAGAACTTGGGAAGGCCAGTGGACTGGATGCTTCTCCAGATACTGGCATGCTATCTCCGCCAACAGTGGCTACGGAGGAGGGGGCATCCTATGCCATGGTGGTTAAGAGGGCAGCCAAGGTCCTTGGACTAGAGCTGCCCTCAGTGCAGGTCAGGACTAATCTCCTGACTGAGGTGCTTCAACCTGGGGCTTCCAAGTCCGAACCCCTGTAGCCCTTTAATGAGGCACTTACAGACGTCCTTCTAGGAACATGGTCCAAACCTAGCACAGGGGCTCCTGTGAATAGGACGATTGCACGCCGCCATCGCCCAGCTCCGGGCGACCCAAAATTCCTCAGCCAACACCCCACCCCAGAGAGTTTGGTGGTGCGGGCCTCTATGTCCCAAGGCACATTCCCTTCCACCCCTCCGGATAGGGAATCCAAGAGGCTGGAATCATTTGGGAAGAAGTCTTCTTCCTCCATCCTGGCATTGCGGTCGGTGAATACTGCATGCTTATTATTCCTGTTTCTCCCATTCCCTTTGGGAGAAGGTTGCACTAGTGCAGCCACAAGTCCCGGAGGAGGCCTGGACTGTTCTCTCCCAAGCTGTCAAGGATGGGAGAGACGCAGCAAAATTCACCATACGGTGTGGCCTAGATACGACCAATTGGCTGGGCAGATCGATTTCAACGACGGTGGCCTTGAGGCGCCACGCCTGGCTTCGTACAACTGGCTTCTTGGGCGATGTTCAAGCCAATTTGATGAACATGCCCTTTGATGGAACCCGCCTTTTTGGCGAAAAGGCAGACTCGGCCCTGGTCAGGTTCAAGGACTCTCCAGCTACGGCCAGACCCCGTGGCCAGTCTTCCTTTCGCCCCTTTCGTGGCAACGGAAGGGATATCCAGCCATATCCCAGCCACTGTCCCGCACAGACTACCCAAGCCATGCGAGGATGAGGATGCGGTGCATTCCGATCTCGGAATGGAGGCCAGAAGTCATCGACCACACTGCCCCCAGCAGCCGCAGCCTCCAAGCAATCCTAGGCTGTTCCTGCAAGACCACACTACTCCAGTTGGTGGGAGAATTCGTCATCATCTCCCCCACTGGAGATCCATAACATCGGACAAGTGGGTCTTGCAGATAGTCCAGGGGGGCTATTCCCTACCTTTTCTTTCTTTTCCTCCTCCTAATCTGCCAAATCAAGAACGGCTGACGGAGGATCATTTAAAGTTGCTCCAAGAGGAAGTTACAGCTCTCTTTGCCAAGGGAGCTATAGAAAGGGTCCCAGTTTCAGAAGTAGGCAGTGGCTGTTTTTCCCGCTACTTTCTGATTCCGAAGTAGAATAAGGGGCTAACACCCATTTTAGATCTTCGGACCGTCAATCTCTTCCTCAAAATGGAGAGATTCAAAATGCTCACTCTAGCTCAGGTCTTGTCTGCCCTAGACCAAGAAGATTGGATGGTAGCGTTGGACCTGCAGGACGCGTATTTTCATATTCCCATCCTGCTGGGTCACAGGCGTTATCTGCGGTTCAAGGTAGGCTGCAAGCACTTTTAGTTTACCGTACTCCCCTTCGGCCTTACCAGTGCTCCTCGGGTGTTCACCACGGTGATGGAGGTGGTCACAGCTCATCTGCGCAGGTTAGGGGTGTCAGTCTTCCCCTACCTCGACGACTGGCTGTTGAAGGCGTCCTCGCCCCAGGCTGTAGTCTCTCACCTTCAGACTACGGCAAACCTTCTGCATTCGCTGGAGTTGTCTACAAACGTGCCAAAGCCACACCAGACTCCTTCTCAGACGCTCCCTTTCATCAGAGCTGTTCTGGACACAGTGCAGTTTTGGGCTTATCCTCCCGAGCAGCGAGTCCAGGATATTCAAGATATGATTCCGATAGTTCAGCCTCTATCCTGGATTTCGGTGAGACTGACTCTGAGGCTGTTGGCCTCATGGCCTTCTGCATCCTACTGGTAAGACATGCCAGATGGAGTCTGCGGGCTCTGCAGTGGGATTTGAAGTTCCAATGTGCACAGCATCCGGGAAATCTCACCGATGTGGTTTAGATCTCGGAACGAACTGCGAAAGATCTGCAGTGGTAGTTAACGAACCGCGATTGGGTCAACAGCAGATCCTCTCCCTTCCCCAACCAGATCTCACAGTTACTCCAGTATTGGAACTTTCAGAGATTCACATGCTTGAATCATTCCCCGACGTCAAGATGGGTGCCCCTGGTATTATTAAAAGTAATGTCCTATTAGACATAGAACCTAAGGCCCAAGGCCTTATTATTTAGTAACATATCCCTGTCCTTTTTTTTTTTTTTTCTTTCTTTCTATGAGGTCTATATGCAAATAATTTGGGGAGCAAGCTCTCAGCACACATAGAAAGCAGAACATTGGAAGTGTGTTATTATAATTTCACCTTCTTCACCGAAGAACTCCATGGCAGGCATTGCCCTGAGACTTACCTGATTCCTCAAGTGTGCTAAGTACGCATTGCAAGCAAAGGGAAGTGCACACAGACATTGCCTACCTATTGAGATCTATGCTATTTTACCACCCTTTCTTTCCATGCCAATGGCTACTAGGTTGCTTTGGTTTTTCTCTACCATCTTATTCTATTGTACATGAAGGCTTATTTCTGTTGTTTCCTCAGATATGTCTGTCCTCCAGTGGTCATCGGACCAGTTGCACTCTTTTGATGTAGAATATGAATTTTTCTTCATATACTGAGTTGCTTTGATTTGCTCTGTATTTTCCCTGCAGCCGTAATTGCAGAGTGCCTGTTGTATACTTTATAGAGTTGAAATAAAACAATTACTTTTGAACATGAAAAAAAAAAAACATCCCTGTCCTTATGTAAAAAAAGGACTAAACTTAGAAAACAGCCAATCTGATGGCACCACCCTGTAGAACCTTCCTGAGAGGAGCTCCAGTCCCTCGGATTTTCTAACGCATGTCGTGCTAGAGAGTCTCCACTGAGTTTTGCTAAGTTTTGTCCTCACAACTCTTGATAAAAGATTTTCTTCAGGTTTTTTTCCTTTTTCTCATGTCACAGATATACTACCAAACCTGTACATCTGTATTTAGGTGGAGTAAACTGACGCCCATCATGTCAGACACACCTAAAAAAGGCCTCTTCAGACCCTGTGGCACTTGCAGGAAGAAGAGATTGCATATCGACGACCCTCACAAGGACTGCCTTTATCCTGAACACAAACCTAAGGATTGTAAAGTTTGACGTACCTTTTCAACAAAGACATTGAAAGATTGGGAAATGAGGCTTCTCTTGTGGCTACAGAGGCTTAAGAACAGGGAGACTGGTCTCTAATGAGGAGAGTGATGCCTCTTCCAGCTCCTCCTCCAAAACGCCTCCAAAAAGACCTTTGGATGACCCTGCAGGTACATCTTCGCAGCCACCCAAAAAATCATCTAAGAAGTCATCTGAGTCCTCGCACAAGAATAGTGTTTCTGCTAAGCAAACTTCCCAGATGCAGATCCAAACCCCCCCCCCAAAACCAGCTTCAGAGCCTTCTACTCCACCTCCGAAGCTCAAGCATACTTTTAAGAAGCCTACCTCAGCTCCGCCGATGAAGAGCTCATCGACGGCATCCCTGACAACAAGAAAATCCTCTCCTAGTGTGGTTTCAGTGATGTTGACGGCGCCCACAGCCACCACTGTCACTGTATCATTGTCGACAGGTCAGGCTCCTTTATCGTCTACGATGCAGATCATATTCTCCTCTAAATCGTCGTCGAAAAGCCATCACTCGACGACTGCCCATCCGTCCACGACACACGTCGAAGATGATTTCGCCAACGGCGACCTTGTCTTCTTCCTCGTTGGTGATCCCGTCGACGGGGCAAACCTCGTTGATGGCGGAGGTAGCGTCTATGATTGTGTTGACGACGGTAGCTACTTTGTCCTCGTCGACGAAGCTTCTTTTCACCGACGGTTCATCGTTGACGACGACTATTCTGTCAACAGATCAGACAGATCTGGCTGTGAAACAGCCCTCATCGACGGGCCCGTCGACGACGAAGAAAGAAAAGCCTATTTCACATCACAGGATGAAGCAAAAGTCCTTGACTCCAGCCTTAACTTCGCCCAGTCAAGTGCAATCACTCTTACCCTCGCACCTATTGGATGATGATGACGAGGAGGACTCTGAGGATAATAGTCTCTTTGGGGCAGTGCTAAGCCCATCAGAACTTAATGTTAAATAACAGGAAGATTCTGATGATGAGGACTATTATGGCCAACAATGTTGTTATTCACACCAACATCATCAGCAACAGGATATGGTGTGTCTTCCTTCTAATATCATGACGGACCTGCAATCCATGCTAGCGGCCAATAAAAAGAGATTTCCTCCAGAGTCGCCTCTCCAACAGGCTCCTGCCCTGCCTAATGAACTACAGATTCGCTCTCCTATTCCACCTTAACAGGGGTCTCCAAATGTTTGTTCCTCTCCTCAAGAAGTTCCTGTGCAACACCTGTCGTCTTCTGAAGAGGAAGAAGAAAAAGAAGGTGAACTTCAACAGGATGAATGGGATGCTTACATAATTCCCCCACCAGCATCACCATCTCCGCCCCAAACGGATTCCTCTCCAGAAGATGTAGGAGTATTCTATAATCTCCTGGAAAGAGCGGCCAGGCGTTTTGAGCTACCAATGCCTGTGCATCAGCAAGACTGCTTCCTTTATGACTTTAAGAAACCTTACAGGAAATCGGTAAAATCTATGCCGAACAGAGATTACATCTGGGACCAGGGCTTGAAGATCATGCAGAATCCAGCAACCGTACCACCAGTGTTGCCAAGACTGCACAAAAAGTATAAAGCCCCTGATGACGCTCCTGCTTGCCTGACAGGTCACCCAAAACCAGATTCAGTGATCTCGCAGGTAGCACAGCGACAATCCAAGAATCTGTCCCCCCCCATCTTACAGCGCACCCTGAGAAGGAAGGCGGCCCGACAATATTGTGAAACCCTTCTCTACCATGTCAGCTCTAACAGTCCGAGCTTCAAATTCCCTGGCGTTATTTGGCCGTTATAATAGGCAGATGTGGTCGGATGTGGCTCTTTATCTGGATAGACTTCCACCAGAGGTCAAGGAGGAAGCAAGGAAAATTCTACTAGAAGGCGAGCATTCCACCTCGGAAAGAGTAGACTGTGCTGTGGATATTGCTTCCCCGGGTTTTCGCCAGCTACCTGGAGCTGTAGTTTTGAGATGTCAAGGGTGGCTGAAAGCCACCTCACTTAGGCCTCAAGTACAGACAAAAATTTTAGGCCTACCTTATAACGGGAAGGAATTATTTGGAAGCCACATTGATGAGGCTTTACAAGCAATTAAGAAAGACACAGAAACAGCTAAGTCTTTGGGTACTTTATAGTACAAGAAAATGCCTTTTCGTGGCACCCGAGGCAAGGGTCATCCATCCTACAGGGGAGGCTACCAGCAGTTTTGTTACCCAGCTTATTCTTTCTCCACCCAACAATACAGAAAGCAATTTTCTCAGCGCCAACCACCTGCTGCTGCCTACAGCAAGTCCTGTTTCAGAGGAAAAACAGAACGACAGGGCAGGGACACCAGTCGCCGTCAATGACTTCTCCATTCTGCCAGCTTCCGCCCCGCCCATTCCGCCCAAGGTGGGCAGCAAAATATCCTTTTATTTTCAACAGTGGAAGGAAATAACATCGGATCAATGGGTTCTACACCTAATACAATTTGTCCACTCTCTAGAATTTATCAAAATTTCTCCACCAACCCCTCCGCTACCTCGTGTTCAAAAACACCTGCATCTGTTGAAGCTGGAGATTAGCACAATGTTGCGGAAGGGAGCGATAGAGCGCGTTCTCCTGAGTCAAAGAGGAAGAGGTTTCTACTTCCATTTCTTCTTGATTCGCAAGAAGTCAAAGAAGTGGAGACCGATTTTGGATTTAAGATACCTGAACAAATTCATCAAGAAACAGTCGTTCCGCATGATCTCTATCCAGGATGTATTACATCTCCTCAACGGAAACGATTACATGTCGTCTCTGGATACTTTCATATACCCATACATCGAAAGCACATGAAGTTTCTCAAGTTCACGTCGGCCGGCTGGCACTATCAGTTCCGAGTATTGCCTTTCGGGCTCAAATTGGCCCCTCGTATCTTAACGAAGTGTGTAGCGCCTGTTGCAGCATACCTCAGGCAGCAGCATCATTAAATGTTTCCTTACCTCAACGATTGGCTTATCAAGGCCTCTACTTACGAAGCAGCAAGGACATTTACCAAAGCCTGTCTGCAGCTTTTCAAGAGACTAGGTCTCACTTTGAATACAGAAAAGTCGGTCCTTCAACCCTCCCGGCGGCTAACCTTCCTAGGTGCCATTCTGGACACCATTCGAAACAAGGCGTACCCCACATTGGAAAGGCAACAGAGACATATCCTCGGCGAAACGTGTTAAAAAAAGGTTTTTTTCCGTACGCCTTTACAAATCTCTCCTGGGCATGATGTCCTCCTGTATTCACCTCATTCTTCACTGTCGCCTACACATGCGTCCTCTTCAGGAAGCTCTAAACAAGCAGTGAGTACTGGTAGAGGGTACATTCAATGACGTAATCCAGATTACTCCTCCCATGATTGCATCACTAACCTGGTGGACACAACCTCACCAGCTATCGCAAGGCTTGCCTTTCCTGTCTCAGGCCGCCCCTCTCGTGATAACAATGGATTCCTCCTTAGACGGCTGGGGAGCTTTCCTACAAGAGCTGCAGGTCAGCGGAAAATGGCCATCCTCTCATCGAGAGCTCCATATCAATCTTCTCGAGTTGAGAGCAGTTTTCCAGGCACTTCAAGCGTTCTTGCCGAGAATACAAAATGCTTCAGACGATACTACCACATGCACTACCTAAACAAACAGGGAGGAACGAGATCTCTCCTGCTCTCTCAGGAAGCTCAACTTATCTGGCGCTGGGCAATTCAGCACAAGGTGTTGCTAACAGCAGAGTATGTTCCAGGAAGACAAAACATCATAGCGGACACGTTAAGCAGACTAAAAACAACTTGCCACGAGTGGGAATTAAACCAACACACTCTTGACAACATTTTCTTCCGGTGGGGCAAGCCAAACATTGACCTCTTCGCAAAACCATACAACGCAAAATGCCGGTACTTGGCCAGTTGTCGTCCCTATCAGGGTTCATGGAGGAATGCCTTTTCAATAGCATGGTCCGGCATATTTGCTTACGCTTTTCCTCCCATCCTTCTACTGCCAAAGGTGTAGAAAAAGATAAAGACCGAACCCTGCAAGAACATACTAATAGCCCCAGCTTGGCCTCGCCAGCATTTGTACACAGAACTTCACCTACTCTCAGTGCAGCCTCTGATCCACCTCAAGACGATTCCATCCCTATTGAAGATGAACCAGGGACATGTACGTCATCCAGATCCCAGTTCTCTGAAATTATCAGCCTGGCTCCTGAGTCCCAAAAATTTCAACATCCTCTCTATTCATCACCAGAGGAAATTTTGCCATATCTCCTGCATTTGGCACGTTCTGGCTTGGCTCACGCGTCAATTAAAGTTCATTTAGCTGCCATTTCCCGTTTCCGAAGATCAAGCAACGTTCCACTATATGGGCCAGTAGACTGGTGAATCAGTTCCTCAAAGGTCTGTTTAGAATTTTTCCACCAGTTTGGGCCCCTCCTCCTACATGGCAGCTAAACACAGTGCTTGCTCAATTAATGAAGCACCCACTCAAACCTATCCACAGAGCAGATACAAAGTTCCTATCCTGGAAGGTTGCTCTCCTATTGGCTCTTACTTCAGTGAGAAGGGTTAGCGAACTCCAGGCTTTCACTACCCATGAACCTTACCTACAATGCAAACATGACAGTGTTATTCTACGAACAAACCCTAGGTTTATCCCTAAGGTTCACTCGGACTTTCACCTTAATGAGCCGATTGTTTTTAAATCGTTTTTTTCAAATCCACAAACTTCAGCCAAGCGTGCCCTGCATTCTCTAGATGTCAAACGCTGCCTAAAATTCTATTTGGACAGAAAAAAACCTTTTCGTAAATCAAACCAACTATTTATAGCCTAGAGTGCAACTATAAAAGAATTTCCTCTCACTAAACAGAGCATATCAAGATGGATATCAAGTGCTATTGTTTTCTGTCATCAACAAGCGAGCCAACCTTAGACATCAAAGGTCTGTGCTCACTCCACCAGAGCCAAGTCCATGTCTATAGCGCTGTTTGCAGGTGTGTCTCTTCCAGATATCTGCAGCGCAGCAACCTGGAGGACGCCGCATACATTCACTAAACACTACTGCCTGGACTCTGAGATTATGCGAGATGCGGCAGTAGGACAAGCGGTTCTTAGGCATCTTTTTCAATAAGGTGAGCCTTTTTTGATCTCTTCCCACCATCCTTTTTCTAACGCACATTTTCTGTGATATTTCTGTATGTATACATTTATTTATATGTATATATTTATATTTTGGTTTATATATACCTATGAGTAGAACTATTTCTTTATATATGTCTTTATTCAGTAGATAGATGTACTTTCTTTTCTTTATGCGCGCACGGAATAGTATTTCGCGTTGCTCACAGATTGTCTATTGAACGAAAATGTGTTAATTACTGCTCGCTACTCTGATTCAAGCATGTGAATCTATGAAAGTTCCAATACTGGAGTAAGGAAATAAGTTACTTACCTGTAACTGTAGTTCTCCAGTATTGGAATCTTTCATAGATTCACATGCGACCCACCCTCCTCCCCTGGAGAGGCTCGCCTAGAGTTCTCCGTTTTTTCTATTTGCATGCACTTGTTCTTGAAAATCTGAGGAACTGGAGCTTCTCTCAGGAAGGTTCTACAGGGTGGTGCCATCTGATTGGCTGTTTTCTAAGTTTAGTCATTTTTTACATAAGGACAGGGATATGTTACTAAATAATAAGGCCTTGGGACTTAGGTTCTATGTCTAATAGGACATTACTTTTAATAATACCGGGGGCTCCCATCTCGACGACAGGGAATTATTAAAACATGTGAATCTATGAAAGAATCCAATACTGGAGAACTACAGTTACAGGTAAGTAACTTATTTCCTTGTGACAGATGCGTCACTTCTGCAATGGGGCGGCCACCTGGGGAGGTGGAGATCAGGGGACACTGGTCTTAGGCGGAGACGGGGCTCCACATAAATTTGTTGGAGCACCGAGCGATTCGATTGGCATTCAAGGCATTTCTTCCCTCTGTCAAGGGGAAGCTAGTGCAGGTGTTCACGGACAACACCACTGCCTGGTGGTACTACAGCAAGCAGGGCGGGGTGGGGACGTGGACCCTCTGTCAGGAGGCACTTGGCAGGTTCTCTGAACGCCAGGACGGACGAACTCAGCCATCGATGCCTAGTGGATCACGAGTAGCGTCTCCAGTCGGAGGTGGCGCAAGGTCTCTTTCAGCAGTGGGGAGAACCTTGGTTAGATTTGTTCACCTCCGAAGAGAACGCGCAGTGTCAGCGGTACTATGCGCTGGAGTTTCCAAGGCGGCTATCGCTGGGCGACGCTTTTCATCACGAGTGGAGCTCAGGCCTGTTGTACGCTTTTCTGCCCATACCACTCCTGCCCAGAGTTCTGAAGATCAGGAGCGACCGGGCCCAAGTCATTCTTGTGGTGCCGGACTGGGCGAGGAGAGTCTGGTATCCAGAGCTTCTAAGAATGAGTATCGATCCTCCGATCAGGCTGCCCCTTCTGGAGGATCTTTTGTCGCAGCAGCAGGGGAGGGTTCTCCACCCGAACCTGTCAACTCTGCGCCTCCATGCGTGGAGATTGAGCGGCGACAGTTGATAGCTTTTGGCCTTCCTCCCGAAGTCTGTAACGTTATTCTGGCGGGCAGGCGTCCCTCCACTAAGACGGTATACGCCTGCCGTTGGCAGAAATTTGTATTGTACTGTACAGAAAGGTTCATTGACCCTCTTTCTGCTTCTCTTTCTACTGTTCTTTTATTCTTTCTAACCCTTGCCCAGCAGGGCTCTGCCTTGGGTACTCCCAAGGGTTACCTTTCTGATCTGTCTGCTTTTTTTGCAGCTGCCAGACCAGCCCTTTCTCTTTGCGTCTCCTACTGTAAATAGATTTCTAAAAGGGCTGGCTCACTTGTTTCCACCCACGCCCTTTGTTATGCCACAGTGGGACCTTAATTTGGTCCTTCACTATCTAATGTGTGCTCCCTTTGAGTCTTTTTCACAATTGTCCCCTCCGGCTGTTGACCATCAAAACAGTCTTCTTAGTGGCAATTACATCTGGCGGGAGAGTCAGTTGCAGGCATTATCTTGCTCGCCTCCCTATCTTAGGTCCTTTCCGGACAAGGTGGTGCTTCGCACCAGGGCATCCTTTTTGCCAAAGGTTGTGACTCCATTCCATCTGGGTTAGTCCATCACTTTGCCCACCTTCTTTGCTCCCCCACATCCCTCTAAGGAAGAGGAGCATCTCCACCGACTGGACCGAAAAAGCGTTGTCGTTCTACCATGACCGCACAAAAGAGTTCCAGGTGGATGACCAACTCTTTGTGGGGTACGTGGGAGCGGGGAAGGGCAGTGCAGAAAAGGACCATCTCTCGCTGGGTCGTTCTCTGCATCAAGATCTGTTATGCCTTGGCAAAGAAGCAGCCCCCTGAGGGATTAAGGGCCTATTCCACCAGGGGAAAGGCTGCGACTACTGCCTTTGCTCGGGATGTCCCAGTCCAAGACCTCTGTCAGGCAGCCACGTGGGCTTCGTTGCACACTTTCTCATTATTGCCTTGATGGTCAAGTGCGCAGGGACGGACATTTTGCTCGTTCAATCCTGCAAGACTTCTTAGTTTAGGAAGTGAGTCCGCAACCCACCACTGGGACAGTATGGCTCGGGTGTCCGATTCAAGCAGATTCCTTACAGCCCCACCCATGCCTCCCCGCTTTGCGGACTGATATTGTAGGGCTAGGGTGGTTTACCTTTTCAGGGTCCTAGTTTTGCACACAACAATGTCACTTACTTCATGGCTCTACGCTTCTGGCATGGAAAAAACGAAAAGTACTGACGTCCACGCGCCTGGGTGGCGCCTATATAGGCACTGTGACGTCCTAACCGCCGCTGACGACGCCGACCACATCACGCGGAGCCCAATGAAGCCACCCGACTTAGCGCACAAGGGGTATAGCTCAGCAAAAGTTTCCGGATCCAGCCTGACGCCTGGGAAATTCAAGGGTAAGGAATCTGCAGCTAGATAGAGTCTCTACCAGATAATAAGTTACCGAAGGTAAGTAACTTGTTCATCTGGTAGAGACAAAGTCTAGCTGCAGATTCCTTAACAGCCTACCCATCCTCCCTGCTCTGCGAATGATCTGTAGTATAAGGCGTATTTCCTTTTGCAACCCTGGCTTATATACCAGTGGTCAGAGTTTCACGTAGTTACGTGCTTCGTTGTACCATTTGGTCTTTCCTTATAAACCTTGTTGGGGTATTAACATACCATTCATTTCCACTTTCTAGTTGTTGATTGAAAGATACATTGATCTTTTTTGGCAGACTGTTTCCACAGCCAGTTCCTATAGTGGCTACGCGTTCTGGCGCAGAAGGTTTCACAGACGAAACTGACGTCCACGCGCTGGAGGGGTCTTATATGACTCCGCTGATGTCACAACCGGAGTCTACGTCATCACCGAGTCATACGACGTCATCCCCCTCGCGCAGAGATACTGCTGAAATAATTCCGGATCCAGACTGGTGCCTGGGGGGATTTCAAAAGTTAAGGAATCTGCAGCTAGACTATGTCTCTACCAGATAATGCATTATGGAAGGTAAGTAACTTTAATGGGAAGGTTGGAGCTTTTCTAAATTCAATTGAGAGCATTTATCGTCCATACTATATTGTAGTTCATGCACTTGCACTGCTCCCCCAAAACTAACTTAATTTTTATCCTCTCATATCAAATCCTTTCATATTTACGGAACGTTTTCAAATTTTCATTTTTTACATTTTTCTTATTTATTTTTATACACTAATAATTTGTTAATAATATTTAATTTTCTAAGTAGTTGTGGACCACCTGAGTTAGCTTTACGGACCGCCAGGGGTCCTTGGACCACAATTTAAGAACCACTAACCTAGAGCACAAGTCTGCTAATATCTGTAACAAATATTTGAAAAATATGGTGGGCCTTGAAAATATCCAAATAAGAGACTTGCATAGATTAGTTGAACATACATCAGACACTGTTCTATTGAAATTGTACCCATTTGCCTTGAAAGAGACAGTTGTGGCAATGGAGGAAACAGCAAACCCTGTATTTTCAGTTTCCATGGGACTTACAGATAAAACCGAAGTATAAGTCAGATTACTGCCAGCTAGTAATTGGTAGAGGGGCTGTAGAAGACTCAGACAACAAATAGTGGTCCCTGACCGCATACTGTAGGAAGGAACATATTTGGATGGAAGTTGAAGGTGTGCAACCATGCTCTTGCTGGAGGTTTTATGGTCTACCTTGTCTTTCTTTTCTCCCCTTATTGGACTCAACAATATTGGAGTCTCCTTGAAGTACTTCATGTTTCTGTAGCATTCACCAGGAGAGCACAAGATTCAGCTTTCACAGGTGCACACCCAAAACGAATCCTCCATCGATTGTTAAGTGTGCCTACTGCCCTCTCACACCAGGATATACTTAATGACTGATGGTTGGTGGAAGTCGATCTTCGTTCAGAGGCACAGGACTTTTCACTTGTATGCTTAAAAGTCTACCGTCTCTTCCCTTGTAAAATTCAGCCTTTCACGTGGTCCTTATTTTCCTCTCTTCCCCATGCTTGCTGTCTGGTGAGTGGTGTGTTTCTTGTGGACTTTGTACCTGGGCAACTATGTGGGGGATTAGTGAGTCTCATGGAGAACTTGGCTTCTTGTGGGAGACTGATTGAGTGAACGAGTATGTAGGAAGCTGGCTTAGTATATGGTGTTCACATATTTAAGTCAAGCACCTTGCACTAATCCAGACAACCCTTATGAGGATTTTAGGGGTCTTAGACAACCATAGAAAGCTCTCTAAGTGGTAGCTGTGGAGAGCAGCCTTCAGGCTTATCTGGAAGGAGTGTTAAGCAGCTTGTTTTACCAGATCTAATTATGTAGTGTGGGTTAAATGAAAAAGAACCACTTAGTGTATATATAAAAATAGATCTATTTATTACACAACACTCACTAACACATTGGTATATCTCCTACCCAGAGATATAAACACAAATACACAAGAATACTTCAATTGTAACAGGTAAGTAAGCACAAAATACAGTGGTCTCCAGGGGGAGATCAAACCATATTTTAAGAAAGTGGCATGCAAACTGCGACCGAAGTCGGGACTTGGGCCAGAAGACTCAGAGGAGATGGGAACACAAGGAGCCACCCATAGTAAGTACCCAGGAACCCCAGGGAGGCTGTGTGCAGAGTGGAAACACAGCTGTATGTCCAATAGAAGTCAACGGGGAAGTCGTGGTTGCAGTTTTAAAGAAGGACCTTTCCCAGTGGACCCTGCAGAAACCCCTTGGAAGACAGAAGGTTGGAGATTCACCCCACCCGTGGATACCCCAGGAACCAGGATACCTACACCAGGGAAGTCAGGTGCATAGGTGCAAAGTGACGTCTGAAACCACCAGATTGGAGGACTTCAGTAAAGATGCCTCTGGAGAAGACTGTGCAAGAGTGCGGTGGAATCCAAGGGTGGATTCTTGAAGAGGAGAAATTGTAAGCAGAGGGGACAGTTTCTATGCCACTCCGAGGTGACCAGGAGGCACGAAAGAGCAATGCCCACCGATGACGGACGGTTCAAAGCAGTTGACGTGACCTTGTTGCAGCAGCTGTGAGGACCAGGCAACGCTGAGGAAGACAAGGAGCCGTTCACGAGGTGTCCCACGTCGGAAGTCGAGAACCAGGGGGTCGGTGTCTGGCAGGAGCACCAACAAGCCTTGGCAGCTGCAACAAAAGTGGAAAGCGAAGAAAGAGCATCCTCGAGACCAGCAAGGTCCAAGGGACTCACCACCAGCAGGGAAGTCAGAGCAGGTCCCAAGCAAGCAGAGGAGCCCACGGAAGCAGGAGAAGACCCTCAGGAAGACGCACAAGCCAAAGGAGTCGCAAGAGGACCTCGAGCAGCTCACCAAGAAGGAAGAATCACGGTGCAAAGGATGCAGTGAAGACGCTGTTATTGGTAGGAAGAGATGCTGGGGCTTCTTGTAGCCCAAAGATCTCTGGAGCGCAGAGCCAACAAGCCTTGGCAACGGCAAGTTGATGCAGTGCACAGGGGTCCGGTTCCAGTTAGGGTTACTGGCCTCAAACTTGCTGATAGGGCAGGTCAGGCCTCGAGGGAGTTGCAGAACCACCACCTGCGTTGCTGAGCCTTTCGAAGTCCGTGGGACATCAGCAGCAGCAGACCGGTCAGCTTTGTTGCGGTGCCTGCAGATGCAGGGGAGTGACTCCTTCACTCCAAGGGAGATGACTTTGGGTGTCCTTGATGCCCATAGGTCTGTTGAAGATCCTGGAAGAAAAACATATGGCGAAGAAGACCAGAACAGCGAGACCAGGAGCAGCAGGAGTCTTCCTTGATCTAGTCTCAGTTGCAGGCAAAGTCTAAGTGTCCTGACGGTCGAAGAGTGACGTGGCTTCAGGCTTGAGTCTTGTCCCACGAGGAATCTGAGGACCCACCCAAAGGTAAGCCCTTAAGTACCCTAGGAAAGGGGTTAGGATGACTCGGATGTCCCTACCAGAGGAGGGGCTGGACAGAGTGGAGGGTACTCCCATGTCCTTTGTCCAGTTTTACACCAGAGCGATAGCCAAGGGCTCCCTGAACTGGTTCAAACTGGAGTATGCAAGGAGGGCACTAAATGTGCCCTTCAAAGCAGTCTGGTGGCGCCGGCAAGTGCCCCCAACCCAGCCCAATACACTAAGTCCTGTCTGGGGAGGTGGTCACACGTCCCTGCGATAAGAAACCTATTGTTCTACTTTCCCCTGCTCGAGCTTGGCTCAGCAGCAGGAGGGCAGAATCGTGTCTGTGGTCGGCAGCAGCAGTAGCTTGCTGTCAGACCCTGAAAGGCTGTAACCGTGAGATCTGAAAGAGACACGTTAGTGACAGATTCCTTACCATATCCCCAGGTGTCAGGCTGGATCCGGAAAGTTTTTGCGTAGCAGTACCCTTGCGCGTCGGTAAGCGGCGTCGTGTGGCTCCGCGTCCGTCGTTGGCGTCGTGATCGCCGGGATGACGTCGCGGGCAGTACTTAGACGCCGCCCCTGCGCGCTGACGTCAGTTCTTCTTTTTTCCGCGCCAGTAAGCGCAGATCCGGGAAGAGCAGTGCCCTAGTCATTTTTTGACTAACTTTTTTGTGATTTTTTCACTGTTTTTCTTCGAGTCATCTAGGCTCCGAGGTGTCGGTAGGGATGCCCGGCTTCAAGCCATGCGACGCCTGTGGTCGAATGATGTCGATCACAGACCCGCACTTAGAGTGTCTCTACTGTCTCGGCCGCGACCACGACACGAAGTCGTGTTCCGACTGCCGGGCCTTACACCCGAAGGCTTTGCGAGAGCGGTCTCGAAAGCTACTCGAGGTCCGGCAGTCGGCTCCGCGCCGCACCAAGCCCCGGTCACGCGAGAGGTCGAGGGGCCGGTCGCGGAGTCCTCGCCGGTCGTCGGAGTCCAAGACTTCGCACTCCTCGGGTAAGTCGAAGCACAAAAAGTCTAAGAAGCACCATCGCTCTAAGACTTCGCCTCGCCGGTCTCGCGACTCGGCTGAGGCCCCTGTCGGCACCGTCCCCGCGGCTCCGGAGGTGCCTGTGGAGCCGCCCCCGCATTACCCGTCCTTCCCGGGTTCGGGGGCGACTCCGGCCGAGATACAGAAATTCCTGTCGGCCATGGCCCGCCTCTTCGGGCCTCAAGGCCCCTCCGGTGCGCCTTCGGGCCCCGCGGGCCCTGATGGAGTTGCCCCGGCGCCGCCGACGACTCCGGTCCCGGCGCCGCCTGTCTCACCAGCCTCGCTCCCGGCCCCGGCTTCGGCCCCGGCCTCGATCCCGGCTCCGGTGGTACCGCAACCCCCATCGACGCCGGTTGACCTAACCACGCCGACGCCGATGTCCCCGGTGCCGTTCCTGACGCCGTCCGGGGCTCCGGGCGGCGTCGTTCCCCGGTTCTCTCCGGATCCGGACGCGGCGTCGGACCGACGTCGCCCGACGCCGGCTCCGGCGCCAATGAGACCTTGGGTCCCTGACGTCCCCCCTCCTCCTTATTTTCTGTCGGAGGAGGACCAGGAGAGCTGGGAGGGGTCGGAAGACCCTCTCACACAGCAGTGTGAGTATGATCAGGACTGGGCAGAGGAACTTGGGGATGCCAGTGGTCTGGACACTTCTCCTGACACTGGCATGCTGTCTCCTCCTTCCATGGCTACGGAGGAGGGAGCAAATTTCGCAACGGTGTTGCGTAGAGCAGCTGGAGCCTTACACCTCCAATTGTCTACAGTGGCTGTCAGGACTAACCTCCTGACGGAAGTGCTTCAGCCGGCAGCTACCTCCTTGGAGCCATTGCTGCCGTTTAATGATGCACTGTCTGACGTTCTTTTGGGCACCTGGTCCAAGCCCGCCACAGGGGCTCCTGTGGATAGGAACGTGGCCCGACGCCATCGCCCTGCTCCGGCCGACCCCTTGTTTCTCTCTCAACATCCCACCCCCGAGAGCTTGGTTGTCCAAGCCTCTGCCTCCCAAACCGCCTTCCCTACCGCCCCTCCGGATAGGGAATCCAAACGCCTGGACCAATTTGGGAAGAAGGCTTTCTCTTCCTCCAGTGCTGGCTTGCGGTCCGTCAACACCGCTTGCCTTTTGGGCCGATACTCCCACTCTCTGTGGGATTCGGTGGCGCTCGTTTTGCCCCAGTGTCCTGAGGAGGTCCAGACACTGCTTTCCCGCACCATTGCGGAAGGAAGGGATGCGGCAAAGTACACCATCCGTTGTGGCCTTGATACCGCCGACTCGCTGGGCAGATCGCTTGCAACGACGGTGGCGCTGCGTCGCCACGCCTGGCTGAGAACAACTGGTTTCTCGGGTGATGTCCAGAACACACTAATGGACATGCCCTTTGATGGAGTCGGTCTTTTTGGTTCCAAAGCAGACCATGCGCTGGAGCGCTTTAAGGACTCACGGGCTACTGCCAAGTCCCTGGGCCTTTCTGCTGTGCGCCCTCCGCTAACCTCTGCTTTTCGCCTCTTTCGTGGCCACGGAAGGGGCACCCAGTCACGTCCGCTGCCCAGCCACCGGCCCGCGCAGCAAGCGTCTTCGTGTGGCCGAAGACGTGGCTTCCGCCGTGGCGGATCGGGCAACCAGCGTGCGGGTCAGGCCACCAACCCCGCCCCGTCCGCGGCCTCCAAGCCCTCCTAGTCCTTCTTTTCAGGTGCACAGCACGCCAGTAGGGGGCAGGGTCCGCCATCACCTTCACCACTGGCGTACCATCACCTCGGACAGGTGGGTCTTGGACATTGTCCGAAGGGGCTACTCCCTCCCCTTCGAGACCACCCCCCCAGCCATGCCACCTCAATTCCACCGCATGTCAGGGGATCACTTGGTGCTTCTGCAGAAGTAAGTCACAGCCCTCTTGGCCAAGAGGGCCATCGAGCATGTTCCGACCCCAGAAGTAGGACGTGGTTGCTACTCCCACTACTTTCTGGTCCCCAAAAAGGACAAGGAGGACATGCGTCCTATCTTGGACCTCCGGAACGTCAATCGCTTCCTCCGGAAGGAGAAGTTCAAGATGCTCACCTTAGCTCAGGTCTTGACTGCCCTCGACCCTGGAGACTGGATGCTAGCGTTGGACTTGCAGGACGCTTATTTCCACATCCTCAGCCCTGCCGGCCCACCGGCGTTACCTGCGGTTCATGGTGGGCCTCGAGCATTTTCAATTCACCGTGCTCCCCTTTGGCCTCACAAGTGCCCCTCGGGTGTTCACGAAAGTGTTGGCGGTGGTCGCAGCTCATCTGCGCCGGGCAGGGGTTCCAGTCTTCCCCTACCTCGACGACTGGCTGCTGAAGGCGGCCTCGTCCCAGGCAGTCGTCTCCCACCTCCAGACTACGGCCGAACTCCTGCACTCGCTGGGGTTCTCCATCAATGTGCCGAAGTCGCACCTGATTCCTTCTCCACAGCTCCTTTTCATCGGAGCAGTTCTGGACACGACGCAGTTTTGGGCCTATCCTCCCGAACGGCGAGTCCGGGATATTCAGGCTATGATTCCGATCTTTCAGCCTTTATCCTGGGTTTCGGTACGGATGACCCTGAGGCTGCTGGGCCTCATGGCCTCCTGCATCCTGCTGGTCGATCATGCCAGATGGCATATGCGGGCTCTGCAGTGGGACCTGAAGTTCCAGTGGGCGCAGCACCAGGGCAACCTGTCCGATCACGTCCAGATCTCGGAGGGGACTGCAAAACAGTTGCAGTGGTGGCTCTCGAACCGGCAATGGGTCATGGGCAGATCCCTCTCCCTTCCCCAGCCAGAGCACACAGTTGTGACGGACGCGTCCCTTCTGGGATGGGGCGGTCACATGGGAGAGGCGGAGATCAGAGGCCTCTGGTCTCCGGCGGAGTCCCGGCTCCATATCAACCTTCTGGAGCTCCGGGCGATCCGACTTGCACTCAAGGCATTCCTTCCCTCTGTCAAAGGGAAGGTAGTGCAGGTGTTCACAGACAACACCACCGCCATGTGGTACTGCAACAAACAGGGCGGGGTGGGGTCGTGGACCCTATGTCAGGAGGCTCTGCGCCTCTGGACATGGCTGGAACATCAGGGCATATTCCTGATTGTTCAACACCTGGCAGGTTCCCTGAACGCCAGGGCGGACGAACTCAGCCGCAGGTGCATGATGGATCACGAATGGCGTCTTCACTCGGAAGTGGTGCAAGGACTCTTTCTACAGTGGGGAGAGCCTTGGTTAGATCTATTCGCCACCAAAGAGAACGCGCAATGTCATCAGTTCTGCGCGTTGGAATTTCCAAGGCGGCACTCGCTCGGCGACGCTTTTCGGAGTTGTGGTCTGTTGTACGCCTTTCCGCCTATACCACTTCTACCCAGAGTGTTGAAGAAGATTCGGCGCGACCGGGCCCAAGTCATTCTTGTGGCTCCGGACTGGGCTCGAAGAGTTTGGTATCCCGAGCTACTCAGTATGAGCGTCGATCCCCCGATCCGTCTGCCTCTTCGGGAGGATCTTCTGTCGCAGCAGCAGGGGACGGTCCTCCACCCGAACCTGTCCAGTCTCCACCTCCTTGCGTGGAGATTGAGCGGCGGCAGTTGATTCCTTTCGACTTGCCTCCCGAAGTTTGTGATGTGATTCTGGCAGCCAGGCGTCCCTCCACTAAGGTGGTATACGCCTGCAGGTGGAACAAGTTTGTGGCATGGTGCACAGCAAAGGCTGTGAATCCCCTCTCTGCCCCTCTTTCTGAGGTTCTTCTGTTCCTTCTTTCTCTGGCCCAACAGGGTTCTGCCCTGGGTACCATCAAGGGCTATCTTTGTGCTATCTCGGCCTTCCTCAGGCTTCCTGATCAGCCCTCCCTTTTCAAGTCCCCTGTTGTTAACAGGTTCCTAAAAGGCATTACACACCTCTTCCCTCCTGTTCCGTTTGTAATGCCTCAGTGGGACTTGAACTTGGTTCTTACCTTTTTAATGTGCGCTCCCTTTGAGCCTCTCCATAACTGTCCTCTTCGTCTTCTGACTCTGAAGACAGCCTTTCTGGTGGCCATCACCTCCGCTCGGCGGGTGAGTGAGCTCCAGGCTCTATCATGCAAACCTCCCTTTCTGTCTGTCCATCCAGACAAGGTTGTTCTTCGGACGCGTCCGTCCTTCTTGCCAAAGGTGGTTACTGCCTTCCACATTGGGCAGACCATCACTTTGCCCACCTTCTTTCCGCCTCCTTCCAGAGAGGAAGAGAGGCTCCACCATCTGGACCCAAAACGTGCGCTTGCCTTTTATATCAACCGCACACAACACTTCCGGGTGGATGACCAGCTCTTTGTTGGCTACGTGGGCGCCAAAAAAGGTCGGGCGGTGCACAAGAGAACCATCTCCCGCTGGGTCACCTTGTGTATCAAAGCCTGCTATTCTTTGGCTAAGAAGGAGCCTCCTGTTGGGCTGCGTGCCCATTCCACCAGGGCTACGGCTGCTACCACGGCTTTAGGCCGCGGTGTTCCGCTGCAGGATATATGTCAGGCAGCTACGTGGGCCTCGCTGCACACGTTTACCAAGCATTACTGCCTTGACAGCCAGGTCCGGAGGGACGGCTTTTTTGGCCGTTCTGTCCTCCGGGACTTCCTTGTCTGATCTTTGTTCGCAGACCCACCACCGGGGTTGGTATTGCTGGGGTATCTATTCTAAGGTAAGAAATCTGTCACTAACGTGTCTCTTTCAGATGCACAAGTTACTAACTTGTGTAACGATATATCTGTAAGAGACAGTAGTTAGTGACAGATTCCTACCGCCCCACCCATCCTCCCCGTTCTGCGAACTGATTTCTAGGGTTAAGGACATCCCTTTCAGGGCCCTAGTATTTTTCAGACACCCATGTCAGCTTCTTGCATGGCTCTGCGTTCCTGGCGCGGAAAGTCGTGTACAGAACTGACGTCAGCGCGCAGGGGCGGCGCCTAAGTACTGCCCGCGACGTCATCCCGGCGATCACGACGCCAACGACGGACGCGGAGCCGCACGACGCCGCCTACCGACGCGCAAGGGTACTGCTACGCAAAAACTTTCCGGATCCAGTCTGACGCCTGGGGATATTCTAAGGTAAGGAATCTGTCACTAACTACTGTCTCTTACAGATATATCGTTACACAAGTTAGTAACTTGTGCTACAGGGGGAGTACGCTAAGAGGGAGCCCCCCAGTACATGAGATCATATTTCCAACACTGGAATCGGCGTTGGAGGTATGATTCCTACATGTTTGATACCAAACATGACAGGGTTCGGTGCAGCCACTATATAGTTAGGCATCGCGTAATGATTGATGCCCACTATATTTATTAAAATGGCTGACCGCACTTCCAAAGCCTGGAGAATCGACTCCGGGGTTTGTAGGGGTGTCCTGCTCATGCAGGGGCACCCGTACACTGAGAACCAAGCACTCTGCCTTCCGGACTGAAAGGCCTGCCAAAGGGGTGACTTATAGGTTTTAAGTGTAAGTAAACTTATATCCGTCATGAGTGGTTCAAGCACCAACTTACACAGGCTACAGTAGCAGGCCTGTAGTCACAATTCGAGTGGTCTCTCATGGGTGGCACAATACATGCTGCAGCCCATGGGAGACCCCTGGGGTACACTGTTGTAACACAGGCCCCTGTGGTGCGGGGGGCCCGAGCTGCAGGGGGACCCCTCAGCATAGCACTTTGGCCTAAGAGCTCCTGATTAAATCCGGAGCAGGGGCCCCTCCATGTACCTTGCATGTGGGCCCCCTCAAGTTTCGTTACGCCACTCCTGGGGTACCATATACTAAGGACTTAAAAGGGTACACCAGTAGCCAATTGTGGCTTACCAAAGTCAAACTTTGAGAGGAAGCAAATTGATGGGGTCCTGATTAGCAGGATCCTAGTCAGACTAGTCAAAAATACAGACTGACACCAGCAAAAAGGGGGGGTAACCATGAAAGCAGATCCTACTTTCCTACAGCGTACCCGTCGAGTTTGTCAATGTTCTTTCCCCAGATATGACCGCTTGCATGTACATTGTTTCTTGAGGTCGTCCATCTGAATTTGCTTCCCTTCCACCTTGTTATCAACTGCTACTCTTTCTTGAGCTTCCCTTTCCATATTGTAACATTCTGGTTGTTGTCTTAGGCTGGGTGAGTCTGCATTCAGTCTAAGCCATCACACATTCTTGACCAGTTGCTTTGCTCTCTGTTATCAAGAAACCCTGGGAACATACACCCTGCCAGGCTTGAGAGAGCGTTCACATGTTTTAACAAATTTTGTGTTGTGGTTGGTTCTAGCTTTCTAACACTAGCACCAGCCTAGAAGTACATTTGTCGTGAACTGGATCCTGCTGGTTGCGGATTGACTCAAGTTGCGCAGTAGGCTGAGGTCTTTAAGAAAACCGTGCTGATGCACACTGCCTTGCAAGAAGTGGAAGCTGTACTGTTCGTGTGAGGAAAGCAGCTATGAGGACATTCTAGCCTAGATGGCCAGGAGTGTCCCAAACGTCCTCTGTGTAATCAGAGGGCAATGACTTGTAGATAATCATTAAAGAACTGAAAATGGTGAGACTGTATTGTAGTGTAGTTCCTATTTCCCTAATAGGCTCTGCGCATTGGAATAATATACCCTATAGGCTTGACATAGGACTGAGGTCGGTATGTCCCTATCGAGTATATTAAACTTAATTACTTTTGTGCCAGCTAACTCAGAGGCCACTAGAAACGTCTTGTAAACAAGAAGGGAGTAGTTTCTGGCAACCGCGTAAACATGACAACTTTGTTTCCCTTTTAGAATTCGAACACTTCTCAGAATCGTGGAAACAATAGATAACAGTTTCACTCAGCTAGTCGTGCATGCTTAGTTTCCTCAGAGTTACACAGAAAGAATAGACGGGCGTTTCAATAAAACGGTTTTATTGAACAGTCTTGTTTCTCGTGTAAGAGGTATGAGCTGTTATGATCACAAGACAGTATGCAAGATATATAATGTACAGCTTAAGCAGTAGAAATAAATAATACTGCGCTAGCATTATCTTTTAGCATATATTCACGTACATAAATAACATGGGCTAAAAATGCGAGTACTCATACGATGCTTCTCTAAGCTAGTTCTACCCCAATGTACCTAACCTAGTCTAGGTGTAGGGCAAGGTAAGAAGTAGGTGAAGTATTCTCTAGTATGGTATACTAAGAGTATGTTAAGTCTAGTATGCCAAGAGTCCCTCTAGGTTGCTAGTCAGCTCCATACCTTGAGAATGAGAGAGGTGGGAATCTCCTGCTGGATCTCAAACTCTAACAGCCCGCGAAGGGAGTCAGAACACTGGAAGCTGGATTCTTCTGCGAGCAGGAATGACAGCGTCTTCTCAGTGCGTCAGGCCGGGATACGGGCTCCTCTGAAGTCGAGGTCTCCTCTAACTTGCTTGGGCAAGGGAAGGTATATTTATACCTGGTAGGTGCCTTGGAATGTTAGCATTGACGTGAAGTCGGACAGAGGAAGACATCAGGAATGAACCCTTAAGGTATAGCGGTTCATGCATAATAGATGAGTTCTTGGAGAAATCAATAATCCTGTGCTAGGGGAACTCCCAAGAGCTTAAGGGTCTGGTTTCTAAGAACTCGTTGTGACGTTAGGGTGGACGGATGTCGGTGACCATGCCTGTATTTGGAGTGCATGGCTAATGCCTAAATAAGGACTGGGATTCTATGCCTATATAAGGGCAATGCGAATTGTGCCTATATAAGGACATGTTTCAGGAAAACCTATATACGGACACCTAAAGCGGAATACAACACCCACTCCACTTTCGAATGAACGATAATACTAAATGCTAAACATTAAGCTTGAGTACCACATATTGCTAAAAACATTTCTAAAAGCATAGTAAAAGAAGTTTTTTAAAAGAACTGTTGCTAAAACATGTAATGCAATAGGTACTGTACATTTTAAAGCAGTTTTTCATTCTAAGCATATATTGGAAATAAATGCAACATGAATGAATAAACAGAAATATATACATATGATGAAATGGTTGACAAGTTTTCAAAAATCAAAGCCATTGCATATCATGGTATTAAATGACATTTTTAGACAAAGAAGGTGACAATGTGTCCCTGGAAGTATTCAAAGAAGTCCATTTTATAAGAATAGTTCTACTGTAAGCAGATTGTTTTGCCATGTATTTTCAAGAAAAAAAAAGAAAAACTTCAATTTTAGGAAGAGTTCCAAGTTTTGAAAATATGAAAGCCAAATTCATTGCGTCCCTGGTACACTGTGAGCCGAATCAAAGTCAGTGTATGGGTCTGGTGTAAACATGAAATCCTCTATTTCTGTAGACAAAATATCGTCTACCGAAGTTGGTGACATTTGGAACACCTCGTTCAGAAGGTTAATTGCACAGAGATGAGAAACATCGCCTTCAGCAGAAGATGCTGCAGCAATGTTCGCGTCCGTTGTTACCTGTGTGCCTGTTGATCCATCTCGTACCTCAGCAGCAGCAGGAAGCGTCTGTGAGATCTCAATGAATGCCGTCATCAGGATTGGTAGCCTCTGGGGACAACACAGAGGGTCCAGCAGAGTATCGATATCCGTTGGCATGACTGATGGGAGTGTTAGACAGGTGTCTAGCATGCATTCTTCACCGCAAAGCAGGCAGCGTAGAACAGGTAAGATGCAATCTTGCCAGATTGGTCTGAATGACAGGAACCATGTTGTATTAAGTTCCCGTAGATGAGGCATGCTCAAAAGCTGCACTATGCGCTCACGACACTTCCGTTCTAGGAGAGCGTTCTCCACATCGCTCGGAGTGATGTCGGTGGATAGGCTTGCCATAGCGTAATAGTAGGAATAGAAATAGGATTCCTGCAACAAGTGCTAGAATTAATGGCACACCACCAAACACCGAATGTGCGAAGTTTGGGATGATTCCGAGGACTGCCTGGAAGGGTGCTAACAGTCCTGAACAGATGGTCTTAAATACATGTACAATACCGCTCGTATCAGACATGTTAAAGATACGTCCCATCATTTCTGCGAAATGTATAGGGCAGTTTGTACGAATTAAAGCCTGTATCTCAGCCGAAGTCCTTGCAATTTGTAAATCATAGATTTCTTTGGCCGAGGTCAGAGGCACGGTCTGTTGCAAAAGCATGGCTTTCATTCTGCTTAAAGTATCAAAACGTATAAAAGAAACATTCAATGAAGGCCATAGAGGCGACTCCCTGACTGTGTCTATTGGGGGGAACAATACTTGCATACAGCAAGTAACCCTGGAGTCGACCGTTTCCAGATATGGGATGCCTGGCAACATGCCACAGAAACTCTGATCATTCAACATGAGGTAACTCCCGTTAGAAAGTTGGCCAAACGTTGGATTAATCACAGTAGCCGGTGTACCCTGCTGGTGGCAGGACAAATTTGCCACAGAACCATTACAAGCCCTGTGTAAACAAATGTCCCGACATATGAGCGAACCGCTTAGTGCATTTTCACAGTGTGTACTGCTTAGAAACACTTCACGATCCCCACTCCAACATCTGTATTCATAAGGTAAATCCCAGGATATCTTAATGTATTCTTTACCCAACCCTTCATATTTGCCTGCTTGCATTTGTTTGAGGCAATACTGAAACTGAAAAGTAGTGACAGGCAGAGTGATTTTGCCATGGATAAGCCATTCTGTAGCTGTTTTTTCTGCTACCGTAAATGGTAATTTTTCCAGTTTTTCAATGCTCAGCACTGTATACTTTGCTCCCCTTTGTGCCAGTTCGATCTGTTTATCAGTTAGATTGTATTCTGCAAACAGAGCCGACGTGTTGATAAAACGCCAAGGCACATAGCCCGCACACAAAGATTGCAGCGTCCAGCTTAATAACATAATAGAACGTAACTGAGATTGGCCTTGTTGTAACATGGCTAAATCTTGTTCCAGTATTTCAATAGCAGAGGATACAATGTTGTCCAATGAATAAATTCTGGATGACAAAGTTGTTAACCCATTGTCGACCACAGAGAGAGTTTTCTCTAAGTTAATACGATCAAGTTCACGTATTCGTTCTGCGGCCTCTGCCTGTGAAACCTTCCATACTTCATTATAAGCAGCATAAATGCCGGCATATATGAAACGTTTTTGACTTGGTTTTCTTGGTCCTAGCAAGAATTCCCTAAGTTCTGCGTCTTCTTTAAGTAAAGATAAGTGTTGTTTCACATCCTCAAGTGTAGATTTTTGTAGCCAGTCGAAGCACAATTTTCCTACACTGTATGTTGTTACTACCCCCGGAGGTTGTCTTTGAACGTATCGTGGGTCTGGCCTATGGATAGTAAAGCCCTGTTTTCTATTCAGGAATCTTTCTTGACAGATGTTTGTGTCTGTGGGCCAGAGTAACCATTTTTTCCAATCAGGATCTGTTCGTTGGTTTGTACTATTGTGTCAACTGTAACCGCTGCCTGTGTAGTGTTATTACTTGCAGGTGTTGGTACAGAAGGTGTTTTCATGTCTTTGATCTTGGCTAAACCAAGGCAAGATGTTTGTTGCACAGTGTCATTCAAAAACATTATTTGCTGAGGGATGATACATGCTCTAAACAAAGCTTCTATCCCCTGTACTTGCCAATCTTTAGAACCCCAAACAGATTTTGTGTCTTTCCACAAGTCAAATCCATGTCTAGACAGTTGGGTAATAAATGCTGCAGAGTAAATCTGTTTTGTATTTGTTAACATCATTTTCTGTCCTGTTTTGTTTACATTTTTATAGTAAAATGTTTCTGGATCAGATGTATTGTACCCTGAAAAATAGGGAAACTTTTTAGCAAACGTTTTTGAACTACCTTTTGGTGGTGTAGGACAATGTTCCCATTGGTTAAACATAAACACATTTCTAGGTGTTGCAGATTTATGCAAGAATTGATGACCATAGTGGTTGTAGCAATAAAGCTGTTCATAGTCTGATGAATCCTCTAAGTATTCATTGTTAGAGAATGCAGCAGACCTTTCTAGATCAGACATCATATCATTTACAGTCTCAAAGTCCCAATCATCAGAATAGGTACTGGAGGAAATAAAATCACTTAGTGAAATTTTAAATAAATGTGGAATGTTCAAAAGTTCCGTAGGGCCGAAGATATCGAAATCGATTTTGTCCCACACTATACCATCCTGTATAGGAACGGCTGTGATGTTCACTGCTGACAAGTCTCTAGCTTCACGATGGGATGATTTGTGTGGTTTCAAAAGTAAGTTCACATTTTTACTTTCAGAGTCCAAATGGATGTACCTGCCATTTATAAGCACGCTGATAGTCATAACCAAAGCAGAAAGAAAAATATTCCAGAAATAATCCACAGTTCAATCCATGGTGAAACCAGATAAGTCTCTTTCAGGAAATGAAAAAAGTCTTGTACTTGCTGTTTGAAAGTTTTTGATGCTGGCGTCGTTTCAGGCTCACTCGGATCCTCAGAAAACGTATCAAAGTTAATGAAATAGCCAGAAGAAGTTCTGTCAATTGTTGGAATTGCATCAGGATTTGTAGAAATCGCTGGAACCAGTTGATCACTTGTTACGTTGGTGTAGACAGGTGTATCTGGACGAACTGTTACTTGAGTTTCAAGAGGGACGAGTTCCATAGCATTGTTGCTTAGTCCCTCATCTGTTACTGCTGAATTCTCGATTGTTATGAGTCTTTCAGTCTGAACCTCTTGGATAGTAGCGAGAGGAGTGCGTCTGCTACTAGGTCGGAGTCCACGAGGCCTACTATTTAGTATTGGCCACATACTGTGGTTTGATGAGGTCGATTGACACAAATCTTTTCTCCTTTTTTCCAGCAAGGGGCGGCAGAAGTACTGTTCTTGTTCCGTGGACGGCTAGGACAGGTACTGGTTGTCTGTAACAAGGTCCAAATTCCTTCTTGTCCGCAATCTTCTCTCTGACTAGATCCCCAACTTTTGGGATCCAGACAGGCCTTGCTGGGACTGCCGGTTTTTCCCCAGTGGTGGTTGGCTTCAGGAACACGTTGCTTTGTTTCGATCTTAGTTCATTTAGATCCTGTAAAACAGACAAACGATCTTTGATATCAAAGGGTTTATTTTCCACCACTGTGCCTTTACATTCGAGATCAGGAACCCACATTCTTGTCCCAAATAGGACCTCATATGGAGAGACCCCTCCTAGAGAACTTCTTGGCAAATTATTTAATGAGCGTTGGACCCCATAAAGATGTTTGACCCACCCATCACCCGAACCTAATACTCTAGCTGTTATAGACTGCTTTATGTCCCGGTTTTTCCTTTCCACAACAGAATTTCCCTCAGGATGAAACGGAGAGGAGTACCGCAATGCTACGCCCAAACTGGCCATGGCTTCTTTGTAAGCCCGAGAGCTAAACGCAGGGCCCTGGTCAGAATGTAGTGTGCCAATTGCGTTTGTGCCGATAAAGACTCGCAAATCTTTTATAACAGTTCGAGCGTCAGCCGAGCGCTGAGGCCATATCCATAGGAACCTTGAATTAGTATTTGTGGGATTGTATTTGTCCATAAGGCCGCCTGCGCATAGATAGACTAATGCTGTCTAACAATGGTGTCTGTACTGGGCAGGCTACTTCGTAGCATGGTGTCTGGTGGCGTTCTTCATCACGCTGTTTATTGCATTCTATGCAGTCATCGATAAAGATGTGAATCTGTGTATTCATTCCAGGCCACCAGTACATCTCTTTTAATGTTAATATTGTTTTAGAGATCCCTTGATGTGACAGACCCTCCCCCAGATGTGCTTCATGAATCCAAGCTGCTCTACTTTCCATGTTTGGAATTACCCTATCCCCCACTCCAGGGATTCGAGCAAAAGGAACGTTGTTCGCATCAATTACATAAGAGTACTTGAGTGGAAACTTCTTAGGTAACGCTGCACCACTGCCTTTGCTTGAAGCATTGACAGCCAACAATATCTCACTGTCTATTCTCGTTTTTGAACGAGTGATCGCAGCTACGGAAGCCGTCTGAACAGCCCCGTTTGCGGCTTCGTCAGCCAATGAATTCCCTGCAACGTGAACGCCATCACGTTGATGACTCAGCGTGTGTATCACGTGAGCCTTTGGTAGTTCGTTTCTCAACTGAACTACTTGTTCCCAAAGCGTTTTATGCTTTATTGTGCCACCTTTTGCATCTTTGAACCCATTTTCAAGCCAATTTTGTATATATTCATTATACGACTGAACACAGTAGAAACAATCGCACACTATTAGTGTGGGGAATTCGCGATCTGTACTTTCAAGTGCCAGTTTGAATGCTTGTAGTTCAGCTCGCTGAGCTGTACAATCTCCTAGAGATTGAGTTTTAGTGACCATTGGTCTGAAGTTACCATCGCGCATGCGACCTTTAACGATTGCGCACGCTGCACTATAAGCTTGCTTACTCCCTGTAGCAGGTTGTGCGGATCCGTCAGTGTAAATTATAAATTCATACTGATCGAGAGGCAGAATTTCAGTGGGCAGAGGACATTCATGTTCATATTGCAGGAACGCTTGTGTTTTTAAATCAGGATCAAAAACGTATTCAACATCTGTTGCAGCAAGAGAATTAACCCATTGTATCCATCTAGGATGTAAAGCTTTTGCATTTGGAATGCTCGCTTTTGTAACCGCTTCTAAGGCCGGTACTGGAGTTACGACAATAATGCGTTTCCCTTGGGCCAGAGCTCTTTCTTTAGCTACAGCGGTTTGAACTGCTGTCAGTATTTTTTCTGTTGAAGTGAAGCGCATTTCTGCTTGTGTATACAAATGTGATTTGTATGCTATTGGTACTTTTTCACCCTCATTAAATGTTAAGTAGGTGAATCCGCATTGACCCGAAATTATTCGGATCACTAAATTGCGTTGACATACGCGTGTTTGTAAGTGATTTGTTGCAAACATGTTAGCTTGGAGTGAACGCAAGATTTCTGTGTGTTCTTGTGTCCAATGTTTGATTGAAAAATCAGGTTTGATTAATTCGTAGAGAGGTTTAACCCTTTCTGCGTAATTTAGAATATAAGTTCTTCCAAAATTTAGGAAACCCAAGATGGATTATAAGTTTTTCAGTGTTTTTGGAGGTTGGAGCAGCGCGCACTTTTCTAGAAAGTTGGCTGCCAGGCTTTTGCCTTAACTTGAAAGCTCATATCCTAGGAAAAGGACATTGAGATGGGCAATTCTGGATTTTTTAAAGTTGAATTTATAGCCCTCAGAGGCGAAGCCCAATATAATGGTACTCACCCTGTTCAAGTGCCTATCTAGGTCATTGTCTGTCAGATAGATGTCATCGACATATGACAATGCCTCATTATCATATATTTGTAGTAACCCTGTTACCCTCGTTGAGAATAACCCCGGGCTGTTCTTGAACACTTGTGGGAGTCTACAAAATTGACGCTGGGTCCCCATTATTGAGAAAGCTGTTAAGTACCAGCTTCCAGGTGCTATGTTTTGACAAAAGAAACCATTTGAAATGTCCAATGTGGTTTTATATTTTTTACGCACAATGTTATTCATTAATGCTGTACTATGTGCATTTTGCACTGCAAATGTTTTTGAACAAGTGTTCAAGTGTCTGTAATCCAAAACTAGACGATATGTATTGTCTGGTTTGGATACAGGAAACAAAGGATTGTTCATTGAGGAGGTGCATGTTTCAATCACCCCTTGGTATTCAAGTTGATCTAAGATCTCCCTGACCTGTTTTTTAGCTTCTTGCTTTATTGGGTACTGCCTTTGTGCAGTAGGTTCATTTTTTAGATGTATTTTGTGTTGAGGTGAGTCCTCATCCCATCCTACATGATTTTTGTATAATGCTGGGGCCTGGGCAACTGCCCATTTCCTGGCATAAGTGTATTTTAGGTTAATTGGAATATGGTTGGAGAAGGCAGGCATAATGATGTCCTCACCATGTGGGCACTCCCTGACAAATTGTGGTGGCCAGTCTTTTTCTGCTAGAAGTATATCATAACCCCTTGAAAGTTTTTCCCAAAAGAGTATTTTCACTTTTCTTGGTATGTCTCCCTCCATTCGGAGTGTTATTTCATATAACTTTTGTGGAGTACTAACCCTGGTGTCTACAGTCTCTACTGTGATGTACTCATTCAAGTCCACTGTCTCCAGAAGTTCCTTCAGGTTCTGGCGAGCTATTGTTACTTCTGCTGCACTGTCCAGCATTGTCTGAGCCCATTCTCCGTTCTTGAGCTCTGTTCTCAGTATTCTCGGCATGTCTGATCTTCAGACCTGCTACCTTCTTTTTTGAGAATTGAGGTTTTGATTTATTTTTCTGAACGTGTTTGTCGTCTTTCGATTTCACGCGTTCTTCTCTATGTTCTGACCGTCCTCTTCTTTCCGATGTCTGTGATATCTGAAAGGTACGAGAGGAACGTGTATCAGTATCTTGATACCTGTCAGGTTTTCTTAAATTATCCCTATTCCTGAGGTTATACCTCCTTTCAGAGGGCTCCTTTTGAGGAGACCTTCCTCGGGATTGAGAACGTTTCTCGTTTGAATTTTTTTTATTAGTTTCCCACTTCTTTTTTAGAAGATGTAGGAGTTTGTTTAATAGAGTCCTTTTCAGGACTTTCAGATAGTTTTGGCTTCAAAGGTTTTCCACTCAAACTATCTCTGCCTAATTCTGCATAAGATTGTTCTATTATTCTGGGTAGTTCAGTTTGATGTTCTGTAACATCAAATTCCCTTAAGCGTTGGCGGATCGCCACTGATGCTGCCTCCCCTTTAATATTAGATAATATTATTGTTGAGACCTGGTCGAAGTTTTTCAGTAATTTCATACCTAAATTCAGAGCAGGCTCTGCCCCGTATTCGTTTTGAATTTGTTTCAGGACATCTGGTATCACTGCAATTGACGGAACACCATGTGTTTTAGTATAGATGGCAGCAAAGACTGCGCCCCAAGTGGTGCAATCTTCCAGTTGTGGTGTGATCCCCATTGGTAAACAGATTGTTAGGATTCTGTGTTTCTCATAAGGGCTAGTATTTGGAAATACTGCTTCAATTTGAGTAATTTTTTGAGCTATCCAGAATGGAATTTGTTCACGTTTTGTGGGCATTTTACCCATGACTGCGTATAAAGTCTGTGGAGTAATTTTTAGTGTATTCCCCTGTTGAGGGGTTTGATTTGGAATGGTCAATAGTGGTTGGACTGTGAAAGTCCGCATGACATATTGGACTAATTGTCTGTAAATTTTTATTAACTCTGTAAGTTGAGTAAGTAATTTCTCGTCTGACATTATATCGAGGTCAGGATGAGGAGTGTAGCTGGCTAGAATCGGCAATGTTGCTCCTGGTCTACCTAGTGGACCGAGCCTGGTAATGTTTCTGTGATGTTTTAGGGCGCCTTTAAACCAGAGATGATGCTCCTGGTATGTGAGTGGAATTTCAATATCCTCGAAAGGAATATATTCCTCTGGTGGTTCATCTTCTTTGTAGTAGTGAAACACTCTTGTGACTGTATTTGATTCTGGGAATACTATCCATGAATAGAATACCTCTGTCTGAAAGGATTCATGTGCCTCTATCACGAAAACTGCTCTACCCCCTCTTGGTGGTAGGCCGTGTTTTATAAGTTTTAGAGTGATGGCTCTTCTTAAGTTTGGAGCGATGTCTATAACACCCTCCTCGGTTTCATTTAAACCGGTAAAGTTAAAAGCTGTTACGACTGGGTCAGCTGCAGCTACACCGTTCTCGGTGCCATTGTCCCCGTGATTGGACATTTGTTTTTTGAAAAATGTAGTACAAGTTTCAAGGAAACAAAAGATAAGGTGCACAATATTTTGGAACACTGTATCCTTCAACGTTGATTAAACCAAAATAGCTAATCTATAGGTTTTTTGTCCTATTTAGCTTTGGCGGATATTTAACCCTACCCACTCCAGACGTCTTTTGGAGTATGTGAGTAGGGGTCTCTGAGAGAAAAGCACGACTGAGTTACTCAGTATCTAGCGTTAAATTAGTGCCTTACCAAACCGTTGGGCGCCATGTAGTGTAGTTCCTATTTCCCTAATAGGCTCTGCGCATTGGAATAATATACCCTATAGGCTTGACATAGGACTGAGGTCGGTATGTCCCTATCGAGTATATTAAACTTAATTACTTTTGTGCCAGCTAACTCAGAGGCTACTAGAAACTTCTTGTAAACAAGAAGGGAGTAGTTTCTGGCAACCGCATAAACATGACAACTTTGTTTCCCTTTTAGAATCGGAACACTTCACAGAATTGTGGAAACAATAGATAACAGTTTCACTCAGCTAGTCGTGCATGCTTAGTTTCCTCAGAGTTAACAGAAAGAATAGACGGGCGTTTCAATAAAAAGGTTTTATTGAACAGTCTTGTTTCTCGTGTAAGAGATATGAGCTGTTATGATCACAAGACAGTATGCAAGATATATAATGTACAGCGCAAGCAGTAGAAATAAATAATACTGCGCTAGCATTATCTTTTAGCATATATTCACGTACATAAATAACATGAGCTAAAAATGCGAGTACTCATACGATGCTTCTCTAAGCTAGTTCTACCCCAATGTACCTAACCTAGTCTAGGTGTAGGGCAAGGTAAGAAGTAGGTGAAGTATTCTCTAGTATGGTATACTAAGAGTATGTTAAGTCTAATGTGCCAAAAGTCCCTCTAGGTTGCTAGTCAGCTCCATACCTTGAGAATGAGAGAGGTGGGAATCTCCTGCTGGATCTCAAACTCTAACAGCCCGCGAAGGGAGTCAGAACACTGGAAGCTGGATTCTTCTGCGAGCAGGAATGACAGCGTCTTCTCAGTGCGTCAGGCCGGGATACGGGCTCCTCTGAAGTCGAGGTCTCCTCTAACTTGCTTGGGCAAGGGAAGGTATATTTATACCTGGTAGGTGTCTTGGAATGTTAGCATTGACGTGAAGTCGGACAGAGGAAGACGTCAGGAATGAACCCTTAAGGTATAGCGGTTCATGCATAATAGATGAGTTCTTGGAGAAATCAATAATCCTGTGCTAGGGGAACTCCCAAGAGCTTAAGGGTCTGGTTTCTAAGAACTCGTCGTGACGTTAGGGTGGACGGATGTCGGTGACCATGCCTGTATTTGGAGTGCATGGCTAATGCCTAAATAAGGACTGGGATTCTATGCCTATATAAGGGCAATGCGAATTGTGCCTATATAAGGACGTTTCAGGAAAACCTATATACGGACACCTAAAGCGGAATACAACAGTATCATCCCTGACTCGCTCTGTATCACCCCTGATGTAGCAGTGCCCCTATCAGTTTTATTTCAAACTTCAGTGTCACAAGCTTTTCTTCTGTTCCAGCCTTGTGTCAGTGGCTTGTTGGCTGCGGCTGGTCAGTCTGGTTCTAGAACAGTTTGAAAAGTGTGTTTAGACCCCACCATCCCAATTTGTTAGCTTGGTGAGCCTACATCCTCCCTGACACACTAAAGATCACCCCTGGCCTAGCGGGAGTCCTCAACTCCCTAACTTTCATTCCAAGGATATTCAGCATTTCCTCTTCATCCTATGTCTTAGGTTTGCTATGAAACCATTTGAACTAAGTCCTAACGGCTCGAAAGAGATAACCTTTTCAAGCCACCCTTGTATCCTAAATCTCATTTCCCCTGCCATAGCCGTGGTGTCTGTGGGTCTAGTACATGCCCCTGGTCCTGTCGGTGAATAAATAAATGAATGATTGAGTAACACCCACCTCCCTAACTTATTTCTTGGCGCTAGTCTAAATACTTTATACTATGCTAAATATTTTCTAACAGGCTCTTTATACTTATCGAGCTCCGTGTTCCCAGATGCTTTCGTTGGTTTTGGTGCCGTATTCGACATAGCGATCGTGTGTTTTGCATCTACATGGAAGCCTTTCTCTATCTCCCCCCCCGACCCCTGGAGGACCTAGTGCTCCATGCTTTAATTATTTTCCCAACCTTGACTCCTTTGTATTATTCCTTATGTATTTTAGTTGGCAATGTCTTTCATGTTTCCATTATCGTATATGGCTCAGAAGCAGCTAATTCTACCGGCATGTTTGGCCTCATCATCATGTATTTCTTTGTACGTTTTCCGCTGAGGCCCACTCTAGTTTTATCTGTCCCATCTACCTCTTTAGTTTTCGCTTTGGCATGACTCGTTTTGCTCACTTTTTCCAGTTATTCATCTAGGACGCCATGTAATAGGGCATCCTGGTTGCCCCCCTTATAGTCATTCGGTCATTTCAGTCGGCGAGGCTGTGCCGCTAACTTTTATGATATTTTCCACAGGTGCACCTTCCCGTGGTCTGGCGACCCGGTCTTGCTTAGTCCTCTATATATGGGGAATCCATCGCGCCCTGAGCTGCTTGCGTTATTTCCTGAGCAGACTTGACACCTATTCTGAAAGGTAGCTGCCTTTTTATTACTGTTCCCGTTGCTCCAGTATTTTGCTTCCCCAAATCTGAATTGTGTGTTTCCCCTATTGTTGTTTGCCAGATATTTACCAGCGACATATTTCTCCTTCCTGAATCCCCATTATCTGTTGCTACTGTTATCTTTGTAGCGCCAAGGCTGGCTCCTTCTTCCCGTAAGTCGTGCTCGTTGTTTTTGTTCAGTTCCTCACACCTTTCTTTCTTCCCTGACATCACTTCTTTGGCTGTGGTGGTAGAATCTGCTTGGACTGCACTCCTGATTCTCGCTCATCCTGTATTGTGGTTTGTTCGGCCTCTCAACGGTTGCTACCATGTTTGAGTTCCTTACTCTGCACACTGTGGACTTTTCCAACCTCTTTTTTTCTTATAATTCCACCTCTTGCACGAGGTTTGGACGAAGCACTGGAGATCACTATTGGTCATGTTTCATCTGTTCGCTCATGAACATTCCCTTTCGTTCGGGGAATGAGATTGCCATTATCTTATGTTTCCCTTCTCTATTTGTAGAATGGTGTTTTGATATCCGTCTCTACTACACCTCCACCCCCATCATCTATGTGGTATCTTTGATCCCACCAGCTCTGTGCCCTGAAGAAGGTGATGGCTATTTTGAAGCCTGACACCGAAACGCGCGTCGGCACACCGAGTGACAGAAGCTACTTACTGACTGAAAAAGAAGAGCTTGACACACTTTAAAAGCTTCAATGTACCTCTTTTTCTCATATGCACATGATGAAAACGTTATTTAATTAAAGAAAATGTACACACAAATGCTCTAGAATCAATGGTATTCATAGACACCCACTGTAACACGTGTGTTTAAAACAATTTCTTTACAACTATTCTACATTTTACCTCTTAACATTTATCTGTTCTTGTCACCACTAGCAGCTAGTTCAGTGGTTCCTGTCCAGAATCACTATTTTTACTCGTTTGTCTTGACAGTATGGTAGATGTATGGGTATGACTGAAGTATGACTGATCTAATGTGTGAATTGTGCTGTGGAATTTGATATGTTTTTGATGTTTATGTCCTTGTATTGACTTACTTGCGATGGGGGGGTATCTCTGTGTTACATTTGTCTAAAAACACTATGTATGTAATCCTAAACCTATTTGTTCTACGATATAATTAAAAATAACTGAAAATATATTTTTTTATCTTTAATAAAAACAAATTTGTATAAATTACATTTGACACTGTTAATCTTGTGTGATTGTGGGTTTTGCGGCAAATCTCTTGTTTCCCCTGTTTGGCAAATTCTTTTGTTAGTTTCATTTAGAGACGCATCGCGCTCATTATGCACCGTAGGCAGGTGACATTTATTCCCTTCTCCTGTAGTGTATGATATACTGGCCAGTCTAAATACCGCCTACCCAAATAGATTTGACTTTTTCCTTAAGCCTATGAACCAAAGATGAATGTGAGTAGCCAGTTTTGAGAGACAGGCCCATGACATTTGGAATCAAAAGTAGTAGTGGGATGAAAAACGGGAGCTAATGTAGGTGCAAGCGCCAGAAGTCTCCCTATATTGGCTGGACACCAGTTGACCTAATTGTTTTTTCTTTTAAGCATTTGCCAGTTGTGATATCAACTACTAGGCACCTATAGCCCTGTAATTTTAACAGACATGCAAACTGGCTCATTCATACACTAAAAATATCACCTTGGACTTGGGCAGCAACCATGTTTGGATAATTTTTTAGTTTTGGGTTACTAAGTGTTTGGCGCTGACTTTTCAGGTACTCATCAACTGACAGCCTGCATTTACATTCTCCCACTTAGTCGTCTAGTCAAAGTGACAGAGGACGAGGTCCGACATATACCCACGTGGTACAATGTAAGACTGTGTCGCACTTCTATCGCATTCGGAGTTCAAGATGTTTCCAGAGCAGACCGCACCCCTTCCCATATACCTACATTGGCATGTGGCATCATGGTATTTTAAATTATCACTTTACCAAGTGAGAATTATAACAGTGTTTGGGGTTGTATCTCACCCCAAAGGTACTCGCTACTTCCATTTTACAGTGCGCATCATTTAACCAAACCGTCTTTCCTACTTTGACTTCACGGCCTATTTTTTTTTTTATTTAGACTTGCATCTCTGACTTGACATTGATTTTGAGCATTATACCATAGTATATGAGTTGCAAACTCTACCACTTCTTGGAGTGAACCTTGATGCCTTGACTCATCTTCCTTGGAGAAGAAAGTGTGCAAAGGCTGTAATGTGATTATCTTATGGAATGCAAGACCAACTGAGCCTCTGGGTCATCAGTAGTAAACTAGAATAATCACCAAAGATGCTGCCCAGCAACTACCAACTGCACAAGCACCCAAAGAAAATGGCTTGCACACAGTATTGTAAACCACTCAAACCCACATCGGTTTCAGCAGCACAAGCTTGCTTTCATTCTGTGATGAACTGCACATGGTGATGATTTCCTAACTCTTCTGATCTCTAGGCAGAAACGTTTTCAGTGTCATGGTATAGATGTGCAAATGCACTTGCTATGGTTTCAAGACTGGCAATGAGGGTAGCTGTGGAACTGTTGAATAGCATTTGATAGAGGTTTCAAGCAACAGATTCCTTACCATAAAATATTCCCCAGGCATCACACTGGATCGGCAAATTTTTTGCGCAATACCCCTGCGTGCCAGTAGGTGGTGTTGTTCAGCCTCGGAATCTGTGTCGCCCACGCCAGAAGTCAAGTGCGCTGTGCCTATATATGCGCCATCCCAGCGAGCTGATGTTACTTTTCTTTTTGTACCAGTCAATGCAAATCCGGAGAGAGCTTCCCCCAGTCATTTTTTTACTTAGTTTTTCCTCAACTTTTTGTCGAAGCTTTCTTGAGATTTTCATCTCCTGGTATGTTAGAGATGTCCCCTAAAAAGCTAAAAGGCTTTAAACTGTGTGGTACCTTTCACAGGCAGATGTCTGTGACAGACGCACACTTGGTTTGCCTATGATGCTTAGAGCGGGAGCAAGACTCCAAGACCTCTGAGAAATACCGCCCCATGAATCCTAAGGTGCTGAGGGAACAGACCCTGAAGCTGCTCGAGGTCGGATGATCCTGCATCGCTGTTGATCCTGGTTGCGAGAGAGGTCCTGGTACTGCTCGCAGAGCCACTTCCAATGATCGTTGTCCCGATCCAAGTCATTGGGTAAGTTCCACAAGCAGAAGTAGTCGAAGTGCCCTTCGACTTTCCCAAGCTGGTCCATGTCATTGGACCGTGCGCAGGAGCATCAGCAATCTAGGCCTCTCTCCGCAGTGAAGCCTGCACCAGGTTCTGCTCTGCTCCTCCCTGAGCTTCAGGAGCTGGAGTGATGCCCACCCAACTCAAGGAGTTTTATGAGGTCATGCACCCAATATTTCGCACAAGACAACAATCTTCCTCAACACCAAGTCCACTGCTGTCACTCCGGGCATTGCTGACGCCTCACGGCAGTGGAGGCCCCATCATCAAACTGAGCCCTACATGGAGTCGGATGGGTGATGCTGGTGCCGACCAGTACCATCCTTCCGAAATAGAGCCAGTGCCTTTTTCTTTTGACAGGCCTGGAAAGGGTGACAATTGAGAGGTGTCTGAGGACCCTTATGGTTACCACCATCCCCTTGATGAACCAGAGGACAACTGGTACAAGGAAGTGGTGGATGCCAGTGGTTTGTACACCTCACCAGACACTGGCCTGGTCTCTCCCCCTACTGTGGCTACGGAGGCGGGTTCCTCATTTGCAATTGTGGTGCGGATGGCAGCTGGGAACTTGGACCTACAGTAGCAGTCAAGACTAACGTCTTGACAGAGGTGTTTCAGCCTCGAGTTTCCCCTTCCGAACCATTACTCCCATTCAACAGAACCCTTAGAGATGTCCTCCTTGGGGCCTGGTCCAAGCCATGCACAGGGCTCCTGTACACAGGGCAATTGTCTTCCATTATCACCCCACTCCTGGGAACCACAGTTTCCTCACCTAGCACCCCAACCTGAAGAGCTTGGTGGCCCAAGCTTCTACTTTCAGGATCAATCCTGGTGTGTTCCCTTCCCCTCCACCATATAGTGAATTCAAAAGGCTGGATACCTTTGTCAAAATAATTTTTTCTTCCGCCAGCCCTAGCACTGCGGTCGGTGAACACCACGTGCCTTTTGGGCTGATAAACCCACACTGTGTGGGATTCGGTTGCGCAAGTGCTGCTTAACGTCTCTGGAGGAGGCCCAAGACATACTCTCCCAAGCTACTGCTGACTAGCCAGATGCAGCAAAGTTCACCATCAGATGTGGACTTGCCATGAGCAAATCGCAGTGACTCTTAGACGCCATGTCTGGTTGAGAACCACTGGCTTTTCAGGGGATGTCCAAGCTTTGCTCATGGACATGCCCTTTCATGGCTCTTGTCTCTTTGATGAGAAGGTGATTCAGTGCAAGAGCGCTTAAGGATAGCAGATACAGCCAGGTCCTTGGGCCTATCCATTGCGCATGCCAGCTACGTCCGCCTTTGGCCTCTTCCATGGCTACGGTAGGGGCTGCAAACCACGTCCTTTCCTGCTCAGCCACCAAGGTCAACAGGCTTCCCAGCCTTTTCGTGGACGAGTTCCCACAGACGATGTGGGACCACCATCCAGATGTCTGGTCACTATGACAGATGCATCACTCATAAGCTGGGGCAGCAATCTGGGAGAGGTGAAGATCAGAGTAATCTGGTTTCTGGCAGAATCCGGGCTTCACATCAACCTGTTAGAGCTATGGGTGATCTGGTTGGCATTGAAAGTCTTTCCCTTCGATCAATGGAAGGCTGGTACATGTGTTCACGGACAACACCATCGCCATGTGGTACTGCAACAAGCAAGGCGGGTGGTGTTGTGAACCCTTTGTCAAGAGGCCCTGCGCCTCTGGACATGGCTGGAATGTCAAGCCTTTCACCTGGTAGTTCAACTCCTTGTGGGCTCTCTGAACACCAGAGCAGACAAACTCAGCTCTCATTGCCTAGCAGATTACGAATGGCGTTTCATCCGAAGATGGTGAAAGGTCTCTTTCAAGAGTGGGGAGAGCCTTGGATAGATCTGTTGGCCACCGCAGAAAGCACGCAATGTCAGTTGTTCTGTGCACTGGAGCTTCTAAGGCTGTTCTCACTCCGTGATGCTTTTCGTCTCTAGTGGAACTCTGGCCTCCTGTACGCTTTTCTGACGATACCACTCCTGCCCAGAGTTCTTAAGATCATGAAATGACCAGGCCCAAGTTAATCTTGTAGCTCCGGATTGTGCACGGAGAGTATGGTATCTCGAGCATGACCATGTTCATGCATCTGCATATACTTTAAAGGGTGCATGCTTATGCAAATGGTATGAAGCATAATCTGAGGCCTGGAATGCAGCTTCTGTTGGACCATCTGGTTCATCTTCAGGAGCACATCTGCCTCAGGAGTTCCTGGATGTCCTTTCTTCAGACACTATAGATCATGGTAACTCCGCAGCGCATTTGTTACCCTAGGACCATTGCCTTATTTTTTAATAGGTGGTTAAAGGAAAGCACTGGGCTCAAAACATAGAACACACAACACATTTTTGTCACAAAATGTGTTACTTGGTGCAGGGCTCTCTTTACAATTTTACAGTATGATAGGCAAAAAAAGCACATTGTTATGTATCCTAACGGGTTGACCTGGTAATGGACTGCATCCTTTGTGATGACTTCTGAGGGACCTCTAGTAATGACCTGAGGTTCCGCAGCCATTCTGCCTACTCCAGAGGGACTTCTGGTAATGGCCTGTGCTACTGCACCCTTGTGCAGCAGGCACCATTAGAAGCAGATAAAGAAATCACGGTTGGATTTGTATGGAGAGCGGGTTAGTGCCATTAGCACAAACACTATCGACCTCATTCAGGCTTTGGAGGAGCCCCATATTGGCAGGGCTCCTGCTGCCAAAACCAGTATCAAAGCCCCACACTTATAGGCAAGAAAACGACTGATTGTGTGCTACTGAAACCGCTGCTGCCTCCACTGGTTCATCTGCCAGCGGACCACTTCCTGGAGTGCATCAGTAATCTGGAGGTCCACTTGTTGCAGATTTTCCCTGCATGATTGCCCTGCCAGTTATGGTCGACCTGGACAGGAAAAATCAACATTGGCCCCCATACAGGGAAGATTAACTGTGCGGCAGAACCATTCTGGTTTTTCCCCAGAAGCTAATCTTTACTGTGGGAGTTAATTTCTGAACAACGAAAAAAATACCAAGCATGCCCCATAGCATTTCTGATGACTCTAATTCTTCTGAGCCTAAGCATGAGCCAAGGCGTCACAAACTTTGGCATCTAAATAACACCAAAAATGTCATGTAAAATTATAGTAAACACTTTAATATGTAAACTGTTGAGTATCTTTAAAATAATGTATTTCCTCAACATATATTATGTTTTCTAATAATCTGGGCCTCTGCAATTATGCAGTGTTGTGGCTTATGCTGCATAAATATGTATTTGCAGCATTTGTCAAATAATCCATAATCTGCTGCATGATCTGCAGTTTTTAACATAAAATATTTTGTATCTAACTCAAACGGATCAAAAGCTACTAACCAGGCAGAAACGTGAGTTGACGCAAGTTGAAGGCCCTTCACAAAGGTTGACTGTTCCCCTTCCACTTGCTTATTGATGCGTTTGAGTGCTAAATTGGTACAAATTTGGAAAATCTTTGTCCATGCAGTATTAACATGAGTGCAAGTAAATTTAAAGAAGTATTGCTATCACTAAAAGTGCTGCATTACGCCACATAATTCGCCTGTTCTTGCCATGAGGCCTCAAAGAAAGGTATTTGTTTTTCATGTGATTATATATATATCCACTTTGAATAGATCCTCACATCCCTGAGTCCATTTGGCAGTGGTGGGCGGTCCAGGTGAGGAACCCAATTAAGTCCAAATTCACTTTTCTCTAACCAAACTACAAAAGAAATGTGCACTCTATAGTTGCTGTAACGTTGCTATTTAATCCATAACTCCAGATAACATAAAGACACCATGCAGTGATTCAAGAACACCTGAAGCATTTTGCCTTAAAAAAAAACACATTGTTCGCAGGTGAAGAGTATTCTCCACCAAACATAAATACCATACCATGTAAGTGTCATAGAAAAAGGGCTATAGAGCGGAAAATGCCGGTTTTTGCATCAGCATTTTGAACCTTCTATATGAAAACTGTTGGTATCATCTTATCCAGTAAATTGCACTTTCTGACAAGGCTTGAGCCAATCATATCACAAAATAGCAAGTATTGATCATAAATCCACAATAAACAGATTGAAACATGGATAATTAAATTACAAAAGATGATGTCGGCAATATTGGGAATCCCATTGCCCCCAAAGTAAAGACATGATTCAAGGGCAAGTCCAGTCACATTAAACCCAAGTGGGTTTGCCCAATTTTGTTTTTGCCCTGATTATTCATTAAAAGTTTTAGACTACACTTATAATTCCTACCACTCCATATTTCAATAATGCAGTACTGTAGCTTACAAAACATGTTTCTGCCAATTGCCCTGTGTACAAAAATCATATACAGAAATGTTTAAGTATTCAACCCCTTGACCTGCATGAGAGCAATATCAGAACCACAATGCCCAAGTTGACAAAATGATAGGAAAACTATTTCTTAGCTTAAATGCAGAAATTGTCAACATTATTCCATCACATCCATAGCCCTGCGTGAAAGAAAAAAGAAGGGGAAAACAAAATACACAATTAAAACCTGTTTAAAAACCTGGGAAAATGAGAAACGGAGAGAGAACAGCAGAAAACGTAAAGCATATCTAATAAAACATACATATATCAAAATGAGCTGTCCCCCCATTTTTTAACCCAAATGGATATATAGCTCTTCATCAATGTCAAACGCCCTTTGGGATTTGGTATCCAATTCCAAGATGTATCTGGTGAGAAATTGAGAGAGTGGAGGGAACAAGGCATAATTGAGTGGGATGCATTCAAATTCTTGCATTGCGAATATCCCTAAGTACCTATTCCCTACCTACTCCTTAAGATTCATAAAGATTCCAACTACCCTCCAGGGAGGCCTTTTGTCTCCCCCGGGGTATCATTGTTGGAAATTAGTCAAAAATAAATTGATTTCTTTTTGCGTCCCTTTGTTACACCATTACCTTCTTATCTCTAAGACATTAGAGAGTTTCTTACACAGATTGATGACCTATATTGAGAAGAAGACTTCCTACTTCTCACCCTGGATGTGAGGTGTCTGGATACGAGTATCAGGCATGAGGATGGCATAAATTTCTGTAGACATTTTTTGGAAGGCAGGTGACTATCTCTCCTGTTCCATACTGAAATGATCATAGACATGATCTGGTTTTGCCTGAATAACAGCTTTTTTGTGTTTGATGATTACAGGCAGATCCAAGGTACAGCAATGTGCAACAGTTTTGTTCCCACTCTCACCAATCTCTTTATGGGAGGAGCTGGTGGGAGGAGCCCTGGATGAAATTCACACCCATGTGATCTTGTGGATCATGTATATTGATGATCTGTTTGTGATATGGAAAGGCAACAGCAAGGAAGCATTAAGATTCTTTAATATTCTTAATGACAATGAATGGAACTTAAAATTTACTAGCCATATCAATACAAGGGAAATTGACTTTTTGATCATCAAAGTTGAGGTGATTAACAACAGATTAACCTCCAGATTACATAGGAAAGCCACTGCTGGCAATACGCTGTTACATGCGCAAAGTAGCCACCCCAAGGCCCTGATACAGAGTATCCCCTTTTGTGAATTATTACGTGCGCACCAAAATTGCAGCACGGATGAGGTATACCAACAAGAATGTACCAATATGGTGAAGAGATTCAGAGAGAGGGGGTAGCACCAATCCACATTAAATACAACTATTCAAAAAGTTTAGAGGAAACGCAGGGAGGAAATTCTTATTCCCAAGATACGCAGTGAGGCCACATCAACAGCTACTTTTAGGTTTATTATCGCTTACAATCACAAGGAAAGTGAATTAAGACGCATTCTGGGGAAGCATTGGTAGATATTGCTAACTGAGAATTGTCTGGCAGAGATCATGGATAACTACTGAGAATTATATACAGGAGGGGGGTGACCCTCAAAGACAGACTCAGTAAGAATGACATTACTAAGGTCCCTTCCGTATTGGAGAACACAAGAGGGGGATTTGTTACCTGCAACAAATGCAGAGCATGTAAAAACAGTTCCTATGTTGAGACATTCCATTCTCCTTTACAAGGGAACTATTGCACCCACTTGCACCTCTGATTTTACTGTTTATGTTCTTGCTTGCCCATGTGATAAATGGTATGTGGGAAGTACAACTTAGGACACTTGAGGGCTATCAAACATGGTGACAAATGGTACCCTGTGGCACGGCATTTCTCACTGAATCACAAAAGAGGCAGTACACTTTTGAGTTTCTTTGCCATTGATAGATTACTACAGACTAGGGTTGGGGGGCAAATGAAACACGAGCCCTGAGCCAGTTAGAATCCAAATACATACTGGAATTGGTTACCAAAGCCCCAAAGGGGTTAAACATTGATAAAGGGCTATATACCCATTTGGATTACACATGGGGGGGCAGCCCATCTAGATAAATATATATGATGAATTAGATATGCTTTACTTTTTCTGCTGTTCTCTTTCTCTGTTTCCCATGTTTTTAAACTGTTTCTAATTGTGAATTTGTTTTCCCTTTCTTTTTTCTTTCACACAGGGCTATGGATCTGACAAAATAATGTTGCTAATTTCTGCATCTCAGCTAAGAAATAGTTTTTCCATACTTTTGCCCACTTGTAACTCTGTCTGACAGTCTGAAGGTAACTAGGAGATATTGTGAATAATAAGGAGATATACATTAAACTAAGATAATCACGGTGAAGAAGAGGAATACAACAAGTGAATTTGTGATAATGGCAAGAAAAAATTGTGCAAAACCCCACCCATATATTTAAATGCTCAGGGGGTTGGGGGTGACAATGAAAGATAAACGAAAAAATGCATGATTGATGAATGCTCAAAAGGGCATTAACAAGAAGAAAAATCAAAAAACCAAAGACCAAAAAAATTAAATCATTATAGGCACGCATCAGTAATGAAGAAAATAATTGAAATAAATCATCATAATAAAGTAATCGCTAAAGAAAGTGAAAAACTAAAATACTGAGAAAATGTTAACTTTGAAGATGAACAAAGACTGTATTTACTAACCCGAATTCTGACTCAATGAATATTACCTGCAAATGAGAACAAGCATTGGCAAAGCCAATAGTTCTGCCGTTGGCCACAAACCTTAGGGCAATTCTTGTCTTGTAATGGTTTTTGTAAAACTTTATTGTTTGGAAATGTGTCGGGCCCATATCAATCTAAAAAACATAACTTGTAGTAAAGTCAGCCAAGAGCTGAAGTGGGCTGATACATTGCTTCCTAATACATGCTGGAGTGGGTGAAAGAAGAATGTGACTGAAACCAACCACAGATTAATGGCTGAAGTCTGGCTGAAACCCCTATAAGTAAACTATATTATACGCATAATTTTATGTAAAATTAAAAGGTCTTGGCTAACATAGACCTGAAAAAGTTATCAGTCTGGCATTGGTTGCAAGCCTCTACAAAGAAAGAAAGAAGACCGGCAAGAAAAAAAGGCAAAAAATAAGGCAGGGAAGAAGGAAGGAAACAATGAGAAGGAAAGAATGAAAGAAAGAAGGAAAGAGAAGGAGAGAAAGAAGGAAGGAGAATTGAAGAGAAGGGAATAAAGGAAGTAAAAAGAAAAAGATATAAAGAGAAAGATAGCAAAGGAAAGAAGGCAAGAACAAAGGAATGAGAAGGATGAAAGAAAGGAAAGGAAGGGAAGACAGAAGGAAATAAGGATGGGAAGACAGAAGCAAAAAAAGGAAAGAGAAGGCAAGAGAAGGAAGGAAACAAGGAATGAATGAGAAGGAAAAAAGAGAAGAAAAGAAGGAATGAATGAGAAGAACAAAAGAAGGAAAGAGAAGTATAAAGAAAGGAAGGAAAGAGAAAAGGACAAAGAAAAAGAGAAGGAAAGAAAGAAAGCGAATGCAAGATAAAGAGCATAAAATATGGAATGAAAGAAAGCAAGCGAAAGTAAGAAAGAACAAATGAGAGAACAATAGAAGAAAAGAAAACAGAAAAAAGATGAAAGGAAGAAGGCATGAATGAAAGCAGAAAAGGAAGAGAGAAGGAAAAAGGAATGAAAGAAGGCTAGATTAAAAGAAGACAAGAAGAAAGAGAAGGAATGAAAGAATAAATGGTAAAAAGAGGATAACAATACAGAACAGTTTCTAAGGGACACAATCTGGTATGCTGTGAAATGGCAGCAGTCAGAATAGGAACACATTTCAAAAGAGAGTTACAACAGCATTGACAGGACGCTTGATCTGATAAAGATGGAATGTGCATCAGAAGCGTCCTGCTATCACAGGAGGCTCTAAACACAAATGCCACACTATAGTAATTATAAAGTAAAAATAAAAACACTGGTACTGAAGGGAACTAGCTCGAATATGGATGTGCTCCTTGTGATAGAACAAAATGCAGTCACTCAAAGTTACATTAACAAGTGGCTTACGCAGTTTGACCCACTGCCCCATGCTATATGCTGTCGCGGGCAGAAGCAAAATGTGAATGAGACAACAGACCAGTGGATAAAGAGCGGTAGCTGAAAGCCCCTGTAAGTAAATATATTATACATATTTTAGTAAAATCAAAAAGTCTGGGCAAACTTCAGACCTAAAATGGCATGGTGTTGCACAAACGAAAGCGCACTGCAGTGGTAGTCGTCTTCTTCATCCATTGGTGACGTGATGGATGATAACGTTTTGGGAGAAATAGGGCGCGAAACAGCAGTGAATACTTTTTTGTATACCTGTGAGAAAGGTCCAGCGAAGGACCCAAACACGTCAGGTTTTGACTCGTCTCTGTTTTGTAAATAATACATTTCATTAGCACTTATAACCAAACAAGTGTTGGTACTTTTTGATTTTCCGCATAAAGGAAGTTGTGTGTTTGTGTATGGAAATATATATCACTCAGTGGCAGTCACCATTGAAAAGGTATTTTTTGATATGCCTATGTATTTTGACCTCATAGACAGATCTTCACCAAAACTGGTCATCGCTTGGCATAGCCGCCTATAATCAAGCATGCCAGTATTCATGAAGATCCATTCAAGGGGAAAAAAATGAAAGGTGTGCGGTCAAAAAAATGATCTTTTCCCATTTTACCTCCTGTAGGAAATGTTGCTCACACCTACAGCAATACCGCTCAACAGATTTACACAAACCTTGCATGAAGGTATAAATTTACTCTGCCAGAGTTCTAGCATGTTTGTGGTGTAAATCCGTTAATTTTCTGAGATGTAAGCATTTAAAAAGTAGAAAGACCAGCTTGAAATTTTTAACACTTTTCTAGATCTCTGCCATTTAAAATCACAATTCAGAAAATTGCAGGCCCTGCCAATCACATTTGAATTATTTTATCAAATGTGATTGGCTGATAATGGGCATTTATTTTTGGCCATCTTCAAATTCATGATTAAAAAAAAAAAAAAAAAAAAAGTTTTGCCATGGTTAGAGTGGGGGTAACCATGAGAGGTGCCCGACTCTAGGGCCAAGGCTATGCACAGCAGAGCTTGGCTGTTACCTGCAAGTTGGGTGCTGGACCCGGTCATACGCCAGGCCCTGTAGCCAACGCTCGGACATGCACAGTGGCGGTAAGCCTTCACGCTGGGTTGGGGAATGGGCCTGGTGGCACACACTGGCAAACTGCACAGGGCCTGGCCACAGGCAATCACCACCTGTGCATGGCCAAAACATGTGAGCCACAGAGGTTGACAATAAAGGGAAGGAATTATGAAAAAAAAGAAATCACTGAAAAAATACAGGTAAAAACAGAGTTATGGTTCCGGCTTAAACATCAAAATGACTGAAATTCACCTGTTAAGGTTAGAAACGTACAAAACACACCATAACTCATGGCGCCTAGTATTCTGAAAGCTCCATTTTGCCAACTGCTTAGGAACAAATGACAGACTATTTAGAGAAAAACATGGGAATACAGGAAGCAGTACTACATGGGTATTCTTTTACATACTGTACAGGCTTTTGTTGATCTGCTGCAAACCTTCCTACTTCCTATAAGTAAAAGTGAAAAGAAGGCTTATTCCTTTCTGTTTGTATTAATTATGTATGAACATACTCACTTTAGATATTTTGAAGCCAATTCACAAAGGCACATAAGAACATAAATAAGATTATGTTGTGTTTAGTATAAACCTTTTGCACATGTTTACATATTCTTGTATGCCTTGTTCTGTTTTGTACTCTATTATTATTTGTATCTCAGTGAGTAGGCATTCTAAGTGCATGCCTCTCTTAGTGTCCCAGATTCCTTTTGGAAGCTGGAACATTGGGAGTCTTTGGAGGATCGACTAAGGAAAGCTGCATCTCTTGTCATGTCCGCTCCTCCGGTGTTTCAACTGGGATAAACTTGTGTTGTACATATTCATGTGGAGTCTATTGCTACAGAGTGCTACTTTACCAACTCCAAAATGCTGTTGTGAATAGGCCCCGTTATTTTTATATTAGCATCGCTGACTTCTCTTATCTCTTTGGAAATAAAGCTTTGTGAGCCCACCTCATCTTAACCATTCAGCGTTTTTCAACAAAAAGTAATGTTTTACAACGGTCTTCCTTTACTTCCAAGGAGCATCCCCCTTTTACCTCCAAGGGCTGGAACTCATTTTTCTTTCAGTGGCCAGATCCCCTCCTACTCCCAGTGGCACCCACCCAGTCCTTTCGTCAGCCCCTTCGGTCTGCCTCAAGATGTTTGCTGAACACCGGAGCAAGAACACATTTTTTTCATGTAATACTGTTGGGTTTCAGGGCATTTGGAGCTCTCTCAGTAATCTCTGGCTTGAGGACCGCCAGCAATACCCTTTGACATGTTCAGGATATGCAAGGAAAATAAAATGTCTCTTGAATGTAAAATATATGTATTATGTTGTAGATTTAGGTAATTAATCGAACTAATTGCCATCTGTGTGGTACGGATTGTTTCTTGTGGACTATATGTGTGAACTACTACCCATCTCAGTGGTGTGCTCATTTTGTCCGATGGATACTTCTAACTGCAGATTCCTTACCTTTTGAATATTCCCCAAGCGTGGGACTGGATCCGGAAACTTTAATGCAGTACTCCTGTGTGCCAGTAGATGGCATTATGTGGCTCCACTCCTACATTACTCTGCTCCAGAAGTGGCGAGCAGAGCCACATATAAGAAACACCCATGCACACTTACATCAATTCCTTTCTTTCTCGACCTTCAGAGCTTTTTAGACCTCTTTTTTTTTTTTTTTTTTACATTTCTACAGCGTGCAAGGGGAAATATATCCCCCTAAATCAGGGGTCTTCAAAGTGTGGGGCGCAACCCCCAGGGGGGCCGTGGAGTGATGGAAAGGGGGTCGCGCATTCCCGGTCACACTTCTGCCCAGGCCCATAGGACTACAAGGGATTCTGCCCCCCTCCTCCCCCATAGTGTGTCTCAGCTCGAGCTGCTGTGGCCTCCGCTTGGCTGTGTCTGCAGTCTTATCTCCAGCACAGCACGGCACACCTGAGTTTTTCACAGGTCTTTAAAGACCATTTGCATGTTTACATACCTTTTGTAAACTGGTTACTGAGGCTTAGTTTCTTTTTTCTGGTTCCAGTACCCCCTGGGCCCCCACTCTGCCTATTCCTTACATTTGTATTTTACATTTACTGCAGTAGTGTGAGAATGCATTTCATGAAAAGAAATATAAAGTAGGATTGCCAAAAGAAAAATATCAGCCATTTGATGTTTAAAGAGCCTGCAAAGGCCTCCTCTTGACACTAAATAGGATTGTAAATAAAATCATATGCATTCATTCGTAATGTGACTTTTCTGTCTTTGTTCCCTTTAATTATCAGTCATGGATCATTGAGGCAGCCCTAGAACACAATTAAAAGTGCTTTCTATTTATATTTGCTGTTCCAAGTACGCACAGATGAGTGCTGAAATATACAGCTTTAGGTGACTGCTTATTTTTGTACCGTCTGGGACATCAAAATAATGAGCAGGCAACCCTAACCATAGGACAGGAAGTGTGTTGCAGGATTAGCATATCATTTATTTCCTCCACCCTCGATCCCTGATTAATGCCATAATAGCAATAGTTTAACTTATATCTTAAACCCTACGCCGCCGTCAATAATATGCTGAGTCACTTCAAGTGTCTGGGAATGCACCCTGCATTCAGAGAACTCACTTCTCATTCTCGCACTTCACTTTCACGCTCATCCTGCACTCACAGCGATCACAATGCACTCACACTGATCACCATGCACTCACATCATTCACCCTCTCACCCTGCACTCACAGTGATCACTCTGCACTCACAATGCACTTGCGATGTTCACCCTGTACCTCACCCTGCAGTCACACTACTCATCTGCACTCATCCTGCACTCATGTGACACCTCATTCACCTGCCCCCTCACTGCTCAATTTGCAACTCACTCAAACAAGCCCATCATTAACCATGCATTCATTCGTCCCACTCTGCACTTACATCTGCACCCAAATTCATATGGTCACCTCACTCACCCTGCAGTCACTCCTCTTTCCCTACTCTCACACTGTTGCATCGCTCACCGTGCACTCACATGGGCACTCTTGTCACCCACACAGTGCAGAGGGTTAATGTGCCTGCTACAAAGAACATGTACTATGCAGATCACACACCTGAGTGTGAGTAAACTATGAGTAGCGCTATAAAAAAAAAATGTTTGTCAGAAAGGTGCTACAGAGAGATGAGGTGCATTGTTGGTGAGTGGTAGTGAGGGAATTTATGGAGAAGGAGGAAACGGGAGGGGGCACCAAAAAAGACTGTTGCACCGTGTGTGACCAGTGCTAGGGCCAGCCCTGCCTGGGAGTGTAGGCCCCCGCGAAGTTTGGGTCTAGTGGCTCCCCTGCTTCTGCCTATTACTATTATTATTTACATTTGTAGCGCGCTACTGTTACCAAAAGGTGTCCCGGGGCTAATAGCCATCTGCTGCCTGAAGGCAAATGAGAAACACACAGAAGGGGAAGGAGAACCAACCAAATGGGGTGACCTACAGAGCATAGAGCCAGGTTTTTTTTTATCTTCCTAAAGAATAATAGATTCTTGGTGGAGCGAAGCAAAGAGGGTGCACGTTCCATAACTGTGCGGCCTGCACCAAAACAGCTAGACAGACAATTTGTGCCTTCCTGAATTAGGGAACAATAAGCAGAGTGGCACAGGCCAAGAGGAGCATACGGGTCCAACCTGTGTGCTCGGTGAGGAGAGATGAGAGGATGAGAAAGGACAGCAAGGGAGTGAGAGAATTCGATTGAAGAGGTCAGGGATGAGGAGAAATGTGAAGTGCCGAAGGGAAGTGCAGACACGCAAGAAGTGAGTGTGAGGGAAAGTTGAGGGCACAGAGGAGGGCTACTGTTAAACTGTGAGAGAAGATAGCTGAGAGATGATCTGTGACCTAAAAAGTAATTTGATGCGACATGGGTGAGGGACAGCAGCGATAGGGGAAGAGAGGGAGTACTGGGGTGGGTGCTGAGCAGTGATTAATTTGTAATAAAACATGTGCAAGGGCCCTCACCAGTGGGCCACTGCAACTTTAACCACCCATTGCCTTGCCTGTGCGGCCAATGACAATACCTATGCAACTACCAACCATAACACTTGTACAAGTGTGACTATTCAGACTATTTCAAGCCCCCAAAGCTATAAGAATGCCATGGATGTGAGAAGTTGGCCTGGCATATGCTGTCCACTAATTATAGTGGGCACCTTGCACCAGTCCAAACAACCCCTTATTGGAGATAGGTTAAAGACAACCTTTATTGAAAGCTATCCTAGTGGTAGCTATGGAGAGCAGCCTTCAGGCTAAGTCTTGAAGGAATGTAAAGCAGCTTGTTTTACCAGTCTATAATCTCTTGAGTGACCAAATGAAAGAGGACCACACCAGGTATATATTCAAAATATATGTATTTATTGCTAAACACACCCCTCTAGTCTCTTTATGAGGCTAGAGTTCGAAGTACATAAGTTATAAGTTAGTTATCTACAGTAATAGCACAAATACACGTTTGAGCCCTAGGGGCGTACCAAACCATATACCAATAAAGTGGTATAAGAACCACGACTGAGCTAGACACAGGGCCTAGAGCCTGTAGAAGTGCTTGGACCACAAGGAACCACCCAAGGTAGTGACACAGGGGACCCACGGGGGACGCGTGCAGTGTATGAACACAGCCGCGAATCGCCGTTATCTTCTATGGGGAAAGTCGCGGTTGGAATTTAAAAGAAAAGACACTTAGAGGAGGACTTGGAGCAAACCCTTTGAGAACTAGGCTGTTCTAGTGTCAATACCCACGGGAGCACCGGAGTACTCGAGTTACCTCACCCAGGGGAGCCGGGTGCATAGGTGTCTTTCGGGGTCGGGTTTCGTCGTCGCTTTCAATGGCGATCTGCTGCAAAGTGCTGCTGGCGGCCAAGTCGAAAGTGTTTGGGTGGATCCAAAGGTGGATCGAAGATTTGAAGAACCTGAAAGCAGAGGGGACAGAGTCTGGGTCACTAGCCAGTGACCAGGAAGGCGATGAGCAGATGCCCACCGATGTCGAGTGCTTCAGGTAGGTTGACGGTCGTCTTGACTCTTCAGCCACGAGGTCCAGGAGGCGTCGATGATGACCAGGAGCTGGATTCGAGCTGTCCCACGACATTTGTCGATTGCAGGGGTGTCGGCGACCGGATTGGACCCAACAAGCCTTGGCAACGGCAAGTCTCGTGGAAATGGAAGAAGGACGATGTTGCAGACCAGCAAGGTCTGTGGGACTCACCCAGCAAGGATAAGTCAGGGCACGCCTGGAGCAACCAGGGAGCCCAAGCAGAAGAAGATTGGCCTTCGGGAGGGCCTACTAGCCAACGGACTAGCGACCGCGAAGGAGCCTCGAGTCGATGCACGTGGAGCTGGCTCACAGGACACTCGTGGAGTGGAGGCCAGTGATCTTCGGTGCAGTTGGTGCTGGAGGCTGGGGCTACTCGGAACCCAAAGCACGACTTCGTGGAAGACCCAGAAAAGGATGCACTTGCAAATGCGATTGGTGTCCAGGGGTCACGGTTTCACGTTACCCACGACAGCTACGGGCCTCAGGTTTGCTGGGGACTCAGGGCAGCCTCGGAGAAGTCTGGAAATCCACCTCTGGTGATGCAAAGACTTCGGCATCCGGCGGGAGCTTCAGCGATGCAGACCAGACAATTGCTTCTTTGGTGCCTGCCAAGCAGGGGAGTCACTCCTTGACCCCAAGGGAGATTCTTCAGTCCTCTAATCTTGAAGTAGAGCGTCGAAGGTCCAGGATTCTGTGTCAGAGTTTCGTCCAGGTTAATCTAAAGTCCTAAGGTAGGGGGTTGGACATACTCTGTGGACCCACCTATGGGAGGGTCAGGGCAGAGGGGTGGTTACACCCCTTTCCCTTTGTCCAGTTTCGCACCAGAGCAGGGGCTGGAAGCCCCTGAGCCGGATTGAACTGGGGTATGCACAGGGACACTAAATGTGCCCCCAGTGCAGGACTTCAAAGCACCAGAGAGTGCTCCCGCCCAGCCCCAATACACACTATCCTGTCTGGGGAGGTGGTTACACCTCCCTGGGACAGGAAACCTATTGTCCAGGCCTCCCCTGCCGGAGTTTCGGTCAGCAGCAGGAGGCCAGACTCGTGTCTGTGGCAGCGGCATCCATTTTGTGATGCCAGGGCTCTGGAAAGTCAGTACCGGGTATACCGGTGTGTACATGTCTCTCCCTCTAGAAGGGTGGAATGCTACCCCCGCCGCCAGAACTGGCGGGGGGGTAGTATTCCAAGATGTTTGACACCAAACTCAACATGTTTCCGTGCAGCCATCCCAAAGTTAGCATTTAACGCGAGGTTATAATGCGCTTAAGAGTATATGGTCGGGCTGCACTACAAACAGCATCAGAGAAGGGTCTCCGAACGCTGCAGAGGGGCCCAGCTCATGCAGGGTCACCCTCTCACATAGGAACCACGCACTCTGCCTTCAGGATTGATAAGGCCTGCCATAGGAGTGACTTATAGGTTTATATGTGTGTAGGTATGTAGTGATATAGGTAGCCTATATCGCAGTAAGGGGTGCATGCACCACCTTACCCAGGCTGCAGTAGCAGACCTGTGGTGTCATTTTGGATGGCCTTCCAGGGGTGGCACAATACATGCTGCAGCCCCTGGTAGGCCTCTGAGGTACCTATGCCCTGGGTACATAGTATACTATATACTAGGGACTTATAAGGGCACTCCAGATTCCAATCAGAGATGTGCCTAAGGCACATGGAAACCATTTTAGAGAGGAAGCAGCTAGGCTGGGGTTCTGATTAGCAGGGCCCCAGCCAGACTAAGGTCGAAAACCAGTGAAGCATCAGCAAAAAGTGGGGGTACCCATGTGATGCAGATCCTACTCTCCTACAATGGATGTCAGGAGTTTATAGTTTTTAATGTATATTGAATTAATAAACAGCTGTTCTGCTCGTCTCTAAATTACACAGACAGAGCCACCATGTGGCAGACAGTCATAGTGCCAGTGTGCACAATTAGGTGCCAGTGCGGAGCACCGGAAACCACCTGCTCAAATTAAGCACTGGTGCTGAGGTAACAGGGGAGAGGGACATTGGTTCAAGAAGGTGTGGAAGAACAAAGGGGAGATGTGAAAGATGAATGGGGGGACTGGAGAGGTGAAAGATACAAATAGACAACAATTTGAATGGAGAGACTTGAGGTGAATGAGAAGTGCTGAGGAGCACGGGAGGTGACGGGGCCAGAGAGGCCATGAGATAAATGCGAGCGACTGTTAGAGATGAGGGCAGTGAAAAGACAGAATGGCAAGAGGTGATTAAGGGTGAAGTGAGAAGTTAAATGGGGAGAATTCAGAAGTTGTAAAAAGGGGTGAAAGAAAATGGCCTGCAAAGTGAGAGAGGGATCCGGGATTGGGAGAGGAGAGGAGAGAGGGATGGAAGGGAGGGGTGAGAGGAAAGCGGCATGGGTAAATTGCTTAACTCTGCACAAGAACGCCAGGGTTTTAAGGGACCCCTGCTGCTCCCAGCCAGGGCCAGGTGAGCTTCTAATGTGGCAGCACGTATTCCTGCAGAGTGGAAGGCCCATCACAAAGGTTGACTAGACATCTTTCTGATGTTAATTGCTGTATTTTGGTTATAAACTGGTACTGATGGGGTGAAATCTTCCCTCAGTGTTACTGTGTGCAAAAAATGTCTAAATAATGAAGCAATTCTATCCCAAAATAACGCGGCATCACATAACATTATTTACATTTTCTTCCCACACAATTTAGTCAAGCCTGTCGTGTAATTTGGTCCTCACCTGCCTCATAATTCCAGTAGCCCTGCCTACAGGTTTAGAAATGTTTGCCAGGAGGGGGTCCTTACGACTGAAAATGTTGACAGGGGGGTCTCGGCACCCAAAAGTTTGAAGACCTCTGCCCTAAATCAACAGGGTTCAAGCCGTGTAGGGACTGTCGCAAACAGATGTTTGGAACAGACCGTTATAAAGTATGCCTGTGGTGTCTGGGATTGTAGCACAATTCCGGGGACTGCGCTTAGACAAATCTGAAAGCCATTCAAGACCCGAAGCGAAGTTGTATGCCGCTAAACATTGAAGCACTCCATGCCATGATTGGTTGAAGTCGTAAGGAAGTTGTTCTCACCGAAGGTCCTCGTTATGTTTGAAGTCTTCAGGTAAGTCAAAGAAGAAGTGCAAAAAGTTCAAGTGGAAATCGTCACCTTTGACCACTCTCGATCTCCCGAGAGGGCTCAAGAACATCAATGTGCCACACAGCCTCACTCTGATTCCGAGTATGGTCCCGATGCACCCTGAACTTCCGGGTCGGTCAGCGATGTTTCAGCAAGTAGAGGTTTCTCTGCCCCTTAAACCCACCTCGGGTTCAGCATTGGCACCAGTTCCGGAAAGCGCCTCTTTTGCCATCGTTATATGAAGGGCAGCAGAACTATTAGAGCTACAACCTCCAACTATAGAGATGAAGGCTAATGTTCTGACAGAGGCACTCAAGCCTGATCAAGCCTCTACAGAATCTCAATTGCCATTTAATAGGGCCTTTAAGGACACTTTTTTTGGACACTTGAGAGACACCATGCTCGGGACCACCAGTCATCAGGCAGTTCACTCAACGTTATCATCCAGCACCAGGTGACTCAGACTCTCTTACACCTCATCCTATGCCAGAGAGCTTGGTGTTACAGGCGTCCACCAGTAAAGTTAATCCCATTGCCTTCCCCAACACTCCCCCTGATCATGATTGAAAAACAATAGAAATGTTTAGAAGTGTTTTCTTTTTCCTCTACTAGCCTTGCTCTGAACTCCGTAAACCCCAGCTGTCTTCTAAGTTGCTACATCCATCCCCTACGGGACACGATGGCTTAAGGATTGCCGGCAGTTCCAGATGACCTGCAGGTGTCTTTAACCCAAGCTATCAAGGATGACCGCAATGCTGCAAAATTTGTGATTCGCTCTGGCTTGGACGCAATCGGCCAGGGCAGGGCTACAAGTGAATACCACCCCAAATGGACAGTCTTATTCAAGCAGTACATTGTCAAGCTGTCTGGAAAGACAATCTGTTTTCCAAATAAAAGTTAACTTAATATGTCAGTTCGTAGTCATGCCTGGATGAGGTTTACGGGCTTCTTGGGGTATATCCAAGCATCCCTAATGGACATGCCATTTGATGGCTCTTGCCTTTTTGGCGACAAAGAGGATTCAGCTCTGGAAAAGTTTAGAGCAAGCAGGGCCACAGCATGTTTCTTTAGTCTTTCTGCCACCACCAGACAATTCTTCCAGCAATTTTACCTCCTCTGTGGCCTTTTTTAGGATTTTCAGTTTTGGCAATGCTAAATCCCTTCTCTAGCCCAGCAGGCCTTTCAGCCCTTTGTGGCCGAGGTTGTGGTTCACAAAGACCACAAGGACAATGTGCAGCTCAGTCTCTCGTCCCTCCTGCAGCCACAAAACTGGTTAAGTGTGTCTCTAACAGCACACAGCCACCCTGTCAGAGGCAGGATCTGATATTTCCTTCAAGGATGACAGTCCATCACTTCGGACAATTGGGTCCTCCAAATTGTACATTGAGGCTACACCCTCCCATTTCTCTCCACCCCACATCAACTTCTACCACCATCAGGGCAGCTGGTGGAGGACAACCTGTCCATCTCGCAGCAGGGAGTGAAGGCACCTTTGGCCAGAAAGGCCTTAGAGAGGATTCCGTCCACTGAAGTAGGAACTGGGTGTTACACTACTTCCTTGTGCCGAAGAAGTACTGAAGCGTTCGTCCTATTTTAGATCTTTGCCCTCTCAACACCTTAGTGTGGAAGGACAAATTGAAGATGCTCACACTAGCCCAGGTCCTGTCTGCTCTAGGCCCCAGAGACTGGATGGTGTTGTTGGGCCTTTAGTACGCTTATTTACATATCCTCATCCTGCAGGCCCACAGATGCTACCTGCAGTTCACAGTGGGAGAGGAGTATTTTCAGTTTGCAGTGCTTCCTTTTTGGCCTCACCAGTTCCCCTTGAGTGTTCACGAAAGTGATGGCAGTGATCTTCGGAGTTTGGGGGTACCAGTTTTTCCCTACCTCAACAAGTGGCTTCTGAAGACAGGCTCACCCCAGGCAGTTGTCAACCACCTCCATAAGATGGCAAACCCTTGACATTGTTGGGGTTCGCTATCAATGCACAGAAGTGACACCTTCACAGATTTACCTGTCCATCAGAGATATTCTGGATGCGGTAAGATTTTGTGCCATTCCTCTGCAGTGGAGAGTCAAGATCATTCAGGCTATGATCGCTATGTTTCACCTTCTGTCCTGGTTCTCAGTGCAGATGACTCTGAGGCTGCTGGGATTGTTGGCCTTCTGCATCCTGCTGGTCAAGCATATCATGTAGCACATGCAGGTTCTGCAGTGGTAGTGGGCATAGCATCAGCGGAATCTTTCAGATTGTATCCAGATCTTGGAGGAAACTGTAAAAGATATGCAGTCTACTGGACTGCGAATGGGTCAGTGGCAGACCCCACTCCTTAAAATACCCAGATTTGACTGTGGTGACAGATGCATCGCTTCTGGGCTGAAGAGGTGGAGAGGCCTCTGGTCTCTGGCAAAGATTCAAATCCACATCAATTTGTTGGAGTTGAGGCCGATTCGCTTGGCGCTGAAGGCCTTTCATGCCCACCATCAGAGGAAGGCTGGTGCAGGTGCTCATGGACAACACCACCGATATGTGGTACTGCAACAAGCAGGACAGGGTGGGTTCTTGGGCCCTGTGTCAGGAGAATCTACGCCTCTGAAGTGGCTGGACAGCCAAAGAATTTCTCTGGTGATAAACTACGTGGCGGGATCCCTAAACACCAGGACGGACAAACTCAGCCGTTGACGCTTAGTAGATCATGAATGGCAGTTGCACCCAGAGGTGGCACAGGTCATCTTCCATCAATGGGGAGATTCCTGGCTTGAACTTTTCATCACCACTGAAAAGCAGCAATGTCATCACTTTTGCACCCTGGAGTTTCCAAGGCAGCTCTCTCTTGGAGACGCATTCCATCTAGAGTGGTGCTCAGGACTCATATATACCTTTCCACGACTGCCTTTCGTTCCCTGAGTTCAGAAGAAGATCAGAACACCCAGGCCCTAGTCATCCCAGTGGCACCGGATTGGGTCAGGATAGTGTGGTACCTGGAACCCCTGGGCATGAATATTTGTCCTCCAATCAAGGTGCAACTTCGGGAGAATCTTCTGTTGCAGCAGCGGGTCAGGGTTCTGCACCCGGGCCTGCACACTTTGCATTTCCATGCTTAGAGATTGAGCTGCAGCAGTTGACCTCTTTCAACCTTCCTCCTGAGGTCATTGATATCATCTTAGTGGCAAAGTGTCCCTCCCAAAAATGAGTGTACGGCAGTCATTGGGATACATTTGTGGCTTGGTGCGTCATTTGACAATTTGACCCGCTACAAGTCAAGTTGTCTGAGGTTTTGTTGTTAGTTTTTTCCTTTACCCAGCCAGGAGTTCAATCAATCTACACTCCCTGTAATATGCTCCCTCACTGGTGTCGGTTAACCATTGATAATATTCACAGCCCTTTTTCAAATTTCGCAGGTAGCAGTACACTGCACTTGCACTTTCCCACTGCTACACCCTTTTTCAATATGGATGAGTGTATATTCCTATGATTAGGACGGGTTGCCAGGGGTTTCCCTTCTAGTCATTTTAATCACATCTTTGTGTTTTACTTTCTTTTGGGGTGTAACTTCTCCTTGCGCAAAAAGGGCAGCTGTCGATACTTTTAGTACTTTGCTCTATTTCTCTTGAATCGTCTGTCTATGCTAGGCAGTATTTTAAGCTCAAATTTCATATGTATTTACCTCCCTGATTGTTTTTTATGCATTTTTATAAGGTAGCACTCAAAGTGCTGTTGATGTTATGTAGTCTACGTTTAGACATGCACCATGTGTTTAAATGTAAACGCACTGTTCCCTCTGATTGTTATTTTTTATGGATTTTTATAAAGCAGCTCTCACATTGGTACTTTGTCCCTCCCTATAAAAAGTGGGGTGCAGGCTTGCCCCGTGGTATGGGACAGGTTGCCAGGGAGCTGTCTTCACGCCAGGTCAACGCTGCACCCTACCCTGCCCGCATAGGGTGATTGTTATTGTTGGTATGATGCCACTGTACTTCTGCTATGTTTTATCCTGGATTTCAAAACACCGGGAGGAATTACATGTGAGAGTAAATTTTGTTCCTTATCTGCTCCGTTTAAATTAAACAGGCAGAGTACAATAGTGTATCTAATTCTGTTGAATAACTTTTTGTTATGGTTGTTTATGATTTTAACTAAAACAAATATTTTTTGATTGAGGAGATGCTTTGGGCAACGTTAAAGGCTATTAGTCATCTCTTTTGGCTTTTTTGCGTTTGCAAGATCATCCTTCTTTATTTAAGTCACCTATGGTGATGAGAGTTTTGAAGGTTTGCAATATTTGTTTTTGCCAACACCTTTAGTGATGCCACAGTGAGACTTGAACTTAGGCCCTCATTACGATAGTGGGCGATCGGACCGCCGCCCGCTATCGCAGCGGTCAGTAGACCGCCCGACAACCTGACCACCACATTACGATGTGACCACCGGACTAGCGGTCACAAAGTGCTCCTTTTCACGGCGGCTTGTGCTGTGGACCAGAAAAAGCACTGCAGCACAAGCAGCTGTGAAAAGGAGCACTTCCTGCACGTCCATGCATCGTGTGCCATACACCATGTGGTGCATGGCGCACTGTGCATGGAGGTGAGTGGGGGCACTACATGTGCCCCCCTGGGCCACTTTAAAGTGGCCCACGATGGACCGGGTACCTGTTTGGGGCCCCCAAATTTCATTTCCAACAGCCTTTTCATGTTGGGCTTTCCAACATGAAAAAGCTGTCGGAATTGGATGCCGTAATCCCGACGGCGGTGCCTGCCTCAGCACGGCCTCCATTCGAGACTACAATTCTGACTGCGGCTCCATCGTGATGATTGATCCTGGCAGAGGCTGCAGTCTTCCCTCAGACTGCTGTGGGTCCGACCACTGGTATTGTAATCCTGATGTCAGACCGAGGGGCTGTCAGTGGTCCGACCGGCATCGCAATGACCCCCTTAGTTCTCACTATTATGTGCACCCCTTTTGAGCCTCTACACAGTTGTCCATTAAGACGCCTGATGTTGGAAACAGACTTTCTTTTTCTCATTGCCAAACATCGGCAAGGAGTATGAGCAAACTGCAGGCTTTTTCTCTGAACCCCCCCTTATAAGGCAATCTTCCCAGATAAGATGGTTTTGAAGAACCGAGCTTCCTTTCTGCCGTAAGTGGTCACTCCATTTTATGTCTGACAGGCTATCAGCCTTCCTGCATTCTTTGCCCCTTCTCATCCATCTATGGGACGAAGAGAGACTTCATCATGTGGACCCCAAGAGGGAACTAAGCTTTTATGTTGATCGCACCAAAGGACATCAGGTGCACAATCACCTCTTTGTGGGTTTCTCCAGGGCAAAGAAGGACAAGGAAGTGCAAATGTGGACCATCTCCCTATGGATTGTCCTGTGCATAAAGATCTGCTATGCACTGATGAAGAAGCAGCCTACAGAGGGTTTACGGGCACATTGCACCAGAGCTAAGGCTGCTTCTACTGCATTAGCATGTGCAGTACTTGTTCTGGAAATTTGTCAGATGGCTGTGTGGGTGTCAATACATATGTTCACAAAACATTACTGCCTTGATAGTCCATTCCGTTGAGGGGGCATTTTGCCTGATCTATCCTGCAGTATTTTTTGGGTTTGAGCTCGTTTATGGACCCATCACTTTGGAAGGCACTGCTATTGTATCTATTCACACGGTGAAGAATCTGCGATTAGAAGTATCCATCAGAAGAACAAGTCTCTTACCTTTAGTAACAACCTTTCTGTTCCATACTCGGCAGAGTTCTCACTGACCATCCCACCTCCCCGTTCTGCGGAACTGGGCTCTTTTCCATCTTAAAGGTCCCAATTTACAGTTCTGTATGCTGATCATGCCAATCTGCCGATGGGCTCTACGTCTGAGGGTGCGGGCAGCCTAAAAATGCAACTAACATCAGTGCTCATAGGTTGTGCTTATATGCGGATCCACTCATCACTTTTGGAGCGGAGCAGCATTGACGCAGAGCTGCATGACGCCACCTACCGGCATGCAGCAGTACTGCTTTAAAGTTTCTGAATCCAGTCTGATGCCTGGGGAATACCACAAGGTGAGGAATTCGCTGTTAGATAGAGTATCTACCAAAAAGATTGTTACAAAAGGTAAGTAACTTGTTCACCACCCTTAGACGAATGAAAGCCCTGGATACCGCTGCTGGAGTTTAATAATATCTTTAAAAGTTATTTTTTGATATAGTGCTTCATACTGCCCTTCTACCATTTCTAAGTGCAGCACATAACAGGAATTACTATTACACCAAATAACTACTCATTTTACCAACCTTTGAAAGATGGCAAGCTTTTACAACAGGCACACTAACCACTTCAGATATTTTACCAATATAAAAGGATGAGACCAGCAAAATACATAGAGAGCTCCGCAGAGTCTCTTAATCCACTGAGCTATCTTGCCAGCTGATGCCCTTGGCTAGCAGATCTAACCTGTAACATAGCTCAGTGGGTTAATGTTCCTTTGAAGGGCACAGGTTTAAATTCCAACACTTTTCATCCTTCTAAGCTTGCTAAAATATGTACCACCACTTGGTGGCTAATAATCACATAACAGTGCTTACTTTAATTGCAAGACTGTGGAAACAAATGGTATGTAAAATCAAACTGTGGCAAAGCCAATGGGTCTAGTCTTAAAGTGCTAACACATGGAGAAACATTATTAGCACATTTAAGCCAAACAAATCTAAGAAGCGAAAGACAGTCTAGAATGAAGGTCCCCTTGCCTTCATTAAAGTCCTGCTTTTGTTTATAAGTTAAATGATGGTCTAATGGCAAAGGACCCTTGATTATAGACCTTTTGTTTCTATGACACAAAAAGAAATGAAGAACTATAATAAGGGCGGAGAAACAGAAAGGGGAAGGAGGGAGGAACAAGAGTGAAGTAGAGACAGGCTGTCAAGGAGCGACACTGAGGTATAGAGGCATAGGCAGGAGGAATGAATGAATGAAAGGGATGTTCAGGCAGGAGGAGCAACACACATAGGAAGCAGATAAGGGGCATTGGTGGCTTTTCCTTTTGACTTTTTGTTATGCCTGACTCCAGGATGATGCTGAAGTGCGTTGAGATGGATACATCCATCTTGAGGCAGGTGCCTCAGTATATCAACAAGAAAAGCCAATAGAGTGGCCATTACAGTGCCAACTCGAACTCAAGCTCTCACACAAGCAACCCAAAAAAACTTCCTGCATTAAAAAAATAATTGTAAAAATCTTTATTTGGTTATAGAATGCGGGCATGACCTATACAATTCAATGCAACAAACTGTGCTATGTACTGAGTGCACTTTTGAAATGTAAAAATAGATCGTCATGCTATGCAATGCAACTTCTAGATTAAAGGCAGAAGGATATGCCAAACAGCCAATGACAATAGTATGAGAGTGAAATACCACTGGGCTGAGCAATGATCTGTTTGACAAAGTCTTAAGCCAATGGATGTATGAGGCTGGTGTAAAAAAAGCCAATGGTTGAAAGAAGTAGGCTCAAAGCCAAAGCAAGTATTATAGAAACTAAAGGTCTTTTTGAAAGTTGTGCTGTCAGAATCCAGACCTAACATCAGACACAAATGTGTGGATGTTTGCACCTGTGTGTTGGGGTGGTGCATCTGGTTCAGATTTTGTTTTAAATAAAGGAGACCTCTTCCTTTACCTAACTTTACCCATTGTGTCTATGGAAGGAATGAGCAGTTTCACTGCTGCGTGGGTGTGCGAGTAGACAAGGTGTGACTGAATAACTTGATTGCCCTTCTTCCTCCTAACCCTTACTTTCTCCATTGGGCACCGGCTTGAAGGCAGCAACGAGTGGATCATTTAGTGGAGATGGAGTGCATGTGTCCTTTCTGATTAAATGAGTGCAATGCTGCTCATAAGATTTGGAGGGTCCAATCAGATCAGCATGTTATTCTCATGTTAAAGGTGAGCATTTGGAGGTTCAAAGATGAAAAAGAGTCTGTTCCTTGTGAAAACTGTAAAATGATGGATCTGACCATTGTTTTACATTCATTTCTAAAAGGATACAAGTACTGTCAAAACCAATACGTCTGGCTTTTATGTGCTGCACATGCAAACACAGAAATGCACAAATGTAGTTTGCATGCGTTACCACATTAAAGCCAGCCCTAGACAGCCTTGGGCACACTCTCTAACGTCTGTCTTTTAGAGAGGCCAAGCATGCCATGGGAATCACGCCAACATTTCATAAAGAGTCAAATAGCAGAGCCCACAGGAAGCCTGAAGAGAACACCTAGCAGCCCATGGAGCAGACCCGCAATCACCTAGGTTGCACAAGTCCCAAGAAAGAAAGAACATCATAGGGGAGGATCCTCTAAGGGGGAGAATAGGTAAGAGAGAAAGCAAGAGCTGCAGAGGGTTGAAAAAAAGCTAGACTTCGATGTCCTCCATGGGTGCCCCTTTGGTAAGACTGCATCGTATCCAAAGCAGGCTCTGAACCCCCCCCCCCCGACCCCGACCCCGCAGCTGACCTGTGATCTTTCCCATCGTGGTCTTCATCTACCGCTCCCAGTACTAAATAAAATGATCTGAAATCTCCATGAATTAGATAAACAAAACTGGCACGTCTGTCAAGTCTTTGTGACTATTCATTTCTGTCTGAGGCATTGCTGGTGGATTGACTGCATTTGAGCCAACATTCTAGTCAAACAGATGCCTGACATCCTGATGTGAACAACCGCCACGTTCAACCTTCTGCCTGGGAGCATCTATACAGAAGCCTAGAGTGCTTCTAATGTGTCAGTCGGCTGGCAGTGCACTCCCTGGAAGGATGTGGCAATGCATTTCCTTTTCACCACCCTAGCATTCTCTCCTTTGTCACACGATGGTTTCTTATGAAAGAGAAAAAATAATGTGGCAAAGCCGTCTCCTCAGAAATCTGAGTTTCAGGATTAACTCGACATTTTTTAATAGCATTGGAGAGCAGGTGACGTTAGTTTCCTCCCTCACCCTGCAGCAGTCTGCTGCATGTCTTATGGATCAAGTAAGGGTGGGTCAAGCCTTGTTCTGAAGTGAGCACCACTTTCAGTTTTCCAGTGACATGACGGCAGTCATCATACTGTGGCACCTTTGTGCATACACATGGTTCTGTGTCTGTGAGTGCGCGCGCTCGTATGAAATATCAATAAATAACATGATAATAGGAATAGGAAGGGGGGCTTAGGAGGTCAGTGAGGTGAATGATTCGGAAGGGGAAACAAGGAGCAGAGGAGAGGCCCCCGGGTAAAGAGGGTCTATTATTTTAATGTGGTTAGCTGGGGCACTGTAAGAAAGACTGTCACACCACCGCTTCCAGTGCACCAGGACTCCTGGGCCAAGCCAGGTATCACCAAACTGTTCAGGATCCCTACCCCAAATCTGAGGACTGCCCTAGAGGCTCCAGCTGTGTTATAAATACCTCAATACCTGTAGACCGAAAAGGCCCGTATGTAAACTGCATCACCAATGGTATACACACCAACTTATTAATACGAGTGAGAGTCGCTCAGCCTTCAAAGTTCTGAAATGCATTCTTTACTTCTCTCTGGTTTGGCCATAGATGCAGTAAATATTTTCAAATAATGAGTTATCGACCACATTACAGACCCCATGTCTATTTCTGCAGAAACTATTAGTGATAAACATTCCTTTTTGCTGAGACATGCTTCTCTGACAAATCTGGTGGGCAGAGGTATCGTCTGCAAGCTGAACTGCATTGTGTGTTGTACCGATGGGGTTGTGTGCTTGAACATTAGTCAAATACAAGAAACTAAGGTACTTGCATTATTATGTGAAAGCTTGAATTGCTCAGAGAAAGCAGGCCCTGTTTTTAGGTTCCCTGATTTAAGAGAATTGCTTTTGCAGGGACTGTCCGCACTGTGGTCCTTGAAGTCAACAATGTTTGGTTCATCTCCTCGATGGAACCACTAAAGGTGAAGGTTGACCCACAGAAGAAGTTATCTAGAATACCCTAATGCCCATTAAAATATGAAAGTGAGGAAGGCATCTGTCCTCTAATAGCCAATTTGATTAAGCAAGGAGTTCTAGTACCTATTGTTAGTAGGTGTAACACCCATCTTCTCCCGATATGCAAGACGGGGAAAGCGAATGTGCACAGGTTCATAGAGGACCATAGGGCAATAAATAATGTGGTTATCCCAAGCTTCCATATGGTACCCAACTCCACTACTATTCTTTCTTGCATCCCTCCCAGCATCCAACAGTTTACTGTGGTTGCTCTTTGTTCTGTTTTCTTCTTTATCCCTATATATGAGGAGAGTCAGTATCCCTTCTTGTTCACAATCCGAGGGTCCCAGCTTTCATGGATCCAACCCCCTCAAGGATTTACAGAGTCTTCAATCTTTTCACAAGTCCTAAAGAAGGACTTGGACATATTGATTTTCCCCGGGATTCTACTCTAATCCAATATGTAGATAATTTATTATTTGCATTTGTCACTCTACATGAGTGCAAGGAGTACTCAAGTCTATCTCGCCACTGAATTAGCTAAGAAAGAGCATAAGGCTTCAAAGGAAAAATGGCAATTTCGCCTTCCCAGAGTGCGATATGTTGGCCACAGCATTTCTGCTGGGAAGCATCACTTGTCCTCTGAAAGAGTTGAAGCCATTCTTAAATTGCCCTGCCTATAACTGTTTCCCAGGTTCATACCTTTTTGATAATTTAGACAATGGATTTTGGATTATGTTGAAATGGCCAAGACTTTACAAGAATTTGGTCGAAAAAACACCCCTGAACCCTTGTGAAGCTGAAAACACATTTGTAAAAATAAAGCAGGCACTGACTTCTACATTCACTTTAGGGCTCCCTGATTATGCTAAATCTTTTTCTTTCTGTTGTCATGAACAAAATGGATTTCCTCTTGGGGTGCTGATACAAAGCCATTGGGATCAGAAAATGTTCATAGCCTATTTCACCTTGTTGAAGCCTCTGAAAATATTGGGCTAAGTTCTCCTCTAATTGTTCATGTGCCCCATTCTGTGGTTGCACTGCTAATCACTACAAAACCTCAGCAACTCTCCTCAGCACGGTTGTACTGATATGAAATATTGTTGGTGTCTGCCTCTCCTATTACTTTAGTCCATTGTCCCGCTTTGTGCCCGACGTCTATGATACCTACCAGTGAAGATGGATTTCCAGAGATCCTCAATATTGTATCTTAACCATTGCACAGATTATAAGACACATATTTATTTAACTTATGTGCCCCTCAATTAATGTGAACTAATATATTTTGTGGATGGATCCAGTCTCATTATGAATGTACTCTAGTTACTGGTTGCATTGTTAAACTGTATATCAAGTGGTAGAAAGCTAATCTGCAGAGTGCATTGCACCCACTCAGACTTGCATCCTGGCTAAAGGAAAGACTGTTAATGTCTACATTGACTTAAAGTATGCATTTGAAATAATGCATGACTCTGGGCTCCTTTGAATGCAAAAAGGTTTCTTGACCTCTGCAGGTACCCCTATAAAAATGAATCTATAGTTTCTGTTCTCCGGTGGGAGATACATTACCTGAGTGTCCAACCGAGGCTTGCCATTTCCTTCAGCCTGGTGACTGGGTATGTGTATGCATATACCGAAGGAATACTGCTCTGAAGCCCTGCTGGCATTTGCCCTTTCAGATCTTGCTCTTCATTAACACTGCTGTTAAATGTTGAGGCCTGGTGAGTTGGATCCACTCTTCTCACAGCAAACGGGTCGGTCCTCCTAGAGATGACAGTGCTTCTCCAAGGCCTGAGCCTGTCCACAGAGTATATACTGAAACTGTTCCTGCCGTGGCCTTTTTTATCTGTTGATGGTTTGAAATCTCTGTGCCCACCTCCTCTGTCTGCTCCACTACCACATGATGACGGCCTGATAGCCTCTCATTATTCCTGCCTCCGCCTACGGTAAACAGCCTCCTTCTTCTGGATACTGGATTCCCCTTTGGGCCTTGCCTGCTATCTTCCTTACTTCTTAGAGGATCTGACTGGTGGTAGGGTACATCCTTGTCGCAGAATGGGTAATTATTTTAAGACTGGACAGTGCTGAACCTCCTCTGGTCCAAGGCAGCCGCTTAGCCTACAAGGGTAACTCCTATGTGCTTTTGCTGGAAAAGTACAGGCAGACCATTAACTCTTCCTCTTTTTGGATTTGAATGCACATGCCTGTTGGGGTAAAACATAGCATTCCTTTCATTGGATTGCCATGCAGGTTTAAGGACAATTGCTTTCAGCTTTTCCACCTCAGATTTAGACTGCCAGTATGTGCTGGCATCTCCACCGCTTCTTTCCCAGGCCTTGAAAAGGTCAATAATCCTTTTAACTGTAACATGCTAGATGTGACTCATCTTGCGATGGCTGTGTAAGGATTTATTTGCGAGCACTGGGAAGCCAATGTCTCCAGCATCCTTATTGGACACAGTAAATGTGATTTAACAGTAGAAAACATTGCTTTTGAGTTACTGTCCTTTGAGTACCGCCCTCTTCATTGACTGTTGTTTCTCAAACGTCACCTGCAAAGAGGTCATGCATAGTTCATTTGCGAATTACAAGCTTACCCTTGGGCTGCCTTTAGACTACACTGTGACTTGCTACCAAGGGTATATTGTTACAGCCATAAGACACTTTGATGATCATCCTTTTGAACAAGAGAGGGGTAGGCGGGCTGTTTCAATTACCTCTAGGTTCTTCTCTGCTCTAATTCCCATATATGGAATGACTGTGACTTTAGATGAGATAAAAAGGAATGCAGAAATTTAGCAAGAGGCCAAAATGCTGATTCAAAATAGAATGGCTTAAATTTCTATCTATTGGTCAAAGGAGGTGTCTGTGCTATTGTAGGGACTAGATGCTGCTCTCACTTTATCTACACTTCCCTTAGCATACACAAGTAGATTGATAACATTAAGAAGAATGTGACGAAACTACACGAGATACAGAGCAGCCCTAATCTGAGTTTCAACAGCATCTGGGTGAAATTCTTGGCCCTTGGAGTATGAAGGTACTTGAGTCCATTATTAGCATTTTCCTGATTGTGGTTGTAATTTAAATTGCTATTGGATTGAACTTGTGCATCATCCAACGCTCTTGCAAAAATAAAGGCACTGCCAATACTTCTGTGCTTGCTATTTCTCAGGATAATGAGGAAAGTGAACAAAATGAGATTAACAAAGAGATGGTAAGACTGTCTTCAACTGGTCATTTGTAAACCAGAATTTTCCTCTCAGAAAAAAAAGGGGGGTTGTGAAAACAAATTTAAATGTATGTGTATCATGTTGATACACTCCTATGAAGTGCAATGTTAGCAACTGCATGTGTAATCCTGAATGTATCAAATATGAATCAAATTTGGATCTTGGTTTACATTAGTTTGAAACTTCCGGTGACATTGAAATGCTTGCAAAACTTTCACAGCCCTAGTAGCCCCGAAAGCCATGGGGCTCAGTGTTGTACCTTGCACATTTTGTAACAACATACCATTGTTTAAAACCTTGCAAAGAAAGCTGGATTTTGCTAGAATAATGGGGCCAGTGTTATGTACAAGAATGATATCATCTCTCCAAGGCTTTCTTGAGAGGAAGATCACAACACCTGCACATTAGATATGTTTTTACTGAGAGCTCCTTGTTTCTATCACATGATCATGCATCACTGACTTATTTTGAGAGAAATGTTTGCTCTTAGCTCCATTGACCATATTCTAGCAAGAGCCCAATTCATTTAAATGACAATTGTCTTTGATCTTTTGCTTTGCTGTCTGCTATTTTGCATCAAATGCTATAAGGACTTTAAGCTTCCTGACATGATGTATTTTATTTTTAACAATAGCCAGGTATGGCAGGAATGACACTTAGCCTGCTTGGTTCTGCAAGACATTTTGGTCTGATTTCACTCGACAGACTCTGTGGTGGAATCTTTTCTAAGGTCAGAAATGTGCGGATTGAAGTATCTATAAGAAGAACAAGTGACTTACCTTCTGTAACACTCTTTCTGGTGGTTTCTCTATCTAACTTCAGATTCCTCACTGTCCTCTCGCCTAACCATTCTTTGAAGTCACCTCGTTTTAACATCTTAAAAGGTCCCAAAGATCTGCATATGTGGGCACGGAAAGGTAAAGGACAAGCAACTGATGTCAGTGGGAGGGGTGACACGTACTATGCGGCCCCCACTCTGTCACTTCTGGGGCAGCATGAAGTCAGTGCGGTGCTGCACCACCTAGCAGCGCACAAGAGCACTGCTGCAAAAAGTCTCCCGATCCAGTGTGGCACCTGGAGGATATTCTAAAATGAGGAATATATGGTTTGATAGAGTATCCGGTTGTATGACAAAATATAGTCTACATAAATATGTTGACACAAGAATATTGTGTCAAAAATATTGTCAAGAAAAATAATGAGTTTAAATACACCAAAGTACTGTGTTAAAAATATAGTGGAACAGAATGTCATAAAAAGGTAAGTATATTGAAATATTATATATATATATACAGTGCTTACCATTCAAGGGTGAGAGACTGTTTGAGTAGGCACTGGTATTTGGTGAAGAGGGACCCCATTTTGAGTGCGATGATGCCACGTAGACCATTGATCACTTTTAAAAAAGCTAGGTCTATGAGGCAAGACCTGGTGAATAGCAGTCCGGAAATTGGTAAAATGGAGGGGTGGTTAAAAGCAAGCCCTGGCTTCCATAAATGCCTTAAATGCAAGGCCTGTAAAATTGCACGCAATGAGAAGCAGGTAGTATCACCTCTGATGAAAAGCCCCTGGAAAATCAGATGTTTTTTGAACTGCAGGAGTGAATTTGTAGTATACATTTTGCAGTGCACTTGCCCTAAATTATACGTGGGCGGCACCATTCATATGGTGCATGTTAGGATACTGCAGCACTTGAGGGCAGTCAAAAACAACGATAAAAGCTATCCAGTTGCACGCCATATCAATGAAGTGCATAAGGGCAATGTAAATGACCTCTCGTACTTTGCGATAGACAAGGTAGCTAAACTAAGGAGGGGAGGAAACCGTGAGTTTAGACTGCGTCAGTTGGAATCCAAATATATACTGTTGTTCAACACCAAAATCCCTTTTGGGTTAAATTCAGAAGAAGATCTGCATGTCCATTTGGGATGTTAGAGGTATCCAGAATTACGGTTTTAAGAGCTGTAGGGCGTTACTTTCTAGAGGAGTTTAAGGGGTATTTTTACATCAATTTTTCAGGGGATCATTACTAATTAAAATAGAGAATGAGCTTAATGTTGAAAGAAGTGACATTTAGATATTTATAGTTTGTAGAAGTTTTATGTATAGTTTTTATGGAAAATCTTTTATATGGGTTTTTAGATGCATCTGACAGTGATATTTACAATTTGGTTTACACCATACGCACAACATGGCTGCTACCGGATTTTTTCAATGAATTAGAAAAAAGATGGGTGCATCTCAGACAGTGAGCCTGCAAGGAGGGGTTTTATTCATGCACTTGTGTGGTAGGTGATCATTATACACAAAATTGATGGACGGAATGCAGAACAAATCAAAACATTCACCCCCAGTCAAAAGATCTGGGTTAAATCCATCATTCTTTTGCTCACCATGCCACCCCAGTTTAGACCTGGCCATATGCAAATCAGTCTTGACCCTGTGCCTCATGGGAACAGCCCAGCCCGAACTGCCAAGCCAGGTCCTCACTGGACCGGAAACAAGCATCCTAGGACCGGTTTCGGGGTTTCACCCCTCTTCAGCCAGGATAGCTTGATTCCAGTGGCACAGTGAGCCCAGGACCCACGTCTGGGTATACCTGGCGCACTTAGGGCGAGAAAGCAAAAGACACAAAATTGATTGACGGAATGCAGAACAAATCAAAACATTCACCCCCACTCAAAAGATCTGGGTTAAATCCATCATTCTTTTGCTCACCATGCCACCCCAGTTTAGACCTGCCCATATGCAAATCAGTCTTGACCCTGTGCCTCATGGAAACAGTCCAGCCCGAACTGCCAAGCCAGGTCCTCACTGGACCGGAAACAAGCATCCTAGGACCGGTTTCGGGGTTTCACCCCTCTTCAGCCAGGATAGCTTGATTCCAGTGGCACAGTGAGCCCAGGACCCACGTCTGGGCATACCTGGCGCACTTAGGGCGAGAAAGCAAAAGACACAAAATTGATGGACGGAATGCAGAACAAATCAAAACATTCACCCCCAGTCAAAAGATCTGGGTTAAATCCATCATTCTTTTGCTCACCATGCCACCCCAGTCTACACCTGGCCATATGCAAATCAGTCTTGACACTGTGCCTCATGGGAACAGTCCAGCCCGAACTGCCAAGCCAGGTCCTCACTGGACCGGAAACAAGCATCCTAGGACCGGTTTCGGGGTTTCACCCCTCTTCAGCCAGGATAGCTTCATTCCAGAGCACAGTGAGCCCAGGACCCACGTCTGGGCATACCTGGCGCACTTAGGGCGAGAAAGCAAAAGACACAAAATTGATGGACGGAATGCAGAACAAATCAAAACATTCACCCCCAGTCAAAACATCTGGGTTAAATCCATCATTCTTTTGCTCACCATGCCACCCCAGTTTAGACCTGGCCATATGCAAATCAGTCTTGACCCTGTGCCTCATGGGAACTGTCCAGCCTGAACTGCCAAGCCAGGTCCTCACTGGACCGGAAACAAGCATCCTAGGACCGGTTTCGGGGTTTCACCCCTCTTCAGCCAGGATAGCTTGATTCCAGTGGCACAGTGAGCCCAGGACCCACGTCTGGGCATACCTGGCGCACTTAGGGTGAGAAAGCAAAAGTCACAAAATTGATGGACGGAATGCAGAACAAATCAAAACATTCACCCCCAGTCAAAAGATCTGGGTTAAATCCATCATTCTTTTGCTCACCATGCCACCCCAGTTTAGACCTGGCCATATGCAAATCAGTCTTGACCCTGTGCCTCATGGGAACAGTCCAGCCCGAACTGCCAAGCCAGGTCTTCACTGGACCGGAAACAAGCATCCTAGGACCGGTTTCGGGGTTTCACCCCTCTTCAGCCAGGATAGCTTGATTCCAGTGGCACAGGGAGCCCAGGACCCACGTCTGGGCATACCTGGCGCACTTAGGGCGAGAAAGCAAAAGACACAAAATTGATTGACGGAATGCAGAACAAATCAAAACATTCACCCCCAGTCAAAAGTTCTGGGTTAAATCCATCATTCTTTTGCTCACCATGCCACCCCAGTTTAGACCTGGCCATATGCAAATCAGTCTTGACCCTGTGCCTCATGAGAACAGTCCAGCCCGGTCCTAGGATGCTTGTTTCCGGTCCAGGGAAGACATGGCTTGGCAGTTCCGGCTGGACTGTTCCCATGAGGCACAGGGTCAGACTGATTTGCATATGGCCATGTCTGAACTGGGGTGGCGGAGTGAGCTAAAGAATGATGATGGATTAAACCCAGATCAGTTGACTGGGGGTGAGTGCTTGCAATGTTCAGCACTCCGTCCATCATCTCCTTTGGTTTTGCTATGTTCGCCCTAAGTTGGCAGGGTATGCCCAGACGTTGGTGCCTTGCTCACTTTGCCACTGGATTCAAGATAGCCTGGCTGATGATGGCTGTAAGCCAGAAACCGGTCCTAGGATGCTTGTTTCCGGTCCAGGGAAGACATGGCTTGGCAGTTCCGGCTGGACTGTTCCCATGAGGCACAGGGTCAGACTGATTTGCATATGGCCATGTCTGAACTGGGGTGGCGGAGTGAGCTAAAGAATGATGATGGATTAAACCCAGATCAGTTGACTGGGGGTGAGTGCTTGCAATGTTCAACACTCCGTCCATCATCTCCTTTGGTTTTGCTATGTTCGCCCTAAGTTGGCAGGGTATGCCCAGACGTGGGTCCCTTGCTCACTTTGCCACTGGATTCAAGATAGCCTGGCTGATGACGGCTGTAAGCCAGAAACCGGTCCTAGGATGCTTGTTTCCGGTCCAGGGAAGACATGGCTTGGCAGTTCCGGCTGGTCTGTTCCCATGAGGCACAGGGTCAGACTGATTTGCATATGGCCATGTCTGAACTGGGGTGGCGGAGTGAGCTAAAGAATGATGATGGATTAAACCCAGATCAGTTGACTGGGGGTGAGTGCTTGCAATGTTCAACACTCCGTCCATCATCTCCTTTGGTTTTGCTATGTTCGCCCTAAGTTGGCAGGGTATGCCCAGACGTGGGTCCCTTGCTCACTTTGCCACTGGATTCAAGATAGGCTGGCTGATGATGGCTGTAAGCCAGAAACCGGTCCTAGGATGCTTGTTTCCGGTCCAGGGAAGACATGGCTTGGCAGTTCCGGCTGGACTGTTCCCATGAGGCACAGGGTCAGACTGATTTGCATATGGCCATGTCTGAACTGGGGTGGCGGAGTGAGCTAAAGAATGATGATGGATTAAACCCAGATCAGTTGACTGGGTGTGAGTGCTTGCAATGTTCAACACTCCGTCCATCATCTCCTTTGGTTTTGCTATGTTCGCCCTAAGTTGGCAGGGTATGCCCAGACGTGGGTCCCTTGCTCACTTTGCCACTGGATTCAAGATAGCCTGACTGATGACGGCTGTAAGCCAGAAACCGGTCCTAGGATGCTTGTTTCCGGTCCAGGGAAGACATGGCTTGGCAGTTCCGGCTGGACTGTTCCCATGAGGCACAGGGTCAGACTGATTTGCATATGGCCATGTCTGAACTGGGGTGGCGGAGTGAGCTAAAGAATTATGATGGATTAAACCCAGATCAGTTGACTGGGGGTGAGTGCTTGCAATGTTCAACACTCCGTCCATCATCTCATTTGGTTTTGCTATGTTCGCCCTAAGTTGGCAGGGTATGCCCAGACGTGGGTCCCTTGCTCACTTTGCCACTGGATTCAAGCTAGCCTGGCTGATGACGGCTGTAAGCCAGAAACCGGTCCTAGGATGCTTGTTTCCGGTCCAGGGAAGACATGGCTTGGCAGTTCCGGCTGGACTGTTCCCATGAGGCATAGGGTCAGACTGATTTGCATATGGCCATGTCTGAACTGGGGTGGCGGAGTGAGCTAAAGAATGATGATGGATTAAACCCAGATCAGTTGACTGGGGGTGAGTGCTTGCAATGTTCAACACTCCGTCCATCATCTCCTTTGGTTTTGCTATGTTCGCCCTAAGTTGGCAGGGTATGCCCAGACGTGCGTCCCTTGCTCACTTTGCCACTGGATTCAAGATAGCCTGGCTGATGACGGCTGTAAGCCAGAAACCGGTCCTAGGATGCTTGTTTCCGGTCCAGGGAAGACATGGCTTGGCAGTTCCGGCTGGACTGTTCCCATGAGGTACAGGGTCAGACTGATTTGCATATGGCCATGTCTGAACTGGGGTGGCGGAGTGAGCTAAAGAATGATGATGGATTAAACCCAGATCAGTTGACTGGGGGTGAGTGCTTGCAATGTTCAACACTCCGTCCATCATCTCCTTTGGTTTTGCTATGTTCGCCCTAAGTTGGCAGGGTATGCCCAGACGTGGGTCCCTTGGTCACTTTGCCACTGGATTCAGGCTAGCCTGGCTGATGACGGCTGTAAGCCAGAAACCGGTCCTAGGATGCTTGTTTCCGGTTCAGGGAAGACATGGCTTGGCAGTTCCGGCTGGACTGTTCCCATGAGGCACAGGGTCAGACTGATTTGCATATGGCCATGTCTGAACTGGGTTGGCGGAGTGAGCTAAAGAATGATGATGGATTAAACCCAGATCAGTTGACTGGGGGTGAGTGCTTGCAATGTTCAACACTCCGTCCATCATCTCCTTTGGTTTTGCTATGTTCGCCCTAAGTTGGCAGGGTATGCCCAGACGTGGGTCCCTTGCTCACTTTGCCACTGGATTCAAGATAGCCTGGCTGATGACGGGTGTTAGCCAGAAACCGGTCCTAGGATGCTTGTTTCCGGTCCAGGGAAGACATGGCTTGGCAGTTCCGGGTGGACTGTTCCCTTGAGGCACAGGGTCAGACTGATTTGCATATGGCCTTGTCTGAACTGGGGTGGCGGAGTGAGCTAAAGAATGATGATGGATTAAACCCAGATCAGTTGACTGGGGGTGAGTGCTTGCAATGTTCAACACTCTGTCCATCATCTCCTTTGGTTTTTCTATGTTCGCCCTAAGTTGGCAGGGTATGCCCAGACGTGGGTCCCTTGCTCACTTTGCCACTGGATTCAAGATAGCCTGGCTGATGACGGCTGTAAGCCAGAAACCAGTCCTAGGACGCTTGTTTCCGGTCCAGTGAAGACATGGCTTGGCAGTTCCGGCTGGACTGTTCCCATGAGGCACAGGGTCAGACTGATTTGCATATGGCCATGTCTGAACTTGGGTGGCGGAGTGAGCTAAAGAATGATGATGGATTAAACCCAGATCAGTTGACTGGGGGTGAGTGCTTGCAATGTTCAACACTCCGTCCATCATCTCCTTTGGTTTTGCTATGTTCGCCCTAAGTTGGCAGGGTATGCCCAGATGTGGGTCCCTTGCTCACTTTGCCACTGGATTCAAGATAGCCTGGCTGATGACGGCTGTAAGCCAGCAACCGGTCCTAGGATGCTTGTTTCCGGTCCAGGGAAGACATAGCTTGGCAGTTCCGGCTGGACTGTTCCCATGAGGCACAGGGTCAGACTGATTTGCATATGGCCATGTCTGAACTGGGGTGGCGGAGTGAGCTAAAGAATGATGATGGATTAAACCCAGATCAGTTGACTGGGGGTGAGTGCTTGCAATGTTCAACACTCCGTCCATCATCTCCTTTGGTTTTGGTAGGTGATCATTATGACTAGAATAATCTGCACTTGTACTTTTGAGAAGATGATCCCATCCTTGTAGACAGTAAGAGGAGAGAAATTTTGATGAAAGCACTTGCACTTTAATGTTCATTAGGATGAACATATCTAGCACTTGCACTTTTGAGTGGCTACTCCCTTTGACGGAACATCAATTATGAGAGTAAACTCTATGAAGGCACTTGCACTTTAGAATTTTACATTCAGTACTGAGGCACTTGCACTTTATTTACTCATAAAGATGCAAGCCATCTTACATGAGGATTGCATTGATGTCATCAGGATGTGGCGGTATAGAAGGAATTAGATGCCTATATATTGTTGCACAGAGTGGACCAAATTGTATTTATTTAAAATTCAGAGCAAATGGACTGTGAAACCCGATTTTATGTACAGATTAATATGTACAGTAAATGATGATGCAAGCTACATTTGGTGAGAAGGAAGAGATACCCTCATATGAATTAAGGTTTATTCAGACTTGTATTTAAGTTTATATTTATTTTCACTTAATTGGATTTTTTACTATTGCCAATAGAACAGTTAGCACTTGCACTTTCTTTGAAATCGAGGGAGCCAAGAAGAGAAGCCCCCCTTTCGTGTGATGGTGATTCTCTAAAATTGCACTAGCAATAGGTGCTTGATAATGAATTATAATTGTCATCACGTTTTGCTAAAAATGAAAGCAGATCCCGGACGATGTTAAAAATGTGTTACAATATCAGTCGCATTTGTGAAAAAGTGTATAATCACAATACTACCTATAAGGGGTTTACAATGTTGAGTCTGTTTTCCATGTTGATGAGAAGCAAGTAACATGTGATCACGAGCCCTGTATTTTTAATGGTGGATTGATGATGACGTTTGTTGTGTGAACAAGGCAGGAAGTGCCGAAACGCGTTACAGCGTAATTAATAAACGAGGAACATATCGTAAATCTTGCCCCTGTGTCGGTGTCCGTTTCGTATTAAGGAAACTGGAGTTGGAGTTCATATATATATATATAGATCATTAAATCTGATCCCACCCTAGGGCCATTGGTAGCACAACGCCCCGACATCACATACAGGCGGACATTTTCCATGCATGATGCTCTGGTAAGGAGTAGCCCGGAAATCATTACCAAATCTAACTGGCTATCTAACATTAAGTGTTTCTTCAAATGCAGCAGTTGCCGAGCATGCTAGTTTGGGTCCAACTCCAGCCACATCACTGCCACTTTCCGCAAAGAACCATTGGCCATCAAATATAGGCTTACCTGTAGGACTGAGTACGCAGTCTATGTACTTGAGTGCAAATGTGGTCTTAGATATGTGGGCAGTACCAAACTACAGGTCCACTTTCGCATCCTCCAACACCTGAGGGCGATTGTCAACAGTGACCCCACTTACCCGGTAGCTAGGCATTTCAAGGATGTACACAACAACAATCTGGAACATCTTAAATATTTTGTTGTGGACTGTGTACCCCCCCTTAGACGGGGAGGCAACCGTGAAAAACAACTCCGACAGTTAGATACACGGTACATCCTTGAGCTCCACACCAAAGCGCCTGCAGGCCTCAACATCAGCGAGGACCTACATAACTTTCTGTAGCATTATACCAACACTACTTATGCCTGCCATTATATTTCTCCCACTTCAATACTTGATCTGCTTGCCTTTATGGTTTGATGTTTGTCTTCCATGTCTAGCATGTTCCATGCATGATGACCGACTACATTCTCTCTCAATAATGGGAGCGTTGCTACCTTTCTTGCCATATGGCCATTTGGCTATATTTACCATATCCCAAGTGGTGTGTTCTGCAGAATAGGACATACACTAATATGAATGTACGTGTGTTCCTCATTGTGTTGTTTCCACTTCGAATCAAGTGACTCATTTGTTTATTTTTGTTTTCGTTTGGTACCTGTGACTCTCACGTTCCGGCTGGAACCTGAGTATTTGTGGTTTCATGTTGCTTTGACCATTTAGCCTCGGTCATTGGACCAAATTTATAATGATTTCTCGGCTGTTTTTAAACCACCATGACACATTGCACACCTAAGCACTGAATGAGGAGTTGCATTTTGCACTCCCTATGCATTCCATTGGCACTGAAACATCACACCCTATCCAGCACTCCAGCACCCCTCTTGTTCCTATTCCCCACTTATTATATTTTTAATATCACGGCACTGTAGTGTTTCACCTATGCGGTACCACTCGCTCTAGGCGGTTACCATTCAGGACTAATCGAGCAAGCCGACACACCAACACAGCGCATTAGTGCTTTTTAGTTTTCAACACTCACTTTACTTCACATAGCATGGAGAACGTATTTCTGCTGCATGGCTTCACTGTAATCACTAGGAGTCGATCGCTTCTATTCTGGGCATATGCCCCGTTCACGGCGGCCCTATCGAAACCAACAGCGTGAGACACTCGATTCCGCACCACATGAAAGGCTTCAGCCAGTCTTTCCACCCTTGTGGTCACCGAACACATTGACATCGTTCGTGTGTCAGTTTCACTTTTCTCGCAGATGGCATGAGTAGTATTATTCTTTCATAACAGCCATCGTGATATTCATGTACTATTGCAGATTTTCTCTGTGCTTTGATACAATGTTTATGATTCTTTAATTGTCGGCATCTTAAGCCAATATCAACTAGTCTGTCATTTATGTTGTCTGCATGCCGGCTACGTGCCAGTAACCATGTCATCTGCAGATGACTTACCCCAAACGCATTTGTAACGTCAATATGCACGTCGAAAATAGGCGTAAAACATGTACCTATTGCCCAACATGTGTGAACATGGTAGAAACACTACTGCACCTATAAATACTGACATCCACCAACAGCGCCCCATGTGAACAAGGCCGCAGTGCGGCGGCCAAAACGCGTCATTTGACATGATGTTGCAATAAAGAAACCTGTCTCAACATAACCAGAGTCTGTGCCCGTGTGTTACCCGGCGTCGTTCAACCTTGGGAAGGAGTTTCGATATATATATATATATTTCTTTTAAATATTAAAATACAAAATAGTAATATAATTAAAAAAATAATCGTTTGTTATTAATATGTTAAATATATATAAATATATATGATATATATGCACTTAAAATATAAAAAAAATTACATTAAACATACTAAAAATGACTTAAAATTAACAAACCTATATATATAATGTATATATATATATATATATATTATATAAGAAAAGTTTTAATTATTGCCAATTAAATATATAAGTATATACTTAAAAAATAGAAAAAATATAAACTTTTGTTTAAGTACATGAAAAATATTAACTAACTTAAAAATACAAACAAACATATACATAAAAAACTGAATTTAAATAAACATTTAAACATGTTCTAAATAAGTTAAACACTAAATAAAAACAATACAAAGCATAATCTAAAACAAACAACAGTAGGAAACTTACTAGTCTTTGAAGGAGTCAGATTTACTAATTTAACTCCAATTTAAGTAAAAGTTGAGAAAGTGTTGCACTTTGGAGAGGCTAAATTTACTATTCCCACTCCAACATATGCAAAATCAAGGAAAGCGTTGCACTTTGGAGGGGATAGATTTACTATTCCCATTTCTGTCTACAACAGTAGGAAATGTGTTGGATTTTGAGGGGTTAGATTTACTATTCCCACTTCAATCTAAGCAAAAGCAGGTAAAGAGTTGGACTTTGGAGGGTTTAGATTTATTTTTTCCACTCCGATCTAAACAACAATAGGGAAAATGTTGGACTTTGGAGGGTTCGATTTACTATTCCCACTCCAATGTAAGCAAAATTAGGGAGAGCATTGGACTTTGGCGGGGTTAGATATACCATTCTGATTACTAAATGTTTAAAAAACATTGAAATATATAACAAAATAAAAATAGTTAAACATATTTAAATAGAAATGTATGCTTCATGGATAAATAAAACTAAATGGAAAACAAACGCATTTAATATTCCGATTTAAAAAAAAATAATATTGAACAAATTACAAATATTTTAAATGAATACACTTACAGTAACTCAAAAATACCAAGCAAAAAGAAATCCTACATAAAACATGATTAAGATTAAACTATTTATTAAATAAAACAAACAAAAGTAAAACAATAACTGAAAAAAGTTATATTAAAAACACTGATCAACAAAATAACAATTAACTAATAAATAACAAATAGTTAACAATTAATCAATTAAATAATGTATACAATTATCAACTAATCTTTATATAAAAAGGAATTATAAATAAAAAATAATAATTTAGCATTTCAATAACCTCCCGTCCTAACCCCCTATGAACTGAACAGCCCACCACTAAATTAAAAATTAGTAATAAAACTTTGGAAAATTTAAATTTCAAATTAAAAATCACAAACTATACTAAAATATTTAAAATAACAATTAATCAATTAAATATTTAACAACCTTAATTACCAAAGAGTTATTTAATTAATATAAACTCGTAATTCAAAATAAAAATCAATTATTTATATTTTAACTCGCTTCTGACCCTAATTCTTCACAAACCCAACAACCACTGCTAAATTTAAAATTACTAAATAAATGGAAACAGTACCTAAATACACATAAAAATTACAAGTTATACTTAAAAATAAATAATTATTGTAATAGAAGTATCTAAAAAATAATATATTAACTAATGCATAGTTTAAATTAATTTAAAAATTATATTTAATACAAATGTATTAAAGTAAACCATATTATACACGATATTTAAAAAAACTATTTAATACACCTGAAAAAACGATATTCTTCCCTGCTATATTCTGTCCCACAATGTTGTTTGTCTTAATGATATTTTTGACATGCTATTCTTGAAGCCCCATATTTTCTCCACAATACTGTGGTCATTCACCGAGTATCCAGCAGAAAGAGCATTACCCACTGTTGTGCTATTAAAAAGCCCTTCCAGGCCAGGCTGACGGCCTCACTGGGAGCCTGCAGCGCAGCTCTGCTTGTCTGCTTTGACTGAAAGCAGAAAGCACAGCTGCAGGGGCCGAAGGAAGGCAGAGACGGTGGTGCGGGGTGGTCGAGGATGGGAGATACGTGTTTTTTTAACCTTTGGAACAGCTCACCTACCATAAGAAAACTAAGAGAGAGCGAGGGACGAAGAATGTAAGCTTTTACGGGTAATAGCGAGACCATCGTTATAAGGAATAAAATGGCCTTTGCCTTCTACCTTCACACTCTTTAAAGTCATGGAACTCCCTGATGACTTGCTAGATCCTTGTACTACACAATGCAGGGTACTTTATCCCATATGCAATAATACTAACTTGTTTTATAATGTGTTTAAACTGCTCTTGCGCTGCTTCCAGGGAAGAGGTTTTACTGTTACCTAATTTAACAGTACTCAGCCAAGTAGAGCTTCTTCTTATAATGGAAAATGAAAACAAATTATATTTCTTGCTTGCCAAAGAGAATATGCAAAACCGTTTCTTAACTGATCAGGACAGCTGTAGCAGACCTTGGCAGGAGGGAACATAAGATTATCGTTTGTGTTTCTTACAATCAGGCATGTATTTAAAGTGCTCTATAGAAAGAGCGTGCGCTTTAAATCGAATTATGCATTGTATTACTTCAGGGTGAGGGGCACGCGCCAGCTAACAAGCGCAGCGGGAGGCAAAACAAAAGGCTGGTTTTTCGAAAACGATTAAGATTAATTTGCAGGCCACGAAACAGAAGGGCTGCCGATTTCACAGGGGCTTTCATTCCCTAAGCATTTCCATCCTTGCAGCACAGGACATTTCGAAGTAAGGCTGCACGTGCATGTATTTCACACCAACTAGGGTTGCCTGCTTCTGACTGATGTCCTATTGTGCGCCTTCAATCCACCCCCTGGCCGGTTTGTATTCTCAAAGTAACAAAAGAGAGCTCTTCTGGGCCCGGGCATGAAGGGGTGTTGGGAAAACCAACGTTAAAAAGTGGTGTTGGTCATTAAAGACCCGATAGACACTTATTGTATTTTTTCTATGTATTTTTCCACGTTAATTATGCTTCTCATAATTCCGTTTTCTTAAAAAAAATTACAGTAACATCTAGAAGGCATTGACTTGTATGTTTGTACTGTTCAGTAAAGATGAATGAAGGTAATTTTCATCTTTGTTCATAAAGGTGAATAAAAAATCAAAATGCATGTCCGTCAAATAATAACATATCTAGGGGTACCCCCCAGTAAAGGAATCTCTCGAATAGGTGAGTGGCTGAGCAGAGCGAAGCAAGATTTGGTGAGGGTCTTATTTCTCCAAAAACAAACATATTTTGTCAGGATAAAATGGGGCACACCTTTAAATGCACTACTGGTATTTGATTGGTTGATCAATGTGACATGTTGTATGTTCTTTTTCCCCAGAGACTCTTGGGAAGCATAGTTTAGTAAGGGGGTGTTTTAAAAAGTTTTGATTTTAATACATTGGACAGCTCAGCTTTAGGAAAGAAACTGAAAGGGATAATCCTCCTTGACATCCAATTGTAGAGACCTTATTAGGTGAGCTTATAGCTAAAGGCCGTCTATTTCCAGAACCAAAAATATTGCCTCTGTTTGCTTAAGTCCAAGTATTATTCCTCGCATATTTCTTAATACCATAAGATGGGCACTGTGAGTAAAATAGGTCACTCAGATTTGCATGAACAGAAAAATGATCATTTCATTTTCTTTGGGCTCACAGCCTATTTCCAGTGTCACAGCATCGTGCTGCTAGCAAAAGCTTTACCTGCTGGTGTTGTGAGACTTTTATTAAACACGCATCTGCAGAACAACAATAGCAGATTACATGCCACCGTACTGAAGGAAAGAACCCAAAATCACTATGAATAGCAGCCAACAGAGTAGAAGGGCTGGGCCAATGAAACCCGTCCATTCCTCCCCTTGAGTATCCTCCCAAATTCGTTGCTCCAAATGTAGTGAGTCACACCACCATCCATCTTACACCCTTAGGGACACATTTTTCAAATGGTTGTGTCGCATTTGCACCACGTAAACGCAGTGGGGTGCAAAATCAACGCAACCCTTAAGATGCGATTTATCGAGCCATGCAAGGCACCCTTGCATGGCTCTGAATGGCTTGATAAATCCAGAGGAACGCAACGCAGCGTAAATCGCTATGCTGCATTACTCTGCCCCAGGGAGACATTCCACGAGTGGTGCATGGGTGTTCCCACGCAAAACCTATGGATTTTGATGGATTCCCAGATTTACCATAAGTGGTAGACCTGGGAATACACCAAAACTTCTACGCCTCCCCAGCACACATAGAAAGAAGGAAATACCTCTCAGGATTGTTTTTGTGCAGGAAGGTGCCCCTTCCTGCACACAACACAGGCACCATGGTGCAAGACTGCCTGCATTGACGCTAGGCAGCACATTGTGCGCCAGTGCTGGGAAAAGGCAGGAGTGCACTGCATTATGTTAAATACGGCACATTCCCGCCCTTTCCTTTTCACGCAGTGCGGCAAAGTGATGTTCTGCACTACCTGACATATCGGTAAATATGCTCCTGTATACAGGAACCTTCTAGCGTCCGCAGTGAGAATCTTCAAATTTGTTAAGATTCATAGCCAATAATGGAGACCCATGTGTGGGATATCTGGTAACCCAAATATTTAAATGAAAATACCTTTTCGGACCATCACCTTAGTTGGCATCTTTCCATGTGCCTATTTGCTGTTTTGGCTAGGAAGAAGCATCGAATCACCAGAGGCGTATTAAGGCATGGACAATGTGGGCAATTTCACAGGACCCAAAACTACCAAGGGCCTCGTGAAATGTGATATTTCTCTCCGTCTCGTCTCTCTCTATTTCTCTATCTCAACTTCTCTCCCTCTGTCTGCCTACCTCAACCCAAGACACTGGTTCTCTCCACCCAGTGTCACCTAAAGGATTTGGGGCAATGGAGAGCAGGAAACATTTCGGCTTTCTGCAGTTTTTGTGTGACACCGCTTCTGAAGGTCTAGCGTGTAATTCAATATTGTTTGCATCATGTGGACATGAGCAAGCAGGAACTCAGTATTAAAATTCATAGTTGTTCCGAACACAGGGACACAAAATTTGTCTTGCCTAGGACCCCAGAAATCTTAGGATGACACTTGTTTGGCACAGAATATTGTGTTAATTATGTCACTTGGTATACCGATGGCTAGCCCCGTTGCAAGACTCTCTTTTGCACCTTTTTTGCCTTCAGGTAGAAGCAAATAAAATAAGTTTCCTGGCAAGTACTGTATCACAAGTGTCAAGTATGTATACAAGCTTTTACCTTCGAAGAGGTTTTTATCAGCATTTTTAAAAGGAAGACAAAATTCCGGAGCAAGATAGTCGTCTAACTGTGGGGCTCCACACCTTAGAACCCTATGAAACAATATAAACCCCCTAGGAAATTTGTTCAAGAGATCATCTTGATGCGCGTCTGAGGCACAGTCACAACAAAATGGCGGTGGACCCAGAGGTGTAAAGAGCCCGGCACAAAGAGATGACTAAACTCAGGGCACAAGTCCTATAAAAAGAAGTGGGGGGGACTGACCAAGTTAGACACTATGCAAGTGACATCATGACGCGTGCCATCACAGCACATGGCGTCACGACATAGTGCAATAAAAGAAATAAAATAGTGCTATTTAAATTATTTGTGTAAATACTGGGACAAACCACCCCATCTGAGTCTTCCAGTGTCTGCACTTATATACAGGGACAGAACAAAGGCAAAAGCATGCATCTCTTAAGTACCTGTGAAGAGAAAGCAAGCTGTGTGCCTTTGTTTCCCTCTGTGGCATTTACATTTGTGTGAGGTTCCAGGCCCCCTCCAGTCAAGATATTCACTGATGGCCCCTTAACTTCGGCCTGGCTGGAGGTAAAAAAAACAAGCATTTGCAATGCAATAGGTCTCGCATTTTGAGAATTTGAGCTATTGCCATTGTAAATGACAATGTCTTTTATTTATGTGTTTTGAAAACCTGCAAGCGGTGCCTAAACACGCATTTTGTGCTTCTAGTCCTTGCTTATAAACAGCAAGGCTGGCAGTAAAAGAGGCGCAGTTACTGCCAGCCTTGCTTCTCATAAGCAACGACTATAAGTACAAAGTGCAAATACAATTAGTCGCTTTGAAATGTGACAAAATAATCATTATATTAATTCCAGATTAGGTTGTACTCTATGTGGAGCTGATGAAGGGAAATTTATAGAAGGTCTAATATAAATGAGATGTGGTAGGTGCAGTACAGCAAGCTGCGCCTAGATGCCCCTAGTGAGCAAGGCACCAGCACTGCTTGTCTAGGTGCAGTAGCACAAGCTGTGCCTAGAGGTCCCTAGTGAGCATCATAAACTTTGAAGATAGGGTAAATCTACCCTACCCATAATGCTAAAGCAACGGACAGTGGACCATACACGAAATGCAGCACCTGTACCGTAAATCGCCCATATAGTGTCAGTAATAGACAAGAATGCGTGCTAACAACCCAAATGGGCCCCCTGTCCAAGAGCACCTCCCCACTAAAGGGGATACAACATAAACTACCACAAAAATGGTTCAGCACCACAGACCGTCAACAACAAAATCCACAATTGTACGAAACAAGTAACAGTAGAAACAAGTCACTGCTAATGCAAAATCTTCTTGTCTTATTCTTCTTTATTATTCCACTTAATCAATAAAGTTTTTTTCAACAGCCAACGCGTTTCGTCCTATTAACTTAGGACTTCTTCAGGGCAGAAAAGTGGCAGACCAGCCACAGATAAATCAAGAATTGTAATTGTCCATTTTTAACCAGATATTGTTATCATGAAATTTCTATATTAAAATATTGCCAAATAATCCAAATCAGAACAAGGTAAAGTATGCAGATGTCCAATATTCATCTGTGATTACACATTGATATCCAAGGAATACAGTGGCTTAATAACCATAGCCTTAGAAAAGAATAAAGCCAAAAGGTTCCATTAAGAACATATGGCAATGGATGGATAGTCTCCGGTTCAACTTATACTCGAAGCAGACGTAGCCTTCCGTATGGTCATCCTTTAAGTGGAATAATAAAGAAGAATAAGACAAGAAGATTTTGCATTAGCAGTGACTTGTTTCTACTGTTACTTGTTTCGTACAATTGTGGATTTTGTTGTTGACGGTCTGTGGTGCTGAACCATTTTTGTGGTACCCTACCCATAATGCATTGCATGCAAGACAGCACCACGAGTACATTCAAATAGCTATGTCCATGTATACAATTAGTAGCTTTGAAATGTGACAAAATAATTATTATATTAATTCCAGATTAGGTTGTACTCTATGTGGAGCTGATGAAGGCAAATTTATAGAAGGTCTAATATAAATGTGAGATGTGCTAGCGAGTAAAGTAATCACTGCCAATCTAGCTTAGGACTAAGTGAGTGTCCTGGCTGAAGGCCTTTAAGAAAGTAGTTCTTTGAGGCTGTAATTAAAACCTAGGGCGTAACAACACATGTAACAGGGGGGTCCCCATGGGAGGTTACAAGAAGTGCCAAGGCGGTACTGAGGAGGGACTACAAAGCCTAATAACCAATGAAAAGCCACCATTTACAAAGACCAGGGACAGGATTCATTTAAAAAGAAGTAAGTGGAGCTTTATCCACATATCCTGAATACAGCATGTCTCGAAGAGACAGCGCAAGCTCTGCCTAGGCAAGACCAAAAAAACACCCATCTCTGCCTGCCCGTTGCTGCTGGAAATGGAAAGCAGACAACGTGCAGGCGCTGCTGCACGTGTCCTGGTGTCTTACACCAGGACAAGTTCAGCATATTTCTGTGGGGCCCAACTTCTTGGCAGGGGGGACGGCGTCCACCCTGTGAAAATAGTGGGTGGACGTTGTGTACCTGCGTGTACCCCCGACTCGTGCCCTGACTAAACTTCAATAGGATAATATCCCATCAGTGCTCAACACCCAAGCTGTAGCACCTCTTGAGGGTGATCAGTGACACACAACAGAACTATGATTGTGGCTTAGAGCAGCCCAAGTTTCAGAATAGCAGAGGATAGCAGAGGACCCAGGAGATGGTACAGACCCTGATGCCGTTTGACTGACGACAGAGCAACATAGGAGAGGATCAGGCACCGTGGAGAAGAGAGCTGATGGAACACTCTGTAATGATGCGCTATTGTCATAGAACGAAAGGGACTCCCAATAATTGCATGTGGATTGATAAAATGATTGGAAGACTACTGAGATAAAGACTAGCTAAACTTACGTAATTGAAAATTGAAAAATGCTAATTTGACAACTGGAGATATGTGTTTTGGGAAAACTGGCCCTCAAGTTGGATATGATGTGATTTGAATGTTTACAGACGAATGGATTCACCGTAAGGAGTGTTATTTCAACAATCCATTTAAAATAGAGTAAATCTAAGAAGCATCTCACACTCAACCTATCAGTGCACAGCCACCAACTTACTTGGCAGGACTTACAGAAACACGGCCCTGAAACTTTTTTCCCATTGGCAAAACGAGCAATAATAAAGCACTGTGTGCACTCTTTTTCCTGAGGATTGCTGAAAATAAAAATAAAGACAAAGATAGAGAACATGTAGTAATAAAGAACACTAAAAATGGTCTGAAACGGTCCAAATCAAATCCACAATTCCCATACTCATCCATCAAAAATAAGTCTGGTTCTGCAGCAGAATTAATTCTACAAAGACTCACTTCTTTACATGAACTAGCACAGGAAACAAAGACCCATACCGGTCTAGTGCCGATAGAGATTGTGGGCAGTCTGGAAACACTTTTGTGAGCTCTCCTGTATAGCTAGTGAAGCTGAGATGAGAGTAGAAAGCATAGAAGATCAGATGACACAAGTTCAAAAAAACATAGGGGCTTATTTACAAGCCCATTGGCCACCGGTGCGTCACTTTTTTTAACGCACCGGTGGCGCAGTGTGCCTGCCCATATTTACAAGGCCATGTAAAGCCATCCTGCATGGCTTTTCATGTCCTTGTAAATATGGCCCCCTTTCACGCATTACTGTGCGTGAAAGAGGTGTTCCATGGGCGTTGCTGTGGGCGTTCCCACACAACAGTCATGGAATCTGACGCATTCCCAGATTTACAAGGTTTCGCAAATGTGGAAATGTATCAGATTCCTACGTGTCCCAGGGCAGGCGCAACGAGGAGAAATACCTTTATTTCTCCTCGTTTTTCCTTTTTCTATGTGTGCTGCACTTTGCAGCACCCCTCCGTGCCTGCGTATTCGTCAATAGCCTGTGGATGCAACGAGGTCAAGCCTCAACCGCAACTTCACCTTGATGGCGGTGGAGATTTTTTGTAGTCCGGGAGGCTCTCCTGATGGGGAGTAGCGGGCAGACAAGCGGAGACTGCGCAGCGCGCCTGCAGGACACACCCAATCCTAGTCGGGCCGCCTCCGCAGACCGCCGAGTCGCACACTCGGCGACCACCCGCTAACGGTGGCCTAGCTTATTTTATGCCTCTGCTCCCGCCGGTCCCGCGTCCCGCTGGAGTTGAACAGTTAAGCCAGCAGGCATGGGTCGCGGTTCATAGGAGCACGGGCCCGCAAGTTCACAGGGCTCTCTGGTAGTGGAGCTCCACCAAACGCCGAACCGCTTGCTCGCTCGCTTGTTCCAGTAGAACATGCAATACTTGAACAGACCTAAAAACTAAATTATTTCAATGAAATCGTATTTAAACACCTACAGGGAGATCAAGCTGTCATATTGGTATCTGAAATGCTCACTATGAAGGACTCTAATGCTGCAGGTTCAGCGGAAATGGTTGCTTTCTATTTATAGGTGACCTTGATTCGGGGTGGACCAACGAAGGAGAAGGATATGGGCATTTGTCCTATGTTCAAGAATCGCTTGCGTCGTTTGATAGTTTGATGTAACTCTGTGAAATTCCTATTTTGGCATGAGCCCACATAATCTTTTGTGGTTTGCTTACATGGGCTAAGATCTGTTCAATATGCTGTAAGCATAGTGGTTTGAAGACAACACAGTTGTTTGTTAACATAGTAGTTGAAGATCTAGGGTAACTGTTAACTTGGATTTTAAAGATTGGGACTCAGTGGGCAGGGGCGACGGGAGCGAGACGCTGTGGAGACATGGTGAGTCAGTGGGTGAGCTAGCGGGCGCAACACACCACATATCGCCCCCACCTCTCCAGTTTGCCGTCGTCTCCTGCGAGATCTGCCTCGCGCCCTCGATTTGTCCTGCCACCGCGATTTGCCCTGCCACTGCGCACCCCCACCCCTGCCTGTTCCATCCCCATGGAGGAACATGCACGCGCCAGCGGGGTGTTTCACCACGAGTGTGGCTGCCTTTAGGCGGCAGCCGCTGAGAGAGGCTCTGGGCATGCTGTGGAGGCGGCCTGGTTAGTTCCGGGCACAGCCTGCAGCCCCCCCAAAGAGGCCCCACTCACACTGCCCCCACTCCACCTCATTTAGAGCGGCGCTCAGCTTCAAGCAGGGGCAGGAAACAGCCAATTGTTCCAGGATTTTAAAAATCACTGACTTTTTGAAATCCCCAAAGAACCAAGCCATCCCAACGCCAAAACATTCGCATCCAATCCCGCCTGATCCTCCAATAGACAACCCTTCAAAAACACTCTCTAACCACACAATAGTTAAAGCCTAAGTTCACTCTACTGAACATGACCAGCAAAACTGGACCCCATCCTAAGGTCCATCCCCAGCTATCACTCTTGGGAACTACCAGTCCATACTCCGATCCCAAGCCTTAATCTCTTCCAACCCCTGCACCAAAGAACCAGACTCCATATTCTCAGTAAACCTATTAGAGATATCACCAAAGTGGCAGGACCTGCTACTCAGCCCATTTAACGAGAAACAGGATGAAGCAATGGTTCACTCAAATACATCTGCTATTTCCGGCCTCATGTACGATTACAACGCCCTGCTCCCCCCAATCAGACCCCTGTGCGAAAAGGGCTCTGTCAGTCACAACCACACCCACGAAGAAACCTCAGAAGATACCTTCATAAACAACAAGTTCCATGCGAGCAACACATCTTCACTTTCTCACAAAGCAAGCCAGCTCGGCACTCTGTATCGTCCCCACTGTCCTCCGCACCTTTGTGGACACCATTTATAAACACAATGGACGTGATCTCAGCGGCCCTAAAATTTCACTCAGAAAAACTTGAAATTCAAGTGGACTTATTAAACATCCTGGCCATGCACGTCTTAGGCATAGAGCAAAACTTACAGGACTTAAATAGTCTAATAAAGCGAGTACAAAAAGATCCTGAGATAGCATCCCATTCTTGTAAATGCTCCTCCACCTTGGATAACTTAACAGCAATCCCAAATATTCTGTCTCAAAACTGCATGGAAGTTAAGTCCTCCAAGCTGCCAGTTGCAGCACCAATATCCACTACAGTAAACCTGGAAAGCCCCGCCTTACTATCCCCCAGCTAAACCCTAACACCGAAGAACGACCCCAAGGTCACATGGGGTGCAGAGGCAATTCTCACTCCATCAATAGCAAGGTGGGACATCTCCGGCTCTATCCGAGGACTTTGCCCAACATCAGAGACTTCCCCTAACTAAAAGGGAACGCAAACACCTCAGGAAAGCCAGGAACAACCGACACAAAAGATCACCAACCCAACCAGATCCTCAAACATTACAACATCGTACTGACCAGCTAATGCCCAGTGATTCTCACCATAGGCCGGAAGTGTACCCAATTTTTCAAACGTGCAAAGCTCAGCCCAGCAAAACGACAATATAAAACAGCAAAGGCAACTGCGATACTGAACCCGTGACCCAAACAGAATTCCCTCTGCATCAACCAAAACTTTGTTTAGATCATCATAACACACCAACTGGTCATGGCGGCCCACCCACTGGAAAACCAAGGCCTCAGTACATGGCCTTAAAAGTCCACAACATTACTCTGCGGGAGACAAAGCTAGCTTGTGTGAATCTGCATAGGCAATCAATCCCCACAGCACAAACATCTCACCCAAGTGAGCAACTGTCTCTACAGCACATGAAGCAAGTACGAGATCAGTCAGAGGCACTGCCCAACCCACAGATTACAACAGACTCCCGTACACTCGACACAAAGGCAATGCAGCTCATCCTAGCTTGTTCTACCACCCAAACTCTCACAGCCCCTGTCATTAATCAGAGTGACCACCACCTTTTTCCCCAAATGACGGAGCAAATAACACGCATGCTTCTTGGGAAAGCCAACAGGCTCACTTACCTCTTGAGTCACCCTCCATTGATCGCATCCAGCGATTGCCTCGCTCAGAAATTCATGGAGACACCTCAAGGAGACTAGAAATGATCCCTCTCTACAGGTCTAGAGGATGCCACGACACACTGAACAGAAGTGCAATTCTGAAACTCACCAATACAATAGAAACATTGAGCCATGTGACAACGCAGGACATAGATGGCATTGAGTTTAAACCCAACCGAGAAAAGGCAGGGTACGAAAACACAGTAGTCACCTGGACCAACACTAAAACAGCTACGATGGTCTGGCAACAAAGAGATTGTTTCCTAAACTGGGGTATTGAATTAAAAAAAAACGAGCCAGAGAGGTACCCCAGCCCGCTACAGCCACAGCAGAACGACCACCCGAAAACCGGCATGTCAACCAGCCCTCTTAGGGGCGCAATAGGCCCAGCAGGAAAGCACCCCATTAACACCGAAAATCTGTGCATTACTCACATAGCAGTGCCCGGGGCCCCGAGTTACATGCAACAGGTCTTCGCAAAAATCCCATGGGCCTGTAGTCAATCAAAACGAATAGCATGACCATTACTGGGCACAACAAAGACCCCTCCTAACCAATTTTTGAAACTCTGCTCTTGGAACGTGAACGGCCTCAAAAACAAGGTGGGGGAGCCAGAATTTATCTCGTTTCTACAAGAGTTTGACATCCTTCTCCTCCAAGAAACTTGGGCTGAGGATCCCACACCAATCATAGGTTTCAAAGAGTACCAACAACTAGCAACAAAAAAATCTAAAGAGGGTAGAGCAGCAGGAGGCCTCTCAATCTACATAGCAACCGACCTCCAGCTGTGTCAGGGTAGCGTAGACCTTGGGCTGGCATGGACACAATGCCTCAAACTCTCACCTTACCAAGACCTAGGATCACAAACCAACACTGCCGATGCTAACCTACTACTTTGCAATGTTTACATTCATCCATCTCGGAAGAGCAAACAGGACCAGATACCCTCACTAGTATCAATCCTAAAAGCACTCCAGAAGACATTTCCACAATACAAAATCATATTGTCTGGAGATTTTAACATGTACTTACTACAAACAGATTACCAAGATGCAAACCAACGGTTCCTCGGGCCATCCACAAAACAATTATCTTCGGTAATAACAAAACACCAAAAAATCGATCATCTTGGGAAATCGTGCATTTCAGCTTTAGAAGTAATCAGCCTGTGTGCTCTTAACGGCCGCCTTCCACAAGACCAACCAGCTGCGTTCACAAGGAGCTTCAATAAAACCACATCCACTTTAGATTACACATTTGCGGACTCAGAGTCCTTCGACAAAATCTGGTCTTTCTCCATAAAACCAAGAATAGAAAGCAACCACTTTCCCCAGCAAGTCGAACTTCTTACATATCCAACAAGAGCCCCAGAAAGCAACGACCTAATTGCCTACCCTTGTGCCTACAATAAAAAATGCCTGGATTGAAATGGAAGGATGGCAGCCATCATAATGAGCTTTATTATCACATTCACTTCTCAAACAAATACCACACAACAGGTGACGTGGACCAACTGGGAACTTCTCACAGCGGGACTGATCTCCAACTGGCCAGCAAATACTCCACATACTCTCAAACCAACAACTAAAGGGGCCCCCTGGTTTACTGCAGCCCTTCGGAGAGAAAAAACAGCCATCAACAGGGAAATCAGGCAGCTGCGCAAAAACAACTCGCCGCCTAGCCACTCCATCACAGAGCAAATCGCGGCCCTAAGGCGTGCCTATAAAAAGGCACTCTCGGCGGCAAAAAGATCCTATCAGGAAAACATATGGATAAAACTGTTACACACAAGCAAAACAAAAAACAGTTAAAAGTTCTGGGCAGAAATCAACACCCTTGCAAATGGCAGCTATTGCCACCATAATTTCAGAATCGGACTGGATAGAGCACATTGAGGCAGCCTGCCCAGAGAAATCCATCCATAGTGCCACACCAAAAGGTGTAACCACCAAGGGCGCATTGCCCAAAGTAAGTTCGCCAGAGGCTAATTGGCTGGAAGAAGTGAAGGTTGGCAATCCTTGAAGAAACTGAGACCAGACGGGGCACCGGGACCGAACGGTCTCCTCAACGCTGTATTCAAATACGACCAGGCCTTTTGGGCATCGTATCTTACCCCCCTATTCAACTTGGCACTTACCACCAATATAATCCCACCGTCATGGAGAGGCAGTGTTCTTCACCCCATCTTTAATTCAGTTTCACAGACAAATCCTGCAAATTACAGATTAATTGCCTTGATTGATGTTGAAGCAAAACTCTACGCCACCAATCTTTTGACAGACCTGGAAGCATGGGCATCGGCCGAAAAATTCTCCCGGATACCCAAACGGGGTTCTAAGCAGGCATGAGTACAACCACTAACCTTCTGGCTTTCACTCTCATGATCGAAAAAGCCACCCAGAAGGCCTCCAATTTAATACACCTGCTTTGTCGAGTTATGGGCAAAAATGGCCAGATGGGGCTTGCCCCCAAACCTTCTCAAAGCCATCATCAATCTATATTCCGATACCTGGGTACAAATTAAAATAGGCAAGGGCGATAGAATGACCAGAAAGATCTCCACATCAATTGGCCTCAAACAGGGATGTGTCCTCACATCTTGCCTTTTTAATATTTATACAGCAGACCTGGATACCCTACTATCTGAAGTCTCAAGCGATCCACCAAAACTCGCACAAAGACCAGTGCGTAGCTTACAATATGCAGATGACATTGTTTTATGCAGCCAGACTCCGATCGGCCTGAAGCATCAAATAACCACCCTATACAGCATAACTGAATCTTTAGGCCTGAAGCTAAACTACAGCAAAACCAAAGTCATCTGCTTCTTGCCAAAAAACAGACAGCAAAATCTCAAATTCAAATGGAAAGTTGCCGGTAATAAGATCGACCAGGTGAGCACCTATAAATTCCTTGGGGTGGAACTGGACTCTAGATTAAACTTTAAAAAGCACTTTGCCCAACGAAGGGCCTTAGCAAACAAACTGTTCTTCGCCCTCAACTTAATAAACAAAAAAATGGGGCGTTTGTCTCAGTCATATTTACTGCAAATCATCAGTGCCAAATTTTTACCATCATTGACCTATGGCTCAGAACTCCTTAAGGGCAAAGACGCAATGACTCTCAACACTCTACAGTCCGTCCTGTTTAAAAGCATCTACTGCATACCACGACACACCTGCCAAGCTCAAGTGCGCCTGGAATTTGGGCTCCAGCACCAGCTGCATGTGAGAATGGTTGCCCTACTCAAACTGTGTTGGAAGTTGAGAGCCGCCCAACCTGAGTCCTTGGCCGCTTTGTGTTGGTATGAAATGGAAAGCCAGCACACGATCAAAAACAGCTGGCCAACTGTGCTCCGCCAAGCTTTGTCATCCCTCAACTTACATGAGGCCTGGGAGCTAAACATTAGCCATGCAGCATTAAAATAAATCACCACTAAAGCTGCCAAATTAAAATCGTGGTCGATGGACAAAGCGGAATTGGTAGGCAAAAAACACAGCTGGTCAGTCTTACAATCTTATAGCAGCTGGGGGCCCCAACCATACCTTACATGTCACATCTCCCAAACCATCCAGCATTTTTATTTAAAAATACGAATGGGAGCTTTTCCTTCAAAAGATCAGGTGCCGCCCTAGGAACAAAGATGGTCGAACTCTCTTTGCCGACTTTGTGGTCAATTTGATGAAAGTTTACTACACTTTTTGTGCATCTGCCCGGCCGTAAACTCTTCAAGGCAGAAATTACTTTGCCCCGCCTTTCAGGCACTCAATATAAGATCATACCTTTCTGCAGTGCTGACATTACTAAACATCAAATCAATTCAGCTCCAAGTTCCTTCTACAAGGGAATAACCTATTAACATCATCCCTGCCACCCCAGAAAAACAATGGCAGTTGCGGGGCAGGGAACCTTGAAGCAAAGATTTTGCCAATCGCCAGTTGAACTGTGCGCTTATTCTTCATTATTGCTAAATAAAAAATCCTCTTTGTCAAATCCCACTGGTGCACCCACGCACAGAGCACTTGATGGACCATTGTTTTTAGACTATCGCTTTTTTGCAATGTAATGACATTTTAATTATGAATTCCTTTTAACCCATAATGCTTTCGTAGCAAGATATTTTTTTATTCTATATTTTTTTGTATGGCTTAAAAAAAATTGCTATGATTTTAACTAATCTGCAAACAAATACTTACTTACTTGTTCTACCGCTCTCATAAATGACACGTTAGCTTTCATTCTGACATTTTACATGTTCATACTCATGTTTCAGATTGGGTGTCTTCAATTTTCTTGCGAATCCGTGGTTCAGAATATTATCAAAATGTAATACAACACTTAGGGCCTCATTACGAATGTCGGTCAGAAAACATTTTGACCGACTCCTTGTCGTAATCGGGTTTGGGGAGTCCGACCGACCGATTACGTAGTTTCCGAACACCGTTCGGTGGGATTCCCATTGACTTCAATGGGAGCCTGTGTTCCGACCAACAACACAGACTCCCATTGAAAAATGGGGTGGTGGTGGAAAACCTTGCACCCTGTCGCAGGCACCCCATGGTGCCTGTCACAATGTGCATGGTTGTAAAGAGGGGTCCCATGGGTACCCCCACTGGCCCCAACCAGAGGGTGAAGGGGGCCCTGCTTCGGGCCCCCAAAGTAATTTTCCAACAGCCGTTTCGTGTCGGACGGACCTATGCGGAAAGGCTGTCCGAATCTGACATCGTAATACGTTGGTCGGAAATGCAGTCCATAGACCTGTACGATTTCGCTCTCACCGACTCGGAGTCTCCGAATGCCGGTCGGAACCGAGTCAGAAAGACCGAACGATTACCTTTCCATCGTAATCGGTCAGTTGGAAATGTTTCCGAGTCGGTCGGAAACATAGGTTCCGACAAGGGTTAGGAAAATCCAAATGGAGTTCTGAGCCTTGCCGACCGGCATTGTAATGAGGCCCTTAATATCCCATGTGTCCCTCTTACTCGCTCATGGTCTTGTTCTTTGACATACTCTTATATTTCTAGTGTATATATTCAGGAATATATGTTGTTTTCAACTGTGGGAAGTAAAAATAGATAATAGTACTTGGGTACATGCTTGCTGCACTCTGTTAGGGTCCGCTCATGCTCAGCTCTGCCTTTCCTTGCCTCTTTGAGGCTTGGGGGTGGCTAGAGAACCTTTGTTTTTTCCTTTAATGTGATCCTTCTATTACCTTGCTCTGTAGTGTCCTGGCTGAACTTTTGACAGTAGGCTGTTAACAAATGCGATGCGCTGAGATCCATGCGTGAAATTAATTAATCTTAAGCTCACCATGCCGGGGCTTACCATAGCCAAGAGTGACCTTCCATCATTCTCATCAAATCATGACTATCCTACAAATATTATCCCTCAATGTCAAAGGTATCAGCCACATGGTAAAAAGGAGGAAAATTCTAAATTATTGCCACAAACCCAAAGAGGTCATAATATTGCTTTAGGGGCATTAGACATCTGGGAGGCTCTACAAATGAGAAATCAATGGGTCGAAAACTTTACATGCTCTACGGCACACAAAAAAATGAAAGGTTAGCTCACTTTAGTGTCAAGACACTGCAGCATATTTACAAGCCTCTTTCGCCACTGAAGCCTCACTTTTTTTGATGCTCCAGTGGCACACTGTGCAGGCCCATATGTACAAGGCCACGCAAAGCCATCCTCCATGGCTTTTCATGGCCTTGTAGATAAGCAGCCATATTTACAAGGAGCTAGTGCCGGCCGCAGCGTCATATTTTATTACGCAGCGGCGGTGCAATCAGTGATCCACACTGCTCTATGTTTACAAACTGACGAGTTGGGCCCAATGCAGCAGTTTGTACAAGCTTGCGCCAGGTATAATGTATGCAGGGTAGGCGTTCCCACATTAAAAGCCATGTAGAGCTGCCGCAGTGAAATTTACCACCTTTCACTGCGTCACTCTACGACTTGACTGCATCAAAATCCATTCTCCTTCTCAAACCAGGCATAAGGATTGATGCAGCGCTTTTAACATGGGACTCGTCCTGTGTTCTGATGCATTGCTGGAGTTGTGTCAGTCTTACGACCAACTCCATCAATGCGTCACTCTAGCGCCAACAGATGCGTCACAATTTCTGACACATCCGTGAATCCTTGCGCCATGCAACACTGTATTGTAACTTCAGCACATCCATGGAGTCGCTAGGTCATTTGCGGCAGGCACAAGAAATCTAATGCATCAATGCTGATGGGTCAGTTCTTGTAAATATGCCCCAAGGTGTAAGGCCATGCAGCGCAAGTCGTTGCGTTGCCTTACATTGCAGCAGGGAGGCGTGCCAAGGGTGTTGCTGTGGGTATTCCCAAGCAACACCCAGGGATTTTGCCCCAGATTTACAACATAGCGTGAATCTGGGGCAGTGCCAAAAACGTACGCCTCCCCAGAGCAGGCGTAACGAGGATAAATGCTTACATTTCTTCTAATTTTTACCTCTTTCCATGTGTGCTGCATTCTACAGCACACATAGAATGAGGAAAACACCTCACGTGATTGTTTTTGTACAAGGAGGTGAGCCTTCCTGCACAAAAACAAGAATGCCAACACCACAGACACCCTTGCACCATGGTGCATGGGTGCCTGCTTTGGTGCACGGCTACAATTTTTGTGCTGGTGCTGGCTGAAAGGACAGTAATGCACCGTATCTTGCAAATACAGTGCATTTCTGTCCTTTTGAATTGGCGTAGGGCAGCGCAGCAAAATGAGTTGCTACGCTGCCCTACGCCAATTCTTTGTAAATATGCACCTCTGGGCTTACTTTGGTCTTGTCTAATTTGGACACCTTGGGGCGGTGGCTTATTGCAAGACACCAGAAGGATGACTCTTTCAAGCCTGCGATTCCCCCAAAATATTATGAGCATGCTCTAAAGGCCTCAATCAGAGAAGAGGGATCATGTGCAAAATGATGAGTGCTAGAAATAGGTAAAGTAATTCTGGTTTAAATAGGCTGGAGAACAAACTCGCACTCCTAGAAAAAAAATAATGCAACCCAAAGACCCACTCATGCTAAATAAACTAACCAATATGAAAAACAAACACAACAACATTTTAAGAATGAGAAAACCCATATGGGTCACGAATAATAATTCGGCAAGGAAAAAGGCAGTGTTTATATCCTTCTCCTTTGAATGTTTCCTTAACAAATTAACCTTTAGGTGGATTTTCCAAACTAGATAAACCAGCTCTGAAGGATCTAAAATTGTACGAGCCTAAATCCACATAACACCTTGAACAGTTTACTAATATTACGATTGTTAATCAAAAGTATTAGCTCAAACCATGTTCATGAAACAGAGGCATACATCAAGACGTTACCTCAGAAGGTGATGCTTCCGGACATTTTTAGTGTTAAACAAAATTGAGTATCTCATAAAGTAGCCAATGCCCGGTTACTCACCGGTAATATTCATTACGCCGAGTCCTGGTCTTCCCGTCCCATTCCTGAACAGTGAGCAGCTAGTCTGCTCCCCAGAAACCTAAAACCTAGCAGAGCTTTTCAGCACTTCCCCCAATATGGCGCCACCAATCCGGTGAGGATAAAGGGGGAAGTGCGTAACAACACATCCTGAGAATACCAAAGAAACCCAGAAACCAAGAAACAATCACCACAAACAAAACCCCAGGGAGGGAGGGAAGGGCACAGGAATGGGATGGGAAGACCAGGACTCGGAGTAATGAATATTACCGGTGAGTAACCGGGCATTACCTCCTCGTCCTGTCTTCCCGTCCCATTCCTGAACAGTGAGCCCATACCCAAGCACACGGTCATTGTAAGACAAAAAGACCAGAGAATGCGGTATACAGGTCAATTTAATCAAAAGAAAGCAGTACAAATCACAAACCATGTACAGCAGTCAAAACATGAGCGCCAAAAGCAGCCGAGGCCGCAATCCCCAACTGAAGACGATAATGAGAAACAAAAGTATGGGGAGAAGCCCACGTGGCAGCATTACAAATGTCACGCAAGGAGGCACCCTTGAACAAGGCCCAGGAGGAGGAGACACCCCGGGTGGACCTACCCTGGACCGAAGAAGGGAGAGGACAGTGAGCAGACTCGTAAGCCGACACAACAGCAACCTTAACCCAACGAGACAAGGTGGACAAGGAAGGCTGAAGACCCTTCCCAGAGAGGCCGTAGGTGACAAACAAAGAATCAACCGCCCTAAAACCACTGGTCCGGTCCAAACAGATGCGGAGAGCCCTCAGCACATCCAAAGAATGGAGAACCACTTCCTCCGGGAAGGAGGGATCCGGAAAAAAGACAGGGGGGACAAGATCCTCCTGACAGTGGAAAGAAGACAAAAAACAAGGAGACAGAACTCACCCGATCCAACAGCTCCGCTAGGCAAAGGAAACTGACGAGAGTCAGAAAAAACCGAACAGGATGTGTTGTTACGCACTTCCCCCTTTATCCTCACCGGATTGGTGGCGCCATATTGGGGGAAGTGCTGAAAAGCTCTGCTAGGTTTTAGGTTTCTGGGGAGCAGACTAGCTGCTCACTGTTCAGGAATGGGACGGGAAGACAGGACGAGGAGGTAATGGGTGTTGGCTTGACCAGTTATGTTCTGAATCAAAGCAACCATTTTGATGGTAAATAAGAAGGTTTTTTGCAAGGGTGGGTAAGGGACGTCACTATTCATTGATCTCACTGCAGCTCCAATTATGAGTTGCGCAGTGCTGGTGGAGTGGTAGTTTCCCTCCCTTAACATCCGTACTATCATTTACAAATGAATACCCAGAGAAAGGGGAACAACTCTGCAGGCCTAGTGTTACCAGGTGGAATTCTGTGCCGTATTCTCTCTTCTGTGGAGATGAACAATTACATTTACCACCTTCACTGAGCAGGTATGAAATGTGAGTGCGGGTTGCGCAGGGTGGGAGTGACTGCCCCTCCAGCCAGTGGACCGTGACTTATCGGCGAATTCGATGGCCAGGGTCTGCAGCCTTCCTGAATCATTTCTCTCATGCCTATGTCAGCACCAATGTCTTCTTAGTTATGGTGGGATGGTGCTGTACCATATGGGGAACAAACTTCCGGACATTCGCCTATTTTTGAGTTTTTGTTTTGTGGGGTGGGCGACAGATGCTTCTGGGGGGATGTGTGGGGTGGGGGTTGTTTGGGAGTGGACAATGTTTGTTTCAGGTTGGTTGGCTTTTGTTTGATGACAAGGGCTGGTACCACTATCGCACTGTATTCTTATTTCATTCTTACCTGGGTAGGTTTATCACTACTTGTCCACCCACTTGGGGCAACGCTGGCTGCGATGGCCCTTTATCCAGATGATGGCCTACTACGTATTGATGACTTGGCACGTCAATGGTCTTAATGATCAAATTAAACGAGGGCGGTGCTCTGCTTTGCGAATCAGCAGGACCCTGCGGTCTTGCTCTTGCAATAGGCCCATCTGTTCTGCACTAACTGCTCCTTCCTGGCTCGCTATGGGTTTGACGGGGTCTTTCATGCTGCGCACGCTAGGGGGCCTAGGGGTACAGTGGTGCTCCTCCACAAAACATTCCCATTGGTAGTCTCTCAGGTCTGCTTGGATACCTTGGGGAGGCATGTTGTGGTGGAGGCTATGCTGCACGGGCACATATACCACTTTATTAGTGTGTATGTTCCTCCCACCATGGTGCACAGTATCATGGTTGAACTGCAGTCACAGATTCTCCGGATCCCTCACGGGACGACCTTCATTGGCGGGGACTTGAATGATATCATGGTCCCCAGGGAAGACTCATTGGGGTTGGGCATGGCCAGAGGGAGGGAGAGCAGAGGCCTGCATAGTTGGTCAGAGGCTCTGGGCCTTTAGGACGCTTGGAGGGTATGGGACCCTAGGACTTTGGCTTGCACTCACCACTCTGCTGCTCATAAATCCTTATCTCCTATTGACCTAATCCATCTTCCGGTGTCGGATCTTCCTGGCACCACTTAGCACCTATCATATTCTGCCCAGAGGTATCTCGAACCACGCATTTGGGACTGTCTTTTTAGGCAGACTGCCTGTGGGGACACGCCTGTTGTGGAAACTTAATGCTTGGTTTCTGCAACAGCAGGAATTTCGGAAATTACTCGCCCAAGAGGCGGGGGGCTACTTTGACCTGAATCGGGGTACTGTGAACTCTCCGGGAACTTTGTGGCTGGCTGGTAAGGTGGTTTTGAGAGGGACAGAGAGATCGTACTTGAGGGGGCAGGAGCAGGCTCAGTGGCAACAGATCACCGATCTAGAGACCAGTATCCTTGGGTTGGAATGCAAGGGCTATGCAATGCCATGCATTTACACCGAATAGCCCTGAAGCTGAAGGTGCTCCAACAGCTGGTGCTTGAGGTTGCTGGATGGCCTGGACATGTAGGGTCTATGAGTGGGGGACAAATAAGGGAAGCTCCTGTATCGGTTGGCGATGCTGAAACTGGCCTACCGTATTGTCCCCTCAATTCATTCTGAAGTGGGGGTGGTAGCGCAAATAGCAGAGAATATAGCAGCTGTGTATGCAGCGTACAATGGGGATCTTTACGCTCCAAGGGAGAGGGCTCAGAGGGAAGCAGCCCGTCCCTTAGTGTTTGACATCCTGATGCCCAAAGTGTTTGTGAGCAACCGGTGCGGATTTGGACCACCCCCTTTAAGAGTCGGAGATCGCTCTGGCCCTCTGGGACATGAACTCGGGCAAATCTCCAGGCCCAGGTGAGATTCCCAAGGAATACTACAAATACTTTCAGGCCCACCTGATGCTTCACCTTCTTGGACTTTATCAGGAGGCAATACAGAAGGCACAGTTTCCTCCCGAGTTCAACTTGGTGACTATTGTGGTCCGACCCAAGCCCGATCGGTGTGCGTTGTATCATCCAATTTCATTCATTATTTTATTTTAAAAATGTTGTATAGCGGGAACAAGACTCCGAAGGGTATCAGAGCGCTTCACAGTAATGGAAGGGAAGAACAAAGTAAAGGGGACATTGCAGAGGGGGTAGGAGAGGGTAACATAATGAACTACTGAGAGTACACAAGGATGCGAACAAACATTACTTAATAAGGTAACAAAAAAAAAAGTGAAATCAAAGGACATTTAGCAAACAGACGAACCATGGCCATTTAAGGCAGGAACTTGTTCATTAGGATTGATTTTACTGCATGTTTGAAAGCAGCCGTGTAGGGGATTCTGCGGATTTCCGGGGAGAGAAATTTCCAGATCTTCGGTGCCGAGCCAGAGAAGGCTCTGAGCTTCGTTCTCTTTTTGCGAAAGGTCTGAGGCTTCAGTAGTAGAGAATTTGCACTTCTTGATGGTCTGCCCCCTCCTGATAGTTCTAGTTTTTGAGTCAGGTAACCAGGGGTTTTGAAGTGGAGGGCTTTGTGTGTCAAACAAGCAATCTTTAGTTGTATTCTTGCTTCGTAGGGTAACCACTTTAGAGATCTTAGGGCTGGGGATACGTGTTCATTTCTTTTTGTATCAGTGATCAGTCTGGCAGCGGCATTCAACGAAGCCCTGAGCGGGGCCAAGGTATATTTGGGGAGGCCACAGAGCGTCGCGCTCCCATAGTCTAGCCTCGGTAGGACAAGCGCTTGTACCACCTGCTTGAAGTCCTCTTGAGGGAGGAATGGTTTTAGGTTTCTAAGAATCCTCATTTGGTGGTTCGCACCCTTACACATCTTGCTAATATTTTTCTTCATGTTCAAGTGCGAGTCTAGGGTGATTCCAAGAGATTTAGCTGAGTTGATGATAAGCGGGGAGCAGTTGAAGGTAGAGAGGTGTTTCATCCAGAGGTCAATCTTGGGGGTGTGCTTAGGAGGGGATATGAGAAGGAATTCTGTTTTGGCGGTATTGAGCAGGAGGTGGTTTTCAGTTAGCCAGTTTTGGGTAATCGTCAAGGAGGATTTGAGTGAGATGAAGGCTTCAGAGGAATTGATTTTCAGATAAAGTTGTGTGTCATCCGCATACATATGGAAAAGAATGTTCATGGATGTTAGAGCGTTCGCTAGCGGTTCCAGGAAAATATTAAAGAGTATGGGAGAAAGGGCAGATCCTTGCGGGACCCCCATGGAGACTGTAGACGGTTGGGATAAGGTATGGTTCACCTTAACTCTTTGGGATCTATTGTGAAGGAAGGAAGAGAACCATTACAATACCAGACTGGAAAGGCCCATCCTGTGTTCCAGAATGGCTAAGAGGTTATCGTGATTAATCATGTCGAATGCAGAGGAAAGATCAAGGAGGATTAGGAGGCAGGATTCATTATGGTCTAACATTTTTAAGATGTCATCCATGATGTGAATGAGCGCCGATTCAGTACTGTGACCGCTCCTAAAGCCAGATTGGTGTTGATCCAAGAGATTGAAAGTCTCGATGTGCGAGCAGAGTTGCGATTGAACGCATTTTTCTAGAAGCTTAGCCAGAGTAGGGATGTTGGAGATGGGACGGAAGTTGTTGAGATCAGTTCGGTCCGCATCAGGTTTTTTTAGAATGGGTGAAACCTGAGCTGCTTTTAGACATTTGGGGATCTTGCCTTGAGATAAGGAGGCGTTGACTATCTTTGTCCAGAGGGGGATGAGGGCATCCTTGATTCCTTTGAAGACAGACGGTGGCAATGGGTCGCTGAAGTGACTAGAAGGGTTAATGCTAAGAAGAGTTTTGTAGATGTCGTTTTCACTTAGGGGAGAGAAGGAGCCCCACGTGGCCTTGTTCTTGGTGCTAATACTGAGAGGCTTTAGACTTGCAGAGAGTACAGGATGAGCCGTACTCTCAAATGATGTAAGAAGGGCCCTCTTGGCTTCCATAAAGAAGAGCCAGATCGGTGCAAGAAGGTGAGTTGTCTGCTGCGTCGAGGTGATTGAGTGCTGTCGCCGATTGCTGTTTGACAATTTCAAAAAGTTTTTTAGGGCGATTTGAGGCTTGTCTAAGTTGGGCTCTGAAATAATGGCCTTAGTCGTCTTGATTTTTTTATTGTAGGAGCTCCTAACCGATCTAAGGACTTTTAGATGATACACAGAAGGTTTTGATCTCCATAGACGTTCAGCTGCCCTTAAGTTGCGGCGTTCAGAGTTTAGGTTGTCATTGAACCAGAGTTTGGAGATTTTGGAGGAGGCATTTTTTTGTTGTAGAGGTGCTATTGATTCCATGATACCAGAGATAGTAGAGTTATAGAAGTCCGTGAGATCGTGTACATCAGTCAAGTCATCTTGGGAAGACAAGGCATTTTTATATTCAATAGCTAGGCAATCCATGTTAATATTCCTGAGGTTCCTTTTCCACTGTTTAATTTTCTTAGGTTGGACCATTTTCCGTATCACCTCCCTATTGATAAAGAAGAAGATGCTGTACTGGTCGGACAAATCACAAGGAGTAATGTCCTCCAATGTAATGGTATTACCTTTTGAAATAATGAGGTCCAGAATTTCTCCTTTGTTGTGAGTTGGCCGGTCACAGAATTGGATAAGGTCCAGATCAGATAGGAATGCATTAAGACAGATCACCGCTTGGTCATTAGGTTTAGACCAGTGAACGTTCACCGAGGTAGATTTGGGATACTGAGTGGTCGTCATTGGAAGAGATAATTTCCATTAGTTGTTCGATGAAGAGGAAGTTATCGCCAGGAGAGTGGTAGAAAGTATGAAGTTTGCAAACAGGGAGGTGATTACTAGAGATGTTGAGGCAAAGGTATTCAACTACGGATGAGGTGGAGGTCTCCATGTGGGAGACAGATAGTGTGTTCCGGTGTATACAAGCTAGTCCACATCCCTGTTTTGTGGTTCTGTCTAGACGGATTATGTCATGACTAGGAGGTACTAGGAGGTCTAATATGGGGGTGGAGGAAGGATTTAGCCAGGTTTCCGTGAGGATGATGATATCTAGCTCATTGTTTTGGATGAGGTCGAATATATCTGAAGCATGTTTTTTTGCTGATCTACAATTGAGTAGTGCGCATTTCAGACGAATAGGCGTGTGTGATGTAGGAGTCTGAGTGATGTTCACTTGCTTGAGGTTGTCGCTATTTATGACTCTGTGGTTGTTAGAGGGTTCCCTGTGTGGGTTGGCTAGAATGGTTTGAATTTGGGCCATAGGGACCTTGTCAATTTCTAGAGTGATCGAGTAGGAGAGGAGTAGATCCTCGATATCACTGGCCGCAAGTCCGACCATCATTCTTCTAGGGCGGGAGGGGGCGTTAGGGAGGGGTAATGTTTTAGAGATAGGGTGCGAGGAGTGCTGGTCAAGGCCATGGGGTGCACTGGCGAGGACTGTGTGCAGCTTTCCTAGGGAACTAAGAGAACTGAGCAAGGGCAGATGGTCAAGTGAGAGGGCTAACAAATCATGGAATTCGTGAATGAGTAGGTTCACTTGGAGAGATAACTTGTCCAGACGCGCCACCAAGTCTGAATGTTGGTTCAAGGAAAGGAACTGAGGGGAGGGATCCTGTGGAGAGGGGGGACCTCGAATGATATCTGGATGAGGTAAGATGGGAGTGCGAAGGTCCTGGGGAGGGGATGCGTCCTTAAGATCATGCGGGAGCCCAGCTCGTTTGGAAGAAGTGGCAGGGGAGGGAAGGTTGGTAGAGGGCAAGTTGTGTTTTGTAATGGAGGTGCTCAGTGTGTTAGGAAATGGCGGTATTGTGGTGCTCCATCGGTAGAGAAGGCTTAGCAAGTGAGTCCCAGGATGAAAGCGCATCGGCAGAGAGGGGAGGGGGTATGTCTTGAGAGGGCATCCCGATGAGGGAGATGCCGAGAATCTGGTTTGCTAATGGCGAGATGGTTGGAATGTTAAGCCCGCCACCCAGCTGAGACGAGGGTCGCTTGGTGTGCGAGGCTTCTATAGGTGATTGAGTCTCCTCAAGACATCTATGGGGTGAGAGGAATTGAGCGATCTAGACGTATTCCATGAAGTGGAGGGAGAAGAGCTGGAAAAGTCAAATGAACTAGAAGGGTGTGTAGAAGAAACAGAGGATTTAGCAGTCATGGCTATCTTGAGGGTAGGGAAGATATAGTCCATCTAGTCTAGGTTGGACTTAGAGGCTTGTATGAGAATGGTACCATTATTGTAGAGAGTGATTGTGGCAATAGCTTTGAGGAAAAGTGAGGGTGAGGTTATTAATTTGAGACCATGAGGGGTTTTCCTAGAGTCCTTTATTCGAAGCATGGAGAAGATGACCTTCCGCCAGCATGCCCATTTTCTGGTGTAGAAAATGAGGTCATTAGAAAGAATGCCCTTTTTTGGGCAGATGTAGACGTCGGAGATTAATGTTTCAGGTCTAGATTTGAGTAGTCGATGTTTGTGTTTTTTTGCCGCATTTTTGGAGAGTTTAGGCGGATAGTTGATAGTGAAGGCATTGGATCCTGTAGGGTCAGGAATTAATTCCATTCTGAGAGAGGTCCACGATGATGATTGAGAGGGGGGGACCACTTTTCGTGTTCAAGGGGGTGAAAAGGAACCTGAATCAGAGGGCAGGTAGTGGTCAATGTGAAACAGGCAGCACATTGAGCGAGTAATTCGGATGACGATAGTTAAGTAAATAAGTGATTCTATGAAAGACTACAGGTGGACCTGGGTGAAGCTAGATAAAAATACATTTTAATAGAAGGCGCTATGGGAAGGACCATTCCAGTATGACCGATTTGTTGGGTTGTGGAGGAGTTGTGAGGAAGTCCTAACTTTAGCTTTACTGCAGGGTTAGATGCACAAAGATCGGTCCTATGACTCGGACTTGTTAAAGAATGTTCAGCAGAGTAATTGTGTTTGGGAATGGGGATGAGAGTTTTATATGCAGGGGTTGCACTTGATGATGTATTGACCCAACTCAAATATTCCGCAATCCTGTTGTTTTAATTGTTAGGGGATTGCTCAAATTAAACAGACCATTGCTCAATGAAGATTTCCAGTTCTCATTCAGCAGTTATGTTGAACGACTGTTGAGAGTGTGCCCATGCCAAGATGGCCGCTGCTCAAGTTCAATCCGTCCTCTTTCTATTGCTATGAGGAATGACTGATGAGGACCTCTTCTATTTCTATGGTTCTCACAATACAGGGAGCTTTAGGATGGCTGACTAGGACCAAATATGAAGAAAAAGGTACCTATCTATAGATTCAGATAGAGAATTAAAATGGCCAAGGTGCGCAGAGGTGTAGAGGCTGATGGTCCTCAGGGACCAAGCGGTCAGCTGTTCAGTCGGTGAAAGGGGCAGGTTCGAAAGGATTCACGACCGCAACATCAGTCGTCAAAATGGCTGTCTCCGCTGCTCCGAGGGGGCTGTGGGACATACTCAGGGTGTGACTCCAACCAAAGCTTAGTGGTTCGTGGAGACGCCCTGCGGAGTGTTCTCCAGCCGTAGAAGCGAGCGACTCCTGTGTGAGTGAGTCGGGACACGTCACTTACCCATGCTCCTGTGAATCATGGTGCCGCCGCAAGGAGCCGTTTTTAGCCGTGGAAGCACGCGGCTTCAATGACTCATCGATTGCTGCCAGCGGAGGCCGGGCTCGGCAGGCCGTGCTGTCTCTGCACGTTCGTGGCTGCAGGTCATACCCACGCTGTGCTCATCCGGGTCCTCTGGAGAGCCCTTCTCCTCCGGTGCCAAGATGGCGGGCTGAAGCTCTCCGACCCAAACCAGATCGGTGTGCGTTGTATCATCCAATTTCATTCATTAACTCTGAGGTGAAAATCTTAATGAAAATGCTAGCAGACTGTCTGCTTGCGGTCCTCCCACAGCTGCTCCTCTCTGATCAGTGCAGGTTTATGCCCAGTAGGAGTACTAGGAACTGCCTTTGAAGCATGCACATGGCACTCGCACATCTTTCTCTGCTGGGGACCCAGCGGCTCTCGTTCTTTTGGATTTTGATAAGTCTTCTAATCCTGTTAGGTGGGTCTTTCTGGAGGAAGTGTTGATCAGGGAGGGTGTGGGACCCAGATTACAGGACTTTTGTTCAGGTGCTCTGTTCTAACCCCAAGGCCCAGGTAGGGGTCAATGGCAACTTATCTGCCCCCTTTATGACTGGTCGGGGCACCTGCCAGGCATGCCCATGTCACATCTTTTGTTTGCTCTGGTGATCAAGGCACTGGTGGTGTGGATTTGCTGTGATGCTCAGGTCTGGGGAATTGACTCAGGGGTGGCGACGAAGGACCACTTTGCGCTCTATGCAGATGATATATTTTGCGTCCATCGCTCATACTTCCTAGGGTGCTGCAGATCCTTGGTCTATATTGGAACACATTGGGGCTTACCATTAACTGGCCTGGATCTGTCTTGGTCCTCTGAATTTGTTGCTGATGGACACGGAGTAGTTGGTGTGGCCTATGGTGTGTAGACTGAGTTTTCGATACCTAGGTATGTATGTAGCACTGGAACCGGGTCTACCTTGGAGACTAAATATTTCCCCATGTGTCCCGCTTAATGACAGACCTCACCCGATGGGCTAAGTTGCCTCTTAATGTCTTGGCCTGCACCTCTCTGTTCAAGATGATTGCCCTCCTCCGCTTGCTATACACATTACAGAACTATCCCTTGCGATTCCTGCAGTTTTGTTGGTGCAAGTTGCAGGCCAAAATCAGGGCCTTTTTGTGGCTTAACCAACCACCACGCATAGCTTGTGGGAACTTCACTCAATCCACATGGGATGGGGGGCTGGGGATGATGGAAGTGTGCCTTTACTACTGGGAGGCACAGCTGCTGAGTGGGGAGAACCGGTGTTTCGGCTGGAAGTGGCCGGGATGGGCCTGGACAAGATTGAAGGGTTGCTGAATGGCACTCCTATTCCCTCTCATCTCCCTGAGCTTACGAGGGTGGTTCTTGGGACCTGGCGTATGGCTCTATGGTGGACTGGCTGGATTTGGTGGATTACACTGTGACCCCCTCTGGGTAGGTGGGTGGTTGCATCAGGCCTCCTCTTTAGAAGAGTTTGGTGGGTGGGATAGGATTGGGATCTCCAGGGTGGGAGACGTCTGACAGGGAGCGCACCTTAAGTCTTATCAGATGCTGCAGGAAGAGTTTGACCTGCACAGGTCTCCATTTTTTAGATACCCTCAGTGGTGCCATGCCCTAGAGCAACATCGCGGTTCCTTGGGGAATGTCCCTGAATGTAGCCCCGTGGAGTCCAAGATCCTTATGGGACTCATTGCAGAGAGTGGATTTCACAAATTTACAAATCCCTTATAGTCAACTCCACAGACTTATTTGAGCCACTCAAGGCCCGTTGGGAACAGTGGGTGGGGCCGCTGGAGGATTCTGATTGGAGAGATGCTCGCATGTCACCTTGAGTGCAGGTCATCTCCTCTCGACTCCAGCTCATCCTACTGAATTACCTACATATGACTTAAAATACCAGAGCAGCTTTGGTGCGCGCGTACTAGAGTTGCTGGCGTGCTGATCACTTCTACTATATGCTATGGGAATGTTCAGTGATTGAGGGTATACTGGGGTAGGATCATTGAACTCCTGTCTAGGGTACTGGGATGGCCTATTAACGCATCTCCGCTGCCCATTCTGCTGGGAGTCCAGGAGGGGGTGTGTGACGTCGGTGGGGATTGGGGTAGCACTGGCAAAGAGAGACTTGCCAAATGGTGGATGCTGCCCTCTCCTCCTTCGATAAGTCCCTGGAAGCAGGCAATAGATCGGTGAGCAATGCAAGAGAAGGCTGTATACATGGCTAGGGGATGCCCCAAAAATCATGCGACGGTATTGGGGAAGTGGTTGGAGTATTGTGGAAATGTTGGTGGTTGTTGAAAGCTTAAAAAATCAATAGGTTTCAGTTTATACAAACAAAGGCATTAGAGAGTCCTTTTAACAGTGATGTTTTAGTTAAATAGTTCTGACGAGTCCTCTCCAAGCATTAACTACTGGACTGTAAATTTGGATTTTGGAGCATGTATTAAGCCCAGCTTGCCAGGTGGGAATGGAGAGCAGTGCATTCACAACTACTCTCTGCACAGCCTTGGTTCATGGTTCATCTTCCTAGGAGGTACATCATAAACCAGTCTGGCAACACTCCTGCTGCTACTTGGTCTTTGAGAGTGTAGATAGGGAAAGAGAATACGTCAAATTGAGGGTTGGGGGAGCAAAGTTGGGTCATTCCCTCTAGCCTTGTAACACTAGGGGCATTACTTACTAATATTTTGCATTAACCTTTCTAAAAAAATACTAAATACAGCCATAAAAAAATCTTTCCTTCATGCAAGATAAGGACCACTTGGCTACCAATGTGCACACTTGGATCGTGATAAATCCATATGAGTAACTAACTGCACAATTGTATTTGCACACCAATTATTTGCTTCTCATCAAATATAAACTTTTTTCTTGTAGAATGGGCTGCTTCTCAACAAAGGAACACCTCATTGCATACTGTCATGGACTACTTCAACCGCAGGTTTAGCGGATATAAAGATGAAACAGCTTCACATCCTGTACCTGTGTACAACCCTGTATGCAAACGATATCTCAACAAATGTTTTAATTTTTAAACATAAGAACCTGCAGACAAAACGTGATTCAGAGCCTAAATGGCTCACGCACTCAACTTAACTGTAACTTTGTGAACTTTATGGATCATGCCTTACGCAAGATGGTGAATCAATGACCACCCTTAAATGTTTTCTTGCACTTTTTATGATGTTTTGAATTATTAATTGTTCTCCTTTGTATATTTACTCTTGCTTAGAGTTTTATAAATGTAATAATCAAATGAATTAAGGGATTCTTCACACTTCACTAACGTTTAAATTCCCTATTTTTAATGCTGATTGGACAAAGTTCCTGTATTGATAATTTCCTTTTTATAATTATTTTTACCTACTGCTCATGGATGAAACATTTTTGCAACAGTTTTTATTAACCATCCAATAAAAAATTAGCACTACTACTGCTACAAATATTTTACATTGGTGATTGCGTGGTACAAAGTGACGCAAAGCATTGCGGCCATTTACTTACCATTAAAAAGGACCAGAGATGCAACACCAAATTGTGAAGCATCATGCAAGCACCCAAGCAACCCTTAGCACATCTACGCCCTTTTGTTAGCAAATGGTCTCTGAATGAGGGAATGTTCTTTTGATCAATCTCTGAGGCCTTTCCAGGTGGATTTCTTTACATCGCTTCAAGGTCTTGTCAGAGGTATTACGCGTTATATAAATACAATTTACAAAAACACCCTAAATAGCAAGCTTTCCCCTTTTCTGTCGTTGTAATCCCCATTGAGAGGCTCTGGGTCTAGGTGCTTTCCTTCAGCGGTGGAAGGGGTTACAAGGCAAAGCTGTTTGCCATTCTCCATGATCCTGAGGACTCTCCTTTGAGTGAAGAGAAAAGCGTTTTTTCCATTAATAACTCCAGAATGCATAAACCCACATTTTCCTAAAGTGCATTCAATGAGCCAATTGAGTAGTACAACATCCACAATTATAAATGTAACGTTAGAGGCTGGGAGTGGGCATTTCTGAGTTACCTTTTTGCTAAAATAGGTGAACACCCACATGTTTGTTACTTTGTGGGTATTCACAAACAGCTTGCGGGTACTTTCCACTGAGCGACTGGAAGGGACCTATTTTCTCCAGTACAGAAACAAAAAAAATCAAATGTACAAATACACATTTACCTTTCATTTCCCAATGGTGTCATTGTGCTCTCTAAAATGTTATATATGTATTTGACTGGCAGAGACCTCTGAGAGTTGTCTGAGGATCTTTTGCGATTCTCATAAAAATCAGAAATGTGTAGTATTGTAGAAGCTAGGAATAAACCCACAGGGGCAAGTTTCTGACTTTTCGACCTGTGCTTTGCGAATCTGGGGGCATATTTACGAGGAGTTTGCTCCACCAATGCATCATTTTTGTTTCTTACAGTAGTGCAGTAATGCTCCGCATTGCCCCATATCTACAAACTGACACATTAGGCCCAATGCATCAGTTTTTGTAGGCCTGCGTCACATTATACCTGTGCTGGAACCGGCTGCGCCATGTTGTGTTTAATGTAAGCAGGGTAGGTGTTCCCCCGTAAAAAGCCACTTAGAACTGACACAGTGAAATGTACAAGGTTTCATTGCGTCGCTCTAAGCCTTGAATGCGTCAAAAATTCCTACGCCTCTTCAAACCAGGCATAGGAATTGACGTAATGGCTTTATAATGGGAATTCCGGGCCTCATTTACTACAAAATGACGCAGCGTAGCGCCTCAAGCCATTTTGCCGAACTGCGTCATTTTAAAAGCACAGGGATGCGTCGTATTAACAACAATACAACGCATCCGTGTGCTTTCCCCTGCACTGGCGCACAATTGGCTGCCATGTGCCAGTGCAGGAACCCTTGCTTCATGTTGCACGAGTGCCTGTGTTGCGGGGATGATTGTTGTTGTGCAGGAAGGCACACCTTCCTGCACAACAACAATCATTGATGGCATTTTCCTCTTTCTATGCGCACTGCAGAATGCAGCACACATAGAAAGAAGAAAAAACAAGGAGAAATAAACATTTCTCCTCGTTGCGCCACTTCTACACCTCCCCTGGGGAGGAGTAGGATTCTGACGCATTCCCAGTTTTACAAAGTGTTGTAAATCTGGAAATGTGTCAGGTTCCATAGATGTTGCGTGGGAACACCCGCAGCATCACCCATGGAACGCCCCTTTCACGCAGAGTAATGCATGAAAGGGGCCCATATTTACAAGCCATGAAAAGTCACGCAGGGTCACTTTGGGAAACAACGTTTACAACGCTGTCATTGCATCGCGCTACCATTACAACGCGGTCGTTACAACGACCGCGTTGTTAGTACCCGATGCAATTACATCGCAAGTCATTACAAAGACTTGCACTAGAGGGCGCTCAGGTATTGGAAATAAATTCCAACACCTTCCCTACTGTTGCGCAACTGGAGTAGGAATAGTAATTAATACTATTCCTAAGTCCAGCGCCCCCCCCATGTGCAAGTCGTTGTAATGACTTGCGATGTAAATGCATCGCGTACTATCAACCCGGTCGTTGTAACGACCGCGTTGTAATAGTACGCAATGTTATAGCATGCGTTGTAACATGCTATATTCGGTCACTTTACGTGGCTTTGTAAATATGGGCAGGCACACTGCACCACCGGTGTGCCAAAAAAAGTGACGCACCGTTGGCGCAATGGACTTATAAATGAGGCCCCTCATCTATGGTTTAACGCATTGCTGTAATTGCGACAGTCTTATGACCACCTACAGCAATGCACCACTTTTGGGCCCACAGATGCGTCAGTATTTCTGACACATCCGTGGATCTTTCCACCATGGAGACCTGTATTGTAAATACAGCGCATCCATGGCGTCGTAAGGGTATCTGATGCAGGCACAAGAAGTTTGACGCATTGCTGCTGATGCGTCAGTTCTTGCAAATATGAACCCCTCCCCCGTCCAGAACTGATGGATGCGGTATAAAAATCTAAATTACATTTTCAGAAGCAGATATTCAGAAGCAACATAATGTCAAATCACACACTGTCATTTTTTTGTTTAATATTTTTTTTATTCTACTTCAAAATCTACCGTGCACACAAATAGAATAACAGTTGCCGCCAATGAAACGCAAAGTTGACTTGTAAATACTAAGCCATCCTTTAATAAAGACACACATGCACAACGCACAGTAGTTGGGTGGTAAATACTTATGGCCTGACATAGAGCATAATTAATTCCTCTTGGCCCATCGTGTATCCGAATACCATTTGCACGCGCAAATTTAAGATGTTGATGTTGAACCAAACCAATTTCATGTCTAACTCGAAATTATCCAATGCAACCTGCAGTAAAGACTGAAGTGGACAGATTTACTGCCACTCTTATCTGCAAATGACGATCTGCTGTTATTTGTTTTAAATATAGTTTTCGTGCATGCATTTACATATTTTAATGGTGATTATTGGAACAACAAAAAAGCTGAACCGAGGGCTATAAAAGCACGTATTTGCAATTCTGCTCTGCATGGGGCATCGATGTGACAGAAAAGAACGCATTTAGCCTTTGTTCGAGCTGTCTGTCAGGCGCGTGCCTGGCCCCGGGCCTGGCAGTCTGAGAAGTCAATGCATCCCAAGTTGCACATTAAAACAAAGGGCGTGCTCCAGTCCAAACTAAAGGCCCCTGCCAGCTGGTGAGGGTGGCCCGTCAGAAGTGACGCAGCGTGCGTGAATGGCTCGCGCGCTGGCGAGCAGACAGCCTTTGTGTGCAGCTCCAGACACCAGATGGGAAGCAATTGTAAAGCTGACAAGCAGGTCACCGGCCAGGAGCTGACCGGGCAGGCTGTCCAGTCGCTTCTGGCGGGAGAAAGGACATTTAAAACCTAAAAATGTATTTACTTCAGGATCTGCAGAATTACAAACAACGAACGCGTTTTTGTAGTGTCCATCTAAAGAGTTCTCGCAGAACTAATATTTTTTTCCATTGATAGCAGTTCCCGTTCATGAAAAAATGAGCGCATAAAATAACATAGCACGAAATACTATACACGGCAGCTAAATATAATCAAATCTTCACAATGACTTGAATTTTGTTCCAATCTTAAAAAAATAAAGTGGTTTACCCATTTCAATCAAATGTATCAGATTACAAGAACTAACCAGTACCTCCAGGGCCGCAACTAGACTCAAACTTTGGGGAGGGATAACACTTCGAAAAATTGAGGAGGGAGGCATATTCAGAACTTGGGTCAAAATGTCTTATAGGGGTTCACTTCACTGTTGTTTTATGCTACATACTATGAGGAGTATTTTTCTGGACAATATGTGGCCATTGGTGCATTTTTAAGCATACTTGGCCAATAACATCGGTCTCAATGTAAATATCGTTTTGTGGGGATTAAGGGTTCTCCATCAAATCATTTTAGCAGAATGAACGTTGAGCGCTACATTTGATGCACATTAGGCCAGTAGACCCAGTAGGATGTGGAATATCAGGAACAATAAATGGCAAATAGTGTATTCCAAAATGCACTGGGCCAGTTGGGTTTGTTTCAACCTATTGGGACTTAAAAAATACAAGATATTTAGCTATACTTCAACAAAGAAAATTCTTCAAAATTGATAGCTAATTGTGCAGTTTAAATGCATTTGTTTTGTCATTGTTCTGTTCACAGTGCATTTCTCATCACACATAGGTTATTGTTGAAGTACATGCGTATCAGAAGCAACACCTCTCTTGCTGCCCCTTAGAAGGATGCCTAAGGCCCAGGCACGATAACTCACATAATAGTGAATCTATATTCAGTGGCACTGCATGGTAATCCCGAGTTCCAGCTCCCATCACACATTCATTGTTTTGATTCACTTGGCTAATGTCAGCCTGAAATGCTACTCTCATTTGGAAAGATTTTTATGTTAACAGCACAGAAACTGAGCATAAAGTGTGAGTGTCGATGGTGCTTCTAACCACACAAATTAAAGTTAACCAGGGTCTCAAACAGGTGAACCTTGTTAGGTCATATGCCAATGTTGGCATAGTCCTGCATGCTGCTGGTTTTGGGGTTCATCAATACAGTTGCAAGATCAGAAACTAAACCTAGTTCAAAAAGTCCTTTGGTTCACACTCCTTTGCTTCCAGCTAGATTCTGAGCACTCGATGGGAGGCTATTGATGAACTCAAGGTAGGTTGAGGGGTCAACTGTGAATTGCCATTTGTGCTGAAAGAGTGTTTGTTGTCACTTCCAGTTTGGTGTTTTAGTCATTCGAAGTCCATGGCAGCACAGAAGAAACACCCAAATGTATCTTTAACACGAATATTAAAAGGAGAGTTTTGACTAATGTTTTCTAGAAATATTCAACAACAATGCATGGAGAAAATGTTATAACTTAAAAACTTAAGCCTGCGGAATTTAACTTATTGTTTTACAGATGGCATGGTGCATATATTTAATTGGAATCTTTGTGTGGGGCAAAAGGATCATGAAATATGCCTTCTTGGGGGTACTGCTCAGTAGATGCATAAAAATGTATTTACAGACCAATAGTAGACTGGCTGCTAACAGCAGTAATGTGTGCTAAGTCAGAACAACTCAGGAAACAATTTTGGATAAACATGACTAATGAGCACTGCTCCTCCTCTTCACCAAACCCATTCACTCTCACTCCTTTAACAATTGTAAAGAGACGGAAATCCCTAACCCTCGTGCCCTCTCTGCCCTCCCAGGATCTCAGTTCTTCCTCCAAAACTCCATCTTCAGCAGTGGGTACACACTGAAATGTTACTATTAGGAGGAGGCACGTGAGAGGTCAGCCTTTAGATATTGCCGAGCAGCTGAGCAGTTTCCTGCCTTGATTGGGCACTTTCTGACCTACCTTATCATTGCTTTATTAGTATTCCATGATTTACAAAGCACTCTCACTACCTGATTCTTCCCACTGTCACCCCAAAAACCTCCTCCCCTTCACCCCATCCCTCCTGCCACTCACTGCCTTTCCTTTTCTTCACTCTCTACCTGTTGTAAGATGCATTAGGCTGGTTACCTATAAAGCACTGTTGCACGCCCTGTAGGATATAAATGTCTTGGGCAATACCCGCTTCATCCACAAGTCTCCTTTCTCATTTTCTCTGCCTTGCACATGTTTTCTCTCTCCCACTCCCTACGTGCTTTTAGATTATATTATGACACCTTAAAAGCTATACAAATAAGCAACATGCCATTTTAAGCAATCAGAGACTACAGCTGAAGTCCCTTTGCCTTAAAATATGTTAACAGTTTCTTTACTTTGAACCACTGTGTGTGTCTCCCTCTCTCTCTGTGTCTCTGTGCAGAGCGACAGTGTGAAAAACAAGAGTGATTCAGGAGCCTCTGAACATGAAGATACAATCTCTGCTGCTGTTTCCTCTACGATCCTCCACCAAACAGGCCCCAATCCTCATGCTTTAACCACAACCTCGCCCCTTATCCATCTCCCCATAGCAATTGGCCTACTCATACTTCCTTCTTCAGATCTACCACAGAGATTTTCCTCCTCCTTCTCCGCTTAGCCCTGCTCATCCTTCGCTGCCCACATCCTTTACGCTTACACGTTTCTCCATCTTCCATCCTACTCTCTTTTACTAGTCTCTCTTCTGGCCTGCCTCCGCTCTTATTTTCCACTGGGAAATCTGTTTACTCTCTTCAATAACCTCCCACCTGCACTTTCCCCAGCCTAACCCCACACTGCACTGACAGGCCTGCTACAAAAATTCTGGTAAAAGTTATTTCTTGGGTGAACTGCAAATCCTATTTACATCAAACACAGATCGCAAAAGTCAGAAACTTGACCTCCCAACTGGAGGGGATGCTTGCCGCTAGATAGTCACCATGTTCCCTGTCGCCAGCTCCCCACACCTGCATCATACTGAAGAAAGCAAAAACGTGATGGATGGAATGCTTGAATTAATCTCAGCCGCTGGTAATTACTCAGAGCCACATTCTAGTCCATCATTTGTTTTCCCACAATGTGACCTCAGACAGGAACCAGAAAAAATGCAAATCAGCCCTCGTTCCCCTCCAATTTTGCACCACTGTAAATGACATGTCTGCTGTCTTAAACTAAGTGATATCCATTTTATCAATCTCAGAAAGATGAAAGGTTGAGAGACTGCTACAGGAATTCAACCTTTATGCCGGGTGTGCGTTAATGTCTGCAGTTGGCCCAATAATGGTGCATATAATTACTGATATGCAGTTGTCTGTAATGTTCATTAAGAAGAATAAACCATTCTTTCTTTCATTGAAGTCAAAATGCAATATTTCCCTTGTGCACTTTGGGTCAGATTTATCAAGGTTTTGTGTCGCCATTGCGCCACACAAGGGGGCACAAGGGTGATGCAAAACCTAAGTGAGATTTACCAATCCACACGAAGCCACCACTCCGTCACTTCCCATGCATCCACCTATGTATTTTAGTACATTCCAAGATTTACCATTAGTGGTAGACCTGGGAATGCGTCAAAATGATTAGCCTCTCCAGGTGAGGCGTAACGAGGAGAAATATCTTGATTTCTCCTCATTTTTTCCTCTTTCTCTGTGTGCTGCAGAATGCAGCACAGAGAGAAAGAGGAAAATGCCTCTCAGGATTGTTTTTGCGCAGAAAGGTGCTCCTTTCTGCACAAATACAATCCTGCCTATAATGCAGTCACCCTTGCACCATGACGCAAGGGTGCCTGTGTTGGCACTAGTCAGCCAAAAGTGTGCTAGCACTAGGAAAGGACAGGAACACGTTATTAAATCAATCAATCAATCAATCAATCAATCAATCAGGGTTTTGTAGAATGCACTACTCACCCGTGAGGGTCTCAAGGAACTGAGGAGAGGGGGGGGTGTGAGCAGCTCAGTTGGGGTCATTTGAAGTGGTCATTTGGTCATAAAATGGTAAATACAGCGCATTTCTGCCCTTTCCCTTTCACGCAGTGCAGCAAGGCGTCTTGCTGCGTGAAAGAATGATAAATCTGTCCCTCAGTTAATATAATTATTTTTTTTTTATTGATTTTCACAACTCCTTGTACATATAATAATCATTATACATCGAAAGTGACATAAAATATAAAAGTAACACATTAATCTGTTACATAATACATACCAATGAGCCAATTACTAACCATAAATAAATCATAATGACAAGACCGTAATCACAATAAGAAAAAGAACAGTACACAAAAGATCCCCGTGACTAAAATTGAAATATATCTGTAATACAAATCATGGAAACTGTTAGCAATCTAGATAGTGTGTGGCATAGATATTCATGTGGATTCAGCAGCAGTTGATTCTTGCTGAGCTGTAGTACGTAGATATGTTACTAATGGCTCCCAAATGTCATTTGGCCTTGAGGTCAGCGGTAGTTCCTCCGCATATAGGACTAAGTTTTCTCTACAGAGTGATAAATCCTTCAGCCACAATTCCACTGAAGGGCTCAGGGTACTTTCCCACACCATCGCCACCCTTCTCTTAGCAACAAGCAGTGCCACTCTCGTTAGCTTTCCCACAGCACCTTTTATAGTAGGAACCAGCCCCAACAAACATATTTGCGGAGTGCACGGCAACGTGATCCCAATGATCTTTGATAACGTAGCCACCACAGCTGCCCAATACTCCGCCACATGCCCACAAGACCAGGCTAAGTGCCAGAAGTCCGCTCCCATAGTCCCACATCGTTTACAGGCGTCTGTATCCCGGAGCCCATACTTAAAAAGTTTACATGGAGTGTAGTAGACCTGGTGTAAATATTTAAAATGTATAATTCGGAGATTTCCATTAGACGTGAGAGCACCAGTAAGTTGGCAGCAGAACTCCCACTCCTTTCGAGTGAGAGGTGGGTCGAGTGTTTCGTTCCAGGTGTCAAGGCTCTTATCATTGTGGAAAGGCCTATCTTCCCTAGCAGCGTGATACAGCTTACTGACCAGCCTGTGTCGAGACGGGGCAATGAGAAGTGTGCGAAGTGCTAATGCCTCGGGCGGCTCTGTGCGGAAAGTGGGGTAGTGAAGCTGCAACGTCTTTTTTAATCTATACATGTAAAAATTAAAGAGGGGTGTCTTATTCTGAATGTAGTCCATATCCGTGACGGTCAAGAAAGTGCCCTCTGGATATAAATCTTGCATCGTGGATATGCCCACTTGCTCTAGTGTTCGCAGTGCTCCCTGCTCATGGGTTACCGAGACACTCGAGTGGTGAGCCACCGGCAGAAGCGGGGAGTATAATGGGAGCTTCCCTGCCTCACGTCCCAGCGCCTGCCAAGCAGTAACCGTGGATGTAATGGTGTTGAATATGAAGCGGGAGGAAGGTCTATGACTATGTGTCAGCAATGAGCGCAATGGGATAGGATGGGCATCCCAGTGTTCTACCGCTATGTGTGGGACAAATGCATGCGGGGAGAACCAGAAATGCGCGTATTGGGCCTGTGCACATATATAATAAAGATAAAAATCTGGGACGTTGAAACCCCAGTGTTTGTAGTCCAATGTGAGAGTCCTCCAACTCACACGCGCCTGTCGGCCACCCCAGATTAGACGAAGCAGTAACGTCCGTATTTGTTTAAAAAATCGTTGCGTCAGTTGCAGTGGTATATTATTAAAAAAATATAAAAATTTGGGTAGTACCACCATTTTGACCAGGGCAATGCGGTCTGCGAGCGAAAGAGGGAGTTTTATCCATCTGTCCACTTGTTGTTCTAACAGTGCTGTAGCTGACCCATAATTCTCGCGAATAACCACCTCTGGCTTGCGATGAATCCACACCCCCAGATATTTTACCGACTCTGTGGTCCACACCAGGGGGAATTCGAGATCATGCGGAAGTGTGCACTCCGTCAGTGACATCACCACCGACTTGGACCAATTAATGTTTAGGCCCGAAAACCGGGCAAAGCGGATGTATTCACGAAGAACAGGCTCTAGATGGATGCGAGGCTCGCGCATGAACAGCAACATATCATCTGCGTAGAGAGATATAATGAGTGGTCTATGGAAGAAATTAAGCGCCGCACATTTATGAGATTGTCTTATTATACAGGCTAAAGGCTCCAACGTCAGAGCAAATAGCAGTGGTGAGAGAGGGCATCCCTGCCGAGTGCCCCTGGTTATTTGTATTGGGTCCGACGTATATCCCTCCACCCGCACTCGCGCCACCGGCCTAGCATACAGCAGTCGCACCCAGTTAACGAAAAGGGGTGAAAAGCCCACTCTCTGTAAAACATAAAAAAGATAGCCCCATTCTATAGAGTCAAATGCCTTGGCAGCGTCAAGCATGATCGCCGCCGGCGGCAATTCAGGGTTAAGAGTGTGGAGTGTGGCAAATAGCGTATGCAGGTTATGGGAGGTCGAACGCTCTGGAATGAAGCCTGACTGGTCAGGCAGAACCAGTGATTGCATGAGCGGCTGGAGACGGGTAGCTAGGATCTTCGCCAATATTTTTACATCTATATTGATGAGTGACAGAGGTCTGTAAGATTCGCAATTAGAGGGGGGTTTATCCTTTTTGAGTAGTGTTATAATCAGTGCCTCTCGAAGTGTTGGTGGCAGTTTACCCAGGTCATACGCTTCAGCGTACATTTCTAATAAATAAGGGGAGAGTTCTTCAATATAGGTTTTATAAAACTCACTCGTGAAGCCATCGGGACCCGGCGCTTTTTTATTCGGTAGTGTTTTTATCGCCATGTGGATATCTTCCACCGTGATCGGTTGATTTAAAAAGTCCCTCTGCCCATCCGATAGCCATGCAATGGCTACCTGTGAGAGGTACTCATCGAGCTCCGCTACATCGGTCTCCCCCTGGGATGTGTATAATGTCTCATAATATTGCCGAAATTGGTTGGCGATATCTGGCGTGCTGTGATAATCTTGGCCGGCCTCGTCTGTAACTTTAGTGATTGTCTCCCTTTCCAGTCGGTGTTTAATCTTGTTGGCTAGCTGGTGTCCTGGTCTGCCACCCTCACCATATGCTCGCGCCCTGTACCGCTTAGATATGTATCTCATCTCTTCCTCAGCCAAATTTGCATGTTTGCTGGTGGCCTCTTTAATGGCAGCCAGGGTCGATCCGCAGGGCATCGTCTCATACTCCCGCTCTAGTTTTTTTTAGCTCAATCTCAAGTTTTGTCAATTGCCCTCTTAAGTCTTTCAAAATACCAGCGGCTGTACCGATCGATACATGTGCCTCGAATAGTGGCTTTGAATCCCTCCCACAGTACCCCCGCGCTGTCCACGGATCCCTTATTATGCTCGAAGTCCTGCGCTATGGCGTCCCGAATCGTTTCCATGTAAGTTGGATCCAGCAGCGCTTCAGGCCTGAAGCGCCATGTAAAGGCCCTAGGGACAGTTCGCGGGATGGTTAGGACGAGGCGAACAGGGCAATGATCCGACAGTGTTCGCGGTAATCCGGCTACATCGGCCACCCAGCCCGATGCCTCATTGCTCACCAGCCAGTAATCAAGGCGGGACCAACTGCCATGTGCGGTGGATATGTGCGTGCCTTCCCGCGTGTCAGGATTTCTATTTCGCCAAATATCTAGTAGTCCCAAGTTTTCCATACCATCTTTAATCGCACGCTCTGCCCCGGGGGAGTGCCCCTCTCTGCCACTAGATTTATCTTTAGAGGGATCCAAGTGTGTATTGAGGTCCCCGCCCCAGAGAACAGTGGCATCTGGCAATGCGCGGATATCAGCTAAAATGCGCTCGTACAGTATAGGGTCATCATAGTTAGGACCATAGGTGTTGACAATAGTGACAAGTGTACCTAACAGCTTCCCGTGTAAGATAGCATAGCGTCCCTTTGTGTCAGTGCTAGTATGTATCACAGTGAATGGAAGACCCCTTTGATTAGGATGAGGACACCTCGGCTATAAGAAGAGTACGAGGATGCAAGACGACATCCCGCCCAACGGCTCCCCACTAACTTATCTGTTGTTGGCGTAAGATGTGTTTCCTGTATAAGGGCAATACCAATACCATGGCGATCCAAGTGCGCCAGGACCTGACGAATCTTTCTTGGGGAGTTTAGCCCCGTACATTCCATGTTAGACAGTAGACAGACATTACATTACTATGTATAGTTGCAGCAAGGTATATTTATGGGGCGCACAGCCCATGGCATTGAGTGTTATCCACCTAGAGAATCCCGTACTGTTATATTTGGTGGTATGGATATAACTGCCACAGTTAGCTAAACTAAAAACAACGTTAGTCACAGGAACGCTCTCTACCTTTCCCTCCCACCCCCTGTACCCCCCACCCACTTTAGCAACCCCAACCTGCCAAAGCCTTCCCGAACCTCCCAACATACCTCCCAAGTGTGAAACCCTGGGAGAAACCAATAGCGGGGATCACCCATAAGGGGGGCGCTTGAGCACAGTAATCCTCCCAACAAGACCAGGAGGTGGCCAAGTCTGCATTATGACACCCACACATTAAAGGTTATCGCATTTTTTAGAAGAAGTGCACAATAGAAAAATTGGACATCAGCGCTTCCCGCGCACAACAAATAGTACTATCATTATAACAATAAGAACATTTGAGTGATGCGGTTCAATTATTAACACATTGTTATGGGATATCATTTTGACATTGCAATCAAAGAACTGTCTTGCATGCCAATCTTACTCAATCATCAAACTTTAGAACATTTTGTGCATATAATACGCCCTATTGTTCTTCCGTTAATACACTGCCTCCCTCGGCAGTTGGGCCCGTATCCGCAGATGTAGAGCCGCTGCGTCGTGTGATGTTTTTCGCAAAAGTCATCGCAGCCTTCGGGCATGTGAAAATCTTGTACTTCCCTTTGTCCTCTACACGTAGTCTTGCGGGGTACAACATTGCGTACGGTATTTTCGCCGCTATGAGGACTTTTTTAACTTGCTGATACTCTCTCCGACCTCTTGAACCGCCATCGTGAAATCAGGATAGAAGGCCAGATTGTTCCCTTGATGTATGATGGAACCTTTTTCCCTTGCCAAACGTAGTACAGTGTCCCGGTCTCTATAATTCAGTAGGCGGGCAATGACAGGGCGCGGAGGCGCTCCCGGGGGCGGGCGAGCCGCCAGCGAGCGGTGTGCACGTTCTACTATTAAGACTGGCGAAAGTTGTTCTGCCCCGAAGAGCTCACGTAGAAGGTTCTCCACATATGTTTCCATTCTTCCTGTATTTGTGGATTCTGGCAGGCCCGTAATGCGCACGTTGTTCCGGCGCGATCTTGCTTCCAAATCTTCATTATGGGCCTGTATGACTGCCAGCACTTTCTCCAAGGATGCTGTTCTCCCAGCAACATGTTGCAGACCGTCCTCCGTGTCCGATATGCGGGTCTCTGCCTCACTCAGCCGCTGCGCATGCTTATCCAACTTCGCGGACATATGGTCCATACGTAGATTCAGATGATCAATCTTACCATCTATGGTCTGAAGGCTTGCCTGTACCGCAAGGAGAGTCCGATCAATGTTGGTGAGTTGAGTGGTTGGAGTGTCCGCCTCAGAGTCAGAGGCTGTATGCTGAGGAGCCCGACTCTACTTTCGTGGCTCAAATGTGAGTCTTGGCTGACCTCGTTCTGATTTCCCCATGTCGCCCACACAGCCAACCTCGGCCAGAGCAAAGCCCGGGCGGAGGAGGATAGGAGGGGACAAGACTGGTTTTGTTTCTTGCCGTCGATCAATATGGTTCAAGTGGCTCACCAAATGTCCAAAGGGTGGAGATGTCTCTGCGAGCGTAGCACTCCGCTCCCACCAGCGTATCGCCAGCACCCAAACAGCAGCAACGTAGTGTAGTCCCGCCAGTCAGACCACTAGGGTCACCTGTGCGGAAACCAGGTCAGCAGGGACAGTACTGGCCAGCACCCAGCCAGATGAGTGCTCCAACCGCTTAATGTAGGAGGCAATTCAGCACCAGTGAGCCGCCAGACCCCAAGAGCAAAAGTAGCAAATCTTACAGACCCCAACGAGGCAAGGGCCTGGGTCTCACCACCATGCCAGGCGTCAGCTGCACTGTCGCAGGAGGAGGAGCGCCCCTCCACGCATCAACCGTGGCACAGCTCCCTTGCAGGACGTCGTCCCCACAGCAAAGCCAGAACGCAGCCAGGCCTTCCACTGTGCAGCGCACCACTGGACCTTCACACCGATTCACCACTGTCAACGTCCGCCCGCCAGCGCAGGGCGCCGCCGCTCCCACAGGCCGCCACAGACGCAGGTAAGCGATGGGAGGCCTCACGCACACCCAGCCTCAGCGCAGCAACAAGGTGGGGCCGCCTCTCTTTCACCGGCGAGCCGCCCGCCTACCCCACAGGGACGGATCCGGGCAGCCCCGTTGGCTCCGGACTAACGCCGCAGTCGGCGGGAGGCAGTTCCGCTTCCCCTCTCCCGCCCCAGAGAGCCGCGAGGAACACTAGACAGGGGCGGCCTACTCCCTCACTTACGCTTCCTACCGTGACGGGAGCTTACCGGCCCTCAGCCCAAGTCCTGCAGCTCTTCCGGGCAAGACGTAGCAGCGCCGTGCCCCTCGCACGACCGCAGTTCAGTGCCAGCACCCACCGCGGCCCGCACCAGTCCTTACCGCAGAGGCCGACCGCAGCTTGCCACGTTGCCGACGCAGGCCCGGGACCTCTTCAGCCGCCGTTCCGCCGTCTGGTCTGTTCCGACGTCCGCAGCCTCAGCCCAGTTGTGCCGTACACCTTCCCAATGGCATAGATTGCCGAATACGCTGTATTCGAGGGCGGATGTTCAGGATAATTGAAGGATAATGAACTTGGCCGGCGGAGCTGCTCTATCGAGCGGCCATCTTGCCGTGCGCCCTCTAGCGCCCCCCGTCCCTCAGTTAATATAAGACTCTGTTTCGTAGCAGCTTTGATATTCCCTTCATCTGAGCATAATTCATTTGCTTAAAATGAACCATCAGTACAAAAATGCTTTCATAAATAATGTGCATTACGGATTTCATTCAGCAAATATTCCATTGTTGGTGCAAAAATAGCTTAATATAAATTCTTTCCTTAAAGTTCACAGTGCAGCATAAACTCTACCTTATTCAGCTCTAGATATAACTGCCAATTCTGTCTGTGCCTTCCAGTGATTTCAGTGCTGATCTGGAGGTGGGCGAGCCACTGAAAGCTCGAACTAGGCTCGAGGCTGGAGCCTGGCTCTGGCTCAGCTCGAGGTCCTGTTGGACCATTGAGCCGAGCTTTCATGTGCCTTGTGCCTACCTCCCTCCCTGCTCCTGGGTGTTGCGTTACGGCCAGATCTGTGGACTCCGGAACTTGGGAGCCAATTTCGAGTCCTGGCCTCGGCTCAACATCCTGTGATTCTGGGCAAATGACTTAACCTCCCCATCCCTATAAATAATGAAAAGAACCCTTGTATAATGTAATGGTGCTAATGGAGAACGTTTCAATACCTGCAAGGCAAGTTCTTGCTGAATAGAAACTGCAGAAAAATGCACAGAGGTAAGAACAAAGCCTTAGCACAAAGGGAGACAAATAAATAGCCATTTACTAGCTGTTTGGTACAAAGTGTAACCAGAAAACATGGATAAGTCACGGCTTCCCCTCTTAATTTGTGTGATCTTAGGCAAATATTTTATTTCACCAATACCCTTTCCTTCATTATCCCGTATGAAAATCTGTGCATTCAGATTGGAATGCCATTCGTACAACCACGGGCATCTTATTTGCAGTGAAATAATCAATGGCTTCTAACAAACAGAGGGCCAGATTTACCAGTTTCCTACACAGTGCAGTGAGGCAGCCACGAATGCTGTGCACGTGAGAAGGAGAAAGCAGGACAGCGCCATATTTACAGAAATATGACACTCTCCTCCCCTCTCCCTAACGCCGGTGCAGAAATGTGTGGCCGTGCGGCACGGACACACCTTTGCACCATAGTGCAAGGGCGTCTCCGTGAGTCTAGCGTAGGTTTTGTACTAGAAGGATACCCTTTTGGTACTCAATACTACGCTCAGACTAACTTTAAACATTTTCCCACTTTGTATGTGTGCTGCACAGTGCGGCACACATGCAAAGTCGGAAAATAAAGGAGAAAAAAGCAATTCTTCCAACATAGCGCCTATCTGAAGTGAGCACTATTTTCTAACGATAAGCCATATCTGCATTTCTATGTAAATAGGGTTCCGGTCAGAAATCTTGGGGTGGTTGCATGGGAAAGCCCATGCACCACCCATGGTACGCCCCCTTGGCACTAAGTAATGCAAAGCAGCCCTATGCGCTGCTTTTCATTACTTTCAAATGATTTTCAAGCGTAAAACAGGTTTTACGCTGGAAAGTAAACAGGTAACAAAAAATTTAACGTCGTTTTGCATCACTGTTGTGACGCAAACACAGCATTAAATCTTAGCAAATAGGCCCAAGAGCATATTAACTTACAGCTAGCGTGTTGGCATAAATCCATTCCGATTTGCCTCTGTCAAATTTGGCATTAACTCAGATATCCTTAAAGTTAAAATTTTCTTGGATATTTTATGTCGGATTTACTAATATCTCACGCAGTGGAGCAACTGAAGTTACTGCTCAGCATTGCTTGAAAGGGAGAGAGCAGGCCAGCTCCATATCTGCTAAGGTATGGTGCTGTTGCTCTCTTCCTAAGCACTGGTGCACTTTCTGGCTGCCTAGTGCTATGCAAACACCTTTGCTCCAGGGTGTGTGCTTGTTGTTAAACATAGGTTTTGTACTGAAATTGTAAATTTCCATCTCATATACTATGCATTGAATTACTTTAAAACGTTTCCCACTTTGTTTGCATGCTATATAGTACAACATATATGCAAAGTTAGAAATGTTTGGATAAGGTAAAACTTTTCTCTCAAGTAGGTGTATTTTTGGCACAAACCCTGTCTACTAATGTTAGTACATAAGGCTTTGCATCAAAAACCATTGTGATTCAATGGTAACGCCCATGCACCAGCCAGGGGACACCCTGTTGATGCAAATTAGCACATATCTCTACTTTGTGTTACTTTTAGATACTTTTCCAATGCATAACAAGTTTGTGTTGGAAACTAAATGCTAAAGCAACACTTTGCACTGGCCTTCTGCCATTCCCTACTAGCGCCGCGGAAGGGGTAATGGTTTCAGGACGTGGTTGAAGGCCACACCATGTTTCTGCTTGGTATTTCCATAGGCCTTGCTTTATGGGCACTAGGGAAAGGGGCTGTGGCTGAAGGTCTTTGCTGTTGGACAGTATGCAGGGACTGTGGGGACATGAATAAAGTCAACACCCTCTACCTTGTGTACATGGCCACAGGCTATGACTAGCAGACACTGGTGACTTAGATAGGGGACGTAGAGTGTGACCTAAAGCCATGCAATGGGCCTCTTGGGCACAGCATCAGGCCACTGGGGGCAGGCGTACTAAGGGCAATGTGTGGTTCTTACCCATAACCCAACCCGCATGGTGTAACCCAAAGCCATACTTCCCAGAAACTGGGAATGGATTGTGGAAACAGGGGCCTCGTTTGGTGTCTGGGCTCTGCTACACACCGTTCCCAGTTGGCACTGTGAGGGGAGTGGAAGGCACGTGGTGTTGCTAAAGGTCGAATCCTGTGCTTATGGACATGCCCACAGGCCATGCCCAGCAGGGGTGGGTGACACCGGAGGCAGTGCTAGAAGGTGAAGAGTATGGTCAAATATCACAGCCAACTTACTCTGTTCAAAGCTAATGGGAGAAATTATAGTGCATGCTCGACATGACCTTTGGCCACACTGGATCTGTCGATGTGGTAACGTCACAACCACAGGATATGCCCGCAACCAAGACATGCTACAAGCCATGTCCAGCAGGCACAGTGGAGAGTTAGTGAGTTCTGGTCATGCACAAACGTCATGCCACATACCCATTGGGCAAGACCATACACCATGCCCAGATGGCACAAGGGAAAGGGGTAGAAAGGTCTGGCAAGGCTATAAACCTTTATTGTTGAGTTAGAGGTGATAGAAATGAAGTTACAGTGTATCTATTTTCTCGCAGCTGTGGGTGCAAAACTGAACAATTTCTTGGGTATGAGACCCTTGAGGTGAGTTTCCACTTAAAAGAACAAAACAACAGTAAAGCCCCAAAAAACTACCACCAGAATAAAAAGAGGGGTCCTACTCCAATCTCAAAAATGTATTTGCAGTGTCAAAATTCATTTAAACAATCTCTTACTGTGCAGTTAAGGGGGATAATCGGGGTCTGTGAGGCATGGGGAGGGTGGAAGGTGTAGTACACTGGTACAGTCACAGGAGAAACCTGTTGGGGATCTAACTGGTCACTCAGTAACTCTCAGTGGCTTTTTGCTGATGGAAAATAGCACACACCACAATGTCCTGGTGAATTAAACATCTGGTGCTCGTATTTACAAACTAAACATTTGCTGTTAAAGGTTTCGCTTGTGAGGAAACCAAAGGACAATAAGTGCCCACTAACCCCACATGCTTGACCAGTTGGGACTGGGAACTAGGAGTTTGGGTCAAGAGCCAACCATGTTTCTAACTATGTAAACCGTTGAAACATCAAGGCCCAGATAGATGTCCAAATTGATCTGGACTCAGAATGCCCCACTTCAGCCACAGTGGTAATAACCTGATACGTGGGGTGAGAAGGAAACATTTACGTGTCCCTTGGGGCTAAAACTGGGATCAGGAATGATACAGGTGAGATGAAGAGGATGCAGACTTGGCATACTCAGTTTAGGAAAGTGCTTTTTCAGATTATTGGCCTATGACCATTCAATAGCTTCTCATGGTAATGCTGGCCTGTAGGCTTGTTTGGCTCCTAGGTGCGTGAGTCCTCGAGGCATCTACAATGGAGGCTTTAGTCACCTGGCCTTGCTCCAGTTTTCTGGGTCAGCTCCTCTCCTCTCAGCTCCCTCCTCACTAGGTCAGAGAAGTAGGGCTCTTTCAGGATCTAGGTGCAAGGAAATGCCTCTTTTTGCATGATCACCCCCAAACGTTTGGACTGATGCTGATGGTTTTTCAACTCTGAGAGTGCACTGAGGCCTGCTAACCAGACCTCAGTGCAAGTGTTTTAACCTGTTACAAAATATATGTTGAATTGACTACCCCAAATTAGCATAGGCTGAGTTATTTATAAGCAGGGCCAAATTATGTGGCAGGGTTGAATACATTATGCAGTAAGAAAAGGCAAATTAGGCAGCATAATACGGCACATTTTGTGATAGTATTACTTCATTATTTCATCAGTTTTAAACTTGGTAACACTTTCTGGGCCTTGGTTGTATTACATTAGTACCAATTTAACACTTAAATATATCAATGAGCAACAGAAAGATTACCAGTCCAGCTTTGCAAAGGTCCTTCCACTGCATGGCAACACATGTTGTCGCATTTTTAGTAACTTTAGAACTGTTTGCTCAAGAAACACTTTTTTTGTTAAAATCGGCAGATTATGCGGCAGATGAAGGACTATGTGGCAAAATTGGCAAATCTATGATTATGTGAAAATCGCCGCACAATCGATTAATTCCAGTGGCCCTATTTATAAGTCCCTAGTATATGGTACCAAGGGTACCCAGGGCATGTAAGACAGAGTGTTCCCCCCAGTGCTGCAGCACTGATTGTGCCACCCTGTGCATGACAAAGTACAAAATGGCTCCCAGCCTGCCACTGCAGTTTGGAAGAGCAGTTTTAAAACTGCTAGTTCGACTTTGCCATTTAAGCCAACGGCAAAGTCCCCACTCCCCTTAACAATATATGTAAGTCTCCTCTAAGGAAGGCCTATGAAGCCATAAGGCAGGAAGATGTATATTATTATTAGGACATATACTTTTATTATATCCTAACAAAAAACTTCCAAATTGTCATTTTTGCTGTGGAAAAGTTGGTAGCCCAATTGGCTAACATAGAGTTACCTGTTGACCTCTCAGTCTGGCTAACTTCTGAATGGGGCTACTAAAATGGGTACTTCAAGATATCACATTAATCTTGGCATTAAACCTGACTTGATGTTCAAGTCAAACTTAATGCAACCTTTGTTACCCAGCTTGACCAGTGGCCTTGCACAGCTGCTGGCCACCAGGGGGCCTTCTGCCCTCCTGGGGAGTAGTGTGAGCGACTTCAGTCTAAGGAACAATATTAGCCACTACAGAGGGATGTGTTATCTCCACCTTGCAGGAAGCCCACACAGGGTGATGGCCCAAAAGGTGAGTTTCAAAGGTGAAGTCACCTTTGGCGGGCAAATTTTGATCAAACTCATGTATGGATGCCCCTTTCTTGAGGTAGGCGGGGTGGTGGCGAGAACAGAGAGGAGAACCACTAACCAAACCGGTTTTCCCATGGGCGTGTAGCCCACAAGTAGCCACACCACTAGGGTGGGCTACCAAGCTACTAACATCCAAGGAAGGGTTCAGACATCTTGAGAGGGGGCAGAATAGTGCACTCTAAGGTTGCTAGATGCCACACATAGCCAGAAGTCATCACAGGGCGAGAGGGATCCTGGTAGCTCATTGGCTTGTGACCGCATCATCCTCCCAGGGTGCTTTCTGGGCATAAATATGGCAAGCCTGCCACCCTGAACCTCAGATCATGACGGAACTGGAGAAAGGACTGAAAAAGGACTGCCCTGCTGACCCCTGGACCTGGCAAAGAGAGGCTGCACCGACTGCTAGACTGCACTGCCTCATCTTAGGCTAGCAAAGAGAGGACTGTGCCTGTGGCTCATGGAAAAGTCACTCCCGAGCTCCAGACCAAAGATGTAACTCCAAGGGACAGTCAGCTGACCCCCTGGAACCAGGGCCATCAAAACTGAAGTAGCCCACTCTGGCAAGTCAGTAGCCACATTCTTCAAATCGCAGCTGACTGCCCCTCGGCAACCCAAGAGACCGATCCTTGACAGCCAAAAGTTGCATCCAAGTTTTTGGGACCCGGGAGTGTCATCTGAGTCCAGATTGGTCGCCAAAGACAGGCACAAGCCTTTACCAAAGGATACCACCGGACCTGTTGCTTACGGAGATCGGTAGCCCAGCCATAGATGGCCTTCTACTGGCTCAAAGAAGACTTTAAGGGACGCTGACCCCTGTGGCCAAAGTCACCCCACCTTACCTGTGGACTGAGGAATAACCGCAAGGACACCCCTGTTGACGCACAGCACACGGAGCATCTTTCAGCATCCTCAGCATCCTGCATCCCCAGGATCAGGACCACTCCATTGAAGTCTACGGCAGTCTTGATGTAAAGTGTGGAACTGGACTTGAGACAGCTTTGATGACCAGGTAACTGTCCAAATATTCCTTATTGGCCCCTTGACTTTCTCCCTGTCCAAATTGGTCGCCTCACTCGGGCCTTAGTAGCTGAACACAACTCTTTCATAATTCTCGAAAGTTTCTAAATGTTACTGTTACCAATGCTTGTTTGTGCTTTGGTCTAAAAAGCTGTGATTTAGGTTTTACTTAAAAATCTATACTCTGGAACCCTCCAGTGGATTTTGCTCATCTTCGTGTTTAAAAAGTTATAAAAATATAATCTACCTTTATAAATTGGAGTCGGATTTCTTTCATATTGCATGACTGTCTTAAGCTAGTTTGGTACTTCTAAATGCTTTACACTAGTTCCTGCCCAAAGCTACAGCTACCAAGGGTTGAGCTAAAGGTTTTGCAAACAAGCCTGACTGGACCCAAGACAGTTTTGCGTGTGTATTACACGGTAAGGTCGCATAACCATACCATATAAAACACTAGAATCCTCACAGTAGGTGTCAAGGTAAATAAAACCTTTAGGTTTGGTGTGTAGGGTGATGGCAAACGTGTAGTATTGTATGCTTATTTTTTGTCAAAATTCTTTTTATTATTCAGCATCATAGGCAGATATGACAACACAGACATAGTAGAGCCTGTAAGACCCTGGGGCGAAATAATCAGCTAATTACAGTCCAGTTTCACATGTTACAGGGTCATTACATCCCCCCCATATGCAGAAGAGAAGATTTAGAACAACCAGTCGTAAGGGTGGACCCTTATGCAGAGAACAAGAAACCAAAACAAGGAAAAAGCCCCCCCCTCCCTCCCCAAACCCTCCCTCCCTCCCCAAACCCTCCCTCCTCCCCTGCCCCGGTGGTGGTGGTTGCGCATGCTAAAGAAGTGAGTAGCGCAGGTACATCTAAAAAGAGGGCAATGTAAGGAAGGCCCTAGCCTCTCAGTGGGGGATGAGTGCGTCTGCCAACCCTCCGTGGGGGGTTAGAAATGGAAGAGATGCATAGCCCTTAGCGAGGGCGGACACACCGCCGAGAGCAGGCCGCGGGACAAATAGGTTACCAATGGGCCCCATTTATACTCAAAATTCTTATATTCATCCCGGAAAATGTCAGCGAGGCGTTCCATAGAGAGAATTCTCCATAGGCGAGAATGCCACATTGATAACGCGGGCGTATCTTTCTTTTTCCATGCGGCAGCTATTGTAAGTTTAGCCGCCCCCAGACATGCCCACATGATCGCCTTGTCAGCTTTCGTTTGGTGCTCCAGCTCAGGACCTCTGATGCCTAATAAAGCCCCCTCTATAGTTGTCGGGATAGGGTACCCCAGCATATCTTTAATATGTGAAAGGATTTCCTCCCAGAATGGCCGAATGCCAGGGCCGTCCCACCAAATGTGGCGAAAGTCCCCTTGTAGACCACAGCCCCGCCAGCAGAGATCTGAGGTGTCAGGGAAAATTCGCTTGAGTTTAGTGGGGTAAAGGTACCAGTCTAGGAGCGTCTTATAATGGGCCTCCCTCAGAGCTACTGAATGGTTGTGTCTAGAAATATCGCCCCAGACATTTTTCCATTCCTCCCCTGTGATGTCCCGTCCTAGCACCTGCTCCCAAAAGTACATATAGCGTGCCCGGGAAGTTTGTAGTGTAGTTAATAGCATGGTGTATAGCGAGGAGATAGCCCCTTTCATGGAACCTGCTTTTAGCACCAGTCTCTCCATAGCCGTAAGTTCCCTAGTGGCAGCCTCTCGTATGTGTGGTAGTGTAGCCCAATGCTTAAACTAGAGGTAGTGTAGTGCTCGCTGTGCGCGACCTGAAAATCTCTTTTGCAGCTCTCAAACGTCAATACGTCAAAATTATGAAATAGGTCTGATAGCTTTAAACATCCCCCCTCTCTCCAGCAGTCAAAAGGCCCCTCGCGTAGAGCCGGCAGAAATGCCAGGTTGAAGTGAATTGGGGTATATGGGGAGGGGAAAGAGGTCCATCCCTCTCTCTTCGTGACTTGGTCCCAGACTATGAGTGTGGTGCGTGTGGGGGTGCTTAGGTATGCGTTCGCTGGCCTGTCTTTCTTCGGCTTCCACAGGACATCCCAGATGGACCGACCCACAATCGCCCTGTCCATGTGGAGCCAGTGCTTTTCGGATTCCCTTGCTGCCCATTCCACCACCACCCGCAATTGTGCCGCTTGATAATATAGCGTAAAATCCGGTAGTGCCACCCCCCCTCCTTCTTTGGCCATCTCAACACATGGAAGGGAAGGCGACCCCTCCCCCCTTGCCAGATGAAGTTAGTGACGAGTGAGCGCAGGCGTGACATCAGGTCCCGGGGAAGCTCAATGGGGAGAGCCTGAAAGAGATATAAAAGTTTTGGCAGGACCGTCATTTTGACGGCGTTGATCCGACCAAGCCAAAAGATGTAGTGGGGTTTCCATCTTTTAAAATCCTGTTGAAGCTGTAACACTAGAGGGGGGTAGTTGGCTTTGTATAAATCCCCGATTCTAGGAGTGAGGTGGACACCTAAGTAGAGGAGGGAGTGTTGAGCCCATTGTAGGGACGTTTGGCCCTTCAGTCTCGCTGCCTCAGTGTCGGAGAGAGTGAGATTTAGTATGGAGGATTTGGAGAGATTAACTTTAAAACCCGCCACTAGTTCAAAGTGCCTCAGTTCCTCCTGAACCGCCCGGAGGGAGGGGGCCAGTTCCCTGAGTGTGAGCAAGATGTCGTCCGCGAAGAGGGACGCTTTATGGTCCGTGCCGCCGAAGCGAATTCCCCGGATCTCCTCGTTAGCTCGGAATTTCACAGCCAGGGGTTCGATACTGAGGGCAAATAAAAGGGGGGAGAGCGGGCAGCCCTGCCGCGTACCTCTGCTAAGGGCGAAGGGAAGGGATGTGTATCCGTTGACCAATACTCGCGATTGTGGAAGATGATAATTGTCCCTGACCATATTGAGAAACTTGTCCCCAAAGCCAAATTTTCGCATGGTGAGGAAAAGGAATGACCAATCCACCCTGTCGAAGGCTTTTTCGGCGTCGAGACCGCCTAGGATTGCCGGGATGTTAAATTTAGAGACTTTCTTGATGAGGTGTATAGTGCACCGAATGTTGTCATGTGTTTGCCGCCCCTTTATGAAGCCTGATTGATCACGGTGGATTAGTGCCGGCATCAAATCGTCCAACCTGGCGGCCAGAATCGCAGAGTATAGCTTCGCGTCGAGATTAAGGAGAGCTATGGGCCTATAAGAGGCGCAGTTCTGTTTTTTTTTCTCCAGGTTTGGGAATAACAGATATCACTGCCTCAGCCATTGATGCTGAGACCCTGGCGTCTGCCGCTATCGCATTAAACAGCTGGGTGAGGTGTGGGATTAGTTCAGACGCAAAGCATTTGTGAAATTGCGCTGTTAGACCGTCTGGTCCTGGGGCTTTGTGGAGTTTATGTTTAGAAATGGCTTTCCCAACTTCCTCCGATGTAATGGGAGCATCTAGAGGCTCTGCGGACACGGGGGAAAGGTGTGGGAGGTCCACCGAGTCTAGGTATTGCTGTTGCAGGGCCATATCTGGAGGATTGCCTGAATAGAGTTCCCCATAAAATTTGCCAAAAATGTTGGCTTTGATGTCGTCCAAATGGGTGAGGCGGCCGTCCCCATCCAGGATGCCCCCAATGAATTCGCATTCCCTCTTTTCTCGGAGCTGTCTCGCTAAGTGTGTCCCCACCTTGTCCCCCTGAGCATATGATGACTGTCGCAATTTCAACAAGGTAAACTCAGCTCTGTTATTATAAATGGCTCGCAATTTGCCCCTTAATGTGGTGAGCTGTCGCTGGAGTGCTCGAGTGGGCGTGTCCTTATGTGCTTTCTCCACTACTTCTAATTCCCCTTCAAGAGCTATGCGCTCCTTTGCTCTCTGTTTATTCAGGACCGCGTTAAGTTGGATGCATTTGCCCCTCAGCACCGTTTTAAAAGCGTCCCAGTTATTCTGTGGTGTAGTTGCCTGCGGGGTGTTGAGCGCAAAGTACTCAGTAATAGAGGCCCTCAGATCGTCACATAAGGCCTTGTCTCGAGTGAGCGAGACCGGGAAGTACCATCGCGCTGTGCCGGGCTTAGTCCCATCCCATGCTAGACTAATGGATATGAGACTGTGATCTGATATTGAGAGGGGCAGGATCTGAGCTGCCTGCAGGGGGCCCACTAAGGTCTGACTAATAAACATATAATCTATCCTAGAGTATGACTGGTGGACATGGGAGAAGTAAGTGAAGTCTTTGGTGGTAGGATGTAATGTCCGCCAAGCATCACAGAGGCCCAGCGTGGTCATTTTCTGTTTAACCCCTTTGGAAAAGCTGTTGGGGGAAGCCCTGTGGGAGCGTGAACTGTCCAGTGCTTCGTGCCATGTCAGATTGAAGTCCCCCAGGAGAATCACCGGGCCCTCTGCAAAGCTACTAATCAGGTCCAGTGTGTTGGATAGGAATATCGTCTGTCCCGAGTGGGGGGCATAGAGGGAGATAAATGTGCAGAGGATACCTCGTAGCCTCCCCTTCACCATTAAGACCCTGCCCTCCCGATCTGTCTTGATGGCCTCAGGCTGGAATTTGGCTGTGTTACGAAAAAGCAGGGCCACACCGTTGTGCTTGGTGCTAGCTGAGGACCAATAAATTAACGGGTATGCTTTGTGGCGCAACCGAGATTCCTCGGATTTCTTAAGATGCGTTTCTTGTAGCGCCACCAGCTCAAACTGGCGATCGTTAAAATACTTCCATATTTGTGGGCGTTTTTGGGGCGAATTCAAGCCTTTAATGTTCCACGATGCTATGGAGACCATTTAAAAAGATCGATCCCTCTCCCCCGCCCATTGAACCTCCCTTGTGGTATATCCTCCATTCGTCGCAACGCATCCTTCTGATAAGGCCATGCCTCGAATAGAAAGTCCCCCACGGGCTGCGCAGTCCCCGAAGGGATACAAGCTAGTGTTACCCCAGCACCACCACCAGGAACCCTCCCCACCCCAAAAACAAGTCCCCAACATCCCCTAGAACAATTGTGCAGAGAAGCCAACGGGCTCTCAGCTTGATTCTCCTGGAAGAAGAATAAAGTAATTCTGGGCGATACGGACAAGGCCCGCACCCCCCGGCTGCCATGCAATAAGAACGGAGAGAACGTTTGACAAAATCAGTAAGGTCGGAGACAAAAAGGCACAGTAACTCAATGTCCTGGTGCGAGACCTGGAGTATTCTGCCACATCTGGATGCCGACAATCAGCAGCGCAACGGTGGAGGTCTGTAGATAGGTCCCAGGGGCGCCAGGGCGACTTCAGCCATCACCCCTCGGGAAGCTGTCATTTATGGGTTTGCCTGTTTTTGTAACTGTTTGCCAGGACCGGGTCTCTCTCCGGGGCAGGCTCAAGTCGGTCGAGGGACCTGCGCTGCCGACGATCTCTGGCTCAGGTAAGCCCGTAAACCCTCACGTAGATCGGTGACATGGTGTGACTTGTTTTTATGGTCAAAGGCAAGACCAAAGGGAAATGTCCAACGGTAACGTGTACCGTCTTCTCGTAGCTTGGTGGTGACAGGACGGAACGATTGTCTGCGTGCCAGAGTGGAGGGTGCCAAGTCCTGGAAGAGTGCACACTTGTAGCCCTGAAAGGAGGTCTCTTCTTTCTTCCTCGCAGCACTTAAGATGGCTTCCTTTGTTTTGAAGGAGTGCATCTTTACCAAAACGTCCCGTGTCCGTCTTCGCTCCCCTGTCTGCTGGGACCCCACCCGATGAACGCGGTTGATCGAGGCGCCAGGATTTCCGAAAAAAGGCCTACCACAAACGCCTCGAGATCTGGCCCCTCCGCACCTTCTTCCAGATCCCGAATGCGTATGTTCTCCCTCCGGGCTCTATTCTCAAAGTCTTCCACCTTCAGGAGCACTTGTTGCAGCTGGGACTGGAGGTTCTGCTGGGCATCTTGTAGTTTGCTAGAGCGAGCGTCGAGGTCCTGCGTCTGTTCCTCCACCTCCAATACCCTGGAGCCCACCGCGTCCACGTCGTGTCTAAGTGTCACCATTTTCTCTGTAAGGTCAGCCTTAAGTTGGTCCATAGAAGCTCGCAGGTCTTGCTTTATTTCCTGACACAGTTCGGATTTAAAGTCCTGTAGGGAGGCTACTAGGTCGTCCCTGGTGAGGGCCATCGTCTTCGCCTGGTCCGGGTCAGTAGAGGAAGTGGGAAGTGCGGTCCACTAAATCCGGGTCCCCAATGGACCTCTGCCCCCCAAAGATTTTCCATCTTGTACCAGAATTACTTTCTTTGCATTTGTCCTTTGTTTTTAATAAAATGTTTACCTCTGGAATATTTCCTACCAGTTGGAAATTGGCATCGGTTCTCCCCCTCTTGAAGAAACCTAATCTTGATGGGGCAGACACCAGCAACTATCGTCCAATTTCCAGACTCCCCTTGCCGGCAAAGATGGTGGAAAAATCCATGAATGGTGCTATTTCTGAACATATAGAGAGGCATGCTTTTTTGGATGCCACTCAGTATGGTTTCAGGACGGATCATAGCACCAAACTAGCTCTAATTACAGCTTCTGAGCTGATCAGGCAGACAGTTGATGCAGGAGGCAATGCAGCACTTGTGCTGCTTGACCTCTCTGCTGCGTTCGACACTGTGAACCACCAAAAACTGTTGGAAACCTTGAGGGAGATTGGTATTATAGGAAAAGCGTATGCATTACTTGAATCTTATCTGTCAGGCCGGGAGCAATTTGTGGCTTTGGATAATTTTAAGTCACCGAATTTTACGCTACCTTGTGGAGTGCCACAGGGCTCTTCATTGAGCCCTACACTTTTTAATATTTATGTCGCACCATTGGCCAGATTAATTAAGTCCCTGGGTTTCTCGGCAGTATCATACGCCGACGACACCCAGATTGTAGTTTCAGTGACAGGCTCGCCTGAAGATACAGCTGCACAGTTTCACACTTGTCTTCATCAAATAGGTGAATGGATGGCCTCCAATTGTTTGAAACTAAATTCTAGTAAGACCGAGGTCCTACTTTTTGGCGGCCAAACTAATTTTTGGTCCCCTGCTCTATGGCCGGTGGAAATGTGTCCATTACCTACCCCCACGAATAAGGTGAAAAACCTGGGAGTTACGTTTGACTCCATGCTTTCCTTTGAAAGCCACGTCAACCATCCCATTCCTTCTACACACTAAAACTTTTGAGAAGGATTCTTCCATTTATTCCGTCCGAGCTACGGAAATTGGTGGTTTCAGCTCTGGTTCTATCCAGAGCTGATTACTGTAATGGGCTCTTTATCAATCTGCGTAAGAAGTGTCTTTCCAAACTGCAGATTGTGCAAAATGCAGCGGCACATCTTTTGCTGAATATTCCAAGACATAAACATGTCGCACAGGCACTTAAAGGATTGCATTGGCTACCGGTGAAGAGACGAAATGAGTTTAAGGCTTTGTGCATTGCCTTTAAGGCCACGCATGACACAGGGCCCAGCTTCTTTAAACAGAATTTAAAGCCTTATATTCCGGTTCGCCATCTTCGCTCATCTCAGGCCCACAACCTGGTTGTTCCCAGGTTTAAAAAATGCTCCTGGGGAGGAAGGAGCTTTGTGGTCGGCACAACGAAACTGTGGAACTCCCTACCACTTGGGCTGAAACAAGAAACTAATCTGCTGGCTTTTAGAAAAGCGTTAAAGACCTGGCTGTTTAATCTCTGACGACTTTCTGGACCGTCCTCTGACTCATGAATGATGAATTTAGCGCCTTGACACGTTCGGGTGAAAGTTTCGCACTCTACAAATTTCTTTTTTATTTCATTTCGTCTTGTCTGCAGCTGCGAAGTATCAGGAAACCTTATTTGTCGCCTTCTTTGGTGGCATAGGGGCAGAGCAATGCGCGGAGCCGAGGCAGGCAGTGAGAGGTCTCTCTGTGAAATGATGCCAAGAGTCGAGCTCCGCACACGCAGATCTCCCAAACGTGAGACAGGGCCTGTTGCTGGAGGTTATACCCTGGTAGCCATCTTGAGGTCAGGCATCGTGTGTGCAAATACAACCGTAGGACTGTGGCAGCTGGACGCCGTTGTTGACAGCAAGTGGGGTAGTAAGAGGGGAGGATGCCTGGCGTACCTCACCCCTCTTGTCGCCGCTGGTGCCGAGTCTGGGCCTTGTCTGGTAGCATTTCAACCTGTAGGTGCCATCTTAAGGTCAGGCAGGCCTCCCTGCATAGGTCCCCACTGGGTTATCTACCCGTTGTGCGTAGAAAAAGTAGAAGTGACTGACCCGGCATGCGAGCCTCCTCGCTATCGGTCTTCGCGCTCCCGTCTACAATGCCTCTGGTTCCCGTTGTGCCTCTTCCTCAGTTGCGTCTCCGGAGTCCCAGACCTCAGGCACTCGACCCTGCATGATGTGCCTCTCTCTGCCGGGCAAAGTAGCAGGCCACTAGATTTAGTGGTGTGCACCGAAGCTCACCCCTATGATGTCACTGGTTTAGGGGGTGCACACCACTGAGGGAGGAGCAAGTCCGCAGGGCCCGGTGGCAGCGGGCGCTCAGAATCCCACGCCGGCCCCGACCGGCGCCGATCTCCACACCATTTTGGAAGTGGCCTCAGCCTCCCGCCGTGTCGCGCCTCCGATCGGCTTAGAAGCAACTAAGCCGATTTCGGGACCCGCTGATGCACTCCCGGTCAGCGCGAGTGAGTGTCAAGTCCGTTCATGCGGCGCACGGCTCTCCACGCGCGCAGAAAACAGCTCGGAGCAGCCACGGGGGTTCGGAGCTGAGACGGCTCACGTTCGTTCAGTCATCTTGTTTGGCCACGCCCCCCTGTATGCTTATTTTAAGGGACTCTAGGTGAGCCTCCTTCAGCCAATAGCTCCTTTTGCTGTAAATCTTTCAGCCATTGGCTTGAGACATTGTCAATCTCATCTCGGAGCAGCCCACAGGAGTATTTTAATCTCTCTATTTTTCAATTGGTGTTTAGATTAGTCCTCCCTTCATCATTGAAATACATGAAAGATTATGTTTGCCCCTTGAATCAGTTGGTAATCAGCCCAATAGCGCTAGGGGATGAGCGCCGACAAAAGCATCTGAAAAATGGATGGTACAGGAAAAAGTGGCTGGTTTATTTTCTGTAGCATCTATTTTGCAGATGCTTTTTTCAATGTGCGCTCCCAGTGGTGCTGTGCCATGTACAAATGAGTATAAATTTGTTGGCCATTCTGTAACAGTACTCTACATACTCTACCATAGTTTTACTGTTTCAAGATGGCCACTGTGTTTATCATTAGTCAGCGAGTGGCCCAGTAGCACTGGAGTATAAGCGCGGGCAAGAGCATCTAAAAAATAAGTGAGTGCTACAGAAAAGAAAGAAACGCTTTTTTTCTGTAGCATATCTTTCTTAGATGCTTTTGTCTGTGCTCACTCCTACCGCTGCAGTACACAAAGAGCATTGGAAAAAGCTAATATTTTTTTAATTTGAGCAGCGTACACACATCTGATACATACGTGCAACCTATTGGCTCTACCAATGCATATTAGTTTTAGCCTTTTAGCTTTACTTGGTTTTGGAGTGCACACTAACCTTTTGGTGATGTACTGTCATCTCCTCAGATTCATCATAAGGAAGGATGCTACCAGGAGCCAACGAATTGAAGCTGATGAACTAAGGAGGAGCAGATGAGAAACTCTAGCGGATGACACTAGTTGCCAAATCTGCTAAAACTTTACATCGCGCTCACACGACGCAATGAAGTGGAAAAGATTGTGAGGGTTATCCTCAAAGGTAAGTATACACTTGAGTAAATCTACATGTTGTAGTAAATTTACTACTTTTGGCTATTCACCATTTACAAGTGTACTACAAAGTGTAGGGTTGCATGTCTCCGCTCCCTGAAACCAGTGGGGTGGAGACAAATTTACAAGAGTAAAGTTACTACTTTTAATTTTTCACACATAAGCGAAGCTCTCCACCACTGGGGCGGAGATCTCCCTGTGGTAACCTACAGGGAAATTGTAAATAGTTTATTAAACTTTAAAAAAAAATGCTTAAAATATGGTTATGCTAGATATTAATGTAAATTAATTTTATATATTTATTTTAAACATAGAAGAAAATAAAAAATATTACAGCACTTTTAACTTAATTTTGAATTAAATATGTAGTTAACTTAATATAATAAATTTAATTTGAATGATTTTTTAAAGATTTATTAAAAAACCTACCTAAACTAAAATATTTATATTTATTTATTATCTAGCTAAAACTTGCAAAACGTTATGCATAGAATTAGTTAGAATTAATTTAAGGTAATGTACATATTTTTTATAAAAATTAATTTTACATTTATTTTTAAATGAAACAAATGTATTAAGATATTTTTATGTGGAGCACATTTAATACTGCCTTGGGTCCTTTTTAGCTGTGGACATTTTAGAAATGTATTTTATGAATAGGAATGTGGGTGGATGCATGCCCCACCCTAAATTCCTCTTTACGCCTCCCTAAAACCTCCTTATTCCTTGGTAAACCCTCCCATTTAGTAGTAAGTATTTCTGATTTTCCAGTCACTCCCCCCTGCCCTTCCCACAGCCGTGAGGAGATCTCAGCACATAAAAGATATGAGAGCTGGAGGAGGAGGAGACCTTCTCATGTCGGGTTGCGAATAGCATTATGTAGTATATGAGCAGTACTATTGTAGTGCTACCAAACATATTACCAAATGTAGTTTTGAATCACCCCCTGTGTCAATTTACACTCCGTTGTAAAGGCCGACGGATGTAGCTTTTGAGAATTTAAATGCTAAAGATTTGGGGGCATATTTACAATAGAAGTGATGGAGCGCGGCGCTAGCCTTCTTGACTTAACGCCACGCTCCGCCACTTCTAAAACACAGGGCTGCACCACATTTACAACAATATGGTGCAGTCCTGTGTTTCCCCTGGCGCTAGAGCTAAATTTAGCTGCCAAGCTCCAACACAGGTGCCTTTGCACCATAGCGCAAGGGTGTCTGCGTTGCAGGGAAATATTGTTTATGTGCAGGAAGGTGTCCCTTCCTGCACATAAACAATCTTTTATTGGCGTTTTGTAACTTCTATGTGTGCTGCTTAATGCAGCACACATAGAAGTTGCAAAACATCATTTTTTTTAAATGATTGTTTATGTGCAGGAAGGGACACCTTTCTGCACATAAACAATCAATGGCGTTTTGCTGTTTCTATGTGTACTGCACAACGCAGCACACATGGAAACAGCAAAAACAAGGAGAAATGAAACATTTCTCCTCGTTGCGCCATGTTAAGACCAGGTTTCCCCTGGTCTTAATTTTGGCGCTGCCCCATATTTACGCCACCCCAGTGGCAAGCCAGTGTCAAAATGAATGGGTGTTGGAGTGGAACGCACACCACAACACCCATTGCCCTCCCCTTTCACGCTAAGTGTAGCGTGAAAGGGTGCCTTATTTACAAGGCAGTGTTAAGCCACGTTAAGTGTCTTAACACTGCCTTATAAATAAGGCGGAGCCCTTATCGCCACCACAACGTCTTGAAAAGTGACGTTGTGGTAGGGGCTTGTAAATATGCCCCTTGGTTTGCTATGGCTTCCTGCCAGTGTGGCCAAGTTTGGATACATAATGCTCTTTCTTCGACCAATATGTTGGACTTCATTTGGACTCCAAGCAGCCCTGCTGCTGCTGTCCTGTTTTGAGGGTTGGGATGAATCCTGGTGCCAGGCCTGTGGTCATTCAGGTGCAGACCCCGGTCTCTTCCTCTTTGTTTTCTTGTGTCCATGAAGGGAGGAGTTTCTGACCTTTATGGACTGTAAAGCTAATAACACACTAACAGTCAAAATCAGGTATCCATTTCCTTTCGTTGTGGATAAAGTATGAGAAGCTACTACTTGTGTGGGGAATGCTACCTAGTGAAAGTCTGAGACGGGGAGGAGAGGAAGGCCACACTGAGTACAAAATATGGTCTCTTCGAGTAACAGCTTATGGTAGTACCCAGCAGCTATCCAGGTTTTTTTTATGAATGAGTTCCTTTGCGTATGTGCTAGAGTATATACATTGATACAATCACTGATGACAACACACATATGACATTGATATCACAGTGATGTGGCATAAGCCTCAAACATCTGCTCTTATTATTTGTGTTTGTTGACAGCCTCTAGATATGTCCACTTAGATGGCTCCGTATATGATAATATTACTGGCATTTTCCAAGTACAATTAATGTCTGTGAGGATTTCCTAGTAAGCTTAACCACAGGTGCTTTTCTCATCTGTATGTTATTTACAAGCTCATCTAGTTGTTGTCAATTGTACAACTTACTTATAATTGCATTTAAATTATTCATCTGATTGATGATGTCATGGATAGTGTGATATGTCGTAATTTCCTGTGATGTCAATGATTGTGCTAATTATAATGTTATCTGTGTAAACACTGATGTTATAAGCAATGCATTTGGAGCATCTATGGTTGCAAAGCTCACCACAATTGGGAAATTGCATTGTGTTTTGGTTTTTGATCTTAGCCATAATGGACATGATGTTTTAGGTGATTTATGTTGGTTAGTTACTGATGTTAGTATACCAGTGTATATTTTCTTAACAAATATGTTTCCCATAATGTTTCCTTGCGTATGATGGCAGCATCATTGAGAACAACATCAGTAACTCTGTTGGCATTTCATTTTTTAAATGTAAATTTTGATACGTTGTTAACTGGCATGTGAAAGCTAATATAGACACCGAAGGTTAAGATATATACTGACATGCAAAGTAGATTTTCCCATTAGACACTCGTCCACTGCCAAGCACATTTTTAGTGTTATGGCACAAATATTGTTTCTGCTGTGCATCTGTTATTTATATCAGGCGCATACATTTCTATTGGCAACTTAGATTATTTGGTGCTGCAGAGAAATAATATTCACTGGCATTTTTGCAAACCCTTAAGTACTGGAATATTTAACGAGTTATTTAGAACTAAATGTAACTTAATCAGTGATCAGCACTGGTCCCACATCTGGGAATACCCGTCACCGTCCACCTCAAAGAAAAAAACAAAAGGCGATGTGTGGAATGCTTGCAAATGTCTTGGCCACCGACAATTACTCCATCCACATTCCATTCCATTTTTTCTATGCCCACTGTACCACTGCAGACAAGGAGCAACCACATGCAAATCAATCTTGGTCCTGTACCAATAGGAGCATACGTTTAGAAGTGCTGTAAGTGTAGCAAGGACATTGCAAATGTTTGTGGGTATTCTCAAAAAAGCAAGGACAGTGCTATCTGTTATAGTTACAAGTGCTGATTACTCTGCACATCTTGCAGATTTCCCACAGTCTTATCCGAAGTACAATCTACACCAGGAAATATCAGCAGATCCTAATTTTGTAATTCAGAAAGTAGGATTGTTTTCAGTTCAAATATATTTATTGAAAGTCTACCTATATAAGACTTGATCGATGGTTCACCATACAAATGCTAGCGTGATTACACCTTGTGGTGATATAATGTCATGACAAAATATATCATACATGTGGATAAACAAGTTTGTGTCATGACATGCTGGTTAAAATAGCAGATGCACTTGACAGGTTCATAGCGGTATCCGGCTCTAGGGTTAAATGGAGCTTGTCTTGCATTTTTCCATTTGAGGCCACCACACCTGACCCCATGATTACGATCAACAGTGTCCCCCTACCGTGGCAGCATGATACATTCCGTTACCTGGGAATCCATATATACCACACTCCATCGGATCTTCTGGACGGTATTCTGGGGTGTGCAGTTACAAACCTACGGTCACAAATGGCATTCTGGCAGATGCTACCTGTATCTGCAGTCGGATGCATTGCCCTTGTTAAAATTGTCATGTTACCGCAACTCCTATATTTTTTCACCAACCTCCCGCTCTACATCACAAAACTGTTTTTTCGCACACTGGAACAATCCATGGGAGACTTTAGTTATCTTGCCTTCCGCCGCCGCAGAGTGGCCTTAGCAAAACTGTATTTGATCAAGGTGGACTGGGCATACCATACTTTGAAGAATAATATCTGGCCTCCCAGCTACAGTGGGTGTTCAGGTGGTTGGTGGGTCACCAATTGAAGGACACGGCATTGGCTTCTCCCCCATGGGACTTGTCCCAGGTATTACACTCATTCCACCCACATACTAGGATACAGTTGCCACAGCTGTCCTTGTTACGGGTGACGTAACTTCTTTCCCATACGATCGCTGAGGCCTTATGCTTCAACCCTCCCGCTCTTGGCATGCCGCGCAGCGATCACCTCGTGGCAGGAACTATGTCACTGGCACGATGTAGGGATACACACTCTAGGTAACCTGTATGGTGATGGGGCATTCCTGCCTGTGAAGGGACTAGTGGTGGACACTGTGCTACCCCCAGGAGAGTTCCTCCTATACACATCCATCACTCAATCACTGACAGTGCACTGGGGTGACATGCAACAGGAGCCAGGCATGCACTTAATGATACAATCCATACATGTGATGGGAAACGGCCACCACCTAGTGTGCTGGTTAGCTGGCTCCTTGCTCTCCCACATTGCCACCTCCCTTGTCACATTGCATCAGCATTGGGACACAGACCTGGGCCGCCCACACACTGATCGGGAGTGGCAGCGAATTGTAGAGTACCCTAATATGGTGCCTCATATTGCCCGCTTCCACCTTATACAGTGTTACGTGTTGCATAGGGCATACCTCACTCTCCCACAAATTAATCGATACTTCCAATGCACTGATGCAGCTTGTCCATGCTGTCACACAGTGGATGAGGACTTACTCCACATGCTCTGGGTGTGCCCTTTGCTCTCCCAGTAGTGGTGCGAGATTACAACCCAACTGGCTGGTTGTACGGGACACACAGATCTGCATAGCTGGGGAACCTGCTTCCACTGCTCGGTTCATAGATCCAGGAACTCTACTTGCAAAGCGTCATATGACACACAAATGGAAACCTCCCAATCCCCCCACCCTGGCTGGCTGGGCTCTCTCCATGAGGGCGTGGATGTAGGGCGAGAGCAGGGCACTACACCGAGAAGACACCAAAGGACTGCACAAATATCCCATAGCGGCTGTGTGGGACGCCCTCCTGGCAGAACTCCAGGCTGATGTACGCGACAGAGACCACCCTACTACACCTGAACCCGAGGCGCCCGTGAGTCCTCACGCATAGTACCCAGACCCCACGGCATGGTAGGCGTCACATAGACTAGCTTCCACAAGCTATTACATAGTTTTGGGGTGCTGCAATACTATCCCTGGTTAATGTAGACAGGTGCAGATACATTCAAACAAATGTTGTTGTAAAAAAGGTTTTATCTCTTAACTTGTGTCCATGGATTCGTACTTTTGTACTCACACCAGATGCCCGATAACTACAGAATTAGCCTAGTCTCCTGAGACATAACAGGTAACTAAGCTAATGTTGATTCGTGCACTACAATCTGACTGTCGTTCTCAGTATATTCCGTCCCTGTTATATGAGAAATGGTGTACAATGTATTGTATACAAGAAAACACACAATAAAAAGAGTTGGAAAAAATGACATGGTGGTTAAACTTGAAGTGGCTAAGGCAGGATTACTTGTGAAACAGGCTTGAATGAGGTCCACCAGATCTACAAGGTGGTAATGCAGAAGACAAACATATCAGAAACTGTACAAGTCTAAAAAAATACCGGATTAGTTTGGCATGGATGCAACGTGAAGAGAAGAACAAAGTGAAGTGGGGTAGGTGGTTTCATGGTGGTTTGCGTTTCCTTGGGTATGTATCTAGTGTGTCCCAGTGTGGTCCGTTACCATCAATTATGTCTATCTAGAGCCTCCAGGGATGAACAAAGACCTGGCCAGCATTTTTCCAAATAGATTGTCTTTTTTGGAATCATAGTCAAAAACAGTTCTCAAAGAAAGAAATCACTGAGGCTCAGGTCTTGATTGGCATGGAGTCGAGTGTAATGTCAATCTGCAACACTGTTTATTGATCTTGGATATCTCGGTGCAAAAAGCTCAGACAGTGGCGTAGCTAGGCCTTTTGCTGCTCATGGCGGTCCCAGCCTTTGCCGCCCTGCGCAGCCGCAGGTAAGAGCAGGGGGCAGGCCGCTGCCCCCCAAAACTCGCTGCCCCCCTTGCTACGCCACTGAGCTCAGATCATTTTGGAATTGATGGTCAGGAGTGATAGGTCACCTTTCTTGTCTAAACAGGACCAGAAGGTGTGTCAGGGAAAATGGAAGTAGGTAAAGACCCATGAATGGGTCCAAAATGATTTGTGAACAGCTCGAAAACTAGGCTCAGCTCTACTAACATGTTGAACTGGGTTTGTGTTACTTTTTTGGCACAAACCCGTCACAAAGGGATGTAGTGGGATTCACCTTCCAAAGCAAAACAGGATTTGCATTGAAGAATTTCTTTTTAATTTTTTTTTTAATGCAGATTTATATAGTGCGAACTCGACCCGAAGGTATTGGAGCGCTTTACATGAGCACCAGTTACGTTACACAAGGACAAATTCAGGCACGGGGAGATTAAGTGATTTGCCCAGAATCACAGGATGTGGACGCGACCCCGAGGCTCAAACCTTGGTTTCCAGCACCAAAGTCGGCAATCTAGCCGACGGACCACATAACGCAAAGTAGCGCTATGTGCTACTTTTTGTCATGGGGGAATACCATGGTCCATACATTGGCATTCCCATGCAACCAGCCATAGGTTTTGATGCAAATATCTACAAACATTTGTAGACTAGGATTTGCGCCCCCAAAAAATTATGCCTGCTGCAGGCAGAACAGTGGAGCAACTTTTAAAAGTTTCCTAATATTTCCAACTTTGCACGTGTGCAGCACTATACAGCACACGTACAAAGTGAGAAAAATGTTAAAGCATAGTTTTTGTACTGGAAGGGTCCCCTTGAGAGAATGCTGTCCCCCTTGCACTATGGTGCAAGGGTGTGTGCGTTGGTGCATGGCAGTCCACAGTGCGCCAGCCCTGCTCCATTACATGCAACATTGCATGAAAAGTTATTAAATCTGCTCCGTTGTTTGGGCCAGAGTGGGAGCGACATGATACAAATGATAAAAACTTTATTAGTGGCCATTGCCCCTCGCAAAAGCTTTATTTTTTTTTTACCTTAAATCTACTTTCCACTCTTGTTGCGTCTTGTGATTAAGGTTAGACTCCACCAAACTATAGTATCCATGGTGTGTCCGGGAAGAGGGGTCTATACAGTGTTGTTAAGAATACTTCCAGTTTCAAAAACTTGTCAGGATCCACATGATCTAAGTTGAATTTTGTTTGGAGCTATGCAAAGGACAATGTGTGTGTGTGTGGGGGGGGGGTCATGGGATTTCAGTCCTCTATTAGAATTGCATACCTTGTGCCAAATGCTAAAAAAAAGTCCATTGATTTTAATCTTTTTAATAAACCATAAGGACATCATGGGGGATAGCGACTTTTTATCTAGTAGAGCTAGCGCGTGGGCAGTGACAAGGAAGAGTCCTCCTTTTGCTGTGAGTGAAGATGAGGACTGGGGGATTCAAAACAAGTTGTTATCTTTCCATTTCAGTCCATGGGGCGGGGATGTTGGTTGCTGTTGGACATTGTAGAGTTCCTTGTCTAATTGGGAACGCGCTTTGGCACAGTCACATGGTTAGTACTACCCAGTCTCTTCCAGAGTCTCACTTTTTGTTGTTAAATTCTGGGTCTGCAGTGTTTGCAGTGGACTTCGAAGTTTGATTCGTCAAAGAACTCAAAGGAACGTCAGATCGGGAAACGACTGAGAGGGATGTTGGCGATTGATGTCCCCACAATCTTAATAATTTCCAATCTTCCCTAACAATTTGTGAATTTTAAGTGATCATGAGTCCTGAAGTGCGCTTTTCGGTGTGTGTGGCTGATTTCTGTACTTCATTATTACATCAGCACCTGAGTCATGCCAGGGTAGAGCGTTGCTGATGGAGGTCTGTGTTTTCTAGTATGGCTCGGTAAATAGGGGGTTAAGGGAGTACGCCTATGATTTGTCACTGTTTACAATATATGTGAAGTATTACTGATGCAGTATAACAGAGATGAAGGTTTCATCTGCTGTGAATATTAGACTATTATCAGCATAACCTGCTGTTTTATGGGTTGGTTTCCCAAGTGTATGCCATTGCAAGAGTTCCTGATTGAGGCTAAAGGTTTGTCAGATGACAGAGGACGAGCATCAACAACAGTTCTTTCAGATCAAAGGACTCCAATAAAGTACTATTCACCCTCACCTTTGGCCTTGGGCTACTGTATATTGTCACGAGCGTTTTAATAATGTTGTCTCTGAATTAAAGTTTTGATTGCACTTATTCGAGGAAGGTCAACAAAACTTTGTAGAATGCCTTCTTTGCATCCAGCACTGTTGCAGCTATTGAGATGTTGATGTATTTTGTCTTTTTAATACTGTGGTAAGCTGGCTGTAGGAAATTCGCCTTTTCTGCCTGAACACCCTAGATTTTCTGCCCTTGCTGGCCCTATTTTTGTTTACTGGCTTTAGAACTCTGTGCACTTTACACCTGCTAGAAGCAAAGTGCCTGTGCTCTGCCTTTAAACATTGTTAAATTGGCTTATTCCTGATTGGTATATTCAATTTGCCTAGAAGTTTCTAGTATATGGTGTCCAAAGTTTGCCCAGGGCCTGGAAGCTGAATGCCACTAGTGGACTGCAGCACCTACTGTGCCATCCACTATAGTGGTAATGAAAATATAGCTTCAGGTCTACCCTGTGTATCCTGATCGTTGCAGTGTAAACCTGCAGCCCGACTGTCAAAATAGTATGACATGTAAAAACCTCCCTTTTAAATATTAGTAAGCCACCCCAGTGTAAGCCTTATAGCCCACTAGGTAGGTAGGGTGCATAGTATTTATGGACCCTGTCTTTGGACCCTGTTTTTGCCCTACAAGACTTCTCTCTTTGGATTTATGTATAACACTTCAAAGAGAGAGAACAGGATGCCAAGACAATTCTTGTGTATCCACTGTGTTGCTGAAGGACTCCCCATTTTCACATCAGAGCATAATAGACTTTCAGACATCAGTCCTTGAAAGATTACAACATTGTTTTCTGGTGGTCCAAAAGCTTCTTCCCATGAATCAGTCTTCTTGTTGTTTTCGGATCCTCCCGGTGAGAGACTCACTATCAGTTGTCTAATACACAACAAGTATCTATTTCACTAGCTAACCGTAGGCTTATGAAGTTGCAACATTGGCAGCAAAGAGAAGCAAAACATCTTGCACAAACAACTATTCTATGTGGAAAACAGGCCTTTCGGTGTTAATACACTATTTTCCATTTAACATGACATTGACAGTTAAGCTAACTTAATTCATCACTTTATTTACATAAAGGCCTACAACGTTTAAGTATGGTTATGTACTACAAATTTTGCATTTAGCATGAGTTTAATTTAAACGTAAGCTTATGCACATTATTTATATAAATGTTTTCAATTGTAGATAAACTTTGCTGCAGCACCTGCTCCAAACTGGATTTTAGTTTCAGATGTAGGAGGGCACTACTATTACCATAGTACACTCCAGACAAAACTCCAGCCCTCAGATCTCAAGTATACTGTGACGAAGACTTTCGCCATCTTGAAAATGCCCTGACAGATGACATTTTGGGCATGTTTACAGTAAGGTGAACATGAACTACTGAAAAAGTGGGTAAAGCTGGCCTTGGAACTTCTACCCAGTTGGTTATGTGGCACCACCATAAACCCACTTCAGAACACTTTCTGGACCTGCGGAAGATCAGAAAAGTACTACCAAGTCAGATGGTAAAATCTTTGACCAGGTCAAACTTGGTTGTTGTAACCGACCCACGCTTCAACTGAGTTTTCTTCAAATTGCACCTACATCCTGGTCTACAGAGACCATTGATTATCATTGGCGCTTTATGCTTCTTGGCACTATTTCCCTTAAATCTTTAAAAATTCAAGCCTCCGGTTTCTCTTATTGGACTTTTGTTATTTTGGTGTCATTTTATTTATTACAATTTACTCTATTTTTCTAATTCAGTTTTTGATTTTTATTGTTTTGCATTTTGACCTATTGGCTGTGTTGGTACTGCACAAACACTTTACACATTGCCCTACGTTAAGTCTGTCTGCTCTGTGCCATAGCTACCAGAGTGTTGTGCTCAGATTAAATTTGTGACTTTGAGGGTTCAACCTGACAAGGGTTGTGATTATTTCTTGATGTTTGCAGCAACCCATCCCAAATAATAATACAATGCCTTACAGTGACCTAGAGTTGTTGCTTGAGAATCCTCAGGAATCCTGTCTAGGAATGGTTCATGATATTATGGCTGAGTGTTTTCAGTCTGCTTTCCAGAATTTTGACGATCATTTTAAACTTGAGAATAAGTTAGGAAATAGGTCTATCCCTCTTTTGGAGGAAGTCTTAATATTTGTAATGTATTATAAGTATGGAGATGTCTGTCGTCAGACCCATAACTTTGCAGAGTGTAGTGAAATGGTGAAATAAGTCTAGCAAGGCCAGGGTCAGGTTGTCTCTGCGGCATTTATAGAAGAGAACAGGAAACCCATATGGGTCAAGAGCTTTCCCTTTGAGCAAGGTCAAGAGAGCTGTTGATACTTCTGAAATAAAATAGCAAATTAATTTTCTAATTTGTATCGATCTTTGTCTGATAGAGTTGGGAGATTACCTTCATTCACGTAATTTTCACAAAGAGTAGGGTGAATATTTATGTTTGGTCAATACAAAGTGGCATAATAGTTCTTGAAAATTGAAGGTATTTTCGTGTTTCTACTATGCCTTCTTTAGATTAATGGCAGATATGAGATTTTCCAAATCACAACAAGAAGGCCAGAGGAGATTTAGAGACCCACAGGAGTACCTAATACAGTATAAGTAGGAGCTACCCTCCTTATACATTTATCACAACAGAAAGTCCTGGGTCTACAGTGAAGAAAAAGATAAACAAGAGAAACAACCTAGTAATAATGGAATATTCCTTTTAAAGGATGGTTTCCCTCACCCAGCAAAAGTGGGATGTTTCATCATTGGGTAATGTCCTCGCACCTTGAAACCTAGTCCCGGTGCGGACTACAACCCCCTCTCTGAGAGAGAGGAGCTCAGGGATGTTTTATGAGGAAGAGATGTACTAATTACCTTTCAGATGAGCTAAGTGTGATGAGGGGTGCAGAGCAAAAATGAAAACTGTTAAAATTAAAACTAGCTACAGGGTACGCCAAAATGTTTTATTGGTGCGTCCCTGGGCCGGGATTAAAAACCATGACTTATGCAGAAGTTCAATATATAGCCTGCCTCTATGTCAAGCAAACTCTTAGTTGGACATATTTCAGGCTAATACCCTCACAGAGAGGTGTAGCGACTTTCCTCAGGACCTCTAATATTTGCTTCTGCTTGTTCAAGTGCTCTAAAACAAACAACGGAAAAAAATATGTATAATGTGTATACAAAACCAGTGATCTTGTGGTAATCCTCGTAAAGTAGGATCCACTGGCAGTCACCCGCTCACGTCTGGCATCATGCCTCAACTCAATCCTGGCCTTCTGCTCAAGAAAAGTACTCTGTATCCTTGTGATACATAGATTACTGCTACCCACCATGTCGGGAAAGGCATTAGCACAAGATCACTGGTATTAGTGTCCTAGGCTGAAACATGTCTGCCTAACAGTTTGCTTGACATAGAAGCAGGCTATATACTGATCCTCTGCATAAGTCTTGGTTTTTAATCCTGGTCCAGGGACGCACAAATAAAACTTTTTGGCGCACCCTGTAACTATTTTAGTTTTCACAGTTTTCATTTTGCACCCCTCATCACACTTAGTTCATCTGAAAGGTAATTAGTATACCTATTCCTCATAAAACGGCCCTGAGCTCCTCCCTCTCAAAGAGGGGGTTGTAGCCTGCACCCTGACTAGGTTTGACGGTGCAAAAAGGTTACCCAATGATGAAGCATGCCACCTTAAGTGGGTGAGGGAAACGGTCCTTTAAAAGGAATGTTCCATCATTACTGGGTAGTTTCTCTTGTTAACCTTTCTCTTACCTGTAGACCCAGGAGTTTCTGTTGTGATAAAAATGATATGAGATTTTGCCTTCTCGTATTTCAAATAATATGGAAGGACCTTACTCACCTTATTTAGAACACTTACCTTTTCAAATTTTTGTATGTAACCCAAACTCCGGCTCGCCTTCTTTTTGTACATGAGGTACTTTAATCAATCCACTGTTCATTCAGTTTTGGATTGAATATGCTGGGACTCATGGAGTCTGATTTTGGATTCCAAATTTTCAAGAGCAATATTATTGCACTTATTTTTCTGGGGCTTCATACTGCTCATTATGCCTCTCAATGAGTCTTTCAGGGAGTCCAACAAGACATTAGCATAGTAATAAGTATTCTTGTTTTCCACACAGGAATGTGAAATTGTGGACTTGGTTGTTCCAAGAATTTATGGGTCATTTAATTGATCCACGATTAGGGGCCTATTTACAAACTTCATTTTGTAATATGTTTTGTAGTACTACAGTAGTACTAATGATGTACTACAAATTGCTATTCACAAACCTACATGCGGAGTTCTCCACCCCTTCTACCTTTTATATGCAGAGATCTCCACCCTGACTACAGAGACCTCCTCACAAAGATGCACACATTTTAGTAGTAAATGTGGGAGAGACAGGCGGGACTGTCTGGAAAATGGTGAACACTTAACAGTGAATGGAAGAGTTTAAAGGAGGAGCAAGGAGGGTTAAGAAAGGGTTTAGGAAGGGGTTTAGGGGGGCCATGCACCCACCCACAAAAGAGTAAACCCATTGCTACTCATACACAACCCGTCTATAGTTACTAGAGCCAAAAAGGACTCAAAACAGTAGTAAATGTACTCCAACATCAGAGCTGAAGTAATACAGCACCACACATGGCCAACCACTGGTACTGCAACTCCTTCCCATAAGGAAGGTAGGGACTTAAAATAAAAGTTCATAGGAAATAATGTTAAAATAAATATAATAAACAAGTATAAATGAATGTTCTTTAATGTTAAAAATTGTCTATAATGTAACATAATTATTCTTTTATTTAAAATGATTTTATTACCCTTTTTTAAATGTAAAACTTAATGTAACAATAATGTTCATTTAAATCATTAAATTTCTTTTAATTAACTTTATCCATCAATTTTAATAATTTCAATACATAACAAAAATATATTTTTTACATTAGGTGGGAAATTTAAACTTCAGAAAATTTATTTTTTAATTTAATATATTACAAATAATGCATTGGTTAATTTATTGTTCTACCTTTAATATAAATATTTAGAATTAGCATAAATATTTTTTAAAGCTTAATAAACTTTTAAAAATAGTCCCTTTGCTTTACTATAGAAAGATCACTGCCCCGAGTGTGGGGGTCTCCGCCAAGTGTGCAGAACATCAATTGTGGTTGAAAAGTCACTACCATAGTAACTTTATGGTCGTATGTCACATTTTTACTGACTCCACCCCTATTTCAGGGAGTGGGGACATGTAAGTCTACACTTTGGGTATCTTTACACTCGTAAATGGTGAATAGCCAAAAGTAGTAAAGTTACTCAAAAGTGTAAGAGTCATTTACTGGGAGTAAATCTGCATGTGTAGATTTACCTGTGTAACTAAGCCCCTTAGTCTCCAAAATTTTGGTTTTGTGAGGGGGGTTGCTCAGAGGTAGAAGAGACATAGGACCAGATGTATTAACCTATTGTGTGGTTGCAAATCTTCTGATTCACCTAATAGGAGCGTTTGTAACTGAAAAATAGGTTTTTCCTCTTGTTAAACTTTTACTGACGTCTAAAATGGGATTCTGAATGGATACAGATTCACAATTTTGGTGGGGAATTTTGTAGGTGTCCCTGCCAAACTCCGATCAGTATTTTATGTATCAATTGTTTGTGACTGGAATTCGGTGGTGGGTCGGCTTGAAATTCTCTAGATTTTTAATGTTCTGGCTACTTGCCTCACGCTTTGTTGAGACGTGTGTTGAGCAAACTTTCTCACCACATTTGATTTACGAGTGGTATCATTGGTGGGATGGCTTATCTGGGCTGGGTAAACATTACCCAAGTTCTTTGAACTCTAAAATACTGAAAATGTAGCGTTTTCTATTTTGAGGAATACACCCCATTTTCTGGAGCCTTCCGCTCTTCCAAAATCTTTTGTGCTCAATGCAGGTAATTTGAGTGTCAGAAGATCTTGCATAGTCACTGGGGTGCTGTGCGAGGAGCAGAATGAAAGGGGATACCTTTAACATCTAGGAATGAAACCTCACTTTAGGAGCAATTAGATAATATAGCAGGGTGGTTGATGGTGAGTCCAGGAAGGCACGGTTGCCCTTTCCTATATAAACCCAGGCGCAGGTAGAGGATGAATCACTATGCAATACCAATGTGGCTAAGAGCCTTATTATGACTTTGGCGGTGCGGGAGTGGCCTGCCACGCCAAAGCCCGCTCCTACCCCGCCAAAGCCATAATTAGATCGCCTGCTTGATTTGGACTGGAATATTGGTTGGGCGGTCCTGCGATGGCTGACCCACGGCGGTGCCTGTTTGAAAGGCTCATAGGAGAGCTGTGACAGGCACAGCAATGGGAACGCCATTGCAGGTTCCTGCAGAGCATGGATTGTCAAGTCCATGCCCTGCAGGGACTGGGGGTGCATGCCGACATGGGAACACAACCTGTGCCCCGCTGTATGCATCTCCTGGCGCAAAGGCAACAGGGGACCCTGTAAGGCCCCCTTTGTTTCCTCACCGCCACACTTTTCATGGCGGGCTTGCCGCAATGAAAACTGTGGCGGTGAGGAAACTCTTAATATGCTTGGCGGTGCTGCAGTGCACCACCAGCATATTAGGGGCCTCAGACTGCTGCAAGACCGCCTGAGATTGCGAATCCCTGGCGGCAACAGCTGTCCCGTGGCGGTCTGACTGCCCAACTTGTTGCAGGGCAGTTGGACCACCACCGTGGGTTTGGCAGTTCATCGGACAGCCAACTCCAAATAAGGCTCCTAAATCTTTTTCAATTTTTCTTTTTAGCGTGTCTTTGGTGAGCAAACAATAGGACCGGCAATCAGTGTAACCATTTCTGAAACTCACTTAAAATTATCAGGTGATTTTACATACAAGAGAGGGGTCTAAACATTGTGGGTCAGGCAAAGAGAATCCTTCCTATGTGTGAAGTGAAACATTTAAAATATTTATTTATGCGGAAACAAAATAGCGTCTTCTCAGACGTATGCATGTGCGGTCTGTACCCTGCTCCTAGAGGACGGTGCTCTGCCCTGTGCATATATGTGTGCAATGGAGACTGCTCACAATCCACAGTGTGTGCACACCTGAACAAACACAAGTATGATTCATTTAACTTAAGATGCATTAAGCAATATTCCTTGTTTTTTCTTTGTGTTCTTTAAAAAGCATCTTCTCACTAATGTCACATGTGTAGCCAGACAATGGAGGAGATTCATTTGCCTCAGACCACGTATAGGCAATAGTTCTGTTCTTTTTTATGAATGAAAGTGCGTCTTCATTGATTTGCATGTTTGTGTGTGATCATATGGAAGGGTGAGTGGTGAATGTGAGAATGAGTAAACGTGAGGATGAGTGAGTGAAAGAGTGCATGAGTCAATGAATGGGTACACAAGAGCTTGGAATGACGAGTGAGTGCATTAATGGATGAATGTGGTCAGACCATAAGGCTGTTATGCTTTCACTTCTGTTCCAAAAATTACAGGTAGATAAATCACAAAATAAACAACGAAAAAATGTACGGCCTTGGAATAAGATGGTTGCTGACATTTTTGAAATGTCCTTATCTCAGAACACTCTAAACTTGATAGAGGATCCGAATATGGCAGCTGCTGCATTCGATGAATGGCTTAGGAAGTCAATAGATCAGGTGTTACCAGCTAAATCTATATTTAGCCATAGGTCAAGACCCTCCGAACCCTGGTATTCAGAACACCTCAGACTACACCAAAAAAATGTCGCCGTTTAGAGAGGAAGTGGAGATTTTCTTACGATGCAAAGGACAGAACTGTCTACAAACAAGCTTTGCTGGAGTATAAAAAATTGGTGCTGGAGGAAAAAACCCGCCACTTTACCACGGCCATTTTAACTGCAAAACATTCTTCAAAGGAACTTTTTTCTACGGTAAAAAAGTTGGCCACATGTCCCGAGGTAACAGAATCACCTCAAAATCAGACTTTCTGTAATACTCTGGCCACATTTTTCAAAGATAAAGTCAAGGCAGTCTACAGTGGTTTTTCCAGTCTCCCTGCTCAAGGAAACTCATCACCACATGGGAAGTTAGCTGCATCTGGTGCATTCAGCGAAATTCCCTCAGTCCCCCTAGACCTCAGTGACCCTCCAGAATTATTGTCCTTTCCGTCACTGACTACTGATGAGGTTATTAACCTTTTGCTGGCCACTAAATCTGGCTCCCCAATGGATCCTTGCCCCCCTAAAATTTTCCATCTCTTGCCAGAATTATTCGCACAACAGATGTCTCCTATTTTTAATCAAATGTTCTCGTCGGGCATATTCCCCACAAGTTGGAAACTGGTGTCTGTTCTCCCCCTGTTGAAGAAGCCAAATTTGGAGAGGGCAGATCCTAACAATTATCGTCCAATTTCCAGACTTCCTCTGCCTGCTAAGATGGTAGAGAAAGCCATGAATGGTGCTTTATCCGAATATATTGAGAAGCACGCTTTCTTGGAAGCAACCCAGTTTGGGTTTAGAAAGCATCATAGCACCGAATTGGCGCTGATTACAGCTTCCGAATTGATTAGGAAGACCGTTGATGCAGGAGGCAATGCAGCACTTGTGCTGCTTGACCTCTCTGCCGCATTTGATACGGTGAACCATCTAAAATTATTGGAAGTATTGAAGGGGATCGGTATTAAAGAGAAAGCGTTTGCTTTACTTGCATCATTTTTATCTGATCGGGAACAATTTGTGGCTCTTGGTGAGTTTAAGTCACCAAACTTTACATTGCCATGCGGCGTGCCTCAGGGTTCGTCGTTAAGCCCAACCCTTTTTAATATATACGTTGCACCACTGGCATGGCTAATTAGGTCGCTGGGTTTCTCGGCTATTTCTTATGCCGATGACACCCAGATTGTAGTCTCAGTGACAGGCTCCCCTGATGACACTGCTGTACAGTTTCACTCCTGTCTTCGTCAGGTTGGGCATTGGATGGCCGCCAATTGCTTGAAACTGAACTCCTTTAAGACTGAAGTCGTACTTTTTGGCGGCCATACTAATTTCTGGTGCCCTACTTTGTGGCCGTTGGAATTGGGCCCATTACCAACGCCTACAAATAAGGTGAGAAACCTGGGAGTCATATTTGACTCTATGCTTTCCTTCGAAAATCATGTCAATCAGGTTACAGCCCTCTCTTTTTTTACACTAAAATTACTGAGAAGGATTCTTCCATTCATTCCGGTTGAGCACGTCTTTTGCTGAACATCCCAAGACATAAATCTGTCTTACCAGTGCTGAAGGAACTACACTGGTTGCCAGTGAGGAGGAGGATTGAGTTTAAGGCTCTCTGCATTGCATTCAAGGCCATGCATGATATTGGGCCGGGCTTTTTTAAACATAATCTACAGCCTTATGTACCTGCTCGCAATCTTCGTTCTTGGCATTCCCACAACCTGATAATTCCCAGGTTTAAAAAATCCTCCTGGGGTGGGAGAAGTTTTTTGGTCGGCACGACCAGACTCTGGAACGCCCTTCCTCTAAGGTTAAAACAAGAAACACACCTGCTGGCCTTCAGGAAGGCCTTGAAGACCTGGCTGTTTAACCTCTGACGTGGCCATGAATCGTCCAGTTAATTTCAGTTGATGAGCTAGCGCCTTGACACCTTCGGGTGAATGTTCGCGCTTTATAAATTGCCTTTTCATATCATTTCATTTTCATAAGATGATGGATACATGGTTTGAATGAATGTGTAAATCAATGAGTGAATGGGTGAGTGAATGAGTGGAAGAAGTGGTTGTATGAGTGAATGGAGAATGAGGACTTGAAGTTGTCCTGAATTGTTGCAGTTTGAGGGAGCAAGTGGTAACTAACTATAACGGTAACCGGTGCAGTCGGTCTTTTAGGGATGTCTTTGTTTTCTACTATGGCATGTTTGCAGTATCTGGCCAATTAGATCTCATTTATACCACTCCTTACAACATTGTTGGACCATTCTCACTTTCCTTATTGTCTGTGGCTATCCATATGGTATGTTCTCATGCAAGATCTTCAGTACCTCAAGAATTTGGGGAGCCTAGTATCTCTCGAGCATGTCTTAAAGGTAAACTCCTGTTTAGCCCAGGTGGAACATCTTTTGAGGACGCTCACCTCCGCCAAACTGTGTTCAGAAACTCTTGCTCTTAAATCTGACGGAGTCAGACAGGAAACAAGAGTGCCACACTTCTGTCTGGTAGATTCTGCTCACAGTGAGGGAACTGGGATTCAAGGGGCCTGCTGTTTGAGCTCAGTTCAGCATATCTGCGTGCATGAGTGTCTGTAATGTTGGCTTAAGTGCCGATTTTTATTTATATAATGTTTTTCTACAGCGCTACTGTCACATCACTGTAGTATCATGCTTTACAGAGATCAGAACAAAATAAGTATTGGCAAAGCCAATAGATCTCGCATTGTCTGCAGTATTTTGGATTTGCAAATACTTGTTTTGTCGTGGCTTTTGTAAACTTTTTCTGTCAGTAAAGCTGCCAGGCTCTCGCCAGTATAAAAAGATAATTGCCTAAAAGCAAAAATATTTCTTTTGGTTTAAAAAGTATGCATTACCATAGTAGCCTCTGGCATTAAGGGAACTACTTTGTGTGCGGATGTGCTCCCTGTGAAAGAACAGAGGGGCATATTTACAAGGATTTAACGCCACTGTAGCATCAATTTTTTGACGTTACGGCGGATTTTTTAATCGTCATATTTACAAGTTGCCGCAAAGTCAAGTTAGCGGCATTTTTCCAGCGTTAACATGAATTTTTCACAGTGCCACTTCTGTTAGCGTGACTTACTGAAAATGAAATGCAAGGTAGGCATTCCCGCTTAAAAACTCCCACAAAACACACAACGTGATATTTACAAGGATTTCCTTGTACGTCGCTAAAATACAAAAAGTGCTGCAAAGTCCCATTAGCGGGAATTTTTAACGTCAGAAATGACCTGGTCTTAAAAATGATGCAAACACATGGTGCCTCATTTAAGAGATTTTGGTGCAGGACAGCGCCGCCGCAAGAGAGCCCGGGAGGATGGAGGCTTCAAGCGAATCCTCACTCAGGGCGAGCAGGCGAGGGGCCAACACAGGAGCGTATGCCTTATAATATTCCACTGGCAGCCCATCTGGCATGGGCGTCTTGCCTGTTGCCAGAGCTCTGACGGGCTCCCCGACTTCAAATAGTGTGATCAGCTCCTCCAGTTCTGCCCGCTGTTCCGGCGTACTGGTGGGCAAGGGAGTGGATGCAAAGAAGCCCGCTAGATCAGCCTGACAAATGCTGGCAGCAGACACATACAGAGCTTTGTATTGTCTGGTGAGTTCCCCATGGATCTGCCGCTGAGTTTACAACAGCTCTCCCAAAAGGGAACGCAGCAAAAGAATAGGGTGCGTGCATGGTCCTGGCGGATCAGCCATGCGATCAACCGCCCGCTCGGTCCACAGCTGCATGAGTGCGGGCAGAATGCGCAGAATAGTTCAGGCATCGCAATTGCTCTAGTAGGTCCGCAGGCTCATGTACCATTCGAGTATGTTATTGAGGCAGACTCCAGCTTCAGGAGGGAGCGCTCAATATGCATGAGATCACACTCAATTTGTTTGCGAGCACCCCAGCTGAGTCCCATGCAGTGCCCCCTGATCGTGACTTTGAATGCTTCCCATTCCATGCCTCTGGTGGCAGCAGAACCTAGGTTTGTTTGAAAGAAGTTCGCCTTGGCAGTGCCCAGCGACGCCCAAAAAGGAGGATCCTCCATCGCTACAGGTTGGAGGTGCCATATATGCACGGCCTGTTTGGTGTCTTCCCATTCCAGCTGGTGAAGCTGGGGGTTGTGATCCGAATGTGTGCGCCCCAGGTAGTCTACACGCTGACAAACCGAGAGCAGCGCCGATGAGCTCACAATGCGATCAATGTGGAGGTCATGCGGCGAGGAATAAAAAGAATATTCCAACCTCCCCAGTACGAATATGTAGGGGCCCTCCCCATCCAGCTCCGTCTCCTCCACCGCAAAGTGGACGCCCGGCTGCACCTAGATAGGCACCCCCCTCTCATATGCAGAGTAATCCGTTGCAAATAACCGACCATGTCATCGGCGCTGGAGCTTGTGGACTTCAGGCAGTGTGATATGTGTTTCCTGCAATAACGCAATGTGGGCTGACCTGCGCTTAAGGTAGGAATACACAATGTAGCAGCACAATGGCGTGTGCATGCCCCTCACATTCCATGTGATTATATTAGTAACCAGCATGCGTTGAATGTCCCAGGTGTGTAGAGGTGCACGGGGAATGCAGCAGGAGTGAGGGAGCAGACTATCTGGTCAAAAGCCTACAGATATGGGCAGCACCTACAGGACAACATTGCCTGTAATATGTGCATGTTAAACAATAAGGTGAGGGGGAGAACGGGAGTATTGTAACATTGAACAGCATAAGAGTGGAGGGACAACATGCATCTGTCCAAACTGGCAATAATGCCTTGTGGTAACTGTCGGCAAGTATCGACAGCCGAACAGAGCTTAAGGCTCTAGGAGGTTTAGAGTCTAGCACACCAGTGCCCCACATGTCCACAGGAAAGAGCGCTCAGTGTTATTTGAATCCATCTTTAGTCCAGTTGTGAGGGCAGGCGCCGAGCTTCCCAGACTACCTTCCATCTCTCTGTCAATGGCACCATCACAGCCGGCGCACCAGAGGCCCATGCCAAATGCATCAGATATCACTGCACCACATGTTCCATTTGGTAATCAACACCTTAAATTAGGTAATCTGCCATCTGAGGAGTCACATACGGGGGCCGCCCAGACTCCGAACCGGATGGCCACGTCGCAGTGGAGCCATTGTCGATGGGGGAGTGTTCTGGGGAAGTGTTGGGATACTGTCTCTGAGTCTAATCGCGCATCGTTGCCGCTGAATGCAGCACCTTCTGCCTCTCTTGTATAACCTGCACCAGATTGGGGGTGGTTTGTAGTTGTGGCGGGGGATGCCTGCTCCTTCTACGCCTCCCACTATGACTGGCTCTGCGAATGACAGCTTGTTGCACAGACTTTTCACTCCCTGTCTGCAGCACCTGGCGACCAGTAGTTTCCAGCCAGGTCCAGACCTGTTCAGCAGTGTCAAAGAATCCTGTGTCACCATCTGAGACCACTCGCAGCCTTGCCGGGAAGAGGAGGGAGTATTTGATGCCCAACTCTCGGAGGTGTCACTTAACCACTAGAAATGACCCCCTATGCCTCTGCACCCCCGTGGTGTGGCGGCCCACCATCGGCAATCTCCTCCGTGCACCCCGGTGTAGTGGTGGTGCATTTTATGCAATGCAGACCTCCCCACGTCGTTGCGCAGGAGTGCCTCTACCGATCACAGCTCCAAAGGATGCCAGGCGGTCTTCTCACACAGGTCAGCAACATGTCTCCATGCGACCTGCCAGACTTCGTCACCAGGTAAGGGCGCTTGCCGACATCTCAATGTCTACCGCCGTGGCCCAAACCCTCCGGCCCAATGCGGCCCGCCTCCTCCGTCAGGCCGCAGCGAGTCCACAGCACTCCTGCCTCCCACTCCGGGTCTCAGACGCAGGCCCAGCGAAGCCTCCAGGGCCGGGGACTGTCCGCGCTTCCAGGTATCGGCCGCCATGGTGTCGCAAGGATGGCGCAATGAAAAGTGCTGCATCACTGGTTTTCCCCAGCGATGCGCCACTTTCCATAAATGAGACCCTGATTCTGCATTTCCTCTTCCCCAGGGACTCTGGCTGGTCATCCTGGTTGTTGGAGGGTATGGCAGGGTTGTTGGCCTGTGCTGAACTTGGTCCTGGCTGCTCCATTCTGCATCCCGGTGTTTTTTTCCTTTCCTTAGAGGTGTACTTGTAAGCTCTTTTTGCCTCTAGATGCTGAAAAGTGATGTTGGGCTGACTAACATGAATTTTTTTGCCCTCTAATTGGCCGGCTGTCACTTTTTAATGCTAATGTGTATTTTTCTACCGCCTTGGCGCTAGAGTTAGTGACAATTTTCCCAGCCGCTAGATGATCATAATGCCATGAAGCGACATCTTGTATATACGTCGCAAACATAGCGTTAGGATTTGGCGATAAAAAAATTGCTGCTAAGCAACGTCAAAACTACTTAGGGCAATTCTTGTAAATATACCCCAGACTGCCGTTACTCACAGTAACATTAGCCAATGGTTGAAGTGGGTTGACTAACTGCCTCACGCTGTATGCTGCAGTGGGCGGTTGAAAAATGTGAATGACACAACAACAGACCAATAGATTAGGAGGGCTGGCTGAAAGCCCCTGTAAGTATATTATATACGTATGTAAATTTTAGTAAAATTAAAAGGTCAGGGCTAACGCCAGACCTAAAGACAGTGCAATGAAAATCTTGAGGTCATTGGAATCAAAACAAAAACAACAGAACTGAGTTGTTTGAAGGAGATGCAGAAGAGATAGATTTTTAACGATTTACTGAAAGAGAGAAGGTCAAGTTGTGTTCACAGCTGGAGAGGCTTCATCAATACTTGTTTCATTGTTAGACCAATATCTGGTCACTGTTATATAGCTGGTATTTCTGAAAACTCATGGGGATCCATAGAGCCATCAGGGTGAACTGACGTGATGTCATATGTCTATTACTGTGGACAGTGGTTGACAACTAACAATGGTGAGTAAAGGGTATGTAGATTAATCATACTGAGATGTCTGCATAAGAGTGGGCCATGTGGTTTAAAGGTTGGGTGCAATCCAAAGGGCAGTAAGCAGCAGTAGGATGGTGATGAGGATTGACATGGTGCGGGTAGTTTGATCTCAGGGTTTGCGGGTGTACTAAGAGTATGAAGAGCGACCTCAGAATAAAGGACTCTGGTCTCAGGTTGGGGGTGTGATTTTAAGAAGGAGATGTGTAGTGTCAGGATGTGCTCAGAGTGGAAAGGAGTTTGGGCTCAAAATTTTGGGTGGGTGCGTGTGGTGTGGGGCATTTTATCAGCAGAGCTGTAGTTTTCTAATAAAAACAAATAGGCCTGCCTTTACTAAAGTTTTGCGTGGGTGCTCAACCAACGCACTATGATGCAAAATAAAGCGTCAGTTTACTTACCATGTGAAAGGCCCGCATAAAGTGCCAACTTGCACAGTGGCATGTGAGCATCTGTGAAAACTTTAGTAAATGAAATGCGTATTATTTCATCATTTGTTTTTGCTTCATCTCCATCGAGGTTTGAGTATCTGTTTGGCAATCACTTGCAATTAGCCAGGGCGTGCAGGGGTCCAAAGACTTTCTTTGCAGTTTGCCTCAGGCTACTGACTGACAGGGTTTCTAAATACCAAGGCTACCTAGTCTTGATTCCACCTCATGTCTCTTTTTCCTACCACCCTGCACTCTTCCTTCTCTTTAGCTCTACTTTCTCCGTTTGACTTTGTTATTATATCATTCTCTTCCTCCTTTCTCTCTCTCTCTCGCTAATGCTGTGGGTCAAAGTATGATGGTGAAAAATAAGTCCAGGACTCCAAAAATGAGTGCTCGTGCGCACCACGTGCAACCACCTGTACAAATTACACACTGTGATTAGCTATTCCAGAATGTGGCCTTATCTGTAACGCTTTTTGAAACTGAGGGTGCGGTTGTGGGCTGGATCTTATATCCGTGCTGCGCCAATTACTGCCTTTCCATGTTCTTGGGATAATCAAATGTTTATTTAATAAAGAACAATTGTAAAGTGATACATACCAGTAGGGTTGGATTGGGGCCACAATTCGGCCCGGGCAGCCCAAAAAAAAGTGGGCCACATTCGAAGATCGCAACCTTTCGCAATACGCTGTTAAGTTAGGATAATTGAGCTAAATGATTACAAACATTTGCGGGAATAAAAGTATTTTAAAGCTTATAGGGCATGTACTTAAATAGGAAATTAACATTCCAATGAAAAAAATATACTTTAGAAGCACAGAATTATCAAACATACTAGGAACTCACTTTTAATTATGTTTTTTATCCATATTTTGCTGTAGATGTTTTGATTAATGTTCACTGGGGAACATTATATAAACTGCCTTTTACACTCACTATTTTATGATATTATTAATTTTATTTTTTGCAGTACTTAAGAGAGCCCCTCCAATGTTAAGAGACTGTTGAAAGGTGCATCTGTGTTTTCTGTTTTACTCACGGCTAGCATCATATGTACGTTCTGAGAAAGGGAATGATGCTAGTGTGTAAAGCAAAAATAAAAAATAGTTTCACTTTCCTTACATGCAGTTTTATATAGTACGAACTTGGCCCAGAGGCATTGGAACGCTTTAAGTGAGCACCAGATAACATTACAGAGGGTCATATTTTCTTTTTTAAGTTCATGTAGATTAAATGATTTGCCCAGAATCACAGAATGTCGAACTGACGCTGGGACTTGAACCTGGTTTCCCAGTTTCAAAGACAACTAAGGCCACAACCTGTCCATGTTGACTGCAGTAATTGTTATCTGGCAGACAAAGGAGAAGGGCAGAGACTGATTTATCTTCGCCTGTTGCATGGAGTGGAGGAGGACAAAAATAAACGGAGGAGGTCCCTTGTTGGCCCTCACCAACCCCACCATCCGGTGCTCCAGTTCTTTCCCCTGTTACAGTCCCCTGAAAAGTAAGTGCTAATGGCTTCCCCTCAGCAGCTCCTTGTGGCCTCTGTCACACCTGGAGGGAGCCAGAGGACAAGCACATCTCATGCTGTGACAGTCGGAGCAGCCTATTGTCATTCTGCCTCTGACATTAGCCCGCTGGCCTGAATTCATGTGCATGGGGTCATCTTTGTTAAGGCTGTAACAACAGCCTTTCACGCTGTGCACAAGGGGTGGAGTCCTTAGTAGGCCACAAAAACGGCCCACCAACTGGCATCAACCAGAGGCCCATTGGCCGATATCCGATTGCCCGTCTTGCCAATCCGAGGCTGCATACTGGTTTCGGTCGTCTCAAAAAGCTTTGCTTGGGGGGGGAGGGAGGCGTGGGGGACAGGAGTACACAAATGAGCATGGGATACTCTAGGTTGGTTAAGGAAGTTTCACGTACGGCTTTTTCTTGTAATATTTTTGAAACTACATGCACGATGCGGGAAAATTATGGAAGTCAGTGTGTGACTGGTCAGACTTAGGCATCTGACCACGCAGTCATGAGAATGACAACTGATGGAGAAAGAAGGGTCGGCGAAACCTCGGCTTTGAGCTCATTGGGGTTTTTGGACCTCCTGGCCCTACTTTGGTTTGAAGAGATGAGTTTTCAGTACCTTGCCAACCTGTAGGAAATCTCCACCCTCAGCTCTACAGGAAGGGCATTCCTAACAGAGGAATATTGCTTGAGAAGGGATCTTTCTCTAAGTTTTTGTATCGGGATGGAATGGGCGCATGGCCCGCAGGTTCCGGGTGGTTGGTCTCAGATGTGGTGATAATGATGGGGGATGGTGTAGAAAAGACCTGAAAGGTACCCTTGAGTGTGGCCATGTGCACCTCTCTCAGGAATTGATTTACTTGTTATCTTTCTGCCAGAGAGAGCCGAGGATGAGGGCTGTGGGGGGCCAGCAGGCCTGCAATCCAGGGTGCCTACAAAAGCTTCAAGTGGGCACTTTGTGCTATGCAGGTAGACGTGTCTAGAAGCACAGCAACTCTAACAACAATGCCTTACCTTTTACAGCGCCATTAATCTTTGAATCCAAACCCGAACATTAATGTTTTAAGTAAAAAATCAGGCACACTTTTATTGATATTATCCAACAATTGCAACTCGTAGTTCACTTTAAAGGATATTTGCAAGAACAAACAGTTGAGACCAGATTTCCAAATGACTTTGTCAATCATTCTATTGTGTGCAGACATTGTCCGCACTCAAGGGCTCATTGTAAATTAAATACGTTAGAAAGATCACACATGGAAATAACACGCGCAAAATAAATTAAATAAGTTAATTAGAAATATTTTCCACTCTGCAAATTTCTGAATCGCACAATAAATACATTCGAAACATACAACATAAATTCAGAAGATGAGATTGTTACTTGGAGCACAAATGATATCACATCACACGTTTCCTACTCATAATATTTTACAGCACACATTTAGCTGTTTCACAAAACCCTTCACTTGGCTGATGTGCGTTTTTTTTCTACAAAATATTTGGCTGGCTTAAAATGAAAGGAATGTTTTAGGTTAATGCAGCTTTGGCCTAAATGTCCTCTCTTTTGCTTCAGTCATTCCAGTTAGTCGCTTTTGGTTGGAGCTCATTCCACTAAGTATCAAGCACCGTCGCACATTGCTCGGAAAAATTGGGAAAAGTTGGTAAAAATTGCGAGTTTTACTCTTTTAGAGCAGTGCTGCTAATATTGGCAACAATAAATCAATGAGTCAAAGCAGAGCTACCTTTTATCTTTATTGATGGTCGGCTAAAGTTAGAGTGACCAACTCACTCCAGGTCATCACCCACACTGTCTCCAGTCATTGTTATTGTATAAGTAAAGCAAGATTGCAACATTCAGCATGCATTAGGTGAGCACACGAATGTTCAGGACCGGAAATAGTGTCTGTAATGACCCAGAAGGAGGAAGTGACACTAGCAGGACCTGAGCCGAATCGAGTAGTGTTTTGTGCCTTTTCACTCAGGTTTTCAGTCAGGTTTCAGGTGCTTGGGTGGCCGCCTGCAAATGTATAGTTGTCTGCCCAGTCAGTGGCCTTCTGTCTCCAGAGTGGCTCTTGCCTTTGTGGTGGGAATAGCTTCAGTGAACAAAACACAGTGATGGCCGGCCCACCATGCCATGGCACTCAAAATGGCTGGCTGTCCTAGGAAAGTGAAATGAGTGTATCTGATGCACTGTGAGTTTTCACCTAGGGTGTGGAAGGCATTTTTTCAGTTTTTCAAGGGTAGATGTGGTGCCGGTACATTAGGAGTGGTCGAAGGCAGAACATCACAACTGCCGACCAAGATGACAACTGCTTAAGGAAAGATCCTGCACTCCAAATTAGTGGGGCTGATTTTATAGTATATGGGCAAACAAATTCCATAGAACGTGGATCAGAGTGGATTTAGACATAAGTGATCTTGTTTTTTTCAACTGTAAAGCAAAAATGTGGATGTACGAAACAAAGTTTTTGCGGGGTACATGTGCTTTGAAAAGTATTTCATAAATTGTCCCACTAAATACCACTTTTTAATTTGAATCAAAAGGAAAACTGATCCCATGTGTGCAGACTGAGTGAAAAGTGGTCTAATGGCAGACTACAGCGGGGAATATTTCTTGGCACAGCCTTCAGCTGTTATAATGTATGTATTATATGATGTATGTGTGCTGTTACGTATGTATTAATGCATGTGTGGCATTTCACTGGATCAAATGTTTCTTTGCATAGAGAGGAGCCTTTGGAGTGGATCATCATGTTCAATCTTCTTGTGTAGTGCAGAAGCCGTAGCTTTTCTTGGCAGTTTTATCACAACAGAGATTTGGTTTTGAATCTTGAATTGCCGGCAGTCCAACTACATAAAGGCAGCCATGACACTAGTGTAGACTTCCAATGTTTTACAAATGTTGTTGTATGAAACCTAAATTCTTTGAATTATAATGTGCCACCTGCATAAGAAATCCCCTGTGTTTCAATTGCTCCACATGCAATATTTTAGATTGCTATCATATCCACTCCTGGGCTCTCCTTTTTGAAGGCAGAACACATTTAACTTCAGTTATCTTTATACCCACAAGGTCATTTGATTAGTTGCTGGTCCCCCTGCTTGAGCTTTCGCTAGTTTATCTATAGTTGTTCATACTGTGTCGAACAAAATTGAGTATTTTCTAAAATTGGTCTTACCAATCTACGATAAAGTGGATTGATTACTTCTCTTTTTCTACACAACCTAGTACTGCTTTTTTGTTTGTGCTATTTAATTTCATTGGTGGTCTACATCTAGTTTAGTGACAGCTTTTACACCTATATATTTAATTGAGGCAATTAATTTCAGCTATCCACCACTCATTTTTGAATAACATTTTTGATTTTGCTGCATTACTTATTAGTTGGTTGTAGGCTTCATTCTTAAATGTTAGCCTAATTAAAGTCAACCGCATTGGGGTAACAAAACAGATTAGTTTGACACAATTTATTTTTTAGCTCAACCATTTCAGTGCTGGCTGAGTAGACGAATTTCTGGCATGGATTTTTTATTTATTGTAGAATTTACAGATTAATAATTTATGGAGAGTCTAAAAGCGAGGAGCAATATTTCTGCTGATCGTAAACAAGCAGGCAGCAATATAATACCACTGGTTTTGCCTTTAAGAAAGGATCTGGCAACCATAGGAGAAAAGCAATGCCAGTTGCAGAAAAGGTGTAATGTGTCAAGATCTGTGTGTAACGTGCAGGGGGCACTTTTGAATACTGGCCGGGCTGACGCACCCTTACATCCACCCAAGGATGATTTCATGAGTACCCTCAAGTATGCTCACATAAACACCAAGTATTTAAGTGCTAAAAGACGATTGGGATAGTGTTTAGTGCTACATCATATTCTTTATATGCTCTTAGGCCAAAGACAGTGCAAGTTAGGAAATAGTGCAGGAGGCGTTCATAGATATCAAGGTGGATATGAGTGCCCATTTAACACTTTTTCGAAAGGTTTGTGTCATTCTGTATTACCAGAAGCAATCGTAGCCAGGACATTATTATAAGACTCCTGAATGAACCAACCGCTTCGAAGACTTGAGTCATGAGGTGAGGTAAAGCCAGTTACGGTTTGTCTCTTAGTGAAAAATAGCATACAATGGGATTTTCCCCCCTCTATTTAAAATAAAGCTGTCTCTGTAGTCCTCTTCATTTACAGTGGTTCTCTTACGCTAAATAGAGAACACTGGCTATCCATCGAGGTTGCGGGGACAGAGAATCAGTCACTTCCAGAGGAAAGGATTAACACAGTGCAAACAGTCACACTAGGCATTAGGATCCCTGCAAATGTGGTCAATGCAGCATCTCAATGCTCTGAAACCAAGTTTGAAGGAACTCTCCAAAAGGAACTTCATCAGTGGCTACTAATGGTTTGTCTAGAAATGTCATATACCTAGATTGTTGTGTTATTTGGGATTAGATTGAACATTTCTGGGTTTTGTCTTTGGAAAAGATGGTTGAAGCTCCAACACTGGCTGTTTTAGACCTTCCTTTGGATCAACAGTAGACAATTACTCAGATTAGAACGAAGAATTAGATGAAACCTCTTTCTCCTGTAAATCTTAAATACTTTGGGCCTGCTTCACAAAGGTAAACTTACACTTTTGTGTAAGTTTACGATTGGTTGCTATTCACAAAGAAATTTACGAGTAGTATCTTTACGAGTGCAGAGTCTCCACACATAAAATTATTGTTTTTTTTATGTGAAGGGACTCCACACTCGAAAAAGATACTACCCGTATATTCTCTTTGTGAATAGCAAACAATCATAAATTTACACAAAAGTATACGTTTACCTTTGTGAATCAGGCCCTAAGTGTGTGAGGTGCTCCCTCTTAACCAAACAATGCCTCCAACATGCTGAACAAGTCTGATTATAGCTTCTGGCTTGACCTATTGGCTTCCCTGCCAGACCATCGGCTGCCAATCATTGTTATGTCTACTGTGTAGTGATTGTGCAATACACAACTGCAGTCATCACATCAGTGCAGAAATAAAAATAATAAACTAGTTCCCTAGGTACAAATCTAACAAAGCTGAAGTCAGAAACATACAAATAAAATGATGTATTCTGCATCCAGCACCTTTGGCAATAAAGTGTGTGAACAAGGACAAAAAACACATATTAAGACTGGACTCGGACTGTGGAAGGGTTAGTGAAACAGTGGAACCTTGTGTCTCACTTGTGATGAGGCACTCAAGCATAGTCCTTGTGCAAAAGGGCTCCCACTCCAGAAGTGGAAGAGCACCAGCAGCATCACTACTCAGTCTGCCTCAAAAGCACCATTCTTGGCGCCAAGATATCCCGCCTTCTTTTTGTGCCTCATCCACATTTTCTTTAGTATGCTCGGCGTCCCACTGGGCATGCGCTCCAAGAGGAAAGACGCGTCCGTTCCTTCCGGCTGCGCCTGGTCTTCTGTAGTGTTTCGATGGCGACAGTCAACAGGTCTGCAGGTGACAGGAAGAAAAGGTGGATCGTCATTTTTAGCAGTCGTGCTGTATCCTGAACAGTAGTCCAAAAAATTACTAAAATGAATACGTTGAAATAAAAGGGTGTGGAAGATGACCCCTACAAGTATGATACAGTTTGGTTATGAAGAATGAGCCTGGTGCAAGAAGCCTCACTTATTCAGATACTCCACTGGTGGGTTTAATTATATTCACACTTTGGTTTCGTTTTCGAAGCACTTCTTAAGTAGGGTTTACTCTCACAACCATACTTCAGATTAAGAGCATAGTTAAAAAAAAAATCTTCTTTTTATTAGTGTCAACAATAAACGTTGTTTATTTTAAATATTGTTTTTCTGTTTTCTGCACGTTTCATATTTCAAAGGCCAACCACTAGATGATCCACTCATTAATAGCATACACAGCTGATACGTGTTTTGGGATTTTACCGCTTTATCTCAGCTCGTGTTGAAACTTTGGGCCAGATTTACAAACATTTTGAGCTGGGTTTGCATCTCAAATGTGATGCAAATCAGTGAAAAATGCTTTTTTAGAATTTACTTTCTAGTGCAAAACTTATTTTCCGCTGGAAAGTTTCCTGAAAGTAACGCAAAGGAGCGCAAATCGCTGCTTTGGTTACTCTGTGTCAAGGGGGCGTTCCATGGGTGGCACTTGTGGGTTCCTGTGCAACCACCATGATTTTTGACACAGAACTGTATCTATTAATATTAGTAGACAGGGTTTTACGCCAAAAAGTAACGCCACTTTGAAGGAGGCATTAAAAGGACAAATGCTTTTATTTCTCCTAACATTTCCCATTTTGCATGTGTGCTGCATTGTACAGTACACATCCGAAGTGGGAAAATTTAAAACTGTATCTAGGCACAGTAAACTTATGCTAGGCATCATACACACACCCTTGTGCTATGGTGTAAAGGGCTGTGCGTGGCGCTAGGCAGCTTGATTTTGCGCCAGCTCAAAGGAGAGAGCAGGAAAGTGCCATATCTATGTAGATATAGGTTTTCCTGCTCTCTCCGTGCCACGCAATGCAGCAACTTTGGGTGATGAACTGAGTTCTGTGACATCTTTCTAAATCCGGACCTTTGTATTTTATGTGAATTCAATTTCCAATTTTCTTTGAATATAAATACCCATTATATGGTCCTAACTCTATGATGAAAGCTTCCCACTCAGCATCACTCTATGAGGAAACGATGAGTGCGATGCGGCCATCCTGCATTTTGGACCTTAACATGGGTACCTATGTTTAATGAAAACTGTTTTTTTTTGTCATGGTTTGTATAAACCTTTATTTTGAATAAGCTAGCGGGCTCTCACAAACACTAAAAAAAGTGGCTATAATCAAAGGCATTTTTTGGTCTGCAAAGCACACATTCTTATAGTAGTTCCCGGTACTAAAGGCAACTACTTTGTGTGCGGATGTGCTTGTTGTGAAGAAGCAGAATGTTGTCACTCACAGTGAATTAGCCAATAGCAGAAGTGGGCTGACCCACTGGCCCATACTGTAGGCTGTAGTGGGTGGAATTAAAATGTGAATGACACAACAACCCCAATGAACGAAGAGAGTTGGCTGAAAGCCTCGATAAGAAAGTGTATCACATATATAAGTTTAGCTAACACCAGACCTAAGAAAGCAGCAATGTAAGTCTATATTTTGATTTAACTTTTTGTCCCAAAGCAGAAAGCCTTTCTGCTGTGAGAGACTAGGGGGCATATTAGGAAGGGCTTTATCGCCGCTTTAGCGGCACTTTTTGCTGCCAAAGCGGCGATTTTTTTATCGCCCTATCAGCAAGCTGTCGCTAACAGGTGTTAGCGACAGCTTCCAGGCGATAGCGACTGGTTTGGGTGCCGCTTTGCATGTCAGCGATATTTATCGCTAATGACATGCAAAGGAGGCATTCCCAACCTGCAGTCGCTAACATACCTATCGCCTATTAGCAATGCCCGCGAAGCGATAGAAAAACACGCGCTAACCACGATTAGCGCTGGATTTGTACACCTGGTAGAAACCTGACTTACCCATTATAGTCTATGGGAGGTGGATTCTACGGTTAAGTCCCCACCTGCCTATTAGTGAGATTTTCCTTAGCGATGGGAATCTATCGCTGGAATTCTCGCGTTATTGCTGGGATTCGCCGCTATCGCTGGATATTTTATCGCATTGGAGATAAACGTTGCTAATAACGTGTTATCTCCGCGATAAAATCCAGCGATAGGCGGCGATAAAAAAAACGCGCTAAGCGCGGTTTGCGATAATTATCGCAAGTTGTTGCTAATATGCCCCTAGGTTTTATCTTTCTGACAACATAAGTATGTGTATAGTCTTCAGCAAAGTTACATAAGTTGGGTCTGAAGAACAATGACATAAGAGGGACATGTGAGGGGCAACTCTATCGTGTTTGGTTAGAAGTTATGAGAGATCCTCTAGGTGATGGGAACGAGTCTGATCTTAGAAAATGCACTATCTCGGACATCGTCTCAAGGCAGCAGAAAATGTGTGGTGTAAAATATGTCGGTGGATAAGAGGATTCTGCTATGTATCTGGAAAAGTGATACAAATTCAAACACTGACTGCTACCTGTGTAATATAAGCTCATTTTGCTGCACTGAAAAATATTTGCAAGACAAGTCTAATTTGATGTATATATAAAATAGTCACTAGTCTAAAGAGGTTTGCTTAAAGATGAGTGGTATGTTGTGTGTTTTACACATGTGGCTATATTACGGTAAGAGCCCGGGGGACACAACAGGTGTTTGGCCCACTTATTGCACCTATGGGGCACTTTGAAATTACAGAAGGATGCTACAGATGCTTCTGTAATACTGGTCGCCCTGGCTTGATCACAAGGAGGGGGGGGGGTACCCTCATTTGCATGGGGTTGTGGCCCAAAGCAAACTAGGAAACACTTTGTCTCTGTGCGCAAGCAGATGTACAGACGCAGGCACAGAGGCGAAGGGGGCTCACTGATTGTGCACCCTCAGAGTTCCTGTAGATTTATTGTATACTACCTTGAATGAAAAACCCGTGTCCTGATTATTAAGTACACATTTAAAGTGCACACAATTGTCGTTTGCATGTATATGAGGTGCTTTGCATAAACATTTCTGTCAAATGTCAAACACATTTGGAGCTCTCAAGCGTATGAACAACAGGGCAACAATACTAAAATAACGGTTCAGGCGATTGAACCTGAAGTTCTGTGTGTGCACAGAGTTTCTGAGGATGATTGTAGGGAATGGGGACATTTGCCTCTTGCAGTTCATTGTGCCCAGGACGTGACCTCTGACCCGGGCCACCTGCTAGTTTTAATATTCCCGGCGGACTGCACAAGGCGCGTGCTTATTCTGCCCAGAGACACTATTGTGGTGAGGGTAGAGCCGGCCCCTGGAAAAGTGACAACAAACTGACTTACTGTTCCGTCACAGGACTGCCCGGCGGAGTCTCCTGGACTGGGGTGCGCTGCGTCACCATGTCAGGAACAGCTGGAGGAGCCTGGATCAAACAAGAAGCAAGATCTTTGTTGAATTGCATTTTCCCTTTAAAAATGCGTATGGCACCAATTCATGTACAAATAAGCAATCAACAACTAAAATATTTTGAATACAAAAAAACACATTTTGGATAGCTACGCCCTTTGCGAAATATCTTATGTCAGGACTACAACAGTCTGAAAAAGAAAAGTCGAACCCTCAATAGAATCAGGCCCTGTGATTTTAATCTATGATCATTGTAAGTCCTGCATTGTACTAAATATAGCCTGGCATGGAGTGGGCTACGACTTCATTCACTGTAACATCGCACTGGCAGCTTTTAGACAGACATGTGTCACAAAGGTTCTCAGACGTGGCCAGGTCAGTCTTAGGAGTTTATTTAGAGTTTGGTGGGTATGGTTCTCCGCCAAAAAAGTGGCAGAGTACCCTGTTTGCCAAACTCACAGGTTCCCTGCTCTACTAAGGGGCCGATTTCGAGTCTGGCGGTCCACTGCCTGCCAGACTCGGGGGGGAGGGGGCGAAGCAGCGGCAGTCTCCCGACCACTCTATTACGATTAGAGTGGTTGGACCGCCATTGCCCCGCCGCAGCTGCCAGGGAACTGCCGTTCCCTGGGGGTGTTGCAGCAGTCAGGAGGCAGCAGTATGCTTGACGGGACTGCTGCAATCCCGCCAAGCATATTATGAGTTTCCTCTCCGCCGGCGGTGTCATGGAGGTTCCTACTGCCTCCTCCGCATAGGGATGCATGCAGGGGGGCACAACATGTGCCCCCCTGTGTGCATGCAGTGCACTTCCTGCAAGGCATGGACTTTTCAGTCCATGTCATGCAGGAATTGTTTGTGACGTTCCCAATGCTGTGCACATTTTCTGAGGCACTGCCGTGGGAATGCCAAAAACTAGCCGGCCAGACAGGAGGAAACTCCTAATCTGGCAGGTGGTCTGACCACGCCTTTGGTAGTGCGGCAGAGGGGCGGACCCGGCACCACACCGTCAATGCCGTGATCAGGCCCTTAGTGTCAGGAGAACCACCATGGTTCCACCGCTGGAGACTCCGAATGCAGAAACATTTGACCCACGGCCTAACTGATGTTGGGTTCTCAGTTAATGGAACTCAGACATTCTTATCTATTGAGGGCAGACGTTATGAAGTCATTTTGTCCCATTTGGGACTGCCAGGGAAAGTCTGGTGGTCTTGCTAGGGAGTATGATTGATTGCGGTCCCCCAAGTGTTGGGAAACATCTCCCAGCACATCGGGACATTCGTTTTTTAAACAACAAACTCCTACTTTGGGAGTTTGTATTTGAAAAAAACAAAAAAACTTTGCAGTGTGGGCAGTTTGAACATGGCACTTGCACAGCAAAGCTTCAGTGCCTGCAGCATAGCTGCCGTGGCTAAATAAGACCTCTGGGAGGCTGCACTCTCTTTCTCTTCATTAAAGTCTTGTACAATATTCGAATTGTCCAAACACAGAAAACCAATAGCGTTTTCTTATTTGCCACATTCAATATAATTTCTTAATTTCCCATTGCCAATTAAGTACAAGAACATGTGTAGTAACTTGAGGCTCTGACTTCAGCTACAGTTTCGTGACACACAGCTGACCTTGGAGCAGGACTCCACAATCTTGGAATGCTGCTCAATTATTTTCCCGCAGAACTTTCTAGAGAAGTGCTATGTAGTATTCGCATGGCAATGACAGGCCTCCCAGTGTGACAACCAATGGTATATTGGGCTATAGTGTCGTGATTAATTGGGACAATGTACCACCTTCATGAGCAAGATTGATTCTGCGATGTCAGTCAACCTTGGCGGATATCTAGTTGGACATTCACATGTTAAGTCCATTTTAAATTTGAGGTGAGGTTGGTCCTCAGAAAGCAATAGTCGTTAACATTTCTAAAGGAAATAACATTTAACCCAGGAGAATCTCTTCATCCAACTTACTAATCAAGAATCGCGATTCTCATGTTTTCGTGTGATCTATTTGGTACAAGTTGTAGGAACGTCTGGGAGAGATTTTCTTTCATCTCCAAGTGACATGCACTGGAGGGTTGGTTTATAATAGAGAAGGTGACTCAGTCCTAATATTTGTCAGGACTGCTTGCGATACGGGGAATCCCACTCACCCCACTCCCCCAAAGAAAAGAGATGCACTTGGCTAGTGTGTCTCACTTGTTTTTGTGGGTTTTATCAATAAGATATTTGGAAATATTTTTGTCATTATTAGAATAATAGAAGGTTTACTAATGTATATTGCTTGTTTTCTACTGTGGAGTAGCCGGTTGTATTTGTTTATTATCAACTGGTGGTGTTATCACGTTGTACTACATGAAAAGTTGCCGATAGAAGTGATAAAGAATGCTTTTTATATATCACACACAGAGTTGAGTCACCCTCAGGAGGCTGAGTCTTGGTGCTCATAAAATGTGATGGATTGGGGGTTCAGGTGGCAAAGTCCTCCACTGCAGTGGATTGGGCCACCCACAGTCTGAAAGATGGAGATTTGACTTCATTTGCTACAAACGATTTCAACTGACACTGTTTGCAGGGTATGGCTTTTTAGGCCTTGGACCATGTATATTGTGTGGACAATTTATTTGAAATGTGATTGGTTAAATGAAATTAACCGTAAGGTCAAAGAACAAGGGGACACTGTTCCTAGGGAGGTGTGCAGAGTGTCACTCGCTCCCTTAAGAGAAGGTGAAAAAAAAGAAGTGAGGACCCTAGGCCTAGGACTCACTGGTGACAGGGAAGAACAAGTCTTATTCCTTGTTGCCCTCACACACCCCGAAGGATGTCATGCTTCATCATCGGGCAGTTTCTCCTCGTTAGGCCGGCGCTGCAATGCCCCACAGTTCCCCGAAGAGTCACTTTGTCGGAGATCTTCTGCGAACTGCCGTATGGTGCATGCGGGTGTGCAGGGGAGTCCTAAGTGAGTAGTGAAAAAGTGCGTGCAGTGATTTAAAATTGACTAAGGGTTACCAAGAGAATACGTTTTAATAAGGTGGTACCCTTGCCAAAGTAGAAAACCCGTAGGTTAAGTGTTACCCACAAGGCGTAATGTGCCTGGGTAACTCAAGCGGTCGACATGTTTCACGCCTCTAAGGTCCCGTAGGATCCGCGGCGCTTCTTCAGGACCAAGTGAACGTTGTGTGGTGTCTAGTGCACGTGTTAGGAAGTAATATATAGAAAAAGACAAATAAATGCAGAGGGTCAGTCACCCTCTGTGAGATCAGTGCAGGGCCAAACCTGTGCTTCCTGCAGGTGGGCTACAACAAAATAGTTGAGACTGCTACCTGATCGTTGCCTAAAAAAATGCCGGAGGAATACTCCATGGGCTATGAACGTGGGGTGCCCGCACCTTACCGGGACAATAACTCGGGTGCCGGCTCGTCAACACCTACCCCGTCCTCACGTCTGCCCGACGGGCCCGACGCGGGCAGATGTGAGGACGGGGTAGGTGTTGATGAGCCGGCACCCGAGTTACTGTCCCGGTAAGGTGCGGGCACCCACGTTCATAGCCCATGGAGTATTCCGCCGACATTTTTTTAGGCAACGATCAGGTAGCAGTCTCAACTATTTTGTTGTAGCCCACCTGCAGGAAGCATAGGTTTGGCCCTGCACTGATCTCACAGAGGGTGACTGACCCTCTGCATTTATTTGTCTTTTTCTATATATTACTTCTTAACACATGCACTAGACACCACACAACGTTCACTTGGTCCTGAAGAAGCGCAGCGGATCCTACGGGACCTTAGAGGCGTGAAACATGTCGACCGTTTGAGTTACCCAGGCACATTATGCCTTGTGGGGTAACACTTAACCTACGGGTTTTCTGCTTTGGCAAGGGTACCACCTTATTAAAATGTATTCTCTTGGTAACCCTTAGTCAATTTTAAATCACTGCACGCACTTTTTCACTACTCACTTAGGACTCCCCCTGCACACCCGCATGCACCATACGGCAGTTCGCAGAAGATCTCCGACAAAGTGACCCTTCGGGGGACCCATGGGGCATTGCAGCGCCGGCCGAACGAGGAGCAACTGCCCGATGATGAAGCATGACAACCTTCGGGGTGTGTGAGGGCAACAAGGAATAAGACTTGTTCTTCCCTGTCACCAGTGAGTTCTAGGCCTAGGGTCCTCACTTCTCATTTTTCACCTTCTCTTAAGGGAGCGAGTGACACTCTGCACACCTCCCTAGGAACAGTGTCCCCTTGTTCTTTGACCTTACGTTTAACTCCTGGAGCACGGGCACTGGACCTTTAATCAGCTCCTGGTCCCCCCTCCCTTTTCATTTTTGATATAAATGAAATTAACAACTGAAACCAATAGATTCCCTGAGACAGACATTTAAATTTTAGGGTGAAACTGAATTTAATTGGATCAGTAGATAACCATAACCAATTTGCGAGCAGTTGTACCAAAGAAAAACCATCTGTAACTGCTGAACTGGTCACTAGCCATTAGATATAATGGGGTTTCCCTGTATCCCTCAGAACCTGGGTATTCAATGTGACAAGCTACAATATGTTCTGTCGGGTGACATAATTCTCAGACAAAAGAATTGTGTGTGATGTTGAGCTCTCAATATCTATGTTCAAGGGTCAAGTATGATCCCCTTATTCACGACAAGGGGGGGTATTACTCTTAGTCTTCCTCCACAATCAAATCAAAAATCATCCAAACCACTTTATGGAAAACAACACCACGACACACAGAAACCTTGTGATGATTTGCTATATTCAAAGTCATATATCAAATTTTATATTAGACGAATTTGTTTTCTTTTTTTTAAATGTTTTTTCTTACATTGCTGTCCAAACCACATAGAACACATATATTAAATCAAATAACATGACTCAATGACATTGTGATACATATTGCAAAATGCAGACAAGACACTAATTCAAACATGGCACATATGAAACATAAAAAAACAATGATAAAAGTACATAAATGTCTGGTCCCCATTATGTCCCTTTCTTTTGAATTCTCTTAGGATGGTTGAAGAAGGACAAGAAGCAATATGCAATGCCGTCAACGTTTCGACCCTATGTGTATGTGTTAATGACTAAGCATCACGGCGGGTCTTCCTCAGGACTTAAGAGATGGAAGGACAGCCTTCAAACTGTACACTAGGGCCACAGGGTGTTACATTTGTCAAAAGCACGGCTGGAAAATATGATGTGACTAAGACTAAGTACAATAAAAAGTAACAACAGACTAAAGTTAGCTGACTGCATGGAAAATCGAAACATCTCTGAGCGTATGGAAAAATGAAAGAATGAGAGACGGACTGGTGATTGGTCAGCTAGTACGCCACGGTTATTAACAGCCAGCACAGCACAAATACACTTTCTGAGCATACCCTGCATACTGGAACACAAATCCCCACATCTATGAGTAGGAAGAGGAGAAGGAGAGGTGCAAAAAAGGCATCTTAAAATGTAGATGTAAAGGAGAACACATAGGGACAAGGGAAAAGTGTAGCAGAGATGGCCAGACATTAGTGAAAACCCTGCAACACTAACAGGACTGCCTAAAAATGGTTAAGATAAAGACACATCTAAAAAAAATTAAAAGCCCCACACTGCGAATACCACAGTATTTCCTTGCTTACTTCAGATGCTTCAGAGTTTCCATCGGGGTGGTTGCCACGTGACTTTGCAATTCTTGTTTCTGATATGTCTCCTGCAAGATGAAGGCGTTAACATAGTTAGCCAGCCATTTCACTAGTACTCACTTTTTACAGCAAACTTCATAATCTCCTTCTTAAAACCTACACCCGAAGAAGGCAGCAAACAAAAGTGAATTTAACCCTTTACACCTTCACAGAATAATAAATATCGAATTTTCTTAAGCTTTTGGGAGAATTTGATTCGTTGTTTGATCATTTAGAAAGAGCTTATCACTGGTCAGTACAGACGGTTCTTTGATTTACAATGAAAATGAGAGCCTTGGTATCACCACATAAATGGTTCGGATCCCAGATAACTGCCATTTGATGCCTTTTTAGTACTCCTGTATCTTGGGGTGCATTCTTTCCGATCTGGAGAAATACATGTCCCCTTCATGCTACACAAATCATGCATCAGATAGTATCCAGAGAGCATTTCAGGTTTAAACCAATCATCTTTTACCATAGTCAGAAAGACATGCACAAGAGCAAATCTGGAGGTGGTTGCAGCATCTTTGATATGTTTATGTTTATGTTTAGAAATTTGTAGAGCGTGTGGCTGCCCGAGGGCTTCCCAGCGCTAAAGAGTGCTGTTTACAAGCTCTATCCATAGTGCGTCTACAAGGGGAACAGCAAAGTTTTGAGATGTTTCCTGAAAACTGTTTCGTTGGGTAGAATTCTTATTTCATATGGGAGGGCATTCCACATCTTTGGTACCAGGTGGGCAAATGATCTTCCCCCCCACCTGGCTCTTTTGGCTCTCGATGTCTTAAGAAGCTGTTGCTGAGCTGATCTAAGATGCCTGGTCGGGATATACCTGGACAACATTTGTCTCAGTTTTATTGGGCCTTTTTTATTAACAGCCCTATATGCCAAGCATAGGGACTTAAACTTTATTCTTGTTTCAATAGGGAGCCAGTGTAGCGGTTTCAGTGCTTCTTTAGTCGAAGTGCATTTGGTGATTTTTAGAAGGAGTCTTGCTGCCGCATTTTGTACTACCTGTAGTCTCTTCGTCACATATTTAGGCGTGCCCACATAAAGTGAGTTTCCATAGTCCAAGCGCGAGATTATAAGAGACTGGATGACCATTTTTTTCAGATGTTCCGGGATCACCTCAATAATCTTCCTTAGTATTTTAAGCAGGGAGAAACATATTACTGACAGTTTCCTGGATTGGCAATCCATCGTGAGTGAGTTCTCCATCCAGACCCCTAAATTTTTTATAACTGGTTTGGGTATAGGTGGGTTTCCCATGCAAGGGGGCCACTGTGTCAGTAACATGTATTTTTAGCGCTTTGTACCACATGCCTACCATTTCCAAGCACTGTAAAGAAGAAATGTTATGATAACTCAATTTATGGTACTCAATTCGCCCTACTCACAAGGATGGAAGGAAGAGTGTCCCATGCCAATATTGAAATATAACATTCAGATCGCTGTAGGCGGCTGCTTGCGAGCATGAAATAGCTGGCCATTAGCTGGCTTTCAAACAATCTTTGTCAAGTATTTGCTGAATTGTATCTCAAAGGTGCTCCAGACATCTCCCTATTTACTCAAGTGCAGGGCTTTGTGATTAGAGGTATCTGACGGCTGATGTAAATCTTCAGTGTTTTGGAGAGCAAAGAACTGCAGCCTCAAGCCCTCGTTGGGACAACATTCTCTCACAATTCTTGCTGGGGAGTGAGCGCGTTGATCTACCCTGCCTGGCTTACTTCCTCCTAAGCTGTGGGAGTTGAGAGGAGACAGATGCATCTGCCGGTGGGAGGAGAGTGGCATCCTACTGCTTGTACCATGTCTCATGAGGACCCGATGGCGGCCATGTTCCTTGGCTGGTTGACGTAGCTGGGGTACATAAGTAGGAGCAGCTCATCATCATGGAAGAAGGGATCATTGACACGGATACACATACATTGAAAGGTCTTCTCAGCCACAACTAACATGGTAAGTGAGAAAGGCCCAGGTAGGAAGTGAGGAGCTAGAGCTACATGTACTTATCTTTCATGAGAATCCGCCTCAATAGAAGCCACTACTAAGGCGCTAAGGGAGCCTCCTATTTAATAGCAATATTGATGGCAGAGGACTTGAAGATGGCTTTTATCTTATATTCTGCTCCTTCACAGGCACACTTCTGTCCTCAAGGTGTACATCAGCACATGCTGAGGCACAGGGAGCCAGCGTGGAGCAGTGGCCCACATTTTATACGCTCTGTGCCATCTTGAAACCAGCAGATCTCATTACAAGCCTGAGCCATCTTGAAACCAGCAGATCTCAGTACAAGCCTGTGCCTTATTGAAACCAGCAGATCTCAGTACAAGGCTGTGTTCACAATTCGAATGGCACGTGACCTCCCTGCATGCTGCAACATACTGCAAATCCAAACAATGCAAGATTATTTTTCCCTTTTCCTGTCCCAGGTTAGGAGCTTATCAAAGAAGATGGGAGTCATGGGGAAAGCATTGCTATGTTGATTGGTCATTCGGTGAACCCACCGCTGGAATGAACCTACCTGTGACTATACTGCTCTACCACAATGGTGCCATCGTCCTAAGCACCATACCTGCAGGTTCAGAAGTGGGTAGGAGGAGAGTACTACATGCAAGCGACTTATTGGTCAGTCTCCTTACTACATCTGTGACAGTCACTTAGGGGCATATTAACAAGGAGGCGATATGCAATTATCGCCGCTTTAGCGTCCGTTTTCGGACGAAAAGCGGCGATAATCCTATCGCCCAATCAGCAAGGTCACGCTATCGCGTGAAACCTTGCACTATCGCCCTTTCCCCCAACGCCCATCCTTGCATCTCTAATGAGATGCAAGGTGGGCGTTACTAGCGTACCCAAGATGGGCTACGTTGTAAATATCGCCGATGTGTACATCGCGATATTTACAAGGCAGCCCACAGGATTGTAGCAGACCTTAGATTTTGGCGAAAACGGCCGTTTTCGCCAAAATCTAACGTCTGCTACAATCTCGACTTACCCATGTTACACATAGGAGGTGGATCCTGCTGATACGACCCTGTGGGTCGTATCAGCAAGAGTTATCGCCGTTTTCCATGGAACATCGCTGGAAAACCAGCGATGTTCCATGGAAAACACCGCTAACGCTGGGAAATTATCGCCAATGCGCTATGCGTTGTTAATACAACGATAGCATGGCGATAATTGCCAGCGATAGCCGGCGATAAGGTAAACCTCGCTAAGAGCGGCCAGCGATAATTATCGCTGCCGCTTGATAATATGCCCCTTAGGTAATATAAACAATGTAAGCTGTTTACTTGTGTAACCATTCCATTCTTGTCAGGGTGGCACAAATAAACATTAATAGCTTGTATTTCCTTTTGGTGGGAACTCTCATTATAGCATGTTGTTTATTGGTCAGTGTTTTCCTAATTTGTAAGAGTAAGGTGTGCTGTTTTATTTCTTTCAGACACAGTAGCAGCTGCTACTTAACGGTGGCGGGGAAGCGGGTCACGGGGAGGGGGGGGGGACCGGGTGAGGGAATGAAAAGAAAAAAGAAAACCACTTACCTGTGTGACGCCGCCTTCTTTGTCCTCCCAGGCTTCCAGACTCCACTAGCCAATCACAACGCTGCTGATTGCAGCGTCATGATTGGTCCGATCGCCGTGGTTCGCCACTCAGCGAGGGAGTGGGAACCTGGGCATGTTCTTCACCCAGGCTGTAATGCAAAGTGCCCATGACTGTGTGGCCGGCCCGAGACGGCCTGCCAAAAATGAATGCGCACTTTGGAGAGTGCCACCCCTCCTCCCCCTGTTCCTCTGACACAGGCCAGCCCCGCCCCATACCAGCTGAGCAAGGACAGAAAAAGAAAATGATAATAACAATGTCTTATTATCATTTTATTTTTCCTTTTTCACCTCCTCACAGAGCAGTGGGGCAATGGACATAAAAACTGCTTTTTGTTGGATCAATAGTAAACCATCTGTTTTCGTTTTTATATGTAAGAATCACATGATCTGGTGAGGTAATTTCATCGTCATGCTGATGTGCGCAGTGGAGTTCGGTGGCTCCATCCACATCTTACAGTAATGGGCAGAGAAAGAGGACATGATTGATTACGAAATTGGAAAAGACTGAGCACAGTATGGTTTGAGGCGCAGGAACTGTAGTAGATGCAGCACCCCCTGGCTCAACGCACGTGAAGGCTGGGATTGTATGGCCATAGTTTTTAATTTCATTCCATAATTTTAGATCTTGAACTAAATTCAATTGCGGCCCGTCCCCTGTCAAATTGGTGGGGCGGGCCGGGGGAGGGAGCTAGGGGGGTCGGGGTGGTTCGGGGGACAAAATAACAAAATAAAAAATAAATAAACTTACCTGATCACCGCCGCATCCGCCGTCCGCTCCATCGTGCTCTTCTTGCTTCTGGGACAGGCTGCACTGCGGCCAATCATGACGCTGCAGGATTGGCCTGAGCGCTATGATCATTGCGCTCCGAGGCAGACTGGGAGCCTGTGCCTGCTTTCTCCAGCCCCAGCAATGGAGCTGGGGCTGAAGAAAGCTTCACTGCCATGAGATGTTTGACCGGCCTGAAATGGCTGGCCAAACACCTCATGCGCAGTGAAGGGACAGGGAGTGCACTACCACTCCCCCACCACAGTGTCATCAACCTGGACCCACCACCAAGACTCGTCAGAGTCCTGGGGGCGGGTCCAGGGGGATTTAAATAAAACAATAATAAAACAGGTTAGAAACCCGTTTTATTATCGTTTTATTTGCGGGTGGTGGCAGGGGGAGGTCGGCGCTCCTCCGCCCTAATGGAGGGGCCTCCGCTGCTGAAATTAGTTGTGCGCCTTTTGACAAGTTGTGGCATAAAGAGCATTTGAAAGAGAAAATTTCCTGCAATCATTTCTTTTTTTAAGTTTAAAAGGTTTTATTGTAAGGAATGAATTTTAAAAACACATTTCGACTTGCAGACCGTAGTAGAATTTCACCTTAGAATGCGTTTAACCGTTGCAGAACTTTTTTCACATAAAAATGGAAAAATGTGCCTGCTTTATAACATGTAAGAATCTCTTTAGAATGCATTTTAACGTTGCAAAAAGAATTCATAAAAATAACACGAAGAGAAAATGTGCTTGCTTTAAAATGTAAATGAAAATAACATGAAGAAATGTTTTTTTGTACTAGGCTCTCATTCTTAAATGTGTCCCTTTATTTAGGCCCAAAAGCCTTTTTCTTTCGACTCTTGCTCAAAGCTAAATAGACGTTTATCTAGCACATTTTGCCTAGCACCATCATCCTGCTAAAGAATGTGCTGACTTCAAGATTATGTTTCCTTAGCTTCATCATACCATATTAGATCATTTCACATAACAATGAACCTTGCTGTAATTCATAATGAATAGGCTGTTAGAATGAACAATAATTTAGATATACTTTAAGAATGCTTACCCAGCACATCACTGATATATTTGTTTCAGCGCATTTGACTAACCTTTGTGTTCACCATAGACATTGAACGCATCTTTAGCTTAGGTAAGAGGGTTCTCATGAGAACGTTCCTTTATGTTGCTAACATTTGAAACAGTGTTTTACTATGTGCCAGCGTCAATGTTTACTGTGGGAATCGGGAGAAGAAGCAACGGATGTTGATGACACCATTGAATGAGTGGTTTCCATTGGAGGAGAGATTTGAGTACCTACTAAGGGGTCGATTCCGATTCGGGCCGGAAAAAGCACCGACCGACTCGGAGCCGGAAAAATTACCGACCGACACGTACCAGTGGCGCCCGACACGCCAAGTACGATGCAAGCCGCGATAAATCCGACCGACACGTCAGGAAACCAAGCCGACCGACCGAGCCGCTCGGAAAATAGCAATCCGGCCGGAAAAACACGCGAATCCAACCGACCGACACGCACCCGGAACAAATCCGACCGAATCGTACCCGCCAACTCCAACCCGCAAAGTACGATGCAAGGCGCGAAAAACACGACCGAGTCGGACGGAGGACAAGCCGTACGACCGACACGCATACAAAACCGAGCCGAAGCAACACAATACACCGCGACCGACGCGTACGCAGCATACAAAACTGCACAAACACAGCGTGAACGAAACGGAGAACACCGTACGAGACCAATGCAGGGTCCGACTCGGTCACAAGAACGTTTCCAACATACACAAACAGCACAAAGGAAAAATCACCCAAAAAAAGGCCAAACAAGCAATTAGCAAGCCAATAAATACTGGGGGGGTGGGGACAGAGAACAAAGACACACCCACAACTCCACCTATATAAAGGACACAAATCACTACCATGAGCCTTTGCAAATGCCATTCCACTGCCAGCACCCAAGAGAAAGCAACCACACACCCACATCTCACCCCTCACACAAGCCACACACCATCAGCACACCAACAAATACCTACCTCACATACACCCAGCAAAACACACACTCACACACCCTCACCTGCACACCAACACACACATCACTCACCATCACCACCCATCACCATGCCCCCCAAGAAGAATCCCAAGTTCCTAGATTGTGAATTGGAAGTCCTGGTAGACGAGATCCTCAGGGTGGAGCCACAGCTGTTTGGCACTCTGGTCCAACAGACCCCCATGTCGCAGAAAACCAAGATGTGGGAGAGGATCATCAACAGGGTGAACGCACAATCACCATGTCGGCGCACAAAGACGGACATCCAGAACAGGTGGTATGACGTGCGCAGGAGGGTACGGGACCTGCTGAAGATAGACTACATCAACAGCCAACAGACCGGCAGTGGCCCTCCTGCCAAGCCAATATACCTCAGGCCCTGGGAGGAGAAGGTGCGGGCCATCCTACCGCCAGTGAGCGTATATGGACTAGAGAACATCCCAGAGCCTGGTGAGTACACAACAAATGTACACAATAAACTGCCACAAAACACACACATCACTGTCAAGGGGAGAGTCAAACCATGCACACATAGCAATTACACAGCAACTAGAACAGAATCATCCCAAAATGTGTATGTCAGTCAGATAAACACAACACATGCCATCAAAAAAGTCACATCCAACTGTGCCAACACATGTACAAACACAACCACAACTACAGCTAGGCAGTGGCACAAATAGAACTAACACACACATCCACACATGTAGCCACCACAACAACACCAACACACAGTGAAGACCACTCAAAGGAAGGAATTCTGTGTATGCTGGCCAAGTCAGTGTAGCCAATAGCATCATGGGAGTCGCAGTCACACATATTGCCCCCCCCACAACTGTCCCATCAACACCACCCTGAACCATGCTCACATCACAGGGAGTGGAGAAGGACTCACAAGATGGCTGACACTGGCTACTGCTGTGGGGAGCACAAGGCCCTGCTGCCAACTGTGCACCAACAAACAGCAGGACACCACTGACTGACATCCTGAGAGACAACTTCCACTCCCTGCAATGCAAGCACAGTCCATGGTGGGATATCTGGCTGGCTGGGTGGGAAGGGGGACTTGCAGCACTGACCATAGTCACCAGCACCTCCCCTCACACCCCCAACACAAACTCCACAGTACCCACCTGGTAGAATGCAATGCCCTCCATCCTAACACAAGATCCCACAAAGCACCACCACCCTGGGTTATGTTGTGTGAAGCACAGGGACACTCTTGGGACTCTTAGCCAAACAACTGCCAGGACAACACTCCCAGCCATCCTGTCAGCACAGCCAGCCCACCCCACAGGGAAGCAGAGTCAAAAGGAAGGAAGCATGGGCATGCTGGGAAGAGGGGTGGAGGCAATAGCATGATGGGAGTCGTAGTCACTGATATTGGTCACCCCCACAACTGTCCCATCAACACCACCCTGAACCATGCTCACATCACAGGGAGTGGAGAAGGACTCACAAGATGGCTGACACTGGCTACTGCTGTGGGGAGCACAAGGCCCTGCTGCCAACTGTGCACCAACAAACAGCAGGACACCACTGACTGACATCCTGAGAGACAACTTACACTCCCTGCAATGCAAGCACGTTCCATGGTGGGATAACTGACTGGGTGGGTGGGTGGGTGGGAAGGAGGTCTGGCTGTCAACCAAACACAATCAATGCAGACCATGTTCACACCCCAGAGAATACATAGAAATGCCCAAATAATGCAGGACAATGTGCCACACCAATATCAACCCCTGACTGTGACGACTTAGGACAATACAATGTACAGGCCCGCACCCCGAGGCACAGTCACAACTGTCAGGTGTGTCAACCACTGATGCCTGCAGAAACATGACATACATTGTTTGTGTCTCCCAAAACAGGTGATGATAGGGACACAGCAGCAGACGCTGAGGAGTCCCAGTCCCAGGCTCAAGAGGATGCCGAGCTCACTGGCGTCGTACAGCCTCTGTCCTCCTCGGACGACGAAGAACAACCTGGCACATCCGGTGCAAGTCAACATGCTGTACCAGCAGGACCACCAGCTGCAGCACCAGCAGGTCCACCAGCTGCACCCCTGCACCCACCCCTCCAACGACTGTCACCACGAATACCATCCCTGCCGACATGGACAGAATAAGGAACAACACCAGCGCAGTGACCCTGGACCAACCTGGGGCCATGGACACCACCACCACCACCACCCCCAAGGTGGACCAGGGTTATCTGTGCGTGCAACTGCACACACTGCACATGTCAGCAGGGGTGGTGGGAGGGGTGGGAGACAGAGGTCGCTGCTTGCAGACGTTGCTGGTGTGCATAAAGACCCACAACTGGTACGCATAGCTGATGCGTACCAGTCCAGCACCGGAGAGCTCAGCCAGGTAGTGGGGCTCCTCAGAGACATCAAACAGCAGCAGGCTGCCCATCATGCCCGCTTGGACTCCCACATGTCCCACGTGGAGTCACACATGTCACGTGTGGACTCCCACATGTCCCGCGTGGAGTCCAAGTGGGATGTACTACATGAGATGACGGCGGTGCACAGGGACATTTTACAATGCCTCCGCCAGATGAACAGCAACCAGTCCACACCTCCCTGTGTGCCAACAACATCTGGTACCGAACAAACTGCAACTGCCACAGGGAGGGAGGAGGACTCTGGCGGAGAGTCCCCTGCACCGCAGCAGCCTGCACTTGAGGGCCCCCCCCAAGAAGAGGGGTCGTCCGAGGAGGGGAAAGTGAGAGGCTGATGGCCAAGCGCAACTCCCAGGAAGCCTGAACCTGTTCTGGATTTTCGCCTTTGTGCACAGACTGTTCACCCTGTTGATGGCAACACTACTCCCACACATTGCATGGGGAGTACAAGTTGGAACAATGTGTCAGACAACTGTGGCCCCGATACTGGGGATCCTGTCTACCTGGACTTTCTATTCATCTAGGAACTTGGGATTGCAAGATTCATGTACAGCACAATCCATCCTATGCACTATTATCACAGATGTATCACAATAAACACACTAATACACCATACTTGCCTCTGTCGTGATTCCAACGTGGGTGCTGTTATGGGGATGATGAACTGCAAAATTACACTGTGTGTGCGAACTGCAACAGCAAGGACAACACAGGCATGTGAGTACAGGCAACGTGACACATATGAGGGAGACACACCACCAGGGCTACACAACACATACACACCTAGGCCATCTGACTCATTGCCTACACTGATGTTGCCAGGGAAGACGGTGCAATGCACAGACACCACACCCATTCCCAGTTGTAGTCAAGTAGCCCACAGGTGCAGTAAGCAAATGGCAGTCAAATGTGTGACCACAGACAACGCACATCACTAAGTGAAGCACAGGTTTATTACACAGTAGCAACATGCCGTAACCACTACAGATGCAAGGTAACCCCACCTGGTAGCGGGCACACAGTCAACAACTGTAGACAGAAGGAAGTCCATGGGTGTGGCGCACATCACCTGTAGGGACACAACAGCTACCAGCCTGGATGTGCAATCACGTCGTCGGTGGACACAGTTGACCAAACGAATCTGAAAGTACCCTGTGAAGGACAGAAATGACACACAGTCAAAAGCAATGCAGTACAGGACAGAACAGCAAAACTCATGCACAATACATGTTACAAGATACCCACCCAGAACCAAGTTAGCATGTCAACACTGTTGGGGAGTACAGCCCACCTGTCACCACACATCGCAACACACATCCTGTCAAGTAGCCCATGGACACACTCCAACAGCACCAGAGCACCACCCACACATCATGCCAACTCACATCATTCACATGACACCTCAGGATACTCACATTCAGCTAAAGAAGTTGGTGATGAGCTGTGTGCGGACATCACCATCACCATCATCATCATCATCGTCACTGGCATCGTGGTCCAGGCCAGGATCCTCCACAGGTGGCGGATGTTGGTCATCGTCATCCTGGATGAGAGGCAACTCCTTCCGCACTGCCAGGTTGTGTAGCATGCAGCAGACGATGATAATCTTGCACACTTTCGCAGGGGCATATGGGAGGGACCCTCCGGTCTTGTCCAGGCAGCGGAAGCGGCTCTTCAGGAGACCAAAGGTCCGCTCAATCACTCTCCTGGTCCGACCATGTGCCTCATTGTAGCGCATCTGGGCAGGTGTCACAGGGTTCCTGAGGGGTGTCAGCAACCACGGCATGTTCGGGTATCCCGAGTCACCTACGGACAGACAAGTGCACATCAGCTGACTTGGAAAAGTGGGCGGAATACTACAGATCAGATCACACACAATGGCACAAAGTCAGTACACACCGACAAGCCAGGCACGCTGGTTCTGCATCTGTGCCATCAACCTGGGGATGCGACTACTCCTCATCACAAAGGCATCGTGTGCTGAACCAGGGAAACGGGCACACACGTGTGTGATGGTCATGTCTGCAAGACACACCACCAGTGCATTGACCGAGTGGTAGTGCTTGCGGTTCCTGTAGGCCTGCTCCTGGGCCTGTGGTGGTACCAAAGCCACATGTGTCCCATCAATGGAGCCAATGACATGCGGCATCCTCCCCAGGGCATAAAAGTCACTCTTCACGTCAGTGAGTCGTCGCAGTCTAGGGAAATAGATGTACCGGTTCAGGAAGAGCAACATTGCCGCCAAGAAATCGCGGAGCACACGGCTGAACATGGTCTGTGACATCCCACCAGCAGACGCCACAGTATGTTGGAAGGTACCGGTGGCAAAGAAGTGTAGGGCTGCCATCACCTTCCCCTTGGGGGTCAGCGCTGTAGGATACGGCCGGCCAGGCTGCAAATGTGGGGACAACTGCACTGCCAAATCCTCAATCAGCTGCCTGGTGAAGCGGTACCGTCGGATGCTGTCCCGTTCCACCATCGTTGCCAGGTCTGGGAATGGCCGATGGACAGCAGGAGCCCTGCAGTGCAGAGGAGAAGTAAGCAAGATCGTCAGTCACCCCACATATGCGGCATTGAACACACTCAAGATCCCAACATACATCATCATGAGGCACAACTACATGAAGTGTGCAGTACCGGAACGACATGTATGGTACATACATGGCCAACATCTGTCAACACGGTCCTACAGGTGGCATCAATTTGTCCCAGGTTGGCCCATTGGATATCATGATGCTGTGTCACAGTCACCCCCCAGTGACATGTGAGGACAGATGTGCCCCAGGCACCACAGCTCAACGACAGGCACATTCCCAGGGACCCTGTAATGCCACATGGACACTGGCATCACCTGGAGTATCATGTGTACACCACAACAAAACAAACATGACCCCCACAGGTAGTGGCCACACTTGCCATGGCAGGAGAGCCATGGACGTCTGTGACACACACGCACAACATCAGAGTCCATGCACACACAACGTGGATGTGGAGACTGTCTCCCATTGTGCACATGAAATCAGAGACATTGTAAACACTACATGCACAAAGACTGTGGAGGGCCATCACTATTGTGCCACTGGGACACCCTGGCTCAAACATACCGTCCCACATGGGACTCACGGGGTATGTGACATGACATACACAAACACCACTGTGAAATGTGACCATGGCACATGCACAGATATGAACAGTTGCACATCACAGTGGTCACGTACACGTAACACCCAGGATCCTGTCCCCATTAACACGTGCACAGCCTGGGGGTGGCTGCCCACAGGTGACACCCACAGGACAACATGTACACCAACATACACACAATAGGAAATGCAGCCTTACATGCCTTATGATAAGGTTTGGACAGGCTGTCGTGATGTAGGTGTGCCCCTCACTCCCTGGGAGCTATCTGTGGCTGGCATATGTCCATCTGAGACAGGCATGCTGACATATGCCAGTCACATGTACAGTGATGCGTTGAACAGCAATGGACCGATCGGTGTCTCCGGCCGGCCCATTGCTTTCAATGTGTGCGGGTACGCGTTGTACCCCTGTGCGCGTTGAACAGCAATGGACCGATCGGTGCCTCCGGCCGGCCCATTGCTTTCAATGTGTGCGGGTACGCGTTGTACCCCTGTGCGCGTTGAACAGCAATGGACCGATCGGTGCCTCCGGCCGGCCCATTGCATTCAATGTGTGCGGGTACGCGTTGTACCCCTGTGCGCGTTGAACAGCAATGGACCGATCGGTGCCTCCGGCCGGCCCATTGCTTTCAATGTGTGCGGGTACGCGTTGTACCCCTGTGCGCGTTGAACAGCAATGGACCGATCGGTGCCTCCGGCCGGCCCATTGCATTCAATGTGTGCGGGTACGCGTTGTACCCCTGTGCGCGTTGTACCTCAATGGACCGATCGGTGCGCACCCATTGACAATGGGCTTGCCTGGCAACGGACGCGTTTCGAATTTCGAACGAGTCGGTTGCTGGAAAATCAGTTGGTCACCCACAACAATGTTGCAAAATCATGTATGTCATGAAGTTGAAATTTTGAAGGATGCTGTGGGCGTGTTTTGGTGCTGCTATTCCATGGATTGGCCAGATTCAGAAGATGCAAACGACTTGGACCTATCACTTTGGACACAAGGGACAGTATCTGCCTCTCCAGCACATATATATTGCTGCATGTTCCCCTGAGAGCCCACTTGCCTGCACTACATGCTCCAGGACCGACATCTGCCACTGCACTGCTGCTGTCTCTGCCCCTCTGGACCCTGCAATGGCACGTACTGTGGAGAGAGCCCCAGCCTTCAGCCTTGAGGAGAACCAGGCCCTGCTGGACAGTCTACTTCCACAGTACAGCAAGCTGTATGGGACACCAGGGGAGCAGGTGAGTGTTCTGTGCACTGCCTTTCTGAATGTGCATTTTGTCTGACTAGCAAGGCTGAGAGTCAGCACACCACTGGCTAGCAGGCTCACTGAGTAGTTGTCACCCCCCATAGTGTGTAGTGACTTGCACTGGACAGGTATGGTGCAGTGACAGTGCTTCTGAACAGGGTTTTACTCCCCATGCAATGATACCATGTAGTGACTTCTGGAAAACTGTCCATGGGCAGCCGTGCACTGCCTGGGTACACCATGTGCCCCTGTGATTGCGACATGTATATGCAACTGTGTCATGCACGGATATGTTGCATGTGTAGTAATGGCCTTATCACTTTGTCATCCTGACAGGCTTCTGCCCATCGGAAGCATGAGATCTGGAAGGACATCGTCCGGGCTGTCCGGTCCGTGGGGGTCTACAAGCGCCGGATCCGCAACTGCCAAAAGAGGTGGCAGGACCTTCGGGGCTGGACCCGGAGGATTGCACGGGTCCAGCTGAAGCTGTCGCCTCCTCGCAGGAGGGGCGGAACACGGACCCTGACCCCCACATGCTCAGGATCCTGGCGGTGGTCTTTCCAGACCTGGATGGGCAGCTGAAGGCCAGAGAGCAGCAAGGAGGGGGTGAGTCAAAGACTGCACTGTGTACTCTGTCTAACATGCTATGTGCCCTCCTCGGGCCAGGTTGAACTGCCACAGTACAGCAGTCATGTTGTCCAGGAGCCATGTCCCTCTATTGTGCACTGCCCACTCCTCATCTGATACCCAGGTGTGGCCCTTACATGCAGGGAATTCTGTCACTTAGGACTGTGTCCTTGCAGTTTGCTTGACTCAAGGTGGGAGACAGCATCTGTTTCCCTGACTCTGTGGTGGGCATCATGGGTGGGTCCATTGCTTACACAATGCCTGTATTCTGACATGTATTCAGCGTGTTACTTTGATCTGTGGTCCAATTGCTGAGCTGATCCACCACATGTGGCTGGGGTACCTGGCACACACCCATGCTGCGGGTGGGAACAATGTTTGGGCCCCAGGAGTATGTATATGACGTGTGTCACACATACTTAGCCAGCTGCCTACAGTCCAGGGCTCATCCCTCATTCATGTGGGGCTGGACAGTCATGCCTACTCCAGGCCATACAATACACTCTGTACTCCCACTCCCGTGTATCAGCGGACACATTGTGCACAGTGATTTGACCCCTCAGGTGTCTGCCTCTGTGTCAGTGTGCTGTGGATTAGTCGCCAGGACTGCTGTGGAGTTTCTTGGTAGGGGCTCAGCATGCCACTGGAGATGTGACCATAGGAGACGATACTTGTGTGACACATAGGTGTCTGATCAGCTGCCCATGCAGAATGGGGCATGTAAATGTGAAGTTCAGGCAGCTGTTCCCCATGCACAGCAGAGTGTGAGGGGCTCAGGTTCAGAGGGTAGTGTCACAGGGCTCCCATATGTCCAATAGGTATGACCTGGACAGATGAGGGTTAAGAGGATGTGTTGTGGGGGGATGTACATGTGCACTTGTGCAGCTCCAGGACTTGCATTCCCCATGACCTACTATTGTGACACAGTGCAGAGTGTTGTTGTCTGGCTGCAAAGTCATACATCACTGAGACAGTGATGTATGACTTTGCAGTCATGCCTCCGCCATGGCATGTGTCTACTGATTGGTGATCCTGCAGGGGAGTGACATGTGCTACATGCACACCATAGTGGCGCTGGCTATCAGGACATGGGTGCATCATGGTGTCTGTCGCTGGTATGCATCACATGCATTTCCTATTTGACTCTGGGCATCCCTTACATCCGTAAACCTGTACTGACTCAGTGGCAAGAGCTGTGATGTGTCCACACCGTGTCCTCTGCACTGTCCAACTACTGTGTACTTGGTGCATGTGTCAACACTGGGGTGTTGCAATCCAACAGACACCAGACAGATGGGTGCAAGGCCATCTGGGATGTGAGTGCCATGCTTGGCATCAGACTGACAATTGACTTCTCCTGTTCAATTAGTGCACTTTTAGCAATGTACAACTAATGATGCCAGGGCTTGCTCTGTGATGTGCTGTGCTCACAGTGGTGTGTGCGTTATGTGCAGGTGACTGATGTCTGTCTGTTTCCCCATTGTTTGCAGATACATCCACGGCCACGGAAGGGGACAGCTCCACGGACCAGGAGGAGCCGGAGAGCCAGACTGGGTCAGCAGCCGAGGAGTGGTCGGAGGGACCCAGTGGCACGGAGGGCGAGGGGAGCCACACCGAGGAGTCCTCAGCAGCATCCACCTCAGCTGAGGACCAGAGCAACTCGGAGGATGACTCCCTTGTGGAGGCGGGTGTCAGCAGCCACCACACCCCAGCTAGTGTTGCTGTCCCCGCCACCACCAGCACCACCACCGCCCTCCCATCGGCTCCCATTCCCCAGGTCCGTGGAGGCTCCCATGTCCGGGAGCGTGTCTCCTTTGGGCCAGGCACCGCACCCCTGCCCCTGTGTCCCCTGCTGCCCTGAGTGAGGAGTCTGTGTACCTCCTTCGCCAGCTCCATGTAGGGCAGACAGCCATGCTGAGTGTCCTCCATGCGCACACCGCGCTGTTGACTCAGCTGGTGTCGTTCATGGAGGGCATCTCATCGGGCATGTCTGACCTACAGAGGGGCAATAGGTCCATGGACTCCTCCCTGACGGCAGCAGTGTCCCTCCTCAAACGGTCCCTCACCCTCCTGCCTCTGCTCCATCCACACTCCCCAGCACCTTACCCATCCCAGGCACACACACACTGGCACAGGCACACACCAGCACACACACATCCAGCACACTGACACACACGCCAATGACAAAACGCACACGCACGCACATTCAGGGGACTGAAGCCAGACTCACAGGGGATGGGGCCCTGGAACACACACACGCATCCACATGCACTGCGCAGTCCTCAGTTCCCTCTCCCTCCAAAGCACCCTCCCTTGCCTCACCTGCAACCCCAAAGTCACAGCAGCTCTTCCTCTGTGACCTCGGCCTCTTCCCCACCGATGAAGCTGCTCCAGCATCCCGGGGGAAGAGGAAGCCCACCCACACGGAGCAGAGTGCCCCTCGCCCCCGGACACCCTCCCCCAGGCGCAGACGGACTGAGGCCCCCACCCGCAAGTCCCCCCGGAGTGCTAAGAGCAAGACCCCGCCACCGCCCTGCAGCTCAGGCACAAGGTCTCCGTCCTCCATCCCTCAGGCCCCCACTGCACAGGTGCCCCCACCACACCCTGCCCCAGGTTCCCCCACCCACAGATATACCATCCCCAAGATGCTCCGGCCTTCTCCCCCTGCCACTTGCTCTCCCAGCACCACACCCCCCGCTGCGCTTGTCTGTGCCACTGATGTGGTGAGGGTGTCCTCCCCCTCTGTCCAACCCACCTTGCCTGTTCCCCATTCTCCTCCCCTGGAGGTAGGCACTGCAGTGGAGTCCACTACCGCCCTGTCTGACTTGGGCACTGCAGTGGCGGACCTGTCCACCCCATCTGCAGGGTCCACTGCAGTTGTGCCGGCACCCACGACATCTGTGTCATGCCCCCAGTTGTGCCGGCACACACCATGTCAGACACCTCCACTGCAGTTGTCAGTGGCTCTCCAGCACCCACCACCCCTTCCCTGACTCCCCCTGGTGAGCCCTGATCCTGTCCCTGCGGTGCCTGGCCTGCCCCCCGGTTGCCCCTCCTAGTGGATTGTCCCTGGTATTGTGCAGGCATGCGTAGGGTGACATCTGCCAGTGTCACCCTGTTTGAACTTTGACAATGGACTGGCCATTGGCCTTTGCTCTAATTTCTTCTGGACGTCGTTATCAAACAACACATATGCTGAATAAAGCAACTTTCTTTTCTCTAGTGCTCATGCTTCAGATGTACATGTTGTTGGTGCAGCTAACCATGCCCTTGCTGCAGTGATGGTGATATCTGGTCTCATGATTATGAAGTGTTACTGTGCAGGAACCCATGTGGTCCAGGGGGAATGTGTCCTATCATGTGGTGTATCCATGTCATCAATAGCAGCATCTGAGGGTGTCATGTGTTCAGTATTTGGCAATGGGTTTCCTACTTACATTGGCAATTTCATATCTGTGGCTTCCACCCCTGCACATCTGTTGTGCCTGCCATCGTTGCATTTGTCTACTTCCCTGACCGTGTTGCCATCTCCAGTGGACATGCAGGTTTGGGCATCAATGGGGAGGGACTCATCCGTGTAGTCAGTGCAACATTGCTATACAAGTGTGTTGGATCTGTGCTGATGATTCCGTTGGCACATCCATGACCAGGCTGATGTGATGGGAGCCCTCATTTGGTGCTAATTGTTGATTGTGTGACCAAGTGCTCAGCTGACATGATGGGGCCCTACTGAGGCAACATATGGCACAGCTTTCCTCACACAGGAGTGGAGTCCCCTCATGGCAGTGTGTAAACGTGTGACATTGCCTGCGCCCAAGGTGTGTGTTGTATGTGCATGTCTGTGTGTTCACTTCCATTCATCTGCGCATGCTGTGATCCCTAGTGTTGTACCTGTTTGTGATGCTTGCTGACTTGAGCTATGTTCCCCCAAAGTCTTCTCCCTGTGTTCTCTGTGATGTGGGTGCATGGCACATTACTGGTCATCAGGGTGTCACCCATAGGTGTGTTTGCTGTCAGGGCAGAGTTTGTGTGCAGACGCAGATGGGTCACAGTCAGGTTTCCCTTTGGCACTTGTTGTTTGCCCCTGTCATGTGATTTCCAGTTTGTGTTATCTTTCAGTGATTGTGACACATTGTGTGTGTGACTGCTGGCACTCCTTAGGGTCCGGGCTGCAATGTTGGTTGTTGTCTATGTGTGTTCTTTGTGGGTGACCTTGGCTTCTTCATTGGTGTGTGACTGTGGCTGGGATCCCATTGGTCGGTGTGGTATTGCCGTCATGTCCATGTACAGCGTAGTGTGCAGTGTGTCAGACATTCAGGAGTCTTGTTGAGTGTCCATGTGTGATGTGTTTCTACACCTTGGTTCCCACCCACCACCCTGGAATAGTCATGGGTGCATGTGCAATGTCACCAGTGCATGTGTACTTCACTGCTGCACATTGTTGGAGGTCGAGGGGTGTGGTCTTGAGTGTGTGCAGATGAGAGTTGTTGCCCGGCTAGGCCCCTGCCTCCATGTTGGCCTTGGCTTACTGGCCATGCTGATTGATTTGTGCTTGTGTAGGTGTGATGGTAGTTTGTTGCTCAGGACACCTGACTGTGGTTCACAGTGTGAACGACATTTAGCTTTGTCATCACAGTGGTATTTTTATTCAGCCCAGGGTCACCACATTGTGGGGGCCCTGGGGGTGGTGTGTCTGTGACTTGCTGTGTCAGTTGTTGTTCCTACGTGCCTGTGTGACATGTGTGTTTTGTGCTCCCTCTCACCTGTCAATGCCTGCTTGCCCACATAGGGGATTTGGATCCATGAGTTACCTTAGTGTGGCAGTGTATGCACATCTGTATGATTGGTATTCAGCTCTCCTCATGTGTTGTGTTGTTGCCTGGGGACACTGGCACCCCCACCCCTCACCTGCTGTGTATGATGACAGTGTTGGTCTGCCTGTTTGTGTTTGTGCATCTGCACCACTGCATTGGCATATCTTGGGTGTGCCATTGGCTGTATGTTGTTTGGTGTGTTTCCCCTGCTGTCCCTGGGACTCCTAGGTCATCGGTCAGCACAGTGATCATGGTTTGTGTGTCCCATTGCTGCCATGGTATGGTATCTGTTCACCTCACATCTGCTGTCTCCACAGGGTATCTGCATTTGTGTGCCCATTGGTGCAAATATGTGGTTCTGCATTCTGATGGTCACTTCTGTCATTGTGTCATTGATGACTGTTGACGGTCTCAGCCCCCATGGGTGTTGTTTGTCTGCACATGGCCAAAGGAATGTTTCATTTGCACTGCAGTATTTGGCTCCCCCAATTTATGTTGCAATGGGACACATACACTACTTTGCCACAGATGAGTTTTTGGTTCTGTGACCAGGAATGATCCATGCAGTTTGGCAGTTGCAGCTCTTTCTTTGTCAACAATTACCTTTTGGTCACTGTGATGATGAGGGTGTAGACCCCATTGCCACAATGGTCAAAATGTGCTTCAGCTATGGACCCCACACTTGCCTTTTGGTCACTGTGATGATGGGGGTTTAGTCCCCATTGCCACAATGGTCAAAATGTGCTTCAGCTATGGACCCCACACTTGCCTTTTGGTCACTGTGATGATGGGGGTTTAGACCCCATTGCCACAATGGTCAAAATGTGCTTCAGCTATGGACCCCACACTTGCCTTTTGGTCACTGTGATGATGGGGGTTTAGACCCCATTGCCACAATGGTCAAAATGTGCTTCAGCTATGGACCCCACACTTACCTTTTGGTCACTGTGATGATGGGGGTTTAGGCCCCATTGCCACAATGGTCATGGGCTGCTTGCATTGTGGGTGCCACACACATATATGTGTGGCACATGTGCTAGGGGTCACATTGTATGTTCAAAGTCATGTTCGGTGTTGTAGGCATTTGACACAGCCTGCTCACACGCTTGTCATGGTGGTGGGGGATGTCTTAATCTTGCATTCCCTAGGTTGTGGTGTGCTTGTTGTGTCATGCATTGTCCATCCTATGAGTGGGGGTGGTAGTAGTGGTAGGCATCCAGCCCCCTGGCTAAGGGTGGTAGTAGTGGTGGGCATCCTGCCCCCTGGCTAAGGGTGGTAGTAGTGGTAGGCATCCTGCCCCCCTGGGTGAGGGTGGTAGTAGTGGTGGGCATCCTGCCCCCTGGGTGAGGGTGGTAGTAGTGGTGGGCATCCTGCCCCCTGGCTAAGGGTGGTAGTAGTGGTAGGCATCCTGCCCCCGTGGGTGAGGGTGGTAGTAGTGGTAGGCTTCCTGCCCCCTGGCTAAGGGTGGTAGTAGTGGTAGGCATCCTGCCCCCCTGGCTAAGGGTGGTAGTAGTGGTAGGCATCCTGCCCCCGTGGGTGAGGGTGGTAGTAGTGGTAGGCTTCCTGCCCCCTGGCTAAGGGTGGTAGTAGTGGTGGGCATCCTGCCCCCTGGCTAAGGGTGGTAGTAGTGGTGGGCATCCTGCCCCCTGGGTGAGGGTGGTAGTAGTGGTGGGCATCCTGCCCCCCTGGCTGAGGGTGGTAGTAGTGGTGGGCATCCTGCCCCCTGGGTGAGGGTGGTAGTAGTGGTGGGCATCCTGCCCCCCTGGCTAAGGGTGGTAGTAGTGGTGGGCATCCTGCCCCCCTGGGTGAGGGTGGTAGTAGTGGTGGGCATCCTGCCCCCTGGGTGAGGGTGGTAGTAGTGGTGGGCATCCTGCCCCCTGGCTAAGGGTGGTAGTAGTGGTAGGCATCCTGCCACCCTGGCTAAGGGTGGTAGTAGTGGTAGGCATCCTGCCCCCCTGGCTAAGGGTGGTAGTAGTGGTAGGCATCCTGCCACCCTGGCTAAGGGTGGTAGTAGTGGTAGGCATCCTGCCCCCCTGGCTAAGGGTGGTAGTAGTGGTAGGCATCCAGCCCCCCCTGGGTTGGGGTGGTGGCGCGCATTCAGGCCCCTGTGTGCATATGTGGCATTGGTGATGGGCATCCCGCCCCTATGGTGCTGCTGTTGCTGGTGTAAGTATATTCAGATTCCCAGTGTATGTGTGTGATGTGTCGTGTACGTGTTGTATGTGTTTTGTGGTTGGTGTCTGACTTACCTTCTGCGCCGTACGCGTCCGTGCCTGTTCCGGTAGTAGATGTAGAATATTGGTATGATCGGGACGAAGGGATTCATGGTTGGTTCGTGTCGTTCGTCCTTCTCGTTGCTTCGCGTCGTCCTCGTCGCTTGGCTTCGTCCTCGTCGCTTCGCTTCGTCCTCGTCGCTTCGCGTCGCCCTCGTCGGTGCCGTGTTCGTCTCGTAGCCGTGGATCGTGTTGTGGCGCGATTCGGAGCTTATGTGCGCCTCTCCCGGATGCTTTGACGTGCCGTGCGTAGCGACGGGTTCGGCGCGTACGGAAAGCGCATCGTACTTGTTCGGCCGGACGGGGCTGCATTTTCCCTTCCGTGCGACTCGATTCGGCGTTTCCGGATTCGCCTCGGTCGGAGAACAGGACCTGGTTTGGGTGAGTACGGCTCGGCCGGAATTTTTGCTGTTGTGCGCATCGTACTTGCTCGTTCGGTGTGCTGTACGGATCGGTCGGGAAACTGGCTTTCGCATGGCTTTTTTCCCGACCGAATAGTATTGGGTGCGCCTCCGACCGAGATCGGAATCGGCCCCTAAGTGTTGTTACATTATTGCGTGATTTTATATTAATGAGTGTTCCTAGCTAATTAGAGAAGATTCTGCATTCTGAACTCTGAGGCTAACTTGGAAGAGACCCTTTATGACTCTGCTACGGGAAAGTCACTCTATTGCACCCTTGCCCTTTGTTAGCGACAGCTATTGCTAAAGGTGATTTTTTTCCCCTTTTCTCTGATCAGTGCTACTGCAACGATCACTTCCCTATCATTGATATTCTGACGGTTGCTACTGCAGCTGTGGGGAACTCGGCTGAGTTTCCAGAATGACTCTTTATGGGTAGTTCTATCTATGCTCCGAAATGTTGCTCTTTTCTAAAAAGTAACTCCTTATGGGTTTCTCTGCAAAGGGTAGATTAGGCTGTTTAGTTAGGTTAGTGACAATTTCCTTTAAGGAACACTTTGTATTTGATTTATGTTGTCACTAATCAGCCTTTTATTCAACATTTCTGTAAACCAAACTAATTTGAATGAAGGTGACAAAACCATACTGATCCTTTAAGATAAATGAAGGTTTTGAAAACGTATCCAACCTCTCATCATTGACTGAACATTAAGGATCTGGCAGTTGATGGTATATGCATGATATGTGTTTTCGTTTTCGTTCCGGCTCTATTCGTACCACGGTGGCAAAGGTCCATTGACCTGTCAAGCGCCATGAGGATTTCCAAAAGATGAAATCTGTACTTCACGGTGTTTTAGTCTTAAATACCATTTGGCAAATCCTTTAGGTGCTAACATTATTCTAAGTACACAAAGGTAAGAGAAAATGCCACTGATTAATGCATGAGAGGTATAAGGGAAAAAATCATACGTAAACGCATAAATTCCAATTAATGCCTTAAATTGAGAAACATCATTTCAGGAATTTTCATTCTAGATGACTGAAGTAGATTATGAGGCATACAAATTAAACTAGTTTAATTGCAGTGTGTGTTCGCCCTGCGATGTATTGCTTTTTAGGTGACTGTTAACAGCAGAGCATAACCTACACATTCTCTGATGAGCAATGAAAACTAATTCTGAAGAGAATACTAGTGCACCGACAAGGTCGCAAGAATGAAATTGTCCAAGCCTGCATAAATATCAAACAAACCTTGTGCGAGCACTTACTTTTCTTAGCAGCATACTTGACAGGAAAGAGAACTTTTTGCCCATTCTGCAGGCGTCCGAAGCGCCACACCTCATCATCCCTGCACAGGATGTCGATGAGCTCACTCGGGCAGGGCAGTAACTCGTCTGGCCAGAAGTGTATGACATCAGATGCTGCTGCTACCTACAGGAGGGAAGGAAGAATGTGATAATATTAATGAAACAGCGGAGTAGACAGCAAAACATGTATTATACTGCATTATTTATAGGATAAAGTACCCCATGGCCAACGATTTTAAGGAAACTGCAAATCACCAAGGGGTTCCATCACTATATAGCGGTCATGGAACTCCGAGATGACTTGCAATAGACTTTAAATATATACCAGAGAGTATATTATTCCTTATAATATATAGTCACACCAACACCCTTCCCATAAACAGCTTAAAACCTTGAAATCTTGCTCTTTTATTTGAAGTAGATGGTATGGTTGCAAGCATGAAGAAAAAAGAATTATGTTGTGTGACATTAAGCACATCAAAAAGCGTTTAGTAATTTGTTGTACTAAAATATTAGAATCAGTTTAATGTAAGCTAGATGGAAAAATGGTGTCCCCTGAATGTGTAAAAACATGCAGAGTTTCTATTTTTTCTGTAAAGATCTGTACATGCAAAAAATAAACATGTGCCCGTAATTATCTCCTTTCTGCTGATCATGGTTCATCTGAGAAAAACAGATCAAAAGAATGAAAAGCCAGTTTCAGTTTTCATTGTTTAAACTGTAGATCTAATTGCACTCTGTGATGTGCAATAACTTATAAAGGTTGAGCAGCTGCATTATTTCATTATTACAGGTGACTACAGATGTCACAACTCATCTCTAATAAGAACATCTGATAAAGTTTTTATATAGGGACTGTAGGCTCCCAAGTTTTATAATTGCATTTACATAGCACAGTATACCCTCTGAAGAGGTACCAAAGAGTTTTACGGAAGGGCGGTATGATGCTACTTAGTCTTAGTTGAAAGGTTTGGGTTTGTTGTATAGCTGTCACAGCAGTGACAAAGCACATTCTGATATTTCACTGCTGAGACATCACAATAGTCCAAAATAACCATTTAACAAGGCTCAATAAACTGACAACAAATGGGCGCCTAGGATACCAACACAAACTAAAAGCTATCCTCTCCCTCATGATCCCCAGTGTAGACTATACCATGGGCCTTTGCCTGTGGGCCATGTGTTTCCTTACATGCTAACTACAACATACCTAGAATGCCGAGGCAAGACTTCGTATCTGCCTACACCCCAAGGAACACATAACATCAGCCTTACAAGCCCTTCGATGGTTAACTATGGCTAGACGATAAGGGCAGTCCGCATCGGTCACATAATCTTCCATGGAACAGAACAACTGTATTTACAGTTAAATTGTAAACAATATTTACAAAAGAGGGTGCTATGCTCGAGATTAGCACTGTGAATCCTCATACCCCTCCTTAAGGAAGGAAATCCATAGAAAGTTCTGACTTCTTGGTCCAAGTGGCAAAACTCTGGAAATTCTTGCCAGTCAAAATACGAAGTATACAGGAGTGCATGAAATTAGGACAAGAGGTGAGAACTGATATTCCCCAGATTGCTAATCCTGGTAAACAGCCTAGAACAGCGATTTACCAGAATACGCACAACCAGTGACAATCAACGGCTGTGGTCAGTTGCTGATGAGGTGATAACAGAAAAGGGATCTAGATCAGTACTAGTCCTCCCTCCAGCTATTGAGTAACTATAACAATATTCCACTTCCAACTATGCAATCATGATATTGTTAATATGAGTGGGGTGTAGCTGCTACCCCTAATCACCAGGCATAAAAAGTACACACTATTCTAAGAGTCATGTTTACTTTTTGAAAGGTCCTTCCTTGACCACCTTCTAATCTTCCTGCAGCAAATATTCAGTTGTTGAGAGGCACAGACTGAGGTATGGGTTAACCCAATGATGTCATTAGGGCTTATAGAATGTGATGTAATGTCCACTGCCCTAGTTAACGTGCCTGAGAATCTCTCCCACAAATGAGGTCAAAAGCCTTGGTGCTTGGATGGACTGAGAATTTTTCATGAAAGATTGAGTTGGAGCGACCGTTAAAGGGTTTTTTCAAGTCGTTGGATTAAAGAAGTTCATCCATATTAAACCAGCAGGTGACAGGCATTCGTAGCAGTTATTAACTCTTGGCTTGATGGTTGCTATGATCCACATAGAGGCGCTTCCAGTGGTCTGACTGACAAACTCCAGTTGGTGTGGTTGCAGCACACACCGCCTACGCAAACATAGATCTTCATTGGCTGCCAGTCAAGAACAAAGGTTCCATAAATACTTCTGGAAAATCTGCAGCAATCATAGATTTCTTGGTGTATTCCAATTCCTAACATTTACACATGTGTAAATGTGCCACAAAGATGCTTTCCCCCCACGAGAACACCTCCTCCGAGCAAACACATCAAATATAGGGGTGTTCTATCCTCATCCCACCCTTGACATAAGCAAATTTGCATGCATTTCTAAAGTGAGGAAATACCTGCGAGGAGTATGGGATTACCCACAAACCTGTGTGTTTGTGATTGTTCACCTACATTTTGCAGGCTCTGCAGACTCTTCTACCCAACAATGCCTGGAATTCCACCAGTAAATTTAAAGTTACAAATGTAGTAATTCCACAATACTAGTGGAATTTACACCTTTATAATTGCACCTTATAAACATAAAACTCTGCCTGAGTCTGTGAACTGGAATTGAGACGTTATATTTGCAAAATCCTTTTGTGTGCTTAAATTCATCTTAAGTGCACAAGATGCTGTGCGGACCTGGTTCAAATAGAGTATCAATATCACAGGCACTATAGTTAAGCTATCTGACTATCATAGGGTATATGATAAACAAGCTGAAGACGTGGAGTTCTGCCCAGCAACTTAGCTACTCCTCACAACCCCTTCTAGATGTTTTGCTGTTTACTTTCACTAGGCTTCTGAAAAGGAGTTTCTCCAGATCTGAATAGTTTTCCAACTAGAAAAAGATTAAAAAGCAAACACCAAACCTCAGGAAAACCCGGAAGAGGTCCTTATCCTGATGAGGCTCATCCACAGAATGTTTTGTGCACCAAGTTGAACTGAAGGGCGCAAGCAGTTATCTGTCAGAGAATTTTCTGAGATCCTGGTGCAAAAAGATCAAGACTGTGAAGATTTACAACCGCAAATGTAATTTAGTTTTGAGTTTTTTTCCGGATACTAAGAGTTATTTAGTAAGAGCTTGCTCGTGACCCAAAGCAACGCAAAACGATACAAAGCATTGCGTTGATTTACCTATCACTCCCTATAAAAGCCTACAAGCGTAGTACAAAATTAGTAAATAAACCCAGGGGCGTAGCTTGGTAAGTAAAATTTGGGGTGGTGGAGGTTGAACTTCAGATTTTCCAACAATAATGCAGTCATAAAATGTTAAAAAACATTATACAACAAGCAGAACGCATGGGAGGGGCTTAAGGGGCAGTAAAAAGAGAGAGGAATGTGGATTGGTGGGGTGCTAAGTGAGAGAAAACATATTTTGTAAAATAACCAACATTTTGTGAGACTTTCAAAACAGTGAGAGGGGGAAGTGTGTGTGTGTTTTTGTTTGTGTGTATGTAAAAATTCCTGGTGAAATCCGACAAACACCTCACCATACCCGACTGATAGCCCCTGTACCCAACTATTTACCTGAAAATACATTTATTAGGGGGTTGTAACACCCCAAACACCCCCCTGAAGCTATGCCTCTGAATAGACCCCAAATTTTAGGGGCATGTGAGGAAAAGGGGGTATTACAAGGAGTGTATACAAAATGGATGGAATACCAAAAAAAAACGTGTTCGTGGGTGTTCACAAAAATTTTACATTGCCTGTCCCACCCTGGAAAGGTACATAAAGCAACTGAAAAAGGGAGTGTTAAAGTGCCTTAGCAGAGTTTGAACAAGAAAGAACACCCACATCTATTATGCAGTGTAGTAGCAGTCTTTTCTCAAAAGGGAAACAGAGAAAAATATATTTGGGGGGAAAAAGATGTGCAACTGCACATTTCCAGCGCACATATTCAGGTGGATGCCCATCCCACAGACAATCCACTGATGTAGGCATGGAGGAAATGACCAGCATAGATTTGTACATATTTTTGAAGTTCCTTCACATTGGAAATGTACATAAATCTTAGATGCAAATCTACAATGCACATATTTCTTGCTTTTCACAAAATTTTGGAGAACAAAGCCAATAATGCTGATTTTTCATTTAAATCGCCATCATGCTCTGCTTGGTGTCTGCTGCAAAGCGCCTAGTGAAGTTAAACCTGCTATATGAGTTAGAAATATGTTTGCACTCATGCTTGTCATTATTTAAGGCACTCAATTTCGAACACTTAATTTTACCCACAAACTTCTACAAAGATGGTTTCCTCTTTCACAGAGTGCAAAACATGACTCAAAAATATCCATCTGTTTGATGTTTTTAGCCATGTTTTACACCCTGTGAAAGAAGAAACCATCAACTGAATTGTATGTAAATTATGCTATTGAGTGGTGTCCTTTGTCGGAATGAGCCAACAGAATTGGAGCGATGTAAAAATGGGCAAGCAGTAACGGCTGCTACTGGATGGGCATGGGGGAGCGAGGGGGCAAACAGAGGGGGAGGGAAGTAAAAGATTTTTTTTTAAACTCTTACCTGGATGTGGCCGGCCCACCGGCCGGCTGCTGCCTCTCCTCCATCCACTTCCTGGCTTCTGTGGAAGCAGGAAGCACCCAGGCTCCCCTGAGCCAATCACAATGCTGCAATGCAGCGTTGTGATTGGTCTGAGCGCTGTAGTTCGGCGCTCAGACAGGGAATGGGAGCATGGGCATGTTCTTCACCCCAGGCTGTAATGCAGCCTGGTGGAGAACATGCAAAGTGCGCATGACATTTTGGTCGGCCCGAGACGACCAACCAAAATTTTGTGCGCACTTAGGAAGTGCCTACCACTCCCCCAGCCTCTAAACAGGCCAGCCCCGCCCCACCCCAACCAACTGAGCCAGTAGTTTAAATAAAATGATAATAAAGTTGTTATTATCAGTTTATTTTTCTGTTTTTAATTACTCACTCAGCGAGTAGTGGGGCGATGCTCCTCCGCCTTAGCGGAGGAGCCGCCACTGTGGGCAAGTGAGGAAATAATATTTGCATTGAGAAACAGATAAATCAAACATAGAGCACCAAGTACACACCCTTGCATCATAGTGCAAGGGTGTGTACGTGAGGTTTTTGTATCGGAAGGATACCCTTTCAGTACAAAATACTATTCCTAGACACCTACAACATGGTAATAGTCTGGAGAAAAGAAAAGGTTTCTCTAATTTTACGCTGGTCCCAAGTAGGTGTACATTTTTGGAGCAAAGTCTTTTCTACCTTTTTTATGGCTTTGCATCAAAATCCTTGGTAGGCCCCCTTGACACAAAATAGTACAAAGTAGCGTACTGTAGAACTACTTTCCAGTGAAACAAGTTTTGTGCTGGAAAATAAATCACAATTCTTTATTTTTCACTAGTTTCTGTCACTTTAGAGAGAGGATTTCTAGTCAGACCCCTTCAACCATCAGCTTGTTTGGGTCAGGCCCCTTGATCCATTGGTTCTATGAGATGTGCTTCATGTTGTGGATCAGCCCGCAGAATTTTCCAGATATCTACATTATTTTCTTTCAGTGTGCATTGGTGGAAAAGTAACAAGTTAGTCGCTCTGGGATTGTAGCTGCTCCATGCCTGTCCTGCATGGCCTCCATATCATATGGCACATGCTCTGCCTATCTCTCCCATCGCGCAGCAACATGTAGTCTCTGTATGCATGGTCTGCATTGACTCATGAATCATCTCTTATCCAACCTCTCCCACTCAGAACCTGCACTGCTCCTCCTCCACCCAAAATTTGCCCTCACGCCCATTGTGCTGCAGCTGGAAGTCTCTGTGTTTGGTATCTTGCCCCATCTTTGGCTTCAGCGTCTGTGCAGCACATATGGTGGCTTGAAAAAGTCCTTTTTTTGCAGTGTTGTAATGGAGAGCCCCAAATACAGAAAGGGTGGTGCTTGGCACAAGAGTAGCAGTTGTGCCGTGGTCTCTCATAGAGCGCCACATGGCCTCTACTGGCCTTAATGGCATACGAGCTCCACAACTTCAGTCACTGAATGCATGTTTTCCCCTAGCAACTCCCAGCGATAGAGCCCTAGAGCATCCATTGGTGCATAACCAGATGCTCGGGTTCTGCTGAGCCCCCTTTACTGGCTGGTGGGAAACATAGGAAGGAGGCTGCTCTTGTGTGGTAGCATGGAGCTGTAAGGAGGGAGGAAGGAAAGGGAAGAGGTGGAGTGTGGATGCAGGTAGGTCAATACCACAATCAGGCCCGTCTGTGGCTCTGCTGGGGCTGAGGTGAGCACTGGCATACAGGATATTAATTTTCAAACTTTGTATTCTGGGTGCTAGTTACTATTAATGACTCATAACTAGAGGTGGGCATAACTTGTGCAATTCCGTGTAGTGTAATCATGCGGAATTACCTAAGAATTCAGTGAGATTACACTTGAATTATGTGAGAAGAGTAATTCTGCGTCTAGTGCTATTTCTTAGAGCAAAAATGCCCCTTGTGTCCCAAATGGTTGTGAGGATACCTTTTGCGCTTAGAAACAGCGCTAAATGCAACAAAACACAAACAGAAAGCCCAAGCAGCTCGCTAAGGCTAAATGTGCTCTTAGGGTAGGATTTTTCCCCTAAATTACTACCAGCATTACACGCTATTTCTTTAGCGCAAAATGCACCTTCACATCCAAAATGGACGCAAGGATGCATTTTGCACTAGGAAACATTGCTAAATGCAGCAGAACACAAATAGCAAGCGCAAGGGGCCACTTACGTTCACTAAATGTAATCTTGTGATAGGAGTTTTCCCCCCAAATTACTCTTAATTACACAAGGAGGTGTAATCACATAATTGGCATTAATTTCAGGTAGAAAGAGATTCAAAAGGAAACAACAATCCTCAGGAAAACCAGGAAGAGGTCCTTATCCTGAAAGGGCTCATTCATAGAATTTTTGTGCACCAAGTTGAACTGAAGGGCACAAAAAAAGTTATCTGTGAGAGAATTTTCTGAGATCCTGGTGCAAAGAATCAAGACTGGGAAAATGTACACCCGCAGATTTAAATTATGCAAGGTGGAGTAATTGCGTAATTATCTGTAATTCTGCGTCAAGAGTAATGCGAGATTACCTAAATTACTCCGATTACTCTGGCGTAATCGTAATTCGGCCCAGGCTTACTCATAATGCACTTACGTCACTAAATACATGCCTGTAGTTGAGTATGGGATAAATTGTATGCCATAAATTCCAAATACCTGGGCTACATTTGGAAAACCAGTTTAGAGTTTTAGTTATATGAAAAGAGGGTGGGTATAAAGTCTGAGTGCTGATTTGGAGAGAGCCCAGAGACAGATGTGGAGTTTTACAGCGAGATGTGAAGATTAGGCGAAAGGGATGTTTTGTAGCACTCGTAGATTTAATTAAAGATGGTGTCAGTGTAAAGGCAGAAACTCAAAGGCATGATCTGGAGGAGACCAATGCCTTGGAACCAATGTAAGGGATGGTGTGGAGGCCGCAAGCATGGGGAAGTCAGAGATTCAGAAGTTAAAGAAGAATGAATGAGCTGTTTGGCATTTAATTATGGACCAACATTCCACAAACTTTTAACAACATCTTTGGATAATTATCTGATACATGTGCCCTTGTGCATTATAGACTGGTTTAGAAACCTAAGTACAAGACAACTGAAACAAAATAGAGCAGTCTTTCAAAATACATTGTTTGGTCCATGGGAGTCTTATTTTTCAGGGTAAAATGTGTGCACTTTGGAGTTGAAAACATTATGGAAGAACTTATAAGGGTAAATCACAGACACTGAAGGTGTCTAAAGGATACTGAGTAGCACATAGTTCAAAGAATGTCCCATATTTATGGACAGCTACAACAAGTCATGTGTAGGGATTCCACCCTACAGAGTGAATGAACAGATGAGTTCTGTGTTAACCTCATACTGCTAATAATTACTAATAACCGCCAGTTTCCTCTTGCACCAAGATGAGATACGACCTGTGAAGTCATGACCTACCTGCACAGAGTAGGAGTGTGGTTGAACTGATGGAGGCATAGGCATTTCTGAAGTTAGCATGCGTCTGCATGTTCTGGAGGTTTGTGTCACACTCTATGAAGAGAGCCTGAAAGAGGAAGGGGCCTTTTTGAAGTACAGGTGGGCGGAACTCATGGAGTTTTAGCGCAGAGTTACATAAAAACTCAGCGAGATTCCGCAGAGTTCCGCCCGCCCTTACTTTTGATGAAACTCTTCCTCATTTCTTTCTGTGTTTATCTGGTGTTTCTTATGACTATTTTGCAACGTTATCCGAGATGGTACGGAGTGAAGTATGCTGTATGGAAGTAGAGTATTATTATTTTACAGATTGAGTGTTGTGTATATTCGTCAGAACACTTCATTGCACCTGGCCGCTGTCACCACCTTACAATTCATCATATGCCTGCACCTGGATGACAGGGCGGGAATTAGTTTGCATGTGGTAAATGCAAAATGCAGTCAAGCAGCGAATGGACACGTTTACAAAAGAGATTTGTGTGCTTTGCAGATGTGGCTCACTTTGACTCAAAAAGAGTCACTTACAATCAAGCTGTACAAGACAATATACTTTTTTTGCCTCTCTTGCTTAATACTACTGAACAGCTCTAGACATTTCTTTCTAGCACACATACACTACGCAATCTCACTGTGTGCACCCCTTACCTATCACTAGGCAAACATTGAACGTTTTCTTGCATCTCAGTTCAAAGGTGGCTTTGAATAAATGTGTCCCTCTTGGGCTCTGAGAGCTGACCAATAGGAACTTTTATCACTGTAAAGAAAATACTACTACTAGTGTAATGGACAACAGTACATGCAATGGTTGGCGCAAGTAAGTAGCTTTGTGACCTTGGAGTGAGTGTTAGGGGGTTTTATTTATAGGCAAACCCAGATGGCAAGTACTTACACGTCCCTGCCCTTTCAAAAAAGACTAAAGAGGCAATTTTACAAAAGTATAAGCTTTTGACTGATTTACATTCTTTTAAACTCACCATTTACATAGACATTAACTAATAAAAAACTCCCCACAGATGTCCTTTGGATTGTAAATGTATGCTTCTCCATCCTCAGTCTCTCAATATTTACGGAAATAAATACGATTACTTAGTCATTTTTGTAACTTAAAAATACTGAAAATTTACTTGCAACACACCATGGTTGTGAGCCACCTGGGAAACACGTGCACTTATTTGGAGACAATGACTCATTCTTATATGTCACTTGCTGTGGGAAACGATTACATAATGGAACATGTTTCCAGACTGGATTAACAGAATGAACAAATATAAACGTCTCACATAGTGTGCATTTAGTCAGTCAAATTCAAGAGTAGAAAGGTCTGGAGGGCACAATGTGATCACCCAGTCGAATGCGTATTGCTAACTTGCTGGCAGCAACACTGACAGATGCTGAAAACGGCCTCACGACCACCACGGCCCCACTACACCTTGTTGTAGTTATCTTTTATACTCCCGAGTCTCCTATACAGGATGTAATAAACACAATTTATTTAAATGTTCAAATGCTCCTTCAATGGGGAGCAACCTCTTCCTGACCAAAGTAAATTCAAAGCTAAAGTACATTTACAACTGTATCAGATTCGCAAGTGAGGCAGATTTACAACTACAGCAGCATTTCTACCCAGGTATATTTACAAATCAAGCACATTACAACTCAACTAAATTTACACCTGTAGAAGATGATTCAAATTGGATTTACAACACTAGCCTCCAGCACTCTCAGCGAAGAAGATTTACAACTATAGAAAATTTAATAAACGAAATATAATTTTAAAACAAATGGATTTACAACTCTAACCTCTAGCACTCTCAGTGAAGAAGATTTACAACTATGGTAGATTCTTACCTGAAGAAGGTTTGCAACTCAAGAAGAGTACCAATTGTCACAGTCTCTCATCAGAAGTCGTTTTATAAGTGTAGCAGATTTACAACCAAAATATACTTACAAGAAAAGTAGTTTTACAAATGTAGTAGATTTTCAAAGGAAGTAAACTTTCAGCTGAAGTAGATTTACCACTGTAGAAGGCTTACAAAGGTAGCAGATTTACAACAAAAATACATTTCCATCAAAAGTAGATCTACAGGTGTATAGATATGCAACTGAAGCAGACTTACAACCGTAGTAGATTTACAATCGCAACCGTAGACTTCCAACTGACGCGGATTCTTAAAACTCAAGCAGATTCTCAATTGAAGTACACTTACAACTGTACTACATGGTCAACCATACTGGACTCACCACCGAAAGCATATATGGAAACTAAATAGATTGAGAACAGAAGGAGACCTACAATATGAAGCAAAGTTACAACTGCAGCTGATTCACAATTGGAGTAGATTTAAAACTAGCCTAGATTTCTACTTTGGTTGTGCAGGAACTGCCTGAAGAAGGGCCTATACCACCTAGAAAGCTGCAAGCAAAATACGTGTTAGCCATGTGAAGGTGTTATCCTTTTTAAATGACTGCTTGGTTGTTTGCTTTTTTGGAAGGAGGAAAAAACATTTTTTTCTGGCCAATGACGTAATTTTGCCTAATTTTGTAGATAGGAATCCACAGATTAATTTCTAAGCCCTCTTTGCCAAGCGAATCTTTGATGTGTCTGGGGAACGTGAATAATAAAATAATTCTGTAAACCTACATAGTGCTTTGATTTGTTTGCATGTTAATGATACCAGGGGAATCGTTCAAAGAATTGTTCCTTGTAAAACGTCACTGGCTTTGAAAGGCTTGAGTATGCACCCGATGTGAATGGGGAAAAGATGAATTGTGTGGGTGAGTTTGAAGCTCATGAAACTCGTGTGTTGTAACATGCAGGAGGCATTAAATATAGCTATGGCCTGGCGCTGTCGGTGCGTGTAGCCGTAACAAACACCTTGCACTCTTGATGAGGAAATTCTGTGTTCTGGTGGTCTGGAAAACCGCCTGACCTAACTGCTGGTAATGTAAGCAAAGTAAAGGCTGCCATGGCAACAGGCCACCTATGCCAACATGGCTGCCAGGAACAATGTTCTTTCACACTATTCCGTCTAACTCCTAAATGGTGTGATGAATAGAAGTAATGTGCTAAATTTAGGAAAAACAAATTCTATATGCTTTACAGATCCAGGCCGCCAAGATTTTTGTATTTAAGTTTTAATGGCTCTTTCAAGATTGCCCAAAAAATGAACACTGCTTACAAGAGAGCATGAAACAAGACTAAAGGGATTGCGGGAGTGTATTAGTCCCATCTCACTATGGGGTATATTTACTAGAAAATGACGCACCACGGTGCTGCAAGCCATCTTGTTGCGCTGAGCTGCGTCATTTGGAAAGTGCAGGGTTGCATCGTATTTACAGCAATACGGCGCATCCCTGTGCTTTCCTATGCGCTGGTGCCCAAAAGGCTACCTAGTGCCAATGCAGGCACCCTTGCGTCATGTTGCAAGGGAGCCTGCGTTGCAGGCATGATTGTTTGTGTGCAGGAAGGGGCACCTTCCTTCACATAAACAGTCATCGATGGTGTTTTCCTCCTTCTATGTGTGCTGCAGAATGCAGCACACATAGAAAGAGAAAAAAAGTAGGAGAAATAAATGTATTTCTCCTCGTTGTGCCACTTTTACACCTCCCATTGGAAAGCGTAGGAATCTGATGCATTCCAGGTTTATGAAACCTTGTAAATCTGGGAATGCGTGAGATTCCATGGGTGTTGCATGGGAACACCCACAGCAACACCCATGGAATGCCAGAGTAATGCGTGAAAAGGGGCCATATTTATAAGGCCATGAAAAGCCATTCAGGGTGGCTTTACATGGTCTTGTAAATATGGGCAGGCACACTGCCCCTCCGGAGCGTCATAAAAGTGACGTTCCAGCAGCATTAATGTGCCGCAGGGGCGTTGTAAATATGCCCCAATGTTTTTCTGTGTCTGTTTGGCAGCATATCAGCCTATTGCTGGCCAAGCAGTGTTGCCGAGCCCAAAACGTGAGCAAGTCTCCTACTTATGGGACTGCAATAAAATGTATAAGGCTAGAGCTCAGCGCTTTTGCACCTGGGCAAGAGAATACAACAGCGTCGCTGTTTAGGCATGCCACAAATTTAGAGAGAGCAACACTTTGTGAATCCAAGAGTGGGGCAGAAATACTAGATATGCAAAGAAAAGGAAACTCATGTTTAGGTTCATGGTAACGTGCTAATCACATTCGGTGTACTGAACCATTGATAGCAAGAGGGTGCCTTGTACTTGTCACACTTTTTTCACCCAAATGAATGAATTAATGTAATTCTTTATTGCATTGTTAATAAAAAAAATGCAAAATGTCACAGATACATATCAATCAGCTACACCTAGATAAGGAAATAGAGCATGAAATAAAGCAACACTTTTCATTGATAAACTGACACGCGGATTAAAAGTCGTCCTCGCTATGATCTAGTTGTTATACTACTTGGATATGTAGAAAAAAAGCAAGGTGCAATGTTTATCAAATGCTTATTCTTTGACTTGGCAGCTAGTATTCCTGCTTGGGAGGTGATCGCTATACCAGACCTCTGGAAAGAGCGCACTCTTTTGAGGTGAGCGGAATTAGGACCCGGGGCTCCTGTGGGCCCAAACCCTCCCCTGCTCTCGTGACTCTTTGACCTGGGAGATAGGGGGGCAGATATGAGTCCAGGGGTTGGCTTTCGGGCCCAGATCTCACAAGTGTGGGGCAGGAGACGGGAGGCAGGTATGGAGCTGCGCTAGCTGCGCGTCTCTTCCGGTCCCACTGTCGCGATGGCATTGGGCTGGGTATGCCGACGTCAGCTTGGCTTCGACCTTTTCGACTTGGCCATCATGAAGGCAGGACAGAGACTGCTGTGGTGCTACATAGTCCGCAAAACAATTGTAAAAGAAAAGACTTGGAGGGGTGACTTCATAAAATGTTTTCCCTGACTCAGGCAAAAAGGAGGGAGTTGGAGACTAAGGAGAAGGATGGTAAGGAAATGGTGAGGGAGAAAAAGCAGACGGTCAAGGAGAATAGAACAAATTGGCTTTTTGGCTTCAATGTTTACATGACTGTTATGTTGGAAAATAGGCCTGAGTTAGCTACCTCTATAGTATTCTATGCAAACAAGATTCTTAAAGCACACCATGGTTATGGCGGTACAGCCTGGCTTGAGTATGACTTCAGATGAGCTAAGGTTGATATCGGGTTGGACAAGGCTGAAGTGAATGTCTGGTTGGAAACGGTTAACAACAAAACCCCAGTGAAGCATCCTTTTTACACCCAACACTCCACTGGTGACAAGAAGGGCGCTTGCTGGGCCTTCAACAGGAAGGCATGCACCCGCCCATCTGGTTCCTGCAAATACAAAACATGTATGCTCCTTTTGTGGCCTCCCCTCTCATCCCGAGTTCAAATGGAAAGAAAAATGTAGCAGGTAACACACTAAATCCAATAATTAAGAATGGCCTGCCCACTCCAGTTTAGGTGAATAGGTTATTGCACTGGCTCAACGTATACCCAAACCGACATGCTGTTGAGGGTTTCAACAGGGCATGTGCACAAAAAGCTTCCCTTTTACAAGTTCACATTTAAACTTGACATCTTTTTAGACATACTCTGCACGTACATGATAATGTACTCAGAAAGTGTTCTGCTTGCAACACACATTTCTTCGTAAGCATTTTATCACGACTTCACAGTATGTTCAAGTATAAAGTACACTGAACACACTGCGCTAGTATGTTGTTGTCTGTTTGGAGACAGCTCTCAATCGGAAATACAAACAATGACTTAGTACAGGACCTCAGACACAGTGCAAATGAAGCTAGTTTTGTTATATAAACTGCTTCTGAGCTCTGGCTCATCAGAGGAGCACTTCCATGGATTATCCTGGACGTTTGCCTGTGACTGATTGCCAGCCCTGCTGACTTCTATCACTATCCTGAAAAGGACGGCATCCTGTTCTACACCAGACTGGCAGAATGCACTTCTTATTACGCTCTCTAGAGTAGAGTCAGAGTAGCTAGGGTTTTCATTATGATATATATTCATATAATCACTGAAACGTTATAATGGTTGAATTATTCATCTTCTTCACCATTCTTGTAATGCTGGTAACAATGCTTTGTTTCCTTCTACTAATAACTGTAGCCCATGTTTTTTTATACAAAAGAATCCAATTGCTTCAATAAATGTTTGAAGTGCCAATTTGTGTTTTTCTTGTGTTTCCCTTTGGGCATGTCTAAAGTAACCACGAAAAGGTAGATCTGTTTCCACAATTTCCTTGGGGGAGTCAGAGTGGTCATGTTCTAAGGTTGCTGACACCATCTGGTACCCTGTAAGGTTTAGGGCTCGAGATGGCACACTGTGAGCTAGCTAGGAATTGGGCCAACATATTCTGATTATATGTGTGGCCTCAGTCTCTATATTTTGACGCATATGTTGTCCAAGCACACAGTCTTACTTGATTAGTAGGAACCGTACGGCAATGCGATGCAGTGATTGCATCTTGGTTTCTCCTTAGGTTTTAGGATTCCTGCATTTGGTGTAGATCCGGTTGCACATTGCAATATCCAGCTGTCTGCAAGCACCCACTCAGAGGTTGTAGCAAATAAATTGCAGGAAGAATTATCCATAGACAGGAATGCTGGCCACTACTCTGAGCTGTCTGGAAAAACTTTTTTGCTCGCCGTTAGGAGCTATTCCCAAAAAAGAGCCAGGACGTTTCAGGCTAATTTACGATTTGTCAGCCCCAAAAAAGAGGCCAATCAATGACGCAATTGATCCACAGGCTTTCACTGTTACATATTCATCTGTTGATTGGGCCCTGGTCATGCTTAGGCGGCTGGGGCAGGAGGTCCTCATGGCTAAAACAGACATTGAATCTGCTTTCCCGCTCCTACCGGTCCACCCTGAAGATTACCACTAGCTAGGCTTTCAGTTCGGGGGCAAGTACTACTATGACAGGTGCATTCCAATGGGCGGATCTGTCTCCTACTCTTATTTTGAACAGTTCAGCTCAGCACTTGAGTGGATATTTGTTTACCAAACTGGGCACCCAGAGGTGACGCACTACCTTGATGACTTTTTTTTCCTGGGCCCACACAAGTCTGACGAGTGTAAGCACGCATTAGAGGTCTTTGTCACCTTATCGTGTGGGTTTGGGGTTCCCCTTGCACCTGACAAAACCTTTGGCCCTTTTACCTGCATCACCTTCTTAAGCATTGAGATTAACCCGGGGAACAGTCGGAACAATGTGGACAGAGCCACGCGTGTTCTGACTACACAAGCGTAACCACGCTTGCCTTAACCACGGGGGTGGGAGCGGGTCGGTGTAGTGTTAGCTAAGGGTTAGGGTTTCAGGCCTTAGGGCAGCGGGAGGGGAATGGGTAGTCGGTACAGTTTTTAGGGCTTAGGGGATGGCGGGGTAGATTTAGGGCTCACGGGGGGGTCGAGTAGTTTTTAAAAATAGGGCTTATGGTTTTAGGCATAAGGGAAGTGGAAGGGGTTGGGGTAGTTTTAGAGACAGCAAGGAGTGGGAGGGGGTTGGGTAGTGTAAGCTAAGGGTTAAGGACAGCATGGGAGGTGCAAGGGGGTCGGGGTATTTGGACCTCAGGGCCAGGGGGGGCATGTAGGGAGTTTGTAGTTTAGGGCAGGGGGAGGGGGGTCGCTACCTTAGCCACGCATACCCCTTTACCATTCATGCCTTTACCACAAAATTGCGTAGTAAAGGCATGCGTGGTTAAGACGCATTTGTGGTTCAGGCTGTGTAGTAGAGGCACGTGTGGTTGAGCCATGCGTGCCTCCATCATACAACCGACACAGGAAACGGTCAGAACAACGCGGGCAGAGCCACACTTGTTCGGACTACACAAGCGAACCACGCTTGCCTTAACCACCCATATGCCTTAACCACGCATAAGCATGGTTAAGGCAGTGCGCAGTCTAGCTGCTGCTGGGCGGAACGCGGAAGCAGGAAGACCTTGGACCTTGGCGGAGGACACGGTGAGGTAAGTGGGGCTGGAGCTGGGTTTGGGGGTAGTTTGTATGGTTTTGGGTGGTAGTTACAGTGCTGGGGGTCAAGGGTCATTGTCAGGGCTTGGGAGGGATGCAGGTTCATTTTCAGGGCTGGGGAGGGGGGGAGAGGGTTGTTTTCAGGGCTGGGGAGAGGATTGTTTTCTGGGCTGGGGAGGGGGAGAGGGTCGTTTTCAGGGCTGGGGGGTCGGGGTAGTATTCAGGGCTGGGGAGGGGGGTCAGGGGTTGGAGCAGGTCGGTGTAGTGTTAGCTAAGGGTCAGGTTTTTAGGCCTTAGGGCAGGGGAGGGGAATGGGTAGTCTGGACAGTTTTTAGGGCTTAGGGGATGGCCGGGTAGTTTTTAGGGCTCAGGGGGGTCAGGGTAGTTTACAGGGCTGGGGGAGGATCAGCGTAGTTTAAAGGGCTGGGAGAGGGTCGGGTAGTTTTTTTAATTTGGGGTTAGGGTGTTAGGCTTAAGAGCAGTGGAAGGGGTTGGGGTAGTCTTAGGGACAGTACAGGGGTGGGAATAGGTTGATGTAGTGTTAGCTAAGGGTCAGGGTTTTAGGCCTTAAGGCAGGGGAGGGAATGGGTAGTCGGGATAACTTTTAGGGCTTAGGGGATGGTGGGGTAGTTTTTAGGGCTCGGGTGGTCGGGGTAGTTTTTAAAAATAGGGGTTATGGTTTTAGGCTTAAGGGCAGTGGAAGGGGTTGAGGTAGTTTTAGGGACAGAGCGGGGTGAGTGGGGGTTGGGTAGTGTAAGCTAAGGGTTAGGGACAGCATGGGGTTTGGGAGGGGGTCGGGTATTTGGACCTCAGGGCCTGGGGGGGGGACATGTAGGGAATTTGTAGATTAGGCCAGGGGGAGGGAGGTTGCAACCTTAGCCACACATATCCCTTTACCATTCATGCCTTTACTAATGAAATTACATGGTAAAGGAATGCGTGGTTAAGACGCATTCGTGGTTCAGACTGCGTGGTAGAGGCACGCATGGTTGAGCCATGCGTGCCTCCATCATACAACCGATTGACACGGTTGCTGGAGAGTGTCGCCTTCCCCCAGAAAAGATGCTCGGGTTCCGGCTTTCAATTGAGGCGTTTTTGTCTTATAAGAAAGTGACCTTGCACCAGCTACAGCTTTTGGTTGGCCAATTGAATTTCGCCCTACGAGTTAACTCCATGGCCTGTCCATTTTCCAGATTTATCGCCAGGTCAATATCATGTTTCAAACTTGACCATCATCACATTAGATTGTCTGCTAAAATCTGGGAGGATTTAAAAATCTGTCGCACATTTTTGGAGCGGTTCAACTCAATAGTCTGCCCCTCCGCCTACTGTATCCAATCAAACGCTGGGCTTGTTCACAGACTCGGCTGGCAGAATAGGTTTCAGGTCGATTCTAAGCACTCAGTGGTGTAGGGGGCATTGGCCTCTGACATGGCATGATGCTGGCTTAACTAGGAATGTGGCGTTCCTGGAATTGTTTCCCATTGTCGTCGCTGTGTCTATTTGGGCAGAATCCTTCAGGAACAAGAGTCATATTTTGGTCTGACAACATGGCTGTTGTGGAGGCCATTAATAGACAAAGGGCTTCCTATAGACTGCTCTTGAGGCTGTTGAAACACCTGGTCTTGTTGTATTTAAGGCATAATGTATAGTTTAAAGCTAAGCATGTCCCTGGTGTGCCCAGTAATGCAGCCGATGCCTTATCTCGCTCCAAGCTGAAGAAATTCAGGATCTTCCATCAACAGGCAGCAGAGAGATGACGGGCTTCCTGGAAGAACTCTGGAAGATTGGAGCCCCAGCCTTTCTGCATTAGTAGCAGCCTCCTTGGCTAAGCGCATGCGACTCACTTATGAGAAATGCTTCCATATTTGTAGGTCCTTTTTGCGCACTAGGGGGATTGATAAATCCACTTTCGGTGTACTTCCTTTGTTGATTTTGGGAATGCTGAGGGACCAGAATAGGACCGCATTTTATGCCAAGGAGCATGTTGCTGAATTGTTTTTTTCGCTAAGATTTAAGGGGTGCGCGATGAGGGTGGCAGCTTCCTTGTAAGTATGGCTTTAGCTGGGTGGACAAGGTTGGGTTCTGGTGTGGGAGATCTCAGGAGGCCCCTCAATACTGAGAAACTAGCTGGAATTCTAGCCAATCTACACCTCATATGCAGGTCACCTTACAACGTCACAGTTTTCTAAGTGGCGTTCATAGTGGCATTTTATAGGGTGTTTAGAGTGGGAGAATAAGCTGGAAGGAACAGGCAAGACGTTATTGGTGGCCTGCAATGGTGTGACACTCAGATAGCTCAGGGAATGTTGGACCATAGGTTAAGGAGGTCGAAGACTGGTCAGCTGGGATGGGACACTACCATTACTCTACATGAGGCGCTCACACCAACCATTTGCCCAGTAGCTCATATGCAAGCCTATCTAGCTGTGTGACTAGATTTGGTCATCCCTGCCCTTTTTATCCATTTAAATGACAAGCCCCTTTTGCATTATCAGTTCTCATCAAACTTCATTGAGGCTCTCAAGTCGATGGGAGTGGATTCTGCTGGTTTTTCCCCTCATTCATTTAGGACTGGTGCTGCAACGCTCACGTCATGAGCTGGTCTCTCTCAACAGGAGGTGAAACGCACAGGTTGATGGTCCTCCTCAAGCTTCCTTGTTAAATTTGGCCTTAGCTGTTATGAGTTGTGCTTTGTGTTCTGCCATGATTCTCATACATCTCTCTCTTTTGTTTATTTTAGTAGTCATGCCATCAAAGATTGTCTGGGTCATTGGTCACTCCTTCGTGCGACGGGCGGCGTACTGGTTGTGACAGCTCCGTAGGACACATCCGGCCACGTTCAGGAATGTGTTGTTCAGATGGTGTGGTCAAGGAGGTTTCAGGATCTCGCAACTACGTGGATTTGTGGAGGAGATGAAGGATCGTGAGGGACTGCAGTTCCCTGACCTTATCATCATGCACCTGGGCGGTAATGATTTGGTATACCTGGGCAGGAAGGCTTTAAGAGAATGTATACACCAAGAATTTGCATGGCTGGGCCAAGAATTTCTAAGTACTTTCATTGCATGGTACCTCGCCACAAGTGGGGCCCTGGCATTGGGTTAAGGGTCTTAATGTTTCTGTCAGGCAGCTCAACGCAGAATTGTCCCAGTTATGTCCCGGCCGTTTGAGAAACATCCCACACAAGCTGATTAGGTGTGATCACATGTTCCACAGAGACAGCATCCACTTAACAGTGCAGGCACGGATCTATCATACTTGGGCTTTCACACAATCCCTTTTTTATGGTGGGGAGGGCAAAGGACCTCAGAGCCCTGGGAGCCCTCATGGCGGTGGAGTGACTGGCAGCAAGTGATGATAATCTCAGGGATGAACAGACTCTTCTACAAAATACTTCACTGGACAGCACAGGGGAGGGATGAGCAGCAATCCCTATTCTGAAAAGGATGGACTCACCGGCCCCAGAGACATGGGTCACCCTATTCGAGCCGAGCTCATGGGGCTGAGCCTAAGGTCTTGCATCTTAGGCTCTGGCAGTGGCATGGTGTTGAAGGAGCAGGGCCAGGAGCAGGGCGGCAAGCAATACGAGCGCTGGGACCACCCTTCAATGATGCAGGTGATTACACCTGTGTGGTCTAAGTAGATTAGGGGCAGGTAGTCCTCAGTGCTGCAACATTCTTTCTTTCTAGGAATCCCATGGAATCTTCTTAAATATGGTTCTTGTCAAATTTTAAACCCCTGTACACAGTTTTGTTTTTGCACAGGATGTCTATGTTGGTTTTGTGTAATATGCATTGACAATCTTCTTTACGAATATGAAATATGGATCAGCTTTGCTAAGCTGAAAAGTTATGTTTGTGGTTTTATCTCAATAAACATGACCCGTTATCCCAAGCAATTCTTGTTTTGTCATTGACTCAGTTGAGTTTGGAGGGGGCGATGTCCAAACTGGGGGTCTCCAGGTTCTAGTTAAATCTACTATTCAGCAGGCGACAGGGGCGGAACCTCCGCTAAGCTGGAGGAGCATCGCCCCACTGCCCTCAGAGCAGGAAAAATAAAATGATAATAACATAGTTATTATCATTTTATTTTTCATAGGTTCGGGGCTTGGGTGGGGTGGGGCTGGTGGCACAGTGGTACGAGTGATTTGCACACTCCAAGTGGGCATGTCAGTTTGGCCGGCCGTCTTGGGCCGGCCAAACAGTCATCTGCACTTTGCATGTTCCCCACCAGGCTGTAACGCACAGCCTGGTGGGGAACAAGCACAGGCTCCCTGTCCCCGTCTGAGCGCCGAACCACGGCACTCAGACCAATTACAGCGTTGCATTGCAGTGTTGTGATTGGCTATGGGGAGCCTGTGTACTTCCTGCTTCCGGGATTCGCGGAGAAGCGGAGGGGAGACGCAGCCGGCCGAAGAGGTAAGTGGTATTTTTTGTGTGTAGTGCCCACCTGCTCCTCCACCTCCACCCCCGTGCCCTGCCAGCCGCTATTGGCAGGCGAGTGCTGATGTGAACTTAGTTTGTTCTCAATAGCAGACATTGCCACTTTGATTATATTTACTATGCCTTTGACTACTTGTAGATCTTAGCTGTTAAACCGCAGTCTTAGTGCTATGGCACACTTTCTAACCTGCAGGCACCTATATGATGGCTTTACTAGTAATACTTTCGCTTTATGGAAGCTTGGGCGGTAGCATAGTATATGTGCTAATGGCAAAATTTACAACCCGCAAACGCTCTTCGCCATTGCTGTTGCATTTCACCAATATCAAAATGACCAAATTGTAGCTTGGCATACTCCTTTTTTTTAATTTAGAGGCAATATCTCTATAAGGTACAAGAAATCCCAGAACATAGGAGTTTAAGACAAGGCCTGAGCGTTTTAAAAGAGAACAAGCTTTAAATTCAGATTCCCAAAAGATATCACACAATTGTTTTTTTAAACAGTTTTTTAAAGAGTTAGGGTGTGTGAATTGTCCCAGGCTTCATGCAATTGCAGTAGGCCAAGTGACTGTAAAAGGGTGATGTGACGACTATTCTTTGCATTATTGTCTCTCGTATCATTTCTATCCACAGAAGTGCTTTTAGTGTTCCCTGATTGCATTTATGCAGCGATCCCAAAAACTCAATATATAGGACTCCTGTTCAACCGACTTCTTGAGTAGAAAAAATTAAAATGGATTTGAGCCTAGGGTATAGAGGAAGGAAGGGTAAAAGATGTCTAAATAAAGTGCTTTGATATATATCCTACCATTTTGGTATGTTGGCAGGGAAAACCTCACACCGGTAAGTAGCGAAGGCATAACTTTTGCTCTGGTAGCATCATCTATGTGGCTTTACAGATGGCTGGGCCCAGGAAAGCTGGTTGGCAAGATGCAGCAAAGCATATATCAAGGAGTTTGCTGAGGGTTTCAAGCAGGCCAAATGCTGTAGGAAATTTGCTTAGTCTTGAAACTTGAAACGTTAACAATCGCTTCGGTATTCATAAACCATTTGCGCTTTTTACATTTTTTCCTACCGTAGATTAGCACATTCGTCATTCGTTTTTGTAGCGTTTGCTATAAGGTGATCATGATGACAGTATTTCTCCAGGCCTTGAATTGTGTGCTGTAGCCCAATGATTCTGTCCATGAGAACTGTGTCATCGGCGTACAATCGCACTGGGACAGCCACACCTCCTATCTTTAGGCGGCAGGCTGTGGAATCCATCCCAAATGTGAGAAATGCTCTAGGATGCGAGGCAAAGTGTCTGCTAAAAGCAACATGACTTCTATTTTAGGAATAAAGAGAATTACTTTGGTTGGGGAAGAGGAAAGTATTCGACATTACCCAAGAGTCTTCGCGCTCAACCCATGAAGGATAACGACAGAATTTCAGGAACATTCAACTATCCAATACCAGGCTTTGAAATACATGTTAAGGGTGTGAATGAAATGCCTTTCTACAGATCAAGGGTATCAGGCTCTGACATCTTGGCTGCCCACCTACACACCTCTGAGACCTGGCATACGATATGACCATTAGCCCGTGGACTGATGGACAAGATGCATGAGATGAATCCATCAGTTCGTAGACTGATTGAGCACTGAGGAACCGCGCACTGTTGGAACACCAACAATCCAAGGGCATGCCAAGAAGAAGCACAGTAATTATTATCCTCTATATGGCTCGGCCCCTAGGCACACTGCCCGCCTTCCAGGCCACGCAAATTGCATCTACCATCGGTACTATATGAAGAACAGAGACCAACGCTGAAAGCCCTATGAAGAGAAAGAAAAAGAGAGATGTCCTCATGTGTGAGAGTCAAGCACCAAAACGCCTCAGAATGCACAGGCTTTATTCTTGCAAGAATGAAGCAATAGCGCCAAGAATAAATCCAAGGCCAAGACTCTTTCTACTATGCTGCTCTCCTGGTTAGACCTGGTGACGGAATACTGAGGGTTTGGCTGGTAAGAGAACTAACAAGCAGATAGTATAATTTGTCCAGATATACCCAGTTTGGTCGAGAGGAGAAGCTGACAACCTAACTGCTTCCCCAACCCCCAATGCATTTGAGCCCTCTGCATTCAAGATGCGTCTTGGATACAGAATTGTCCCAGGAGGGTATGCCGCTTCTAAACTAGATTCACTCCTTTCAAGTGAACGTTGGATTGGCGATGAACAAGGATTCTCGTGGTCCGAAGAGCATTCCTGATGGATAAACAGTGTTAATAATATGGATTTAATATTTCGTTTTCATACATTTGAAGTTTGTGACGATTTAATGGAGTTGGTTTCAATTCATTATCAACAACTATGAAAATAAATATTGAACACAAAATATGAACTAAGGATCATTTGGAAAAACAGCGTTTTACAAGCATATTTACAATAGTTGATATGATGTGAACTGCTAAACCTCAAAAACCCACCCCTTTCCCAAAGTCTTGGACTTGTGCAGGTGCTCACTATTTATGACTTAGCTCCTGACAATTCGCTTCCGGGAGGTACCTCTGCCAGCCTCGCAACATCCATAGTTACTCCACGTGCACACTGTCTGCCACTAAACCATTATGACATCATCACTGCTAGACCCCACTGACTGACACCTGCCAATCATCTCAGCCTGAGAGCTGCCACTGACTCTCACATGCTTGTCGTCTCTGACTGACATCTGCCAGTCAGCACTATCCAGCAAGCCTACTGCCAGTGTCTACCGCTAAAATACTTATTTTCTTTGGTTTGTAAGACTTGGTTGACCTCGGTATTCACACTCAGATGTTTACAAGACTACACCTTATCAAATGACACCATACACTCAGCGTTAATTACCATGTGGAGGCAGCCTAGGTCCCTCAGTCACACACTTCATGAATAAATCATTCAAAGGCGAAACAGTACTACACATTCTCAATTTAAAATTGTCTGTCAGACTATCATCTGCAGAAATATCCAATAAAGTGATATTTTTGTATCAGATAGTATGCTGACCACAATATTGTGTTGCCATACCCAATGAAGCGATTGCTGTGCAACTACCTATGTGAACACACCAGTCTAGCCTTCATCAATAACTACAGATCCATCACCAACTCCTCCACCTCCAACCCTTCGAACTCCTAGAGAAAACCATTGCCTTCAAGCCGCCATCTCAGCTCGACAACCACCTCAACCCAAACCTTTGAAGCTTTATACAAAAGGCAGGTGGGATCATTTCACGGGCCCTTTCTAATTAGAAACCATTCAATTTAGTTTTAAGAATGTAAGCAAAATCTTTTGAAGGGGAAGGTGCCAAATTGATTACGTAAAAGTGCAGTGGAAACTTGAAAAAAGCATGGACGATGCCTAGTCCTCAAACTCATGTTATTTTATTAAAACGTGCATTTCTTTCTTCTCCCCCAGTGTATTTGTAAAGTAGAGTTTATAGCTAGAAAGCCATCATACAATCCATGGGTCACAATGTTCTTAATAGAAAAAGCAATTCATGTACGAGTTCACAATTTTGCATGAATGTGTCATGTTCAGGTTCAATATACAATAAATAGGTCATATTAAATTGTAGCTCTTAGCATTTTACGTTACTTCACAGTCACATAGACAGGACAGATAATGCTTTCAATGCCTGTTAAGGAAGTCAGCCCTCCGGGCTATATTTTGGTGTCACGTGTGCTGATATTGTCTTACTAGCAAATGAGTTAAATAGTTTTTGCATAATTACTGAATACAGTTTGACATGATTGTATTATGTGGATATTCTGTTACATTTGCTTATAACCCACTCGGGGGTTAATGAGTATTTGAATGCATAGGGCACATAATTATGTCGATTTTCGTCGTGGAGCGCCATGTGATTCGCAGTCCTTTTTAAAATGGAAGGCACTTTTAGCACAGACTGAGAACCCTTTTTGAGGCTGATTGTGTTGAAGAGAATAAGGCATGAATTATTGAATATGAATATTGATCATGATTGCATGCAGAGGATGAATTATAATGTTGCAAGCACTATGCTTGGATTTAATATGTTTTGAAGTTTACTCGCGGCATCACGATTGTCTTGCTGTGAAGTTTGCCTTTTTAAAGATGGCGGATGTGTTTAGTTTGATTTTGCGTCCTACTTTTATGTAAATGATGGATGATGTATGTGTGTATATATATCCATATCCATATCCCAAGGTCCTCTTTACACAATTAATAAAGAGATTGACACTCCATCAGCTTCTTCCAAAGCGCTCAGTTTATTTGGCAAAAGCTGCGATCATCTCGTTTCAGCTCCAATGAGCCTTGTTCATGACAAGTGACGTAAATATCGCACATTACGTTAATATATATATATACACACACATATATATCCTACTGGCAATCGCCAGTAGGTAGTTATAGGTAGGACCATATTTCCAAAGGAAAAGCGTTTTTTGACTAAACAGTGTGCCGGTGATTCTAGTTGTGCATGGAAAGTTTCAGGGTGGTCCGTCAAACACGGGCCAAGAATAAGGGGGAGTAAAAAAAAGTGTGTTTTCCATGTTAATTCCCATAGGGATTTTGAACAAGACTACAGCCTGAATTGCTGGACGGATTTACACCAAATTTGGCAGAAAGGTTGCTTTTGGTCCAGAAAGCACACTTTTTTTATTTGGTGTAAATCCGTTCAGTAATTTTAGAGTTATTAACAGAAAAACAAATTTGGATATCTAGAGGCGTGGATCCTTTGCGAATAATGACGAGCTCGTGCAAAGATCTGCAGAGCTCTGATTGGCTGCCAACACTTCAACCAGGAAGTGTTGGCATTCATCTTAGGACTCGGCTTCAGCTGAGTCTCAAAAAACAAAATAGAAAAGGGGGCAGGATACGAGTACTCAAATCCTCTAGCCTCTGTCCTGGGGTACCACAGGGAATGTGGCAGGGCAAAAAAGGCAGTTTTTTAAATAATTCACGGCGAAATTTGTGAATACTCTTCAATTTCGCCATGAATTAAAAAAAAAAAACATGGTCTCCTGCTCTTGTTATAATTGTAGCCCCTGGGTTGGCCAGGTCCTTGGGGCAGGCAGAGTTTTATCAAAAAGATGGAGGGGGCTCATGGGGCCACCTTCCAAGGGCTTAATAATGCCTGGGGGACAACCTCCTCCCCGGGGCTAATGTTAATATTAATCAGGGGTGTGCAGACCCCCCCTGGACCACCACCTCCCCAGGGCTAAATTAAACATTAAAGAGGGAGTCTGCTATCTCCTGAGGTACCCTCCCTCTGGAGACAGCTCTTTGCTTTTGCTTGGCAGGAGTTGTGACAGCTCCCATCAAGCAAAAGCAAACACTCCGCTTCCAGCAAGCAGGAGCTGTCAAACTGCTCCCGCTTGATGGAAGCTGAGCTTTCATCTCTTTCGGGCAGGGAAAGAGATGAAAGTAACGCTTCCGCATGCATGGAGCTGCATTTCCAGCAGCTCCCTATGTGCGGGAGCAATGCTGGCTCCCGCAGGAGGTGGAGAGCCGGCTTGGACTGCGGGGGCTTTGAGGCTACCCCGCGGTCCACAATATGCACAAGTGCAGCTGAGGAGGAAACAGAGGTGAGGTGGGATTGGTCCAGGGGGTTGAGTGAGTGGCTCTGCTGTGTTACCTGAGGAAGAGAGTGAGGGACGGGAGACCAGCGACTTCAATGGAGGCAGCACAGTGTTCTTGTTTGTTTTACACTTTGTTTAGGCTCATGTGCTGTTCGGGAAAATTACCATTTAATGGCAGCTGTTTAGCCCGGGCAGCAGGTGGGGCTTCAGTATGACTAATTGCAAATCTTTCAATGACACCAGCAGACCAGTTATTGACCCTCAGCAGTACCATGAACTGTTTTTCTTCATGCACATAATAATAGTGGCACAATAATTGCAAAGAGCACAATGGTCTTTTAGCCACTATTTTGCCTGTCACAACACGACTGCAGCTACCTGATTGCCAATGCTTAAGAGGTTGTTCTTCATCTGATCGCATTCCCTTTGACCTTTAAGCCCTTTTTGGGGTGTCTCATGAATCGTGTATTCTGTGGCACAAAATCAGCGGGAAGTGTAAGGATGCAAATTCTAGGCAGGCAGCGTCTCAAAAGTAAGGAGACGTGAAAGTGTACTTAAAGGTTCAGGCAAAAGGTGACCGGGTAGTGCTTTTAAAGTGGAAAGCTGATCTTGGTTCGTGAAAGGGCTCCCAGTGCACACCTCTGCTCCAAATTGGCCTCTCCTGAGTACATAACTGAAACAGACATAAAACGGTGTGTACTTTTCTGCCTGTGATAACTGAGTTGTTTCAGTTAACTTTACAGTCCTTGCCCTTGGTTGTAAAATAGTAGCTCTGTTGGCCATACCTGTGACCTCACAATTTTCTATACCTTCACTAAATATTGATATGATCGGAGTTTCTTCATTAGCAAAGATTTCTGTTCTTGAGTGTGATAGTTAAATGTTTTCCATGTTGGTGCATGTAGCACACTACTCTAGGAAGATGGGGAATTAAATGTCTTTTCAGACTGGACCCGTGTTGTAGGAGGCTGAATCAACCAGGCCTTTCTTTATGTTATTTATTGTCTTCACCCAGAACTGTGCTGAAGTTCAACAACTAGGCACAGCAAAAGAATTCAGCTGTGTAATAATAATGTGAAAAATGTGGGCTTTTGGTAAAGAAAAGTGACCTTTATCCCAAACAATCACAGAAACTGGCTAAGGTAACAGAACAGGTTGAGAATGAGTATTATATCTATTCTATGGCTTTTTTCGAAGTCGAAGTTTGCTGAAAGGAACGCAGGAACATACACGCCACATTCAATAATGTTGACGTCTCACAGGCAGCGTTGTGCAAAAATGTATTCTTCCCTGTCTAAGCATTCTTAGTTGCTCGTATTGTCAAAAGGTATACAAACCATTTAAAAGAGGGGGTCTTCTTAGGGCGCATAAACTTCGAAGGGTAGGTGGGCTTTTGCTTTTATGGAAGCTATATTTGCATACATTGCATCCAAATATCCCTTGTTTTGATCAGTGAGGAGATACCCCATATGAGTTTGGGGGTGGTGGGGATGCCGGGGCGGTGACAAGTCCATCAAAAGGCACTATAACAGAGCAGACTTGTAATAGATAGCTGCCTTCTGTAAATTTGCCATTTCCAAAGTTTACAGGATACAGTTAGGAAATCAAATAAAAAAAAACCTTAGAAATTCACTAAAAAAACAAAGGTTACAGGGATGTTATAGTTAGGAAATGACATTAAAAAACCGTAGAAATTCACTGAAAAACCAAAGGTTACAGGGACGTTATAGTTAAGAAATAGAATTTTAAAATCCTTAGAATTTCACTGAATAAACCATAGGTTACAGGGACGTTATAGTAAGGCTCAGATTTCACTCGTACAAAACCAGTGAAATTCAGCAGTTATAGTTACCTGAGCTAACTATAACTCACGTCCGTGCAATGCACTGTTTATGACCTCACACATTACATTACTCATGACATGGTCAGTTTCATCACTAATGACATCTCAAATGACATCACTGATGAAATCACTGATGACATCATCCACAGAACCACTCACACACCCACTCACACCTCTGTACAACCTCTCATACACCCACTCACACACCAACTCACATACCCATGCCCAGACCAATACAAGTACTCACTCAACCACTCACTCATCCACAGAGCCACTCACATACCTACTCCCTCACTCGCTCATACAGCCACTCACACAACCACTCACTCACCCATACATACCCATTCACACATCCATACAAGCACTCCTACATCCACTCACTCACCCATACAGCCATTTACACAGACACTAATTCTCCAATACAGCCGTTTCCACACCAACTCACTTAACCAAACACCCAAACAGCCACTCACTCATCCATACAGCCACCTACACACCCAGTCACTCACTCATACAGCCATTCAGACACCCACTCACCCATACAGTCACTCACCCACCCATACAGCCACTCACACAGTCACCCACTCATCCATACAGCCACGGACACACCCACTCACTAATACAGCCACTCACTCTCCCACACAGCTATTCACACACCCACTTATACACCTGTACAGCCACTCACATACCCATTCAGCTACTCAGACATCCACTCACACACGGATATACACACAGTCACACAGCCACTCACATAATACATGTTAGAAGTAGTATCATTCATTAGTAGTACACCTAGTATGCTAATTTAACTTTTTAGTAGCTTAGTATATATGTTTAACAATAACAAACTCTTAGAAAATACTTACACTCACTGGATGATGTCATCAGTGATGTCATTTGAGATGTCATTAGAGATGTCATCAGTGATGTCACTGACCATGTCATGAGTGATGTAACACGTGAGGTCATAAGCAGTGTATTGCAGGGGAGTAAGTTATAGTAAGCTCAGGTAACTATAAGTGCTGAATTTCACTGGTTTTGTACAAGTGAAATCTGAGCCTAACTATAACGTCCCTACAACCTTTGGTTTTTTCAGTGAATATATATATATATATATATATATATATATATATATATATATATATATATATATATATATATATATATATATATTGTATCCAAAAAATGCCCCAAAGCAACGAGAGCGCACTCGACTTAAGAGGAAAACCTTCCGGTTTATTTTCACAAGGAACAGGCATTAGCTTTCAAAATTAAATGTCCCAAAGCATTTCGAGGCTCCTGCCTCTTAATCATGGGTGATTAGCAAATGCAGCAGATTGACTCTGAAACTTTTCCTCGCAGCATGCCTTGTTTAAATACCCCCAGTGGGCTTTGCGCAGTGCACTAGTATGTCATTGTCATGCTGGGACTTGTAGTCCATAAACAGAGTCACTTACAACTTGAAACCTTCAGTAGGCTCCGCTGTTAATTGCTTCATTTTAATCCATTGTTGCCCTCCAGTGGGCCTTGAAGCTAACGCCAATTCATATTAGTCTCCTCCGAAGTGCTGATGAATCTGGCACAGTTCCGACTCCAGCCTCCCACAGGTAAGGGGATGGTGCAGCTCTCCACGGCAGGGCTGCCGTGTAACTTAATTGTATCCAAAAAATGCCCCTAAGCAACGAGAGCGCACTCGACTTAAGAGGAAAACCTTCCGGTTTATTTTCACAAGGAACAGGCATTAGCTTTCAAAATTAAATGTCCCAACGCGTTTCGAGGCTCCTGCCTCTTAATCATGGGTGATTAGCAAATGCAGCAGATTGACTCTGAAACTTTTCCTAGCAGCATGCCTTGTTTAAATACCCCCAGTGGGCTTTGCGCAGTGCACTAGTATGTCATTGTCATGCTGGGACTTGTAGTCCATAAACAGAGTCACTTACAACTTGAAACCTTCAGTAGGCTCCGCTGTTAATTGCTTCATTTTAATCCATTGTTGCCCTCCAGTGGGCCTTGAAGCTAACGCCAATTCATATTAGTCTCCTCCGAAGTGCTGATGAATCTGGCACAGTTCCGACTCCAGCCTCCCACAGGTAAGGGGATGGTGCAGCTCTCCACAGCAGGGCTGCCGTGTAACTTAATTGTATCCAAAAAATGCTTTGGGGCATTTTGGGATACAATATATATATATATATATATATATATATATATATATATATATATATATATATATATATATATATATATATACATACATACATATATATATATATATATATATACACACACACATACACATATACACAGACACGTAACACTCCATGTTAAACAAGGTAAAGACAGAGCGCATCTGACGTCTATTGAGGAGGCATGTTTCAAAGTAGGTTGTGGCTTAAACCAAAGTCTGTTGCAAAGACTCTGTGAGAAAAGCTAAAGCATATTTTCAGAATAGCTTATTCACCAGTGAATGTCTGGGCACTCGCCTGTGTTAAATAGTTGCTATACAATGCTGTAGACAAATTCTATGTAAGGTGGACATTTATAAGGTGTAGAAGTTGATTTCCAGAACTTCTTTGAAGCTCTTGGGGCATTGCAGATTGATGAATAATGTAGAATGTAGGGGTGAACCACTTAGGGATGGTTGAATTCACAGTGTGGATGTAAGCATGGTTTTACGGTTGTACTGTGTTGTACTTATCTTGGGAATGTGTGGTGTATTTTACCAAACTTTTGAGGTTTGTTTATGGGGCCTGGCTGAAGTTCTCTTGTCAGTTGCTATGCATACAAGTCATCCTTTTCACTTAAATGTGGGTATCATGTAAAATCGTTAAGAGGGTGATCCCATTAAAGTGAATAGAGACAAACTCTTTTTGGGGGGTGCTTGCTTGGGGACACATCGCCATGATACGGCTACTACGCCGTTTATAGAGAGGCTTATCATAGCCTGCTTGTTCTCCTTATCACTGACGACCGTTACACGAACGCAACTGCGCTTTTACATACTCATCATCAATTCCAAAGTGGGAGACACACACAATATAGAGAGTACACACCTACGGTGGGAGGACTATAGCTGAACTAATCCTCTCCTAAATCGAATTTCTCCATTGGGGAACTTTCCACCTATTGGGGATACTTCCAGGGTCTCCCAGTTCTGTTTCTCAAACAGCAAGATATTTGCATATTGGACAATCCAATTCGTTTGGATCTACATTTTCTTATACAATAAGCCTTGAAGAAGTTACAATCGTAACGAAACACGTGTCGACTGTTTCCATCATTGCCAACAGGGAGGCTTTATGAACATGACCTCCGTGGATCAACTAGTGATATCAAGTTCTTTGTAAAAGAATATATGTCTGTGTTTTGGATTGCATTCTGATTATTGGGCTGTTTCCATCATTGCCAACAGGGAGGCTTTATGAACATGACCTTCGTGGATCAACTAGTGATATCAAGTTCTTTGTAAAAGAATATATGTCTGTGTTTTGGATTGCATTCTTCAATGAAACATTGTCACTTGATATTAAATAGAATTTTGCAGATTGGACTGGTTTCCTGTGAGCAATCACATTGTTCTTGAATTGTAAATGTGTCACACTATTGACAATAGTGATATAATTTTTGGAGAGTGCCGAGGTACAGTGGTCTTGTTATCTTTTTGGGGGTGGTCAAGGTTTAAAACATGGGAGACCTTATTAAATTCTATGGGGGCCTGTTGTTTGTTAGGTAGGTGAATACCTGCAAAAAGATAGCAACATCCACCAAATGTGGGTGAGTAGACAGATATGCTATGTGTTCCGCACGTAGCCAAAGGGTATGTCTATTATCACTTGATTGGTGATAGTAAATTGGGCACAGGCGTAGATTGCTGAATTAGTTCAAGTCCACAAAGCACATTGGACACTGTCCTAATGATTGGATGCTGAGATGCCATCAGTGATGTTATCGATGATGTCATTTAACATGAGTGATCTACTATGTGAAGTCCTAAGCAGAGCATGACATGGGAACAAATTATAGTTAGTTCTCTAAAGTATAACTGGCAAATGTCAGTGTGTTTTTAAACATTCGTTTAAAAAAAATCTAATTTCAATAACTAATTATAACATCACTTTAACCTTTGTTTTTTAGTAAATTTCAGTTTTTTTTTGTTATATTATATATTTAGAATATGCCCAAGCACCTTGGGCAATCTGCGCCCAACTTCGGCCCTACCTAACCACTGTGTGTGGCCAACTGCCAAGCCCCCAGAGACAGCCAACCCCCTGCTGAGCACAGCATCCAGCCATGTGCAGCGGTGGGTCGGCCCTGCTCCCAGTCTACTGTAAGGAGGCCAACCCCCACTGTGCACAGCCTACGCCCTACACAAGGGCGGCTGGCCGCAGGTCTGGCTATGACCACACCCCACTCATTTTTTTTAATTTTAATTTTGTTAACACATTGGTACAGTGGTATCACATAGGGGGGCTTCACTTGGAGCCACGGTTCCTGAGACCAAAAATAGATTTTTTTATTTTAACTTAAGGAGGGATACCTTTGGGACCCCTTGCATGGGCTTGGGGGTCTTGGTGTGCTCACCCTGCACCCTTATGTGCCCTTTATTCTTTTTTTTCAAGGACTTGGGGACCGAGACCCCGAGTTCTGTCATGCCGGCCACAATATTTGCTCAGATGTTGCAGCCCGCCAATCACATTGTTTAGGTTCCAGTTCCATACCGGTATAGCAGTACCAAAGTGGCAGACAGGAGAAAAGGCTCCTGCAGCCAATCAGAAATGGCTATTTTTAAAAAAAAATTGGTACAACAGGAGTACCACAGGAACTTCTGCAGTACTAATTATCCCGACATCTCTATTTTTTTCTGAGGGCTAACTCCTTCAGCCCAACCCGAGTCCCTCTTTAAACTTAATTTCTCAACAACATCTGAAAGGATTTAAACCAAATCCCAAAAAGCACGCTTTTTAAGTAAAGTTAAACTTTTGCCCGATTTGTGGTAATTCTGCCCAGCCATTTTTTTTCTGTATCGGAGAACAATTATTCCTATGGGAATTAAAGTGGGAAATCTCACTTTTGAGAAACACCCCTTTATCTTGGCCCTCGCTTGACGGATGAGGATCAGTGCAAAACTTTCAATAAAGAAGCCAAAACGGATGAATTTATTTTTTGGGAACTTTTTTTTTGCAACGTTTTTGGAACGATTCGTGCAGCCCAGTTCAGTTGCTGGTTCTCTTGCACTCTCAGTGATATCATTTTTCCGGCTCACATGTGCATATCTACCGTAACACAAGTGCACTTCAGTGCCAGCGCCCGTGGACCAATACTTTACTTTGTCTATGCTTCTTCCTTGCTATTTTTTTATTTTATTCTTTTTAATCATTTTAAACTATGTCTTCAGGCCACACTGACTCAAATCTACGCGTACTTTTTATTGGCTCCAATAAGAATCATATTGTCCTGTGATGCCACGTAAAACTAAAATGTTTCTATGCCTGTTCTACGTACACCTCCCATCTAGCAAACACTCCTATTGGTCCATTAAAATAGATGGTTTTGACATCTTAGGGCAGTTTGTGAATTCTTAAAGCGTTTTACAAACCTGTGACGCATGTAAATATATCCCATGTGTGTGCACTCTCTTAGCACACGGCGAAGCTTGCTGAGCCGTCGACATCGGGGCTAGAGGTCATGACCTCGTGGACAAAGGACGGCCGAATGCAGGCCACCTGCCGACTGGACAGTGCGTCTCCCTGCGCCTGAGGTGTCAGTCAGGCCTCTTGTTACGGGAGCTCTCTGTCACTGGGGGCAGGCAAATTTAATTTAAAAGAGGCCCGGGGAGTGTATAACCAGGCAGCTGCTGAAGGAAAGCCCTGGGGTGGAGAGGAGGGCGGGGAGACCGATGACATCGAAGCGCTTTATACTGCTGAGGAGTTTAGGGCGAGAGATAAAGAGAAAGCAGGAATGAGAGAGATGTGTGGTTGCAGAGGGAAGTGACAGCGAGGTAGAAGAGGCGCTGAAATGGAAATAAACTAAAGCGAACATATCCAGTTAACTCACGCTTCTTCTTAAGGTCTGTGGGGAATGTTGCGTCCTTCCTCTGGAGGCACGGCACACTGAAAGCAAAACATTACAAAGGTTACTTGTTTTATTATCACATAATGCGGAATTGACAGACGGTACAGGGGTCTTTTCTTAGCTACTTTGATTTGTTCGGACTACACGTTGCCTTAAAAGTGCGTCGTACCATAAAATATTGCTAATATCAGTTGTCCCCACCTAAAGTACCACACACGGCAAGCGGAGCCAAATGTTGTCATTATTTTATAATCGGGTTAACTCTGTTTGTGGAGGCATCGGCACATTTCCTGTGGGCATAGAGCTGGCTTCCACATCCGTAGGTAGCATAGAGTGACGGCTGTACCGATGTTAATCTATTCTTCCACATCCGTAGGTAGCATAGAGTGACGGCTGTACCGATGTTAATCTATTCTTCCACGACTCATTCCCTACATTAGAAACACTCACTATTCTCCTTCACGCACAATCCACTGCCAGTTTGTTAGTCATTCACTCTTACTGCAGCATAAGCTTGATACTCATTCATCTACACTTCACCAGCGGCTTCTTCCTTATTCTCCACGCTTCACCAGTCACTTTTTACTTGTGCACCAAAACTTCACCAGCAACTTGGTACTCATTCACTCTCACTAAGACTTGAATGTCCTCACTCATCCGCAGTCTTACCATCACTCATGCGGGCAATCATATTGACTCTTCCTGCTGATTCATCCAGAGTAACAATCACTGCTGCTCACTCACTCATCTATACTCAGGATGCTGCTCATCCTCGCAGCCATTCACACTCAAGTCACTCAGCTCCACATTTTCACGCCCTCATATCACCAAGTCCATTGCCTCATTCACATTTAAGATCGCTCGGCCCCTCTAAATTATTGACAAACTCATTGTTACTCAGCCCTCACTCACCATCGGCAATCATATTGACTCTTCCTGCTGATTCATCCAGAGTAACAATCACTGCTGCTCACTCACTCATCTATACTCAGGATGCTGCTCAACCTCGCAGCCATTCACACTCAAGTCACTCAGCTCCACATTTTCACGCCCTCATATCACCAAGTCCATTGCCTCATTCACATTTAAGATCGCTCTGCCCCTCTCAATAATTGACAAACTCATTGTTACTCAGCCCTCACTCACCATCATTCACTCATGCGGCAATCATATTGACTCTACCTGCTGATTCATACAGAGTAACAATCACTGCTGCTCACTCACTCATCTATACTCAGGATGCGGCTCAACCTCGCAGCCATTCACACTCAAGTCACTCAGCTCCACATTTTCACGCCCTCATATCACCAAGTCCATTGCCTCATTCACATTTAAGATCGCTCGGCCCCTCTCAATTATTGACAAACTCATTGTTACTCAGCCCTCACTCACCATCGGCAATCATATTGACTCTTCCTGCTGATTCATCCAGAGTAACAATCACTGCTGCTCACTCACTCATCTATACTCAGGATGCTGCTCAACCTCGCAGCCGTTCACACTCAAGTCACTCAGCTCCACATTTTCACGCCCTCATATCACCAAGTCCATTGCCTCATTCACATTTAAGATCGCTCGGCCCCTCTCAATTATTCACAAACTCACTGCTACTCTGCCCCCACTCACCATCATTCACTCTATGTCACCATTTCTCAAGCATACTTCCCAATTCATACTCACATCACTCATCCACACTCAGTTTTTCCATTAAGTCCCTTCACAGATTCACGCAGTCACTCTTGGCCAACACACCTCACATCCTGTCACCATGACTCCACACCCCACAACATCTCATTAATATTCTGAACACCTTACACAATCTCACCAAAGCTCTGCACGCCTCACACAGGCCCACCACCACGGAGCCCCCCCGCTAATCTACAGTCGCACTCGTTCACACTCAACTACGGGGTAGATTTATTAAAAACTCACGCAGCGCTGCATTGCATGAGAGAGCGAGAGCAGGACAGTCATTTCTACTAAGATATGGCACTATCCTGCTCTCTCCCAGCCCTAGCGCACAATTGGGCTGCAGAGCACCACACGAACATCTTTACACCACAGTGCATAGATGTCCCAGTGAGTCTAGAATAGGGTTTGTTCTGGAAGGGAAACCTTCCAGTACAAAATAACATGCCTAGACAAAATGTAAAACTTTTCCCACTTTGGATGTGTGCTGAATAGTGCAGCACGCGTGCAAAGCTAGAAAAGTTTGGAGAAATAAAAATTCTCCTTTAAAAGTCTGTCTCAAAGGGGTGTTATTTTTTCTGCAAAATCCTGTCTACTATTGTTAGTAGATACGGCTTTGTGTCAAAAACTATGGGTGGGTGAATGGCACCGTCCATGTACCACCCATCCAACGCCCCCTTGACACAAAGTAAAGCAAAGCAGCACAAAGCACTGCGTTGCGTTACTTTCAGGGAACTTCCCAGTGCAAAAGGATATTCCACAATACATTCTGCTCCAGTTGTGACCCAAACCTGGTGTAATGCCAATAAATGCCCTCCTAATTGTTGTGGTCGTAGGGTTAACCTTAGGCAATCCAAAATGTTTAACTAGCAAAAAATGCGCATTAAATACATTCAAAATATTTGGATGCTTAAGAAAATGCCTTTTAGAACAGATGAAAAACATTTTTACATTACTAAGAATTATAATAACACATCGAACTTATTTTAAGCATTTCCGAAAATACATGGAATAAAAGAAACATTTGTTTTTAAATCTATTGTCGTAGAACGCTATCCATATTCTACAAACGTTTTGTCTTAACAACTGGAAAAAGTCAAAAAGTGTTTTTATTGGAGGAGCGGCCTGTCAGTCGCAAGACACTGAACCTCTTAGAATGGATGTTGGGAAGGCTCTGACTGGCATGACTTTCGTTTCAGGTCATTGTCAACAGTAAACGAGACCATGACACCTTATTCTAACAGGCCTTATTCAATAAATACCGTATTCGTAAGAGCCATAATCTTAGGCTACCTCTTGGTTCGACATATTTAGACACACACGTGATTCAAATGTGCTTGAAACACAGAAAACATCTCTGTAAAGTGGACTCGCTTTAAATTACGTCTCTACACTTGTATACGTGTCAAGAAACAATCCGCGAAGCTTTCCTCCAGCCACACATCGGCAAACAAGGCACAGACCGGCATCGCGCATGCACACTTCAAGACACAAAGACACTTTTTAGCTGACAAGGGAGGAACGGTGTGTCCGCTCCCTGAGCTTTATAGTCTCAAATGAAGTCAAAAGTATCTATTGTGCATTAAAAACAATTACAATGACTCTCCTGACTGGCATCTATGCCATTCTTAAACATTCACGGTTTTGCCACATGTCACCCTTCTGGTTGGTGATATGGAACCTCCTACCCAGCATAAGCGGACAGTCTCGCGTTGCCGTCACACCACCTGTGTATCTTGAATCACCCTCCTGTGTCACCTAACCTCGGTTCTAGAGTGCACTTAATCCACGCCGTTGACCAGAATTTCACAGGCCTCTTTGATTGCTAGACCCTGGAGAACACATTGATGGAGTCAATTCTGGTTTGAAACAATATATATGCATTGTGCCCTCTATTGGAGACAACTCACCCCTCATGTGTAGTTGTGGAGTGACAACTACACCAGTGCCTACACAAGTCACCCAACAGACAAGTAGACCCTGACTACTTTGTGTTCTGGTGCTAGATTTGGGAAGAGTCTTGCCTTCACTTGCTGCTCCCTGGGAAACACACAATGCCCGTGCTCTGGCTACAACTCAGCGATGCCCTCGTGTGGCAATGAACCCCTGGTCAAATAAGAGTGCCACTCCAACTAATAAAACTTACACCTTGACCATGGGTGGGTGGAGTCTAGCTCTCCCCAAACTTCTGCTGTTGAAACCCACGGACACGCCTCCTGTCAGTTCAAATTAGTAATTCCTGTCACTGACCACCACAGAGGGCTCCTACTGGGCTGTGTAAGTGAGGCCCAGGGTGACCTTGACGATCGGCTTGGTGTGGATGGGTGCTAACATTACCTGGCTGAAGTGCAATCCCTTTGACAAACACTCCTGCCAAGATGTGCCACTCAGGTAGAAGCAAGAGTTATCCAGCCCACCTTACTTCCTGTCCCAGTTATCTGAGTAAATTGTGAAAGATGCACATTTGAAATGGTAGGGCTCCAATCTAACAGATGCCCCTTGCCTCGGATACCGCATCTGGCTGAAAGCCTCTCAGTGCTACTGATGCCTTGGCGCTTCCTGCCCCACAGCCAGCTCACCCTGATACAATCCGCTCGTGACTGGGACTAAACCGTGCGGCGAAAGCACGAGGCATCCTAGCCCGACCTTCGCTCTTCACCAGGCTCCCACACAAGAGCCCTCCACAAACCTTGTGCCCTACAACATTCGCCCTGTGGGGCAGTTGCGAACGGACTGCAAACAACTCCTAGGCATTCTCTACCATTGTTGTAACTGGAGTTTCTGGTTGGCTAGGGTATGCACCTAAGCCTGTCCGAACCCACCTCTCTAGTCAGAAGGGAGTACACTTAAGCTATCTTAGCGTTACAAGGGATATATTATGCCGTCTCACCAAAAGAGGATCTGTCTTGGTTACTGTGAATGATGTGGTCAAATGTGGGAATCTCTTTTGAGAGCGTGACAAGCCCTGCCGCCCTCCAGCTGATCGGTGCCTGACCTTGGGATGGCTGCCTGGAGAAATCAAAGTACACGTTTGTTCATTGCGGTGCGATCGGGGAGGGCTCAGCGCTTGGACTCCCGGTTATTGTTTACAACCAGCGACTTCATAGCTTGTGGTCACAAACTGAAGTGCAGCGTTAACCAAAGCCTAGACCTGTGCAGATTATGCACCCTTGACTTTCGCTGCTTAGGCAGCGCGCCCGGACCTTCACAGCTGTGCAGCACTTAGTGCCAGCTGCAACGTTTAGACCTGCGCAGATTGCTGTGGCTACGTGCTGTGGCTGTGTGCTGGGGCTGCAGAGGCTAGTGAGGCCCCAAAGGCACGGTGAGTGCCAGGCCTTATCACTTCACAGCTGCCCAGCAAGTAGTGGGAAGCTGCACCGTTTAGGCTAATGTTGAGTTGGGGGACATACCTGGGCAGTTAGGAGTGAGATGCCCTCCCTTAGCCCTGACCTTCACAGCTGCGCAGCACTTAGGGCCAGCTGCAACGTTTTGACCTGGATTGGGGGTCATACCTTGGCTGTTAGAAGTGAGATGCCCTCCTTTAGCCCTGACCTTCACAGTTGCGCAGCACTCAGTGCCAGCTGCAACGGTTAGACCTGCGCTGATGATGCACCCTTGACCTTCGCTGCTTAGGCAGCGCGCCCGGAACTTCACAGCTGCGCAGCACTTAGTGCCAGCTGCAACGTTTAGACCTGCGCAGATTGCGCACCCTTGTCCTTTGCTGCCTAGGCAGCGCGCCCGGTCCTTCACAGCTGCGCAGCACATAGTGCCAGCTGCAACATTGACCTGTGCAGATTGAGTCCTTCGCTGCTTAGGCAGCGCGCCCGGAACTTTTGGGTTATAGGACATTAGAGCCCTTCTTGGAGATGGCCAGTTTCCTATTGGGCTGTCCTGGCTCGATCGGTGGCCCATGGGATGAGTAATGCACATAATTGGCGTCCACTTTGCTCTCCTCTAACTGTGCTCTTGGTTGAGGTTTGATGTCCATTTGGGCCTCCTCCCTGGGGAGCCAAAGAATGTACTTCCCCATCACTGCGATCCTATAGGCGACTCCCATTTCCATGCGGGTTTCCACATGGGGAGGTCCCAACCCCGGGTGGTAGGGTTTACCCCGGTATGATCCCACACCCTCTCCACTGCGGGAGACAAGCAAGCCAGCCTTCTACCCACCGTTACGATGTCTTATTAGGGAGTTAGACCAGAGACCCTGGCCCTGCATGTCTAGTAGCCTCCTGACCGCTATCTCATTGGATTATCCTCACTCGTCTTCCGGCTTAGGTGCCCTCCTCCTCATATTATTCTTTTCTGATCTACCGCTACCCTAGTGGCCCTCTTCTCCCTACCATGGCTTCCATTCGTATTAAGTCGGGAGTCAACTGCTTCAAAGTCATCTATCCCCCCAATCTGTCCAAAGCAGCAGCAAAACGATTCAAGCACAACACTATTGAACACTTCCCTGATTCCCTCTTCGTTGATCAATTCCATAATGGGCACCTAGGGAAGCTAAAAAATGATTTAATTTTTTTCACCCATGACATCCCCTCCTGGTCCACCAGCTTCCTCAATTTCTTCAATGTCTCCTCCTCCTCACCCATCCCGCATGGACAGCGGCTAAAAATTTCCCCTCCATGAGCTTTAAGGGCTCGCTCACCATAACACTCTACAACAATGGCACCGTCATGATTCAAGCGACAGACTTCTGTCTCTCCCTCTTCGACCATCTCTTCCACTCCCTTCGTCCAACCCGCACAACTATGATCTCCCCCAACTCTTCTTTGAACTCCTCTCCTTTCTCCCTTTCTCCCCCCCAGACCCCCCGACACTCCAGCAGGCCGCTATCCAGAGAGGCTCAGGGCTACCCCTTGTTCCCCCCAGCCACTACTCCCTCATCTCCCTCCCTTCCCCCTTACCAAAATGCCCCTCCCCCTATCTTATCTTTCCGGCCTCTGGCCTCCACCCCCCCCTCCCCACCCTACACCTGCTCGATTCTCCAACATTGGCACCGCCCCCCTATTCCCACTAAATCTGCCCTCCGCCCCCCCTCTTAATTCACCTCTCTTACCACCTGGTCTTCCCATCAACTGTCCTTACCTTCCCCCTTACCTCTCCCTTTCGCCTCATCCCTTTCCGCTCTTCCCCGTCCCCCGTACCCTAAATTCTCCTCTTCCACCTCCTCTCTATCCTCAACCCCACCTTCCTCTTCCCTTGCCTCCCAACCTTGTCTCCCTCCCTGACAATTCCTTCCTCGTCTCTCCCTCTGACCTTGCAGTCCCTTGCTTCTCCCTCAATATCCCGCTAGTCAATTCCCCCCACTCCACCTGTTACCTGTCCCCCTACATTCGCCTTGCATAGCCTTCAGTACCTATCTTGCACCATCCTCTCCTTTCTCCCCATTCCTCTGGCCCTCCCCGGACCCCCTGCCCTCCCCCTCCTTTACAGCCCCCTTTTCTGTCGGATCCATGCACATTCGGACCCCATCTGTCCCCCCGCCCACCCCGCCCGGGTCAGTTTCGTCTCCCCTCTTCTTCCCTTACCTCCGGCCTTCTTCTATCCCCCCTCCTACTCCACAACTTCCTCCTCGGACGTATGCCCTCTTCTCTTCCCCTCTGTTCAACTCCAGTAAAAAAAATTCTCTTCCCACCACTGTTTCACCTTCCACTCCCTCTGTTCACCATCGCTCCTCACCCTCTTCCCTTGCTCCCCGACCCCCCACCCATTCCCCCACCTCTCCCCTCCCTCCCTCACCCTCTGCACTCCCTCACTTATCCCATTCCACCACCCCGCCCCGTCCTCCCTCACCCTCTGCACTCCATTTCATATCCTGCTCCTCCAGCCCGCCCTGTCCTCCCTTACCTTCTGCTCCACCGCCCTCTACTCGTTCCCCCACCCCTCCCTGTCCTCCCTCACCCTCTGCACTCCCTTCTTTATCCATCGAGCCACCTAACACTCCATGCTCAGCTCTCCTCTCTCTGGAAAATAAACTGGACTCTCTCATCTATTCCATCTCCCAGCTGGTAACGTCCATCTCACGTTTAAGCGCCAAGTTATCCCCTGTCCCTTACACCCTCCCGAGGAGTCCCTTGCTCGCACGCCCCAATAAAACCAATCACAGTCTGCCCTCTGCAGACATCACCAACTTACGGGCCAGCCTCAAGACCACCAACGTCACTCCCTCTCCGCCCTCCTCTCCTAAGAATTTTACGCAGTTTCCTATTCAGGTCATCTCCTCTGTCAGACCTCACCAACCTCCCTCTTCCCAGGCTCCCTCATTCAAGAATCTTATCCCTATCTCCCTGAACAACCCTAACACCCCCTTCACCAAAACATCTGCGTCAGAGCTGCACTGTTTGCTCCACAACTGCAGATCTGCAGTCAAACACAAAGTAGAAATCTCTGATACTATCACTCACCAAAATCTTGACATGATCTTCCTCACTGAGACCTGGTTTAATGACTCCTCTCATACTTTGTTTGATCTGTTGGTACCCACTGACTATTCTATCCTCAGAAATGACAGAGCAGACAAAATTGGAGGAGGTGTCGCTATCATTTTCAGAAACTCCCTTCAAATTAAAGCGGTCCCAACCACCCTCTTCCGTACATTCGAATGCCTTTCCCTAGAACTTCAAATACATCACGGCTCACCCTTTAGACTCCATGCCATCTACCACCCGCCTGGTTACTGCTCTTCCTTTGTGGAGGAACTGTCTGACTTCATCAGTGACCAACTCTCTCAAAGTGACAGACAGATATTCCTGGGTGACTTTAATCTCCACTGGGGCTCCTTGGAAGACTCGGCTGCCAACAAGCTTGCCTCCTTTCTCTCAGCCAATGATCTCCTCCAACATTGCTCGGAAACCACACATTCTAAGGGCTCTATTCTGGACCTTGTCATATCCAAAGAAGACCTGCTGACCACTGCTCCCCCCATCCATGTAGACTGGTCTGACCACCTCCTCATTCCCTTCCGCTTTCACCTATCGCACATTATAACTCTCGGCCAACCTAAAAGAGCTACCACCTGGTTCCGTAACACTAAGAACATTGATCTTGACACTTTCAGTGATTCCGCTATGCGGGCACTTCCCAGACTAGACCCTAGCGTGGATGTCAACGTTCTCACTTCTCAGTGCCTCTCAGTACTAGCAGCTGAAATCGACATTGTTGCTCCTCTCCAAAGCAAAAGGAAAAGACCCACCCCCTCAGCACCTTGGTTCAATAAAGCGCTCTACGTTGAAAGGAAAAACCTTAGATTCCTGGAGAAGCATTGGAGAAAATCTCCTTCCTCCTCCAATCTCTCTCTTCTACGCTCAGCAAGATCCAAATATCACAATCACATCTTCCTTGAAAAAGCATCACATTTCAGATCCCTCCTTGACTCGGCTAAAAACAGACCCAAAAAACTTTTTGACCTCTTCAAAAACCCAAACTGTTCTCCTCCAACCATTAAGCCTGAGGATTCCTCGAAGAAAGCAGCAGATTTCGCTATATTCTTCGATGAAAAGGTCAAAACTCTGGTGGATCAGGTCGCCCAACCCCACCCCATGGAGGAGCGGAAATCCTTGGTCACCTGGCAGAACTTTGACGTCATCTCGGAAGATGACCTCCTCAAATGCATCCGCGAAACTAAACCCTCCAACCATTCCTCCGACCCCATCCCTAGCGACATCGCCATCGATTTCTATACCTATACTCTCTCTTACTGGACCAGGCTAGTCAATCTCTTCCTCAGTCAAGGCTCCCTCCCGGTTATCCTCAAATCAGGTCAGGTCACCCCTCTTCTAAAAAAACCCTCAGCGGATGCGAACGACCTCAACAACTTCCGCCCTATCTCCAACCTCCCTTTTCTGTCGAAAATCACCGAAAAATGTGTCGCGAAACAACTTTCCTCACATATCTTGGAAAATAACCTCCTTGACGTCTTCCAGTCGGGCTTCATCCAAAATTGCAGCACTGAAACAGCCCTGCTGCATGTGATTGACGATGCGCTGCATATACTCGACGCCGGGGATTCATGTCTTCTGATTCTTCTAGACCTCTCTGCAGCCTTTGACACGGTTAATCATAGCACCCTCCTCAACACTCTTCAACAGAGAATGGGTCTGGACGGCACTGTGCTCAAATGGTTTGCCTCTTTCCTCTCGGACAGATCCCAAATGATCAAGATAGGGAACAGTCTCTCATCTCCCATGGCCGTAGGTCAGGGCGTCCCTCAAGGTTCTATCCTGGCTCCCACCTTGTTTAATCTCTACCTGGAACCTTTAGGGAACCTCCTAAGCAAATCTGGGATCCTTTACCATCTGTATGCGGACGACACGCAAATCTACCTTAAGGTGTCCTCTGCACACGATCTCTCCCTACTCAATTCTACCCTCAACTCTATTCACAACTGGATGTCAGCTCACCAACTCATTCTGAATCCCGCCAAAACTGAATTCCTCCTCCTCTCTACCTCTCTCTCACCTCCTCCTGTTCAATCTTGGATGGATCAGCTGAACCTTCTCAACAACAAACCCATCATTGTTGACAGCGCTAAATCCCTAGGTGTCATTCTCGACAAAAGACTCAACCTAATCGCCCACATCAACTCTATTGCCAAGAATGCACGGTACCAGCTGCGCCTTCTGTGGGGGATCCGTCGGTTCTTCCCGGAGAAAGACTTAAAAACCTTGGTACAATCTCTGGTTCTCTCAAGACTGGATTACTGCAATTCTCTTCTGACTGGCCTACCCAAATCCCACCTCTCCCCTCTCAAATCCATCCTCCATTCAGCAGCTCGCTTCATTTCAGGGTCTAAACGAAGCGACCACATCACTCCTATCCTGTCCTCTCTGCGATGGCTTCCGATCGAGGCAAGATCTATTTACAAAACTGCCTGCATCACACACAAAGCCTTACACACGTCCTCCCCTTGTTACCTGGCGAATAAATTGAAATTGTCTGGTGGCTCTCGCCCTTCTCGCAATGCGGAAAAGCTTCTGCTTGAGCCCCCGTCTTCAAAAGAGAAAGATCGATGGCTCAATCCTTCTCGGGCAATGCGGTAAGAATCTGGAACTCGCTTCCCCCACTGCTCCGTGCCACCTCCTCTACCCGGATCTTCAAAGCTGACCTCAAGTCTCTTCTATTCCAAAGACACTTCCAGAACTAATACGTTCGGTCTTAGGCCCCTCTAGGAAGTTCGCCCGTCAGTTTAAAGTTGTACTTTTGTCTGTTCATTCCTTACTTTGTGTGTTGTGTTGGTTTTTATGTGCGTGTTCCCCCAGGTTAAGTCCCCTGTGAAGTCACGCCCTCTCTACTACCTCTAGGAAGCTCTTCCATGATAGGAATTATGTATTCCAAGCCTATAGAAGGGCCTTCTCAGTGTGCTTTGAGTTACTGCCACTTATTACAGTATTATGCCTTTAGTGGTATTTTGTACCCCATGTATCATATATTTTGTACCCCATGTACCCCCTGCTGAATTCACGCCCTCTCTACTACCTCAAGGAAGTTCTTCCACTATAGGAAATTCTGTACTCCAAGCCTATAGAAGTGCCTTCCCAGTGTGTCATGTGTGACTGCCACTTATTGCAGCATTATACCTCCATTTGTATGTGGTATCCCTTGTTTCATGCACATCTGTCACTTTTTCCTATTGGAACTTATTCCTCTTTTTGTATTTGGTTTGTTTGTTTTTGCACAATTGTCACTTTTCTTCATGCAATGTAACGCTTGCCTTTGTATTATGCTCATTTGTATCCTCCTCCTTATGTAATGTTGCTAATCCTGTTGTGAAGCGCTCTGACACCCTCGGGTAAAGTCCGCGCTATATAAAAATGCATAAATAAATAAATAAATAAATAAATAAAAATACAATATAACTATCTCTGTCGCGTGTGAAAGCGCACGAGACAGAAGGCCACCAGTGTAGCATGCCGTGTATTTACAAGATAAAAGACGTAATTAATTATTTTGCCTATGCACATTTTTTAGTGCCAACATGCCCCCGTTCTGCCACATAAGATAGCTGTATGATCCGTGAAACGTGCATAGGTACAAACAAACGATAGTCATTAAAAACAGTCTGGGATAGTTTGGGATTGTATTCGGGCTCCTGTTATATTGAGCAAATGGTACAGTTTGATTTTAATCTGAAGCACCGCTATTAAGCGAAAGAACGGGTGAATTAACAAATAGTAGGCGCCAGAGGATGGCTCAGTGAGTTGCTCCATCGCCGCCGACAAAAGGCGACGTTCTGGCGGTCATGGGTCTAATCCTGGTAAGGCACACTCAGCCTTACATCCTTCCGAGGCGGATAATTCAAGCAACATAACTTAGGTAAAAGTAACATCGACGAGCTGAACCACCCCAATGTCAGTGCAGTACACGTAGCACACTTTTAGTGCTGTAGCTTGGAATGCAACACACCCCTTCCCGTAGACTGCTCAGCAGTACACCATTGGTTTCCCAATGCACACCGCCCGGCGCGCGTGCCCTTCCAGGCAGTCAGGCAGAAACAAGCCTTTGTCCCTCCCAGCTCTGAACTTCACTCACTCTTTGGTGACATCACGGTTGTGAACACTTCCAGGTTGTCCTCGCCGCGGCTGTAGACCTGGTTCATGTCTGCAGCACCCGCGTTTTGCTCTGCTCTGCTGGTCTGGTCAGCTCCGCGAGAGTGCTCCTGTCCTGCCCCGTCCCGAGACTGCCCCCTTAAGAGCGCCTGTCAGTGCCTCGCTGATCAATGGCCTGGCCACAAAGGAGGGCGAGCGGTGACCTCCCCTTATTGACTATTCCGCGAGAGCACGGTGTCCCCGCTCCCATCTGCCCAGCTATGAATTCCATTAATGCAAAGATGTCATTAGTCCTCCAACGTCACATGTAAAACATTCATTGCGTGTTTGTTGCTGAAGCGGCTGCTGCATTTAAAGCACGGGCGCGTGAGCGCCTCTCCTCAGCCGTGCGCCGCTGCCCACCGGGCGCCTAATACCTCAAGAAGCACTGTACACATGTGAAATGTGAATTGTTATCATAACGGGGATCCATTCACTTATTTCATAACGTCTTTGAGCTTGAGCCTCTTTCAAAATCTAAAACGTTAATTGCGTTATCAGTGGTCGAATGGGGGAGTGGGGGTGAGGGGGGGGCACGACGTGCCCATACTTATTTTTTAATTTAAGAAAAACAGTTCCCCTACTTATTATGAAAATATAACAGTCCCAAGAGGGCTAATTCCGAGAGCTGAAATGCTTCAGCTGAAGTGTAAGGCAGGGAGCCTCCTGCTGTGAAACCGAGGGAGGGGCAGACAGCTAAACAAGCCTTCTTGCCAGGGGGCTGCTGCCTGAAAGAAACGTAAATAGGGCAACTGGTCAATCTGCAAATGTAAAGGGTGGTTGGAAGAGCTTTGATTGATGGAATCACTTGAAGCTGCACACATGTATTCTTTTTGAGAGGTATTGTAAGGAAAGGAGCTGTGAGAAGTGAGCTGTGAGCTGTGAAAGGTAACCTGTGAAGTGTGTGCTTTTAAAAGGCAGTTATAAAAAAAATAGTACTATGAATAGTCTAGGTATTACCAGTCTTTGAAATGAAAAAATAGAAGTGCAGGTACTCTTTACCAGAGTACCTGCTTGTTTCTGAGAAGTGCCGGTACTCTCCAATTAAAAGTATTATGTCTCTCTTGTGAAGTGCCTGCACTCTCCCACTCAAAATAAACAAGCATTGGCATAGCCAATAGGTCTCGCCTTTGGGGCCTTATAAGTGTTTAGCCAGAGCTATTGACTTTGCCAATGTCTTCAAGCTGTGCTTTAGAGAAGTGTGGCTGCTGTGCGGCATGCTGAAAAGTTATAATAAAAAAGTGTCAGAAGCATTTTTGTTACTTTATATATGACCAAGAAGGCATTATGTAAAACTGAACGACCATATTAAAAAAAGTATTTACAATAAAAATTTCCTCAGTTTTCTTTTGTTCTTGCAATGCTGGCAACTTGTTTCTGCCTATTGCAATGGTTGTTTGTTAAAGCTTTTTTTTTGAGGGGGCATAAACAATCGGAGGGTGAAGGTTGGGAACTAGTACCTGTATTATAACACTAGCAGCGGCCAGACGCTAGGGAGAATCAACAGATGCCAGATTCCGAGAGCAGGCTGAGGTGGTGCTGAGTGATGCTGAGGTGGTAGTGGTGGTGGTGGTGACTGTTGCGGAGACGATGCTGAGGTGATGCTGAATGATACTCAGGTGTTGCTGAGTGATACTGCTGTGGTGCTGAGTGATACTGCTGTGGTGCTGAGTGATGCTGTGGTGGTGCTGAGTTATATTGTCTTGGCGCTGAGTGATGCTGTGGTGGTGCTGAGTGATATTGTCTTGGCGCTGAGTGATGCTGTGGCGGCGCTGAGTGATGCTGTGGCGGCCCTGAGTGATGCTGTGGTGGCGCTGAGCGATGCTGTGGTGGTGCTGAGCGATGCTGTGGTGGTGCTGAGCGATGCTGTGGTGGTGCTGAGTCATCCTGTGGTGGTGCTGAGTGATGCAGTGTTGGCCCTGAGTGATGATGTGGTGTCGCTGAGTAAAGTTATGGTGGTGCTGAGTGATGCTGTGGTGGCGCGGAGTGATGTTGTGGTGGCGCGGAGTGATGCTGTGGTTGTGCTGAGTAATACTGTGGTTGTGCTGAGTGATGCTGTGGTTGCACTGAGTGATGCTGTGGTTGCACTGAGTGATGCTGTGATGGCGTTGAGTGATGCTGTGATGGCGTTGAGAGATGTTGTGTTGGTGCTGAGTGATGCTGTGCTGGCTCTGATTGATGCTGTGCTGGCTCTGATTGATGCTGTGGTTGCGCTGAGTGATGCTGTGCTGGCTCTGATTGATGCTGTGCTGGCTCTGATTGATGCTGTGGTTGCGATGAGTGATGCTGTGGTGTTGCCGAGTGAGAGATAGAGTGAAGATATAATGCCCAATTAGAGAGGGTGGTGAGAGAGAAAGAGAGAGAAAGGGTGTACATAGAATAAAGAGTGGAGCGGGATAGAGAGAGAGAAAGAAGGGGAGAGAGAGTGAATGAAGGAGTTTGAAAGAGAAACAGATAAAGGGGTAAGAGAGAATGAAAGGCTAAAAAAGATAGAGAGGGGAGAGTTAATTAAGTAGAGAGAGAATTAGAGAGGGGAGAGAGAGAGAAGGAGAGAGACAATAAGAGTGGGGGTGTGGAGTTTAAATAGAGTGAAGAAGTGACGCGGAAAAAGTAACCTTAAATATAGCTTTGTGCTTTGCGCGAATAAATATTAAAAAAAAACAGTGAGAGACAAAAATACTGGTAATTAGGCTGTGACTCCCAATATAAAACAAATAGCGATATAAGGTGAAATCAACCCACCGAAGCAATATTTCTAACTAGACAAAAAAAGCTTGCATTTCAATGCTAATCGCTGTTGTTTTTCATGTGACTGTAGTCCAGGGCCCTCAGTTGGTAATGTGAGCTGCTGCTGCGATTGAAACAGAGTCCAGAGAGTTAATGAGCCATGACGAGGAAATGAGGAAGAGATAGGAAACCCAGATGCCAGCTGCGCGTGCACGCCATCGTGAACTCAAGCTGGTCGCCAGCCGAAAGCCAGTGTTTGCACTTCCAAAACCGCTTACTAAAACTCTCGGCCAGACCAGCGCAAGCGCTGGTGCAGGCCGAGACCTAAAAAGTGCCGGTACTCCGTACCGGGCAGTACCAGCCCATTTAAAGCACTGGGTATTACTAAAATCTATATTTAGGATAAACTTTTTTATCTTATACCTTTTTGCGCATTTTGTAGCAGCCTACTTTATACTACGAGTAATGCAAGTTAAAAATAATTACTTACATGTTCACAGTGCTTTCTGTCACAGATTTAGACCACGTAGCGCTAAAAATACACAATTCATTAACTAATAGAGGTTTCCTAATTTACGGTAGTGCATTTCTCACTGATTAACATAACTTACAGTTAAATTTCACTTAAGCGCAGCGTTATTTTATATGTAGTTACCTGAGGATGAAAGACCCAAAAAAGTTACAGAATATTTTGTTTTTTTAGACACGCCTTTGACCACACCCCCACGCTCACTCACCCCGCCCCCACTGCTCTCAGCAACACAGTTCCCATACTTTTTCTAATGCACTTTGACCACTGGCATGTATACATTCACTGACAAAAAACAAAGGTTAAATATGAATTATACATGAGGAAGGTAGTAAGATTTTAACTTGCGTTAAAAAAACCTTAGAAAAAAAAAATGGGAAGTTCACCAGTTATATGTAACTTGCACCACCAAAGATTTAAAATCTCATCAGTGTTCTAATATGCGAGGTCATAAGCAGAACATCATAGTGGTGCAAGTTATACTTGTGCACCTTATACTTATGTCTGTTACGTATAACTGGCAAATGTTGCTGTTTTTTTGTGTGAATTTCTATGGTTTTTTAATGTAATTTAAAATCTTACTATCTTCTGCTGGCATAACTCGAGTTTAACCTTTGTTTTTTCAGTGAATTTGTATGTTTTTTTTTTAACATAAAGTAACATTGTATTATGACACATTTGTGACCCACCACTAGTCGTGCATGGCTTTTGGCTGCTGCTGGAGGGCTGAAGGCTTTGAGCTGTGGGAAATGACTGCTCATTGGGGAGGGGGGGACTTTGTGTTATTGCAATCTTGATGTGAATCGCTCTTGTCGTTTCATCTCGATATTGAGAAAATAATTATTAAGGGACACAAGAGGATTCATTATTCCAGGTACTACACTGCCACATACTGGGATTTTGAAGGAAGATCCTAGAGTATTCCAAGATTAAGGTGACTCCCTCATTCTGACAAGGGAAGGCTCACTTTACTACTATATCAAACAGAGGATACACTAATTCAAGCCCTGAAGAAGTCCCGTTGGGACGAAACACGTTAGCTACTACAAAATAAAAGAAGACGTTTTTATAAAAAATGAGATCATGACTAAAGAAATCACATTTTAAAGAAATAATTCCTTCGAGTCTGTCCATCATATGTTTAAAGTAATGCTTAAATTCCCTACTTCTTAAATAACCTGTATGTCATTACAAAAAATGACAAAGGGTGGGTGCTGAATCATGCTTTTTTTGTTGTTGATGGAGCTTCTCTGGTGTGGAAGATTAAGATGACAGGTCTTCCAGATTCGTGCACCACTGTATTCATAGCTTAACCAGCACCCACTATAGTGATAAGTGCGGTATTCTTTTGCCTCAGTCTCTCATTGTAAATCACTTGCCTTCATAAAGGTCAAGGGTGTCAGGATACCCCTACCCTGATCCCTAAAATCTACTTTATTTTAAATTTTCAGGACACAGGGACTGAGTCCCCATGTCTGGTAATAGGAGCTGCAATATTTTCTTTCATGTTGCAGGCGGCCAATCAGATCGCTCGCTCCCGTGAGACTCACAGTCCCGTGGGTGCAACCCAGCTCATGGGAAAACAGCTTTGCAACCAATCAGATACCCCCAATTCTTTAGATTTGGGCCCTGTGGAACTCTCGCCGAAGTCTCGCTAGATAAACTGTTAATATATCAATAGATTTTGAACATGAATTTCTCAAAAATTACTAAACAGATTTACACCAAATCACACAAAGCATGCTTTTTGGGTAAAGACCTAGCTTTCTGCCAGATTTGGTGTAATTCTGTTCAGCCATCTTGGCTATATTGTTTTTTAATTTTTCCAATAGAAAATATAGTGGGATGAAAGTGTTTTGGGAGCCCCCTGTTTTTCTCAGTCCCCACTTGACAGATCACCCCAAAACTTTCCAGGAAGGAGCTGAAGTGGATGAAATTTTTTTGTTGGAATATTTCATGAAGATTCATCAAACGGTGCTAAAGTTATTAGCAAAACAAAAAATGGTCTTCCTATGGAATAACTGACTTATGTATAGCTAACTACAAAATGGCAAACACCACTGTCTAAAATCACTGATGACATCATTCAAGCTACTAGTTCTCAAATCACTCTAGAAATCGCTAGATCATTTTAGAAAACGAAATATTTAGTAAATGACAAACAAACAAATCCAACGTAGGTTGAGTGTTTGCATATGTGTCCATATACAAATAGAAATAGTGTACTCCTGAAGACAAGTCTGATTCACTATGGAAAAAGTTATATGGTGCAACTGCTCGTTTAACTACCAGTAAATTTTTAAGTGCAAACAGTACTTCATTTAAACAAGGTTGAGAGTAAGCGTAACTAGTGTGAATCGCACTTCAAATGGATTGTGGCTTAAATCAAAGTCTAGTTGACAAAATATGTGAGAAAAACTAAAGCTTATCCTTGCAATACATATTTACCTGTGGGTTTCTGGGCACATGCTGATATTAAAGAGTTGACAATTACTGCTATCAACAATTTTTTATATAAACTGGAGATTTATAAGTTGCAGATAATTATTTCCATAATCTCAGTGAAAACTCTGACACATCATAAATTGTTGAAGAATGTATAACGTATGGGTAACTCACTAACAAATGTTTCAAGTCACAGTAAGGTATGTAAGCGTTTTAATGGTATATGGCATCTGCTAATTTCAAGAATATGTGTAAGGCATTTTTAGAAACTACAGAGGGTTGTGAATAGGACCTGGTTGTGCATGCCTTAGCAGTAGCTAATGCATATATGTCAAGCTGCTGACTTACAATTCTATGTCAGACAAGCTAATTCACAGGTACAACTCATTAAGGTAAATAATGACCGAACACTCTTTTGAAAAGTATTCAGCGTTCAATAAATTGCTGAGCACATTGATGTCTACAGAGACACTACATTTCTTATGTGCGTGAATACCTGTAAAAAAGAGCATAATAGCTACTAAATGTGTCTGCTTTCACAGATACGTTTTATGTGCGGCATATTGTGAAAGGTTACACTTATTAGAACTACAGAGATGATAGAAAATAAGGTCTAGGTGTAGCTCACTGAATGACTTCCAGTATGGAAAGTGTATAGCAAACTGTCACATTCACTGGATGGTGTAATCATTTATGTCAATTGAGATGTCATCTGTAATGTCATGAGTGATGTCATTTAACATGTCATGAGTGATGTCATGTTAGACCTGACATTCTTGGCCTGGCATTCCCTAGACTTTTTACCTTCACTCCCCTGGTTTTGCTGAACTGAGGTGAATGAGACCTTTTTGTGGAAAGTTTTGTGAAGATTCGTCATATTGCCCCAAAGTTCTTTTTATATTTCCTATGGTCAATACTACAACACATATATTTTTTAAACTTCTTTTGCTTTTTTGCACATGGATATATCCCCGGAGGAGTCCTTGTAACTTTCAACTGATACAGGACCATGTTAAGGTCCCCATGGTGTTTGCTTAGGTGAGGGTACCTTCAAGTCAATACGAGAAATGAGATTCGAACCACCACCACCACTTGTTATGTTAAGGTTCCATGTATTATATCATTTACAAAATTAATTGCACTCACTGTTATTACTTTGCGGAGACAGCAATCGTGTTTCAAAAATTTTCCACATCTTTTTCTATCTTATATTTGTACATTTTATCTCAAGTCACGACAGCACTTTAGCACTTTAGCACTTTTTATAGATCAGAAAACAACTTTTTGGCATTAGGGTATTGCATGCAGGCAATCTCACAGAGGATTCATCCTCATCACTTCAAAATAAATAGATTTTCCATGTCTGCGTTGGATTTTTGCCATGCGGATATACAGGACATGGTATGACAGTCCACAGTCCAACTGCATTAAATGTAACTGTTTTACATTTGGGCATATATAGACTTAAGTATTTTACGTCTATATTTTCGATATTTCGTGAATTGATTTCAAATGCAATTTTATGTATTATCACATGATTTTAGTGACATTTTGAAATAGGCTGTTTTTCCATGTTTCGTCAAACAATGTCTCTAAATTTGCAATGTACTCAAATGGGGTTGTTCGGAATATTTTCTTCATGTCTATGATTTCCTGATGCCACGTGATATTCACTTTTATGCACTGTCACTTTAAAAATGACAAACAGTTTACACCATTTTGTCATGTGAACAAGGCTCGCGGGAGCCGAAACGCGTTATGGCGACTAAAGAATAATAAATACTCTGCACTTACCCTGGGTCCGTGTTTGGAGAAATATGAGTGAAGACGGAAGAGAGTAATATATATATATATATATATATATATATATATATATATATATATATATATATATATTTCTGCTCCACACTCCTCCGGGAAAGTTCCTCCCAAGGATCACAGCACTCACGGGGGCAGGTTCAAAAAAAGCTTTATTCCGGAACCTGAGGCACAGACGCGTTTCGGCTAACTGCCTTCGTCGATGTTTGCCTCGAAACGCTTTCCACCACCATTTTTAAACATTACATTTCCGTGTGGCAAAACAGAAAAAGGACTAATCCTTATTACAAGCTCATCAACATTCGCCGTATATATCGGCGCCATTTTGAACTGTTCGTCTTTGATTGTAAATTCTACATATTAATACAATTACTGAGTCAAAGAACAGTGTGTTTTGCCACACGGAAATGTAATGTTTAAAAATGGTGCTGGAAAGCGTTTCGAGGCAAACATCGACAAAGGCAGTTAGCCGAAACGCGTCTGTGCCTGAGGTTCCGGAATAAAGCTTTTTGAACCTGCCCCGTGAGTGCTGTGATCCTTGGGAGGAACTTTCCCGGAGGAGTGTGGAGCAGAATGGATATGCGGGAGCACCGCCGCATGACCGGCACCCGTCCGCGAGTGCACCGAGCTGGTGCATGGTGGAGCAGTAATTGAATTTACTCGGAGCACCGTCGGAGCGTGGGAGGAGTCGGTGAGATCGGGAGAATTGAATTTCACATCCCATCATAGGACGCTGGTAAGGTGCCTGGGGCATTAACTCTCACAGACCACACGCAACGACAGGACGAGGGGGTAAAGGCGGTGACATTTTGAACTGGGTCACAGTATTGAATACATTATACAATGTTTTGCGAATCGGAACGCCATGAAGCAGCACTGAGTATGTTCAAAAAGAGAAATGATTTGGGGACGGAATTACGTGATAAAGTGGTACAAGGTAAATCGAATTTAACATCGACATTTTTGACCTTGGAACGTTTGTATGAACGCGAGATCAGAAAATGGTGGGAGGCGACCTCGTTACAAAATTACATCGAAGTCAGCCGGGTCCCCAGAGGTCTAAGGATCTATACTGTACCAGCATATGAGTCCCCAGACCCCCAATTGCTTGATGAATGGGCGGCACACACGGCCCAGTCTTGCAAGGGAATGTTGCAAATCCTCATAAAGTTTGCTTGGAGCGACAGAGACAAGGCACTTATAAATATTAAGGAACTTGAGGATGAATTATTAAAAGAAGAAGACCAGGCTTTAATTTTGGAAATGAAGGAACGGATGAAGAAACGATTGATAACATATGAACAGAAAATAAAACAACGAAAGCAAGAGAAGTTCGATCGAGATGAGCGGGATTATACCATGGGTAGGGTTCTCACTTTCGCAAGGAAGTATGACAACCCCAGGAAAGAACTCCAAAATAGGAAAACACAGCCGATCATTGTGACACGGGACACTTCGGAATCGGAAGTTACAGAATATGAGTCATCGAGTGAAGAGAACTTGATGGACCCTCAAGCAACTAAAGAACACACTCCTTTTCACGAGGAGTTCAAACTCATTCGTCAGTCATGGCAGAAGGGGGGCAGGGGCAAACCCCCAGAGTCATCAGCCACAGGAAGACGAGGAGGGGGGGCGGGCGCTGCCACAGGCACCCGCTCACCTCCCGTCACCCGCAGCAAAAAACAATTCAACAGGAGGCGATAAATGAAGAAGAAGAAGAATTGACGATAATCAACATGACTGACAAATGTTTAACACCTATGGAGGAATCGGTACTGAAACTGGGATTATCCTTCTGCCCTCAAAAATCTATGGAGTATACCCAGACGCGCATCGATCTGTTTAAATTCACGCGGAAACTCAAACTCCATAAATACTTTAAATTGAAGCCCGTGATTATGAAATCAAAGAAGATGGGACATGTTGCTAAGGCTACAGATGCCCTCTTGGTGAAGGATCTTAATACACTTACTGTTCTTGAAGATCTAAGAACAGAACAAGACAACAACTTGGAGTCACCAAAAGGTTTGACACAACAGGTGGCTGTTTCAGGAGTTGAACAGAGTGGGGGGTTAAGTCCATTTAAACCCACCTCTCAATTTCTTCCACAACTACCCACTGATGCTATTGACGTCTTTACGGAGGCAGTAACAAAAGATCTAATACGCCTCCGTAATACAATAAGATATATCAACAAAAACAGCAATTTTTCCAAATCACAGCAACTTGCTCTTTATGGATTAAGTCAAGACAATACTATCATTTGTAAACCATCGGATAAAGGGGGAAACATCGTCCTCCAAAAACAAGAGCAATATAACAAGGAGGCACATCGACAGTTATCAGATGGAAAATGTTATGAACGAATCCAAGAGAAGGAATATAATCAGAGTATCACGGATTATCATACCCTGATATCAGAATGGCATAGGAAGAACATGCTTGAAATGGAGGAATTTCTGTTTCTCAGACGATTAAACCCTACTATTCCTACGTTTTATCATCTCCCTAAAGTACACAAAGACCGTTTGAACCCACCGGGGAGACCCATTGTAGCATCGCAAGGGAGCCTAACAGAACATATGTCAATGTATATTGACTTTTTTCTGGTACCGCATGTACAGGAATTAAGGTCTTATGTGAAGGATACAAAGGACTTTTTGGGACTTCTGAATAAGATAAAGTGGGTGGAGGGGGATCTGCTAATGGTACTTGATATCACCAGCCTATATACGTGTATTTCCCATAATGATGGGTTAAGAGCGGTAAAGTATTTCTTGGAGAATCGACCGTTGAAATTCCTACAGCATAATGTGCTACTGTTAAATTTTATTGAATTTTGTCTCAACAACAATATCTTTCTTTTTCAGACTCAGTTGTATAGACAGGTCTCTGGGACGGCCATGGGCACCTGCTTCGCCCCCAGTTATGCGAATCTTTTCGTGGGCTGGTGTGAGGAGCAGGTGGCCTGGGCGGAGTCCAATAGTATGTGGACGGATAAGATTGTTACCTGGCATCGTTACATCGATGACCTGTTTATTGTCTGGAGAGGGTCATTGGAGACAGCCCTGGCCTATGTAGAACATTTGAATATCAATAAGGTTAATCTGGTGTTCACGGGTGAAGTCAGTGATACTTCTGTGAACTACTTAGATTTAACTGTCTACATTGAAGAAGGGAAGTTGAGTACTAAATTACACAGGAAAGAAACGGCAGGGAACTCTGTTCTCCACGCTTCCAGTAGCCATCCTCAAAACCTCATCAACAGTATCCCCTATGGGGAACTTTTGAGAATTAAAAGGAATAGTTCTAATGAACAGGAGTTTCAAGTGGCAGCGGAGAAATGTATACAATGCTTTAACATCAGGGGGTATAGTCATGTTATTTTACGTACAGCCCTACATAGAGTCAATGCCCTTAAGAGGGACCAATTACTGCAAGAAAAAGAGAAAGGCATTGGTCATGTGAATGAACATGAGGGTAAATTTAGACTCATAACCACGTTCTCTGAAAATGCGGGGGACTTCAAAAGAATTTTGAAGAAAAATTGGCATACCCTTTTAGCGGACAACATTATAGGTAGTGACCTGCCATCGAATCCATTGGTAACATTCAGAAAGGCTAATTCATTGAAAAACACCTTGGTCCATAGTCATCATAAAGTAGATTTACCTAGATCCATATTGAGTCCCTTAGAGGGCTTCTTCCCATGTGGAAAATGTAAGGCATGTAGGGAAGTAAAAGAGTCCTGAGTTATCATGTTCCCTCGGTGAAGGGTACGAAGAAGATTAGAACATTTCTTACTTGTACCACACCGTACACAGTCTATTCCCTGATTTGTCCGTGTGGCCTTAGATATATAGGCAGCACGATACACCCCACGAAGATCAGAATTTTAGAGCATATGAGGGCCATCTCCAATGGGGATGAAGCTTACCCTGTTGCCCGACATTTCAATAAGGAACATCAGCGCAACAGAGAGCTTCTGAGTTATTTTTGTGTTGACAATATACCAACGAATATTCGGGGAGGAGATAGAATTCTGAAGCTTAGGCGATTGGAGTCACGGTATATCATCGATCTTCAGACTAAGGCCCCTCTAGGACTGAACAGTAGTGAGGAACTGGCGATCCATTTGGGGGATTAGAAAAGGTTGGATCTAATGTCACTAACCAAGTCTGTGGTTTCTTTGATTAAAGATAAGGTGACAATGAGAGTCAAAGTGGGACTCTTCTTGAGTGACCCTGCTGGTGGGTTTATGGGTTTAGACTGGGTATTAATTTTGTTAGCCCAGAAACATTTATTTATGTGTACTGTATTGTTTTCTTTTCTTTTCCCCCTTTCCCCCTTTTCCCTCCCCTCCTCCTTTTCTTCTTTTTTCATTCTCTACCATGACTTTGTGTATATTGAATGCTCTTAAGTGATCTTATGAAGAATTTGATGAATTATTGAATCATGAATGAAACTCAGTTCTGCTTTATTTAATACCATTATTTTATTTATTAGGAACCATTAGTGATGTGGCAATTAGGATGCCCCTTAGGAAATGTCCTGGGGTTGATTGAAATTCTGTTAGAAAATATACTTTGGTTAAGGTCATCTGACTATAAGATGTGTGATTGCCCATTCAGGGCATAATTGGAACGGGGAATATGACTGTAAGATGTGTGAGCGCCCATTCAGGGCATAATTGTAACAGGGGATAACTTTGGATAATCTGTATTGACAGATTTACGGTATATACCACGTTATGTAATGGGCATCGTTGCATCGTGATTTTGGAGTTGAGATTTGTCTCACAATAACGCACAACGATAGATCCTTACCTGTTGAGAAAATCGTTATGTTCACACTGTTCTTTGACTCAGTAATTGTATTAATATGTAGAATTTCCAATCAAAGACGAACAGTTCAAAATGGCGCCGATATATACGGCGAATGTTGATGAGCTTGTAATAAGGATTAGTCCTTTTTCTGTTTTGCCACACGGAAATGTAATGTTTAAAAATGGTGGTGGAAAGCGTTTCGAGGCAAACATCGACAAAGGCAGTTAGCCGAAACGCGTCTGTGCCTGAGGTTCCGGAATAAAGCTTTTTTGAACCTGCCCCCGTGAGTGCTGTGATCCTTGGGAGGAACTTTCCCGGAGGAGTGTGGAGCAGAATGGATATGCGGGAGCACCCCCGCATGACCGGCACCCGTCCGCGAGTGCACCGAGCTGGTGCATGGTGGAGCAGTAATATATATATATATATATATATATTCTTCACCGAAATGCCCAAAGCATACCTGGACGCACTCACTGCTGCTGTAAACCTGGGTTTTATTGGATGTGGCGACCAGCATAATCACACCGGTAATTACAATCTTGATGCCGACGCGTTTCGAGGTATTAGCCTCTTCTTCATGGGCGGCTGCTTGGAAAGTCACTTGGAAAGCCAGCATGCCATTTTGTATTGTCCCCGCCCATAGTGGGTGTTGCTTAGTGCACAGGAGCATGCTGGAATTTGTAGTACCCTCAGTGGGTTCCATGGACTTCTCTGGCAGCAATTGAGTTATTACCCTTTGTAGGGCTCCGGATAGATCGCTGGTTCCATTTTGCCCCAACAGCTGTGCCGCATCGGTGTGGAAGCGTTCCCACAGCAGCCTCTCCACTTTTGAGATGGTGCACTCCAGCGCGGCAGGGCTGCCGCGTAATAGATTCTTCACCGAAATGCCCAAAGCATACCTGGACGCACTCACTGCTGCTGTAAACCTGGGTTTTATTGGATGTGGCGACCAGCATAATCACACCGGTAATTACAATCTTGATGCCGACGCGTTTCGAGGTATTAGCCTCTTCTTCATGGGCGGCTGCTTGGAAAGTCACTTGGAAAGCCAGCATGCCATTTTGTATTGTCCCCGCCCATAGTGGGTGTTGCTTAGTGCACAGGAGCATGCTGGAATTTGTAGTACCCTCAGTGGGTTCCATGGACTTCTCTGGCAGCAATTGAGTTATTACCCTTTGTAGGGCTCCGGATAGATCGCTGGTTCCATTTTGCCCCAACAGCTGTGCCGCATCGGTGTGGAAGCGTTCCCACCGCAGCCTCTCCACTTTTGAGATGGTGCACTCCAGCGCGGCAGGGCTGCCGCGTAATAGATTCTTCACCGAAATGCCCAAAGCATACCTGGACGCACTCACTGCTGCTGTAAACCTGGGTTTTATTGGATGTGGCGACCAGCATAATCACACCGGTAATTACAATCTTGATGCCGACGCGTTTCGAGGTATTAGCCTCTTCTTCATGGGCGGCTGCTTGGAAAGTCACTTGGAAAGCCAGCATGCCATTTTGTATTGTCCCCGCCCATAGTGGGTGTTGCTTAGTGCACAGGAGCATGCTGGAATTTGTAGTACCCTCAGTGGGTTCCATGGACTTCTCTGGCAGCAATTGAGTTATTACCCTTTGTAGGGCTCCGGATAGATCGCTGGTTCCATTTTGCCCCAACAGCTGTGCCGCATCGGTGTGGAAGCGTTCCCACCGCAGCCTCTCCACTTTTGAGATGGTGCACTCCAGCGCGGCAGGGCTGCCGCGTAATAGATTCTTCACCGAAATGCCCAAAGCATACCTGGACGCACTCACTGCTGCTGTAAACCTGGGTTTTATTGGATGTGGCGACCAGCATAATCACACCGGTAATTACAATCTTGATGCCGACGCGTTTCGAGGTATTAGCCTCTTCTTCATGGGCGGCTGCTTGGAAAGTCACTTGGAAAGCCAGCATGCCATTTTGTATTGTCCCCGCCCATAGTGGGTGTTGCTTAGTGCACAGGAGCATGCTGGAATTTGTAGTACCCTCAGTGGGTTCCATGGACTTCTCTGGCAGCAATTGAGTTATTACCCTTTGTAGGGCTCCGGATAGATCGCTGGTTCCATTTTGCCCCAACAGCTGTGCCGCATCGGTGTGGAAGCGTTCCCACCGCAGCCTCTCCACTTTTGAGATGGTGCACTCCAGCGCGGCAGGGCTGCCGCGTAATAGATTCTTCACCGAAATGCCCAAAGCATACCTGGACGCACTCACTGCTGCTGTAAACCTGGGTTTTATTGAATGTGGCGACCAGCATAATCACACCGGTAATTACAATCTTGATGCCGACGCGTTTCGAGGTATTAGCCTCTTCTTCATGGGCGGCTGCTTGGAAAGTCACTTGGAAAGCCAGCATGCCATTTTGTATTGTCCCCGCCCATAGTGGGTGTTGCTTAGTGCACAGGAGCATGCTGGAATTTGTAGTACCCTCAGTGGGTTCCATGGACTTCTCTGGCAGCAATTGAGTTATTACCCTTTGTAGGGCTCCGGATAGATCGCTGGTTCCATTTTGCCCCAACAGCTGTGCCGCATCGGTGTGGAAGCGTTCCCACCGCAGCCTCTCCACTTTTGAGATGGTGCACTCCAGCGCGGCAGGGCTGCCGCGTAATAGATTCTTCACCGAAATGCCCAAAGCATACCTGGACGCACTCACTGCATAATCACACCGGTAATTACAATCTTGATGCCGACGCGTTTCGAGGTATTAGCCTCTTCTTCATGGGCGGCTGCTTGGAAAGTCACTTGGAAAGCCAGCACGCCATTTTGGGCGGGGACAATACATGTGTGATTATGCTGGTCGCCACATTCAATAAAACCCAGGTTTACAGCAGCAGTGAGTGCGTCCAGGTATGCTTTGGGCGGCACAGCTGTTGGGGCAAAATGGAACCAGCGATCTATCCGGAGCCCTACAAAGGGTAATAACTCAATTGCTGCCAGAGAAGTCCATGGAACCCACTGAGGGTACTACAAATTCCAGCATGCTCCTGTGCACTAAGCAACACCCACTATGGGCGGGGACAAAACAAAATGGCATGCTGGCTTTCCAAGTGACTTTCCAAGCAGCCGCCCATGAAGAAGAGGCTAATACCTCGAAACGCGTCGGCATCAAGATTGTAATTACCGGTGTGATTATGCTGGTCGCCACATTCAATAAAACCCAGGTTTACAGCAGCAGTGAGTGCGTCCAGGTATGCTTTGGGCATTTCGGTGAAGAATCTATTACGCGGCAGCCCTGCCGCGCTGGAGTCACCATCTCAAAAGTGGAGAGGCTGCAGTGGGAACGCTTCCACACCGATGCGGCACAGCTGTTGGGGCAAAATGGAACCAGCGATCTATCCGGAGCCCTACAAAGGGTAATAACTCAATTGCTGCCAGAGAAGTCCATGGAACCCACTGAGGGTACTACAAATTCCAGCATGCTCCTGTGCACTAAGCAACACCCACTATGGGCGGGGACAATACAAAATGGCATGCTGGCTTTCCAAGTGACTTTCCAAGCAGCCGCCCATGAAGACGAGGCTAATACCTCGAAACGCGTCGGCATCAAGATTGTAATTACCGGTGTGATTATGCTGGTCGCCACATTCAATAAAACCCAGGTTTACAGCAGCAGTGAGTGCGTCCAGGTATGCTTTGGGCATTTCGGTGAAGAATCTATTACGCGGCAGCCCTGCCGCGCTGGAGTGCACCATCTCAAAAGTGGAGAGGCTGCGGTGGGAACGCTTCCACACCGATGCGGCACAGCTGTTGGGGCAAAATGGAACCAGCGATCTATCCGGAGCCCTACAAAGGGTAATAACTCAATTGCTGCCAGAGAAGTCCATGGAACCCACTGAGGGTACTACAAATTCCAGCATGCTCCTGTGCACTAAGCAACACCCACTATGGGCGGGGACAATACAAATGGCATGCTGGCTTTCCAAGTGACTTTCCAAGCAGCCGCCCATGAAGAAGAGGCTAATACCTCGAAACGCGTCGGCATCAAGATTGTAATTACCGGTGTGATTATGCTGGTCGCCACATTCAATAAAACCCAGGTTTACAGCAGCAGTGAGTGCGTCCAGGTATGCTTTGGGCATTTCGGTGAAGAATCTATTACGCGGCAGCCCTGCCGCGCTGGAGTGCACCATCTCAAAAGTGGAGAGGCTGCGGTGGGAACGCTCCACACCGATGCGGCACAGCTGTTGGGGCAAAATGGAACCAGCGATCTATCCGGAGCCCTACAAAGGGTAATAACTCAATTGCTGCCAGAGAAGTCCATGGAACCCACTGAGGGTACTACAAATTCCAGCATGCTCCTGTGCACTAAGCAACACCCACTATGGGCGGGGACAATACAAAATGGCATGCTGGCTTTCCAAGTGACTTTCCAAGCAGCCGCCCATGAAGAAGAGGCTAATACCTCGAAACGCGTCGGCATCAAGATTGTAATTACCGGTGTGATTATGCTGGTCGCCACATTCAATAAAACCCAGGTTTACAGCAGCAGTGAGTGCGTCCAGGTATGCTTTGGGCATTTCGGTGAAGAATCTATTACGCGGCAGCCCTGCCGCGCTGGAGTGCACCATCTCAAAAGTGGAGAGGCTGCGGTGGGAACGCTTCCACACCGATGCGGCACAGCTGTTGGGGCAAAATGGAACCAGCGATCTATCCGGAGCCCTACAAAGGGTAATAACTCAATTGCTGCCAGAGAAGTCCATGGAACCCACTGAGGTACTACAAATTCCAGCATGCTCCTGTGCACTAAGCAACACCCACTATGGGCGGGGACAATACAAAATGGCATGCTGGCTTTCCAAGTGACTTTCCAAGCAGCCGCCCATGAAGAAGAGGCTAATACCTCGAAACGCGTCGGCATCAAGATTGTAATTACCGGTGTGATTATGCTGGTCGCCACATTCAATAAAACCCAGGTTTACAGCAGCAGTGAGTGCGTCCAGGTATGCTTTGGGCATTTCGGTGAAGAATATATATATATATATATATATATATATATATATATTGACTTGGCTATAACTTTAACATCGTTTGACCAATCTGCATGAAAGTTTGCGAAAAAAGTGTCACAGTGGGTACTATTGATTGGGAAAGTTTGGGGGTGATCTGTGCAGTGGTGACCGAGAATTTGGGGTGCGAAATAAGGTTGCGTTTGTAATGTTAATTACCATAGGAACCTTTAGCCACCTCTACAGCCCGAACCGCTGAACGGACTTACACCAAATTTGGCAGGGAGGTAGATGTCGGTTCAAGGAAGTGCCTTTTGCTTATTTGGTGTAAATCCGTTAAGTAGTTTTTGAGAAATTTAACTTTAAATTTATAGTGATATCTCTGGCCGTGGATATTTCGCGGTGGTTTCGCGATGAATCGCGAATGCACGCGCCAACGGGAATGCTCTGATTGGCTGGTCGCAACCTGAATAGAAAGTTGCAGCTGCCATTTTATCTATCGAGAACGGTTCCCGGGGCTGAAAATATGTGTGAAAGCCCACATAAGGGGTGAGAGTGGATATACTCTGACCCCATGGTTGAGAAATGGAGGTGGTAGTGACACAAGTTATGTGTCCAAAATTGATTTTTTAAACCACGCGTGATATTTGCCAAGCCGCCGCGACCGCTTGCATGGTCCCCCGTGTACCATTGCGAGGACGTGGTGACTACGACATCGTCGCGAATATTGGTGAATCATTAATGCGCATTCTTATAGAGATATTGAGATTCTGATAAATGTTTTTATAGAGTTATTTATATATTGAGTTATCTACTGTGATGGTTAGAATTAATTATATAGTTATAATTTTTGAATATGGTGGTGGCTATTGAAATCCAGCTTTTGCTTTCCGCTTTCGCGACATAACCGCGGAGATCGCAATGAGCGACATCATCGCGATCTCCGGAGTCACCACAAAAGAAGGAAAATAGGTTTTAGAGATGGTTGTTCTAGAAATATAGAAAATTTCAACCAGGGGCTAATGTTCCTAAGAAGGATAGAGAGGAAGGCACGGTCTCTCAAAAGGTGGAGAGTGCCTGGGTCAGAGTACTAGATAGGGACAGTCAGCTGTACTGTTTATGGTGCCCTCACACATCCCCTAGAGGATGTCATGCTTCATCATAGGGCGTTGCTCCTCATCGGGCCGGCGCTGCAATGCCCTACGGGTCTCCCGAAGGGTCACTTTGCCGGAGATCTTTTAAGAGGCTGCCGTATTATGAGCGCGGGTGAGGTGGTTCGTGGCGTGAAGTGGTGGGGTGTGAAATGAAGGATTAAAACTGGTAAGGGAGATCCTACACTATACTTTAATGGGGGGACTGCCCTTCCAGGGAAAAAAACCTGTTGGCAGGTGAGTGCTACCGTGGGGTTTGAAAGGAACCCTGGTAGCCTGGGTGCTGGAACTAGGTAGGGGAGGTCTCCTACTGTCTCAGGGGAGGGACCTAACTCCGGTCACTCCTTCAAAAAAGAGTGTTGACATGTTTCGCGCCTGATCTGGTCATAAGGATCTGCGACGCTTCAGCAGGACAAACAAACATATATAGTGGACAAGCTACCCAACACTAAATTGGTGCCACTAGGTGCTACCTAATGTGTGTGTATGCTGTTCCGGGTCCAACCTGTAGGGAGGGAAAAACAAAGTGAAGGAGAAGGTTAAAAATCCTGGTATAGCAGACTGGGATCTACCAGCGATGTCCCTAAGTAATGGACCCATAGAGTGGTACCCCAACCATGTAGAGCAAGAGAAGGGGCGTAAAGACACACAAAAAATGCCTATAAAAAATTGCATGCTTGGATCAAAAAGTGTACAAGACACAGGTGAGTACCGCTGTGTGGTGCTCAAAAGGTGAGCAGTCACAGGGATGTCCGCAGGAGACATTGTCACTGTGACCCTGGTATTCACGGTCAACAAATAACTCCCTCCTTAGTATCATGGATATGTCTCTAAGGCAAGAAAATAGTCGTAAGGATTCCAGAGTCTGTCATGACTAGCATAGGTGCTAGTCTGAGTATCTATCAGTTTGCATGTATTATTCGGATGAGTGGCTTAAAGCAGGTTACTGTCGCAGGAGATCTTGCCCCATGCGATAGGTTTGAGTGGTCACAAGACAAATCTTGGCTATGCTGGGGCAGGAGAAAGCTAGGCACTGCTGGTGCAGGCTTGAACGTTTCATAGGTTTCCTGGATCCGCATGAATGTCTGGCTCCCCAGCAGATCCCAATCATAGAACACCGTGCTCCATAAGTGCACTGTGTGGAGGAGGAAAATGACCCTCCTCATCATGGCACTGGCGACTGTCATTGTAGATATAGAGAGTACAAACACATTATATCTAAAATTCCAGGTTTCTTGTGGCTACAGGATTGCATGGCACATTATCAGACCCCTGTAATCAAACACCATGCCCCATAAGAGCACACTGTAGGGAGGGAAAGACCATCTTCAACATGACTATGGTGACTAACATCATAAATACAGACGATACAAAATACATGAAAACATCTAAAAGTGCCTCCGGAAATTCGTGCCTCAAAAGTGCTCATGGAAACAGACCGACAAACAATAAGTGAACAGTTATTTTGCAGCAAAGACATGTAAGACAAATGTCCCTTGACACTGTGCTCGCATCACACACGCGTGGTGTCATTAATTGTAGCGCTGCGATAATGTGTCAAAAACCGGATCAGTTTGACCTGGGTTGTGGCGCTTACCTGAGTAATGCAAAATTGTAGCAACATCAAGTGGAGCGGAGGAGCCGCGTTGAAGCGTGCTATCTGTAAGAGGTAGCAGGTATCAAATGCAGGAAAAGGTTACAAAGCCAAGCGGGAATGGTAAGAAAGTCGGCTGATCGGGGATTGGTCAGAGTACTTGCAGTTTTAGTGTGCAGACTGCGTGTCTGTACCGACCCGTCTCCACGTCCCCGGGATAATGATCCTGTATTGGAACACTAGTGCACTGACCTGTCCTTGTGGCGGTACCGCGCATGACCGGCGGCCATCTTGAGGAGGTCGCGAGTCACATGAAGGATTGCAAGGTGCATTGGTGTGTTTTATGAGAGGCCGAATGGTGCACCGGAGTGAATGTTTAATGTGAGTCTCATAGGTTGGCTTCCAAAAGCATTATATGGGGACGGGGAAACTGGTCTGTTATCCGGTAGAAGAGTGTGCTGTGAGTCTGACAGGAAGAGCCAAGAAACGGTCCCTGGAAAAAAAAAAAAGTAGGTGTTTTTTTGGAGATGGTCATGGGGATGTCAGATAGTTCCTAGTGTTGTCATGCTAATGAAGTGGGCAGCATCTCACAACCAATAATGAAGGGACCTCTTAGGTGGTTGGGTCCCGACGTGGAGGTTATGGTCTTGGTGGATGTAAAAGGCACTCTTCTCCGAGTAGCCATCGGAGCGGGGTTGAGCAGGGCTTGCTCTTTCGGTGTACATGTAGCCCCATGGGGTGGGGTAAAGGAAGCCCGTTTGGACCTTCTCCGAGGAGTTTAGTACTGTTATAACCGGCGGGCTACAAAAAAGGGGGTGTAGGCTTTTAACTATTACCGTACAGGTTGTCATAGGACCGGTACTGTGTCAGTCTGGTCATGACCAGAAGGAGATAATTCTCAGGTGGGGAAGGGGGTTTAGACCTCCGTTCAGGGGTCTCATAATTGAGCCCATTTTTGTTGGTCTGGAGGCGAAACACCCACTGTTGTTCCTGTCTGAAGAGAGTGCTTGCATTCCAAGATGGATCCGCTTCCAGGACGGTCCAATTTTGATCTGCAATGGAATGGTTCGCCTCCTTGTAGTGATTGCTCATTTTGGTCGCCCTGTGCTTCTGTGTTCTCCCATTCTGATCTTCACTGGTCTTGTGGTCATGCCTACGTAGTACATAGTGCATGGGCAGGTAATCAGGTAAATACAGTTTTTTGTGTTGCAGTTTGTGTGTTGCTTTTGAATCCACCGGAAGGTGCCCAGCTGGAGGACAGTGGAATGGGCAGTGGAGTTGCATGTTGTGCAACTGCCACAGGGGTGGTGTCCTGTTACCCACGGGAGATTCCAGAGGGTGGCCTGTGTGTTGGGTGTGAGAAGTTGGCCTGGCATATGCTGTCCACTAATTATAGTGGGCACCTTGCACCAGTCCAAATCGACTCTTAGGGTAGGTAGGTTAAAGACAACCTTATTGAAAGCTATCCTAGTGGTAGCTATGGAGAGCAGCCTTCAGGCTAAGTCTTGAAGGAATGTAAAGCAGCTTGTTTTACCAGTCTATAATCTCTTGAGTGACCAAATGAAAGAGCACCACACCAGGTATATATTCAAAATATATGTATTTATTACTAAACACACCCCTCTAGTCTCTTTATGAGGCTAGAGTTCGAAATACATAGGTTATAAGATCTTAAATCACAGTAATAGCACAAATACACGTTTGGGCCCTAGGGGCGTACCAAACCATATACCAATAAAGTGGTATGCGAACCACGACTGAACTAGACACTAGGCCTAGAGCCTCTAGAAGTGCTTGGACCACAAAGAACCACCCAAGGTAGTGACACAGGGGACCCACGGGAGGCGCGTGCAGTGTAAATACACAACCGCGATACGCCGTTAACTTCTATGGAGAAAGTCGGGATCGGGAAAATAGAGGAAAGGGACACTTAAAAGAGGACTAGGACAAAACCCTTTGAGATCTAGGACTTTGAAGAGTCTCTACCCACGGGAGCACCGGAGTACTCGTGTTACCTCACCCAGGGAAGCCGGGTGCATAGGTGCCTTTCGGGGTCGGGTTTCGTCGTCGTTTCGTATGGCGATCTGCTGCAAAGTGCTGCTGGCGACCAGGAGAAAAGTGTCCGGGTGGATCCAAGAGTGGATCGGAGTTCTGAAGAACCTGAAAGCAGAGGGGACAGAGTCTGGGTCACTAGCCAGTGACCAGGAAGGCGATGGACAGATGCCCACCGATGTCGAGTGCTTCAGGTGCGGTGACGGTCGTCTTGACTCTTCAGCCACGAGGTCCGGGAGGCGTTGTCGGCGACCAGGAGCAGGATTCGGGCTGTTGCTCGATGTTTGTCGAGTGCTGAGGTGTCGGCGACCGGATTGGACCCAACAAGCCTTGGCAACGGCAAGTCTCGAGTAAGATGTAGATCGTCGATGATGCAGACCAGCAAGGTCTGGGGAACTCACCCAGCGAAGGTAAGTGAGGGCAGGCCTGGAGCAACCAGGATGCCAAGTAAAGAAAAGATTGGCCTTCGTTAAGGGCTACTAGCCAACGGGCTAGCGACCGCAAAGGAGCCTCGTGATGCCGCACGTGGAGCTGGCTTACAGGACACTCGTGGAGTGGGGGCCAGTGATCTTCGGTGCAGGTGGTGCTGGAGGCTAGGGCTACTCAGAGCCCAAAGCACGACTTCTTGGGAGACCCAGAAGATGGTGCACTTGCAAGTGTGCTCGGTGTCCAGGGGTCACGGTCTCAAGTCACCCACGATAGCCACGGGCCTCAGCTTTGCTGGGGACTCAGGGTAGCCTCGGGGAAGTCTGAAATTCCACGTCTGGTGATGCGATGACTTCGGCGTCCGACGGGAGCTTCAGTAATGCGAACCGGACAGATGCTTCTTTGGTGCCTGCCAAGCAGGGAGTCACTCCTTGACCCCAAGGGAGATTCTTCAGTCCTCTAATCGTGAGTAGAGCGTCGAAGGTCCAGGATTCCGTTTCAGAGTTTCGTCCAGGTATAATCTAAAGTCCTAAGGACTGGGTTCCTACCTTTATTCTAAAAATAGGGGATGGACTACTCTGTGGCCCCACCTATGGGTGGGTCAGGGCAGAGGGTGGCTACACCCCTTTCCCTTTGTCCAGTTCGCGCCAAAGCAGGGGCTGCGAGCCCCTGATCCGGTTTGAACTGGGGTATGCACAGGGACACCAAATGTGCCCCCAGTGCAGGACTTCAAAGCACCCGAAAGTGCTCCCGCCCAGCCCCAATACACATTGTCCTGTCTGGGGAGGTGGTCACACCTCCCTGGGACAGAAACCTATTGTCCAGGCCTCCCCTGCCGGAGTTTCGTCCAGCAGCAGGAGGCCAGACTCGTGTCTGTGGCAGCAGCATCCATTTTGTGATGCCAGGGCTCTGGAAGGAAGTTACCGGACTCGTCAGAGTTAACATGCCTTTCCCTCTAGAAGGGTGGAATCCTACCCCCGCCGCCAGGATTGGCGGGGGGTTAGTATTCCAAGATGTTTGACACCAAACACGACATGTTTAGGTGCAGCCATTCCAAAGTTAGCATTTTACCGCGAGGATATAATGCGCTTAAGAGTATATGGTCAGGCTGCACTACAAACAGCATCAGAGATGGTCTCCGAACGCTGCAGAGGGGCCCTGCTCATGCAGGGGCACCCTCTCACATAGGAAACATGCACTCTGCCTTTAGGATTGATAAGGCCTGCCTTAAGAGTGACTTATAGGTTTATATGTGTGTATGCTTTTAGTGATATAGGTAACCTATACCACAGTAAGGGGTGCATGCACCACCTTACCCAGGCTGCAGTAGCAGACCTGTGGTGTCAGTTTGGATGGCCTCCCAGGGGTGGCATAATATATGCTGCAGCCCCTGGCAGGCTCTCTGAGGTACCTATGCCCTTGGTACATAGTATACCATATACTAGGGACTTATAAGGGCACTCCAGATCCCAATCAGTGATGTGCCTAAGGCACATGGAGACCCTTTTAAAGAGGAAACAGCTAGGCTGGGGTTCTGAATAGCAGGGCCCCAGCCAGACTAATGTCGAAAACCAGTGAAGCATCAGCAAAAAGTGGTGGTACCCATGTGAAGCAGATCCTACTCTCCTACACAACCCCCCCAAACGTAGGGACATTAAACTAACCTTGCCCAGTTAAGTCTTCATGTTCTAAGTGGAAATACCTAGAGAGTCCATCTGCATTCGCATGGTTACTCCCAGGCCTATGTTCCACTGTAAAGTCCATCCCCTGTAGGGAAATGGACCACCTAAGCAGTTTGGGGTTTTCACCCTTCATTTGTTTTAGCCATAAGAGGGGCTTATGGTCTGTCTGAACCAGGAAGTGTGTACCAAACAAGTATGGCCTCAACTTCTTCAGAGCCCAGACCACAGCAAAGGCCTCCCTCTCTATGGCTGACCAACGTTTCTCTCTAGGGGTCAGCCTTCTGCTAATAAAAGCTACTGGCTGATCCTGACCTTCTTCATTCAATTGTGACAGTACAGCCCCTACCCCCAATTCAGATGCATCTGTTTGAACAATGAACTTCTTGGAGTAATCAGGACTCTGCAGAATTGGAGCAGTGCACATGGCCTGCTTGAGGTCATCAAATGCCTTTTGACAGCTAACTGTCCACTGAACCTTTTGGGCTTATTTCTTAGAAGTTAAGTCATTCAAGGGTGTCACTATTGATCCATACCCCTTGACAAATCTCCTATAGTACCCAGTCAGGCCTAAGAAGGCTCTCACCTGAGTCTGGGTAGTGGGAGCAGTCCAGTCCATGATGGTCTGGATCTTGCTCTGTAAAGGTTGAACCTGGCCTCCACCCACAAGGTGGCCCAGGTACACAACCTGACTCTGCCCTATCTGGCACTTAGTGGCCTTGATAGTCAGGCCTGCCTTTTGCAGGGCCTGTAAAACATTCCTGAGGTGGACCAGGTGATCCTCCCAGGTGGAGCTAAAGACAGCAATATCATCTAGATAAGCTGCACTATAGGCTTCCAGCCCTGTGAGAACTGTGTTCACCAACCTCTGGAAAGTGGCAGGTGCATTTTTCAGACCAAAGGGCATTACCACAAATTGATAATGCCCACTAGGGGTTGAAAATGCTGTTTTGGGCTTTGCAGTATCAGCTAGTCTGATCTGCCAGTAGCCAGCTGTTAGGTCAAATGTGCTGAGATATTTGGCAGAGGCCAAAGTATCTATGAGCTCATCTGCCCTGGGTATGGGATGGGCATCAGTCCTAGTGACTGCATTGAGACCCCTGTAGTCTACACAAAACCTCATCTCTCTTTTCCCACCACTGGTGTGAGGTTTCGGTACCAGGACTACTGGACTAGCCCAAGGGCTATCTGAGGGTTCAATTACTCCCAACTCCAACATTTTCTGGACTTCAGTCCTGATACAGTCCCTGACATGGTCAGGTTGCCTATAAATCTTGTTTTTAATAGGCAGACTGTCCCCAGTGTCCACTTCATGAGTGCACCAGGTGGTCTGACTGGGTGTCAGTGAAAACATATGTCTAAACTGATTGAGGACTTGCCTGCAATCAGTTTGTTGCTGAGGAAGTGAGGCTGCCTGCCAAGGCTGCACCATCAACTGACCCATCGTCAGGGTTCTGTGAGAGCAGGTCAGGGAGTCGGTCACTCTCTTCCTCCTGCCCTTCATCAGTAGCCATGAGCAAGCCCATGTCTGCCCTGTCCACATATGGCTTTAGTCTGTTGACATGGAGAACCCTTTGGGGACTCCTGGGTGTTCCCAGGTCCACTAAGTAAGTGACCTCACCCTTCTGCTCAACAATAGTGTGGGGTCCACTCCATTTGTCTTGGAGAGCTGCTGGGGCCACTGGCTCCAACACCCACACCTTCTGTCCTGGCTGGTACACAGTCAGAACAGCCTTTGGTCATGCCAGGCCTTCTGAAGTTCCTGGCTAGCCTAAAGGTTTTTGGTTGCCTTTTTCATGTACTCAGCCATCCTGGAGCGGAGACCAAGTACATAGTCCACTATATCTTGCTTTGGGGGCTTGAGAGGTAACTCCCATCCTTCCTTCACCAAGCACAGTGGACCCCTCACAGGGTGGCCAAACAGAAGTTCAAAAGGGCTGTAACCAACCCCTTCTGAGGCACCTCCCTATATGCGAATAAAAGGCAGGGCAAGAGTATGTCCCATCTACGCCTAAGCTTTTCTGGGAGCCCTTTAATCATGCCCTTCAAGGTTTTGTTGAATCTCTCAACTAAACCATTGCATTGTGGGTGATAGGGTGTGGTGAACTTATAAGTCACTCCACACTCCTTCCACATTGCTTTTAAGTACCCAGACATGAAGTTAGCACCCCTGTCTGATACTACCTCCTTAGGAAAGCCCACTCTTGAGAAGATTCCCAGGAGGGCCCTTGCCACCACAGGTGCTGTAGTGGTCCTGAAGGGAATAGCTTCTGGGTACCTGGTGGCATGATCCACTACCACCAGGATAAACCTGTGCCCAGAGGCTGTTTGGGGATCCATGGGACCAACAATGTCAATCCCTACCCTCTCAAAGGGCACCCCCACCACAGGTAGTGGTATCAGGGGGCCTTTGTAGTGCCACCTGCTTTGCCACTGGCTTGGCAGGTTACACAGGAGCGACAAAACTCCTTACTGTCTTCAGACATGTGGGGCCAGTGAAAGTGAGGGACAATTCTGTCCCAAGTCTTGTTCTGGCCCAGGTGTCCTGCTAAGGGAATATCATGGGCTAGGGTCAATAGGAAGCCCCTGAACTTCAAAGGTATTACCAACCTCCTGGTAGCACCAGGCTTGGGGTCTCTACTCTCTGAGTACAGGAGTCCATCATCCCAATACACTGTATGGGGACCACTAGCTTTCCCAGCAGCCTCAGCAGCAGCTTGCTGTCTGAGGGGTTCAAGGAGGGGCAGCTCTGCTGCTCCTGGCTCAGATCTGCCCTAGAAGGTCCCCCTGTCCCCAAGAACTCAACCTGGTCAGGTTCAAGTTCCTCTGGGACAGTTCCTTCTTCAGGGCTGAGATCATCCCCCTCAAGGGACTGATCTTCCTCCTGAGCCAAGGGGAAGGCACTGCCTTAACCCTACTACTCCTCCTCTTGGAAGGCACTTGGTCCATTCTTCCAGAATCCAAGGCCTGTTCAGTGCTAGACATTTTGGCTTGTGACCTGGTCACAGCAAACACATCTGCAGGGATCCCCAGCATTTCTGCATGGGTCCTGAGCTCCACTTCTGCCCAAGCAGAAGTCTCTAAGTCATTGCCAAGCAAGCATTCGACTGGTAGGTTTGCACTTACCACAACCTTCTTAAGGCCAGTTACCCCTCCCCAGGAGAAGTTAACAACTGCCAGAGTATGGTCTGTTCTGACATTGCTAGCATTGGTCACTTGGTACATTTCACCAAGCATAACTTGCCCAGGTAGCACAAGGTCTTGTGTCACCATTGTGACACTTGCCCCTGTGTCCCTAAATGCCAAAGCCTCTCGTCCATTGATTAAAGGCTGTTGTCTGTACTTGCCCAGATTACTGGGACTCATAGAGGAGGGCACATCCATGCCTCCATCACAGACTAACACAGCCTGAGTCAGTTCTCTAACTAGGTCAGAGCCCAACTCAGTTCCCAGGGTGAACCCTACTAAACCCTTTGCTGGAGCACTTCCACCAACTGTACTAGGGGGAACAGGTGCCTTAGGGGCATTGGTGGGTGCTGGACTGGAGTCTTTGGACTTGGTGCAATCACTGGTCCAGTGGGTCTTTTGCTTACAGACCTTGCACCATGGTTTTCTTTGGCCTTTACCCTTGGTAGACTGGGAATCCCCACCAGAAGAAGATTTTTGGGGGCCTGATGAAGACTTTTGATCTTTACCCTTCTCCCCACCCTTGTCAGAGTTCTTAGCATCTTGCTTCTTGGTTTCCCCACCTTGGTTCTGTACCTTCTGCTTCACCCTGGTTCTGACCCATTTGTCTGCCTTCTTTCCCAATTCTTGGGGAGAGGTCAGATCAGAGTCAACCAGGTACTGATGCAACAGCTGATTTTGACAGTTATTAAGAATCTGCTCCCTCATTATCAGATTATACAATCCTGAGAAGTCACACACCTTACTGCCCATCAACCAGCCTTCCAGAGCCTTGGCAGAACAATCCACATAGTCTACCCAGTCTTGAGTCTGTGCTTTTTGGGTGTCTCTGAACTTCAACCTGTACTGTTCAGTGGTTAGGCCAAACCCATCAATAAGAGCACTCTTCAAGACCTTGTAATTGTCAGCATCCTCCTCTCTAACAGTGAGGAGCTTGTCTCTACCTTTGTCAGCAAAGGAGAGCCACAAGATTGCTGCCCACTGCTCCTGAGGGACCTTCTGTACTTTACAGGCCCTCTCTAAAGCAGTTATCCATTTGTGGATATCATCCCCACTCTGGTAGGGAGGGACAATCTTGCTCAGGTTCCTATGGTCATAGGACCTTTCCCTATCTCTAGGGACATGGCTGCCACCATGGGACTCTAGTCCCAACTTTCTTCTCTCTCTAAGGAGATCTAGGGATTCTCTATCTAAAGCCAATTGCTTCTTCCTGATCTCTAGTTGAGTTTCCTCATACTGGACCAGTCTCTTTCTTCTCTCATGAGAGGATTCCCTCCTGTGAGAAGAAACAGAGCTCCCTATGGAGGTGCCAGAGTGGTTAGACTCCTGAGAAGGAGACCTAGACTTTCTGAGCACACTCATAATCCTTCCTGGGGGACAAAGGTGTGGTTCTCTAGATCCTCATCTTCATCTTCCCCAGAAGGGATTGGGTTTTCCAGGTCAGGGTCATTGTCACCCTCCTGGTCAGTTTCAGAGGGGGCTGGGGGTAGTGGTACCCCTGGCCCCTTCCTCATCTGCTGGCCCACCCTCTGCTCCTACCCCTTCAGTCTCTGAGGACTTACTAAGATCAT